>JACEFZ010024425.1:0-635000 GCA_014155875.1 Cepaea nemoralis | reverse complement strand
CTTTTTTCCCTATATAGTGAAAATATTTTCAGAAATGTAGAAGATATAAATGGAATCAGCATTGGAGGACGAAACATAAATAACATTAGATATGCAGATGATACAGTATTGATTGCAGACAGTGAGCAAGATCTACAACAATCAAATGGACAAGTATAATAATGCAAATCTAAATTCACCGAGCATTGAAATTGCGGAAGATATACTTAGCTACATGTCTACTTTTGCATCCTTCATCTATAAAGCTATCAAACCAGCCAAGTACTCATGCGTAAATCGACCTTTCAGTACACCTATCCGTTCATTCACCTGTCCATCCATCAAGCTAATGACACATAATTTACTGTTTCTGCCGTTTATTTCCCAATGGAGTCAATGCCTTCAACATTCTCACAACAAGTCCTCTTATCCATTGCTTACTTTTGCGGTGGTTGCACACAGTGAACAACTGGGGTTAGAATTAAATTGTAAAAAGACACAGATTATGGTCGTCACTAGGAAGAACGACATACCACAATGTAATATACAAGTAAATGGGAATATTCTTCAACAAGTGAGTCGGTACAATTATCTCGGAACAGTCATAACATCTGATGGGAGATGTCATGAAGAGATTAGAACAAGAATCGCCATGGCGAAAGTTGCCTTTAGCAAGATGAAAAACATTCTGACCAAGGAAAAGATGTCAATTGAAACGGGAAAAAGAGTGTTGGGGTGCTACATAGAGCCTGTTCTTTTGTATGGATGTGAAACTTGGACAATGAGCAGTCAAGCTGAAAAACATCTGATGGCTGCAGAAATGTGGTTTCTGAGGAAAATGCAAAGAATACCATGGACAGACAGAAAAACCAATTACCAAGTACTACAGGAGACAAATGAAAATCGTAAATTTATTGGAGAAATTAGACGCAGACAGTCAAAATGTTTTGGACATGTTATGAGAAGAAACATTTTCCAAGTATAATTAGCGGAGGGATACATGTTCCAAGGGGAATACCGAGAAGTAAATACCTGGATAGCTTGGCCACATGGCATGGTCAAGACAGGAACACGGAACTGGTCCACTACTCTGGTGATCGAGTGAAATGGCGAGTCATGACCGCCCACGCTTTCCGGCATGGCACATCATTGATTGATAGACTGGGGGTGTGTTACAGAGCCCTCGTTCCCCTACCAAATCTGCTCCGAGAAATAGGATCAAGGTAAAGTTAAACGATAAAGACGACCATGCTCATTGTCATTGACTAATCGACACTAGATGGTAGACGTAGTCAATAACACGCGGGCCACATTAACTCTTCTTTAACTGTCCTGACGCGGTTAGTGATCCCGAATACCCGAGTTCGAAACACAGCTGCGCGCGATTTGACAGCAAACGGCGTTGCGCTGTTATTTTACGAAATGTTATGGGTGCCAGTCGTTCATAAAGCAATGGCAAACTACCGATACAAGAACAATACAAGAACCGATTGCTTGATATTGTTTTTCCCTTCATACTTTACGGTTCTATACGTCTCACCCTTCTGAAATTCATTTTATAACGTAAGTAGACCCGCAAATCACGTTTTATCTAGACGTCTAGACTTGTTTTAGTATGTGCTATTAAATTTAGCTTCCATTATTACGTATAGTGTGTAGGGGCAGGGGGATTTAGGGAGGAAATACGAAAAGGGGGGGGGGGCGTGACTTCTCAAAATATGGTGAAGGGGGGCACGGGCCAAAAAAAGGTTGAGAACCACTACCGTAAAGGATATGCAACTAAAACCAAAAAAATATAGAACACGACGTCTTATCCTTAGTTATCAGTTTCAGCTCCCCCATGCCTTCCCCATATTATCCACCCCTGTCTCTAATCCTGTTCTCCGTGTGTTTCAGGCCTCTCTATTTCACTGGTACTGTGGGATGCAGTCGACCTGGTCGAAAAGACAGGAGCGCTTGCTCTTAAACATTCGGTGTACTGATGGCGAGTTAGGCAATTCCACCCATACACCGGCATTAACTTGCACTTCAACGTTAACTTCTCATTCAGAATGCAATGACAAACTACTGAACATACAATGCCTAGAAATCAAGTTGAGATTAGGGGAAACGTCCTGCACAAAACATGCAACATTTAAGTGGGCTCTGTGGTGAAGGGGTTAGGGACACAATTTGTGATCCCGCAAATTACGCTCGAAACACAACTGTTATCGATTTGGCAGCAGATCGCCTTGCGTTGGTTTTCATAAAAAAGAAAACACAAACAGCAAAAAATTGCTGGGGTTGAATGCGACGTCCTGTAAAGGATATGCAACTTACATAACGTCACTTGTTCTGTTCTCCGTGTATATCAGGCCCATTCTATTTCATTGGCACTGTGGGTTATAGACAAGCGACTTTCTAGTTACTATTGTATCAGACTTTCTCAATGTGCGTCACACCCAGCCCCAGTATCTGTAACTACGCGGGTAAGTTAAAAAGTAAGTCAAAAATGGCTGTAGAAAAATAACTAAATATGATAACAACTTGAAACCAGTTTATTTTTATAGATACACTGTCCCTTTATTTCTCAACGTAATTTCCACCAACATTGACGCACTTATCCCATCGTTTTATCAGTCCTCCCAAGCCGGCTGCATAGAACTGTGTGCTCTATTTTCTAAACCATGTTGTCACTTCACATTCAACTTCGGCGTTATTCGCGAAATGTCTTCCGCCCAGGTGGATTTCCTGTGTATGCTGACAAATGTTTGTCCCGTAAAGCGGTGCATAGCTGGGTAGAAAACGTTATGAGGGTGAGTTAATAAGTAAGTCACACAGTTCTGTAGGATGGCAGGTCAATGAAAACAAAGCACGCAGTTCTATGCGGCCGGTTTGGGAGGACTGATAAAACGATGGGATAAGTGCAACAATGTTGGTGGAAATTATGTTGAGAAATAAATGATTGATTGATTGATTGATTGATTGATTTAGGAACCGACATCACAGCATTCGGGGCATTCCCATAAGCGCTCCGTCCCCATCTTCAGCAGCCAGCGAAGAGTTCCAACACTAAAAGTACCAGTAGCAATCTGATTGTATGTCAGTCTCGCCTTTCCACTGAGCGTCGATCGTCGGCCAGATCCCCTCGTCACCCCTCGCTGTTGAGAAATGAAGGGACAATGTATGTATAAACATAACCTGGTTTCAAGTTGTTATCATCTTTAGTTATTTTATTTTTCTACATCCATTTGTGACTTACTTATTAACTTACCCTCGTTCTTTGGAAATGTTCTGATTTCCATTCTATGTTGCTGAGTCGCCTTGGTCACCTTTTCGCCATATACAAAATGATAACCGATTCGAATAAAGATTATAGTTGGGAAAATTGAAAGTTGTTCTCAACAACTGGCGTGCACGGCTGTTCCAAACAACTTGTATGTGTAAGTGTATTTGTGTATCGCAGGTCTGTCTATCCTAGTTAGTTGTTGAATTTGCCTTCATCAATGTCTCGTCTCTCAATCTTTTCTTAATTCAAGCCAGACTTCAGCCAGTCTGTCTTTGTTAGTTTTACACATTGATTTTGTTGTGTCGATATTCGTTCTAGATGAGAAATGTGGCCTTGTTTTTGTTCTGTCGACATTTGTTCTAAATGAGAACTATGACATTAATTTTGTTCTGTCGACATTCGTTTAGGTGAGAACTATGGTAATAGTTATGTTCTATCATCATGCTTCTAGATGAGAACTATGACATCGATTTTGTTTTGTCGATATTCGCTCTGGATGAGAACTATGACATTGATTTTGTTCTATCAACATTCGTTTTATATGATAACTATGAAATTGATTTTGTTCTATCGACAATCGTTCTAAATGATAACTACGGCATTGCTTGACAACTGAGAGAGAACTGCGGTTATTCACACTGCCTGGCACAGAACAGTTTGGAACAATGAAATTAAGAATCAAAGGAGCTGCAAGAAGACTTCTCATACAAGAAAGGAAGGAATTGCGCGGAGACCTAACATAACACACATTAAAGGTCTAGTTATCTCCGTCTGATCAACAGTTGAAACTCTTATTCTCTCTCTGTTGCATTTTTCAGGTTTAAATTAGTCCAATCAGCCAGCTTAAACTGTTAAATAACTGACAGGTGACAATGTGATTGTCTTCGACAACGACGGGAAAACATCACAAGAACATCGACATTTACGCAATATTCTTGTTATATTCTACATGTCCGAATCCTTCACCCATTGGATAGAATTTGTAAGCATTGTCGTTTGTGTATTTTAAAAGATTAACCTGATTTAATTGTCCAGGATTTCATGAGACCTTCGACATCGCAAGTAAACGAGTTTAATGGAAACGAGGTGAGCTGTGGTGGTGGAGTGGCTAGCATGCCTGCCTGCCCGAGCGTCGTGTGTTCTAATTCCTATCGAAGTGGAGTTTTCTGTAGTTGACATGAACTCCTACTGTCACCCGGTTTAAAATGTGTACCGTGAAATGTAATGGGAAATAATGGCGACATCATATAGACCTGACTTTCCATTAAGAGACTATTGGTGTATGGAACTGGCACCTTATACCAAATACGCCACACGGCGTGTAAACGGGTTCTTTACTTTTACTTATTTTTAAATAGTAAACCCACCTGAGCCTGCTCTGTGGCGTAGGCGTTACGAATGTGATTAGTAATCCCGCTAACCGCGTTCGAAATACATCTGAAGGTGATTAGGCAGCAGCCCGTCTTACGTTGGTTTTCATAAAATGGTATGAGTGTCGTTCAGAAAGCAATGGCGAACTACTGAACGTAAGCTTGCCAAAAAATCACAAACAGCCAGAAAATGCTGGGGTTGATTGCGACGTCCTGTAAAGGATATGCGACTAACTTAACTAAACCCACCTGACACTGCTCCCAAGCAAGTTCCGTTTCTTTTACTTGTGCGCATTAAACCAATTACCTGAAGCAAGCGTGTATCTCTCCGCTAATTATGCTAACCTGAAGCTAATGTTCTACAAACTGACTGCGGCCTTGCAAGAAATAACCAATTCATTGTTCATTCAGCTGCCACCTCTTTTAATTTAGGTCACCTCCTAACTGTGAGAAATGATGCTGGATGGACTGATAAGGTGGCATAGAGGAATATCATTAACAGAGTTGATCCAGAGCGCCAAGGACCGAGATACGTGGCGAAACGTAATCACCTACGCCACTTGGTAGAGCACTTGGTAATGATGATGATGATGGCCTCGTACCTCTCATGACCGTTAATATAATCATCAGAGGTGATCAAGCCTCGCCATCTCAAATTATTACCAGACCCTCAATGCAATCCGTGCCTTTGTCCCAGTTTGATCAAGCCATCTTTGGTATTTTGCGAATTCAGATTAGTAAAATTGACCTGAACTCCGAGTTGGACCCAATGTAAAATGGGTACCAAGGAACATCTTGGAAGGTAAAGGCGACCCACGTGAAACTGACCACATTACCCGTCGAGTGGCCATCCGTATATAATTATAAGGATCTAGTACCATACATACGAACCACCTTAAGACTTGCAACAATGCCCTTTACTTACTTATATGCAGGTATTTATCTCTGTGTCTTATTTTGCTTTTTCGCCATCAAGTTTGTAATTTGTCAAAATGTACTGACTGTTAATGTCTCTGTTCTCTAACAAATTCACGGTTTCCATTTTCTTCTTGAATTGCTCCGTATTGTTTCTCTGCCCGACCTGGGACTGCATGTTAAAACAAATAAAGGACCAATTTACACGCCTTAAGACGCACTGGGCCATATGTGTTAGACCCATATTTTATGGCCCATAACGCATTTAGTGTGTGATGTGACCAGAATAATATCGGCCGTCTTTGTTTCTCAAGATATTTCCTGGTACTCATATAATAACTCCTTCGCCACAGTACGGCAATATAAAGACGCTTTATTTCCCTCAAACAGTTAAGTCGCCATGATACTGTGCTTCTATAAACTTCTTGTATTGCATCAACTACTTTCTATCACTACCATTTACTATTACAATTTCAATGCTATATACTACCTCCTAAGTATCAAAACCTAACTACTTTACACCAGTATAAAGACACTTTATTTCTCTCCAAGAGTCAAGCCGCCATGATACTGTACTTCTGTAATCTTCTTGCATTATATCACCTACTTTCTTTCACTACTATTTGCGCTTTCAATTTCAATGCTACATACTACTTCCTAAACATCAAAACCTAACTACGTTACACTAGTATAAAGACCCATTATTTCTCTCAAACAGTCAAGACACCAAGATACTGTACTAAGACTAAAGCTTTTAAACCATGCCAATAAAGCAGCAGGGGGACAGGAAATTGATCTGTCGGCTGGGTGGAAGAGATTGACTTGCTAAATTCTAGCCCCACAGATTTATTCTCTGCTGCTTCCTAGATATCGGACGATCCTCTCTTGTTTCGACTTTCCGAGCCGTCGCATTGATTTTCTTGCTTGCCACGTGTTGCAGACACTTGGGATTATATTCAAAGGCATACTTTTGATATCTTATTTAGTTGTATTTGCATGAGCATCAAAGTCAGATATTACTAGATTGTGGTGGGAGTTTAAAAGCTAAAATTACAAATTACGTTATTATCCTTTGTGCTCTGTTTTTAAACATGAGTATTTCTATCCTTGCATCCAGTTCCTTTTCTGTTTTCCTCAAGCTTTCCCTCCCCCTCCTTCCTCTCTCTCTCTCTCTCTCTCTCTCTCTCTCTCTCTCTCTCTCTCTCTCTCTCTCTCTCTCTCTCCTGCCTTTCTCTCTCTCGTACTTCCCCCGCACGACCACCACCTCTCTCCCTTTCTCTCGCTCTTTCAACCCGTAGTCCACTAGCTCACACTGGGAGTATGTGTTTTTCCAGAGCTCCGTGTATGTGTCTACCCTAACCCCAGTGTATGTAAGTGTCTCCCCCACCCCTGCTCTTTGTGTATATGTGTCTTCCTTTAGTTGTATTTTGTGTGTGTCTTCCACCAGCTCATTGTGTCTGTTAATATCTGTGTGTGCATGATCATTCTCCTAGTTTTGTGGTGTGTGTATGTGTCTGTCATTACTGGTTTAGAAAAATATAGTTTTTGTATGTGGCTTTAAATATCTATGTGTGTATAAGGCTTTATATATATATATATATATATATATATATATATATATATATATATATATATATATATATATATATATATATATATATATATATATATATATATTGTGTGTTTACAAGTCTTCCCCTGACTGTATGTGTGTGTGTACGTCTTTCATTATCCCTTTGTGTTTGTCTTCCCCTAGATGTGTGTGTGTGTGCGCGCGCGTGTGTGTCATTATTTTCATATATTCATATGTGTCATATACAATTTATTTATTTGTGTATATATCTTCCCCTAACTGTGGATATGTGTGTGTGTGTGCGTGTGTGTGTGTGTGTGACTTTCATGATCTATTTGCGTATGTATCTTCACCTGTCTCAGCGCGCGCGCGCGAGCGTGCGTGTGTGTTGTGTGTGTGTGTGTGTGTGTGTGTGTGTGTGCCTTTCATGATCTCTTTGTGTATGTATTTTCGCTTAGCTGTGTTTTTCCCCATAATCCCTTTGTGCGTGTATCTTTCCCTAGCTGTGTGTGTTTGCGTGTGTATGTATGTGTGCCTTTCATTATCCCTTAGTGAATGTTATTTCCCTGGCTCTGTGAATGTTTCTTCTCGTAGCTCTATACGTGTATATATCTTCCACCAACTCTGTGTGTGTGGGTGTTTCACTAGTTCAGTCTGTGTGAAGGTGTTTTACTCTAGTTTTCTGCGCGCGCGCGCGTGTGTGGGTGTGTGTGTTTTCGTCTATCTCTGTCCAACCACTTCAAGTTTCTGTGTGTCCCCCTATTATCCTCTCTACCCACCCTGTCTAATCACTTCAAGTTTCTGTGTGTGTCCCCCTATTACCCTCTCTACCCACCCTGTCTAATCACTTCAAGTTTATGTGTGTGTGCCCCTATTACCCTCTCTACCCACCCTGTCTAATCACTTCAAGTTTCTGTGTGTGTCCCCCTATTACCATCTCTACCCACCCTGTCTAATCACTTCAAGTTTCTGTGTGTGTCCCCCTATTACCCTCTCTACCCACCCTGTCTAATCACTTCAAGTTTCTGTGTGTGTGCCCCTATTACCCTCTCTACCCACCCTGTCTAATCACTTCAAGTTTCTGTGTGTGTGCCCCTATTACCCTCTCTACCCACCCTGTCTAATCACTTCAAGTTTGCGTGTGTGCCCCTATTACCCTCTCTACCCACCCTGTCTAATCATTTCAAGTTTGCGTGTGTGCCCCTATTACCCTCTCTACCCACCCTGTCTAATCATTTCAAGTTTGCGTGTGTGCCCCTATTACCCTCTCTACCCACCCTGTCTAATCACTTCAAGTTTCTGCGTGTGTGCCCTTATTAACCTCTCTACCTGTGGTGAAAGCCAGGCTGCACCCTCCCCTCTTGCTTAGTATTCAGTGTATGATAAAGAATCTTTAGAAATGTTTATATTAATGTTACGATCACATTATATTTACGGTTAATAGTGTAATTTAGTTTGGCTTACTTATCCTGGCCAACTAAAAACCAACCGATAAATGGGCCCGGAAACGACCACTTGCGAATCCTAGTTCCATATCCGGTCTTACTATTCTGCTAGAAATCGCAGACAACGGTCGGGGCAAATTTAGTAGTTCGAAAGGTAGACATTTTAAGAAGTATTTACTAACAGCAGTAAGTCTACCGAACTGTTGTTAAATTGAATAAGCGTCCCGACCGGTAGTGAGAATCTGATTCTGGAACTAGAGTTATTGTGGTGCACCCTCAAGCGGCACCCTCATCATCAATCAGCATCAGCAACGAGTTCCCACATGATAACTGTTGTATCGCCTGAGTCATAATAGTACAGTTCCCTTTGCCATCCTCAAGTGAGAACTGATGGACTGGAGAGGAAAGCTGCAGACAACTATCGTGGGAGCTACGGATATGAGCTGAGTTGCAACCTATCAATCTGACTTCAACCCACCGCCGAGTGCTTTGCTGTGCTTCTATGATTATAAATCACATGAAACAGCTGTGTTTGCTGTAGTAGCCAGAAAATAACATTGATAGGACCATTCATTTTTTTTTTTCTCCCGAGAGGAGCCACTTTTTACTTTCATTTATAATTAAACTTTGCGGTCTGATTTATAGACCATCACACAAAAACTTAACCTACCGTCTTTTTCATTCATAATAATTAATAGTAGTGTAGTGTGTAATGAGAGAAGTTGAGTGGCTAGTTGTGTCTCTCCTGTATGTTATACTTGAAGGCACTGGGTGGCCTTTCTTCATCACAGGGTAGCGTGTCGCTGCTAACTAAGTCAGCTATCATCGATCGGTGTATAGTGTCCAACTTTTATTGCAGTTCCCTGTGCCACTAATAGGAAGGCAGACTCACCTGGGACCAGGATTCATACTACCTAGCTCCACTTCGAGCCTTTTTGTCTTCTTCTCCTACAGTGGACTGACCTCACCAAGGGTCAGCTTTTCTATCTATATCCTTACCCGTAGGGTTTTCTTATATGGCTGTAGACCACGCGACACTACCCACCCTGTCTAATCACTTCAAGTTTCTGTGTGTGTGCCCCTATTACCCTATCTACCCACCCTGTCTAATCACTTCAAGTTTCTGTGTGTGTGCCCCTATTACCCTATCTACCCACCCTGTCTAATCACTTCAAGTTTCTGTGTGTGTGCCCCTATTACCCGATCTACCCACCCTGTCTAATCACTTCAAGTTTCTGTGTGTGTGCCCCTATTACCCTCTCTACCAACTCTGTCTAACCACTTCAAGTTTCTGTGTGTCTCCCGCTATTACCCTCTCTACCCACCCTGTCTAATCACTTCAAGTTCCTGTGTGTGTGCCCCTATTACCCTCTCTACCAACTCTGTCTAATCACTTCAAGTTTCTGTGTGTCTCCCGCTATTACCCTCTCTACCCACCCTGTTTAATCACTTCAAGTTTTTCTTTGTGTGCCCCTATTACCCTCTCTACCCACCCTGTCTAATCACATCAAGTTTCTATGTGTGTCCTCCTATTACCCTATCTACCCACCCTGTCCAATCACTTCAAGTTTCTGTGTGTATGCCCCTATTACCCTCTCTACCAACCCTGTGTAACCACTTCAAGTTTCTGTGTGTGTCCTCCTATTACCCTCTCTACCCACCCTGTCTAATCACTTCAAGTTTCTGTGTGTGTGCCACTATTACCCTCTCTACCAACCCTGTCTAACCACTTCAAGTTTCTGTGTGTGTCCTCCTATTACCCTCTCTACCCACCCTGTCAAACCACTTCAAGTTTCTCTGTGTGTGCCCCTATTACCCTCTCTACCCACCCTGTCTAACCACTTCAAGTTTCTCTGTGTGTGCCCCTATTACCTTATCTACCCACCCTGTCTAACCACTTCATGTTTCTTTGTGTTCCCCTATTACCCTCTCTACCCACCCTGTCTAACCACTTCAAGTTTCTGTGTGTGCCCCTATTACCCTGTCTACCCACCCTGTTTAATCACATCAAGTTTATAGGTGTGTCCTCCTATTACCCTCTCTACCCACCCTGTCTAACCACTTCAAGTTTCTGTGTGTGTCCTCCTATTACCCTCTCTACCCACCCTGTCTAATCACATCAAGTTTATAGGTGTGTCCTCCTATTACCCTATCTACCCACCCTGTCCAATCACTTCAAGTTTCTGTGTGTATGCCCCTATTACCCTCTCTACCAACCCTGTGTAACCACTTCAAGTTTCTGTGTGTGTCCTCCTATTACCCTCTCTACCAACCCTGTCTAATCACTTCAAGTTTCTGTGTGTGTGCCACTATTACCCTCTCTACCAACCCTGTCTAACCACTTCAAGTTTCTGTGTGTGTCCTCCTATTACCCTCTCTACCCACCCTGTCAAACCACTTCAAGTTTCTCTGTGTGTGCCCCTATTACCCTCTCTACCCACCCTGTCTAACCACTTCATGTTTCTTTGTGTGTGCCCCTATTACCCTCTCTACCCACCCTGTCAAACCACTTCAAGTTTCTGTGTGTATGCCCCTATTACCCTCTCTACCAACCCTGTCTAACCACTTCAAGTTTCTGTGTGTATGCCCCTATTACCCTCTCTACCCACCCTGTCAAACCACTTCAAGTTTCTGTGTGTGTCCTCCTATTACCCTCTCTACCCACCCTGTCAAACCACTTCAAGTTTCTGTGTGTGTCCTCCTATTACCCTCTCTACCCACCCTGTCAAACCACTTCAAGTTTCTGTGTGTGTCCTCCTATTACCCTCTCTACCAACCCTGTCAAACCACTTCAAGTTTCTGTGTGTGTCCTCCTATTACCCTCTCTACCAACCCTGTCTAACCACTTCAAGTTTCTGTGTGTATGCCCCTATTACCCTCTCTACCAACCCTGTCTAACCACTTCAAGTTTCTGTGTGTATGCCCCTATTACCCTCTCTACCCACCCTGTCAAACCACTTCAAGTTTCTGTGTGTGTCCTCCTATTACCCTCTCTACCAACCCTGTCTAACCACTTCAAGTTTCTGTGTGTATGCCCCTATTACCCTCTCTACCAACCCTGTCTAACCACTTCAAGTTTCTGTGTGTATGCCCCTATTACCCTCTCTACCCACCCTGTCAAACCACTTCAAGTTTCTGTGTGTGTGCCCCTATTACCCTCTCTACCCACCCTGTCAAACCACTTCAAGTTTCTGTGTGTATGCCCCTATTACCCTCTCTACCAACCCTGTCTAACCACTTCAAGTTTCTGTGTGTATGCCCCTATTACCCTCTCTACCCACCCTGTCAAACCACTTCAAGTTTCTGTGTGTATGCCCCTATTACCCTCTCTACCAACCCTGTCTAACCACTTCAAGTTTCTGTGTGTATGCCCCTATTACCCTCTCTACCCACCCTGTCAAACCACTTCAAGTTTCTGTGTGTATGCCCCTATTACCCTCTCTACCAACCCTGTCTAACCACTTCAAGTTTCTGTGTGTATGCCCCTATTACCCTCTCTACCCACCCTGTCAAACCACTTCAAGTTTCTGTGTGTATGCCCCTATTACCCTCTCTACCCACCCTGTCTAACCACTTCAAGTTTCTGTGTGTATGCCCCTATTACCCTCTCTACCCACCCTGTCAAACCACTTCAAGTTTCTGTGTGTATGCCCCTATTACCCTCTCTACCCACCCTGTCTAACCACTTCAAGTTTCTGTGTGTATGCCCCTATTACCCTCTCTACCAACCCTGTGTAACCACTTCAAGTTTCTGTGTGTGTCCTCCTATTACCCTCTCTACCAACCCTGTCTAATCACTTCAAGTTTCTGTGTGTGTGCCACTATTACCCTCTCTACCAACCCTGTCTAACCACTTCAAGTTTCTGTGTGTGTCCTCCTATTACCCTCTCTACCCACCCTGTCAAACCACTTCAAGTTTCTCTGTGTGTGCCCCTATTACCCTCTCTACCCACCCTGTCTAACCACTTCATGTTTCTCTGTGTGTGCCCCTATTACCCTCTCTACCCACCCTGTCAAACCACTTCAAGTTTCTCTGTGTGTGCCCCTATTACCCTCTCTACCCACCCTGTCTAACCACTTCATGTTTCTTTGTGTGCCCCTATTACCCTCTCTACCCACCCTGTCTAACCACTTCAAGTTTCTGTGTGTGTCCTCCTATTACCCTCTCTACCAACCCTGTCAAACCACTTCAAGTTTCTGTGTGTATGCCCCTATTACCCTCTCTACCCACCCTGTCTAACCACTTCATGTTTCTTTGTGTGCCCCTATTACCCTCTCTACCCACCCTGTCTAATCACATCAAGTTTCTATGTGTGTCCTCCTATTACCCTCTCTACCCACCCTGTCTAATCACTTCAAGTTTCTGTGTGTGTGCCACTATTACCCTCTCTACCAACCCTGTCTAACCACTTCAAGTTTCTGTGTGTGTCCTCCTATTACCCTCTCTACCCACCCTGTCAAACCACTTCAAGTTTCTCTGTGTGTGCCCCTATTACCCTCTCTACCCACCCTGTCTAACCACTTCAAGTTTCTCTGTGTGTGCCCCTATTACCCTCTCTACCAACCCTGTCTAACCACTTCAAGTTTCTGTGTGTATGCCCCTATTACCCTCTCTACCCACCCTGTCAAACCACTTCAAGTTTCTGTGTGTATGCCCCTATTACCCTCTCTACCCACCCTGTCTAACCACTTCATGTTTCTTTGTGTGCCCCTATTACCCTCTCTACCCACCCTGTCTAATCACATCAAGTTTCTATGTGTGTCCTCCTATTACCCTCTCTACCCACCCTGTCTAACCACTTCAAGTTTCTGTGTGTGTGCCACTATTACCCTCTCTACCCACCCTGTCAAACCACTTCAAGTTTCTCTGTGTGTGCCCCTATTACCCTCTCTACCCACCCTGTCAAACCACTTCAAGTTTCTCTGTGTGTGCCCCTATTACCCTCTCTACCCACCCTGTCTAACCACTTCAAGTTTCTCTGTGTGTGCCCCTATTACCCTCTCTACCAACCCTGTCTAACCACTTCATGTTTCTTTGTGTTCCCCTATTACCCTCTCTACCCACCCTGTCTAACCACTTCAAGTTTCTGTGTGTGCCCCTATTACCCTGTCTACCCACCCTGTTTAATCACATCAAGTTTATAGGTGTGTCCTCCTATTACCCTCTCTACCCACCCTGTCTAACCACTTCAAGTTTCTGTGTGTGTCCTCCTATTACCCTCTCTACCCACCCTGTCTAATCACTTCATGTTTCTTTGTGTTCCCCTATTACCCTCTCTACCCACCCTGTTTAATCACATCAAGTTTATAGGTGTGTCCTCCTATTACCCTCTCTACCCACCCTGTCTAACCACTTCATGTTTCTTTGTGTTCCCCTATTACCCTGTCTACCCACCCTGTTTAATCACATCAAGTTTATAGGTGTGTCCTCCTATTACCCTCTCTACCCACCCTGTCTAACCACTTCATGTTTCTTTGTGTTCCCCTATTACCCTGTCTACCCACCCTGTTTAATCACATCAAGTTTATAGGTGTGTCCTCCTATTACCCTCTCTACCCACCCTGTCTAACCACTTCATGTTTCTTTGTGTTCCCCTATTACCCTCTCTACCCACCCTGTCTAATCACTTCAAGTTTCTGTGTGTGTCCTCCTATTACCCTCTCTACCCACCCTGTCTAATCACTTCAAGTTTCTGTGTTTGTGCCCCTATTACCCTCTCTACCCACCCTGTCTAACCACTTCAAGTTTCTGTGTGTGCCCCTATTACCCTGTCTACCCACCCTGTTTAATCACTTCAAGTTTCAGTGTGTGCCCCTATTACCTTATCTACCCAACCTGTCTTATCACTTCAAGTTTCTGTGTGTGCCCCTATTACCCTATCTATCCACCCTGTCTGACCACTTATAGGTTCTGTGTTCATTGGCACCTTGCCGTCTTGACAGACGATAGTTTGTGCTTTAAAAAGGCATAATAACTTTTACCTATGGCGGTAGCGAGTGTGACTGATAAGGCCAACTTACTTATAACCCGTAACAGTTGCCTCTCGCTTTGATTCCGAGACCAGTTAAGACCAGGGATGGAGTTATTGCCTCTCCATAGCACAAAGCCTGGGCTAAAATATAGAGATCATGTGTTGCCCATGCAGCATGATCCCTCTCTCGGCCTGCCTAGTTTACTCCAGAGGAAAGGTAACACCCCTACATCTGGAACAAGACAAGCTGCAGAAGCTGCCGGATCAGCAAAGCAATGCTCTAACTGTCCGCCTGTCGGAGCTTCGATCCTAGACCAGTCACCAACCAAGGCTTAGGGCCTGGTCTGCCCTGCCATGACATTTTGTCTTTAGCTTGCATTTCCTCGCACCAGGGTAAGGCTTGTACCCTCCCAATTGCGCTCTTCCGCCCGAAGCCGTTGGCAGAATGTGGGGTGTCAGGTTTGTGTTGTAGTTTTAATCAAGGCCAAGGTAATACACTGGCTGGCACACTCGCCTGCTCACCAAGTGCGTTTGGGTTCAAACCCCTCTCTGGGTACGAGGATTGATTTACCAACTATACTTCCCTCAGTGTTGAGACAGCCCCATACAAGTCGCCACCACAAAATTCTGACCACAACACTCACTGGTCTATAACATCTGTGTGTAGTAATATGTCACATGACCTGGACACGCTGTCCTTAACCGTAAAATAACAGGCACATTCTCCATCTAGAGAGAGAGAGAGAGAGAGAGAGAGAGAGAGAGAGAGAGAGAGAGAGAGAGAGAGAGAGAGAGAGAGAGAGAGAGAGAGAGAGAGAGAGAGAGAGAGAGAGAGCCCCGTGGATGGTTGTTATAGTTCACAAATCAAAAAGTCGATCAGACAATGTTCACAAATCAAAAAGTCGATCAGACAATCACACTTAATTTCAAATGTAACTGATTGGCATATTAACGAATCAAGTGAATATTTGTAAATAGCTTAAATGTCATAAACTATTTTTCTGACCTTGATGGTTGTTGTTAATATCTTCCCCCTCACTCACCCCCCCCCTCCATCGCCCTTTCTACCCCCATATCTGCATTATCTCCTCCCAGGTGTATACGTTGTTGTCGTGTCCTCCTTTACAGTGTCGTCCCTGGAGTGAAGAGAGCCGACACCCACATTATAATATTTTTTCCCTCTCAATATTCTGGAGAATCCACCAGCTTCCGTCCAACACACTCCATCAGCCTATGGACACCTTTTCCTATCACTCTCTCACTGTCGTACTATGCCCCCTTCTCATACTTCCCCAACGCAACATACTCAACAACTCTTGCTTCTAAAAATTAATAAAGATAATTTATTAAAAGAAAAGTGTAACGTATATGAGACGTGTATGTGAAGAAAATGTGTGACGGGTTCTATAAAGTGTGTAGAATCGGACTCTCAGACCACAACCCAGTCAGCTGATCCCAGCAAGGATAGACCACAGCACGTTACGTCAGAACATGTACATCTCACCCCGTGCCGAAACCATCTTGCCGGATACTGCTTTGCCTCTTTAGACCTCTGGTAATCCAATTTCATGATCATCCGAAATAGACACCGGTGGTATTAACAGTTAATTATGGACCGGTTGCACCCTACACAATGTCCGTTCCTATCGTTCCTTAAAAAAACTGCACAAGTCCTTTGTAGTGTGTACACCGTCATTAATGTTAATTGTTAATGTGATTGATCCTCACTCGTGTCTATCTAGCCTCACGTATAATGTCTTGTGTTCTATTACACGAGATTATATAACACTAGGTAACTATTAGACTGTTCTCATTTAGTTACTACTGTCTGATGCTGTGTGGTGCATCAGTACGCATCACTCTCTTTGGTGAATCAACTTCCTTCTAGCTTTAGTTACGTTCTGTATGCAACTTTATTGATTGTTGAACTGGTGTTCTTCCGAATGGGATTGGATTTTTTCCCAAAAACTTGTTGAGTTTCCTTGGATCTGGTAGGGAACCTAGGATAGAAACAACACATCTGGTGATAGTACTAGTTACTGATCCTTTCGGCTGAGTGTAAGCCTATCACCTTGCTTAATGATCTTTAGCTAACTAGACTTAGTCATAGAGCAGATTAGCTACCCACCTAGAGCCGAATCAGGCTATGACAAAGAAAAAATCAGCAAACAGAATGCGGAACCCCGCCCACCAGGGACACCTACGGGAAGATCCCAATTATCCCTCATTACTCAATTCTCAACTAGTAAAGCTTATCAACACTTCACTAATCTATTCTTAACTAGCAGAGTTAATATCACTATTCTACTCTAACTAGTTTCCACTAACAGTGCTAATCATCACACTATAGTTTAACAAGGCCACAGTCTATATTAATTAGAACTAATATTATACTAGGTTATACCTTAAATGGCACTACTGCAGTCCTATCAATCATATCTACATCTGCCATTATAGGCACGTGTAAAATTAAGTCACTAATTAACACACGGTAGATATTATTTCCACTAAGCACTGCAGTGCCCTGGCACTCCGACTAGAGCATTTTCAAGTCCCCCTAGTTGGTCCCAACTCGGGTTTATATGGCAAACTACCAAAGTTGGCCACGTGACGTTATCCTTTATGCCCCCACACAGGTGGCACATTGGCAGATCATCCCCTGTCAGGGATCCATCCTCCCTCGGGCTCCCTCCATGTTAGATATGTCATCACTGGTTCTGACATCCAAAACAATCTAGAGAGTTACTGTCGAGTTCCAACAAAGAGTTTCGATACCAAGCTGCCAATCATGGTTTTCCAAACAAGCTTACATTGTGCACGTGACGTTGTTCATGTCCGGCAGGTGTTCCACTGTTTTCAATAACACCCTCAACTTTCTGTCATGTGCTGACAGTCAAAACCTCCATTCCGTCTGATGTCCGGAACCATAGATGACAAACGGAACCATTCCATATCCTGAGCGGCCAATTATATGTGATTTTAACTGTTATGAACTGCCAACGCGTTTTATCCCTTCCTTCTCACTCACCACTAAATGTGTATATGGGCTGACCCGATGTATCCCGTGCAGCTGTGTTTACTCTGTTAGTACGACTGTTGTGGCCTAGAAAATATACGCCAAGCAAACGTCGGTATTATTATCTGGTTAACTCATGGCGAGCTCGTGACAGTTGTATAAAAGTGAATAACTCGCATTGACGGCGTTTTCTAAGCAACAACACAGCAACAACATCTTGCGTGAAGGGGATGAGGGATTATGTCTGTCCCTGTCATATACGCCTACGCCTATTTACAACACGTAGTAAGAGTGTAGGAGGGCACACTAGGATAGTTGATAGGAGGCTACGCTAATAATATCATAAGCACGACGCGATAAGGGTTCGACACCTCCGTTCTTATTCCCTAAAAATGAGGAAACGGATGGTCGCCTATTCCTCCATGCATTTAAGCCTACATAATGTGATGACCCTATCAGATCACAGACCCATCTCAGGGAGAGTGTAGCATCCCATGGCATACAAGAACGAAAATAACTTCCCACTTAAGTAAATTGAATACTGCAGTTTCGTTTCTGAATAATTGATCTCCTTCTATGCTGATCTATTTACAACAGCCATCATGTGGCAGGCAGACTGTGCAGAATGCGGCTTTCATTACACCGGTTAGGAAAGACTCAGAGCCTAAGCCAGTTCCCGGCCTCATGCATTTGCATGTCCAGTGTGTCTTTAACTTCCTCTGTTCGCCATAGTGTTGGTCAGTTTCTGCTTCGCCTTCTAGGAGCCCTACCATCCACAACTGTTCTATTTAAACCACTGCAATGTATAATATGATCAGAGTGGTACAGTTTCTGAGGCCTGATGCCACTTAAGAGCCATATTTGTCATAAGCTGAATATTGCCTGCGATCAAACTCCTTCAAGTTTCATAATCCCTTCTGTAGCACCTCAGTCATCATTGGCACCTTGCCGTCTTGACAGACGATAGTTTGTGCTTTAAAAAGGCATAATAACTTTTAACTATGGCGGTAGCGAGTGTGACTGATAAGGCCAATTTGCGCTGTAAATGTCCGTTCACAGTGGGTGCATGTGAACACGTGGTCATTTCCACCATCATGCACCATCTTACGTCTCAAACGCTTGGTGTGTGACTTTTCTGCAATAATTTTCTCCTTTGACTTTATTCCATTTCTGATATTTGCCCTCCATGCAACACGTTCAGCAGCGACTTGCTCCCAATGTGCATTATCAATGCCTGTATCAATCATGTCCCGCTTACACACATCTTTGTATCGTAGTAGAGGCCGACCCTGAGATCTCTTACCCATCTGTAATTCACCAAAAAAGATATCCTTTGGTATTCTACCATCATCCATCCTCCTAAGATGTCCTATCCATCTAAGTCTACGAAGACTGAGCATGGAATAAACTGTCACACAACCTGATCTTTCCAATACTTCAGTATTTGTGATTTTGTCTTGCCACTTAATACCAAGAATTCTTCGCAGACACCGCATATGAAAGCTGTTTAAATTGTTCTCTTGGTGTGAGTAAGTTGTCCAGGTTTCACTGCCATAGAGAAGAGTACTAAGGACACAGGCTTGATAGACAAGGACTTTTGTTTTGGCAGTAAGCTTCCTGTTCTCCCAGACTCTTTTTCTTAACCAGTTCATTGTTGTTGCTGCCTTACCAATCCGGATGTTGATTTCCTGATCTAGGGATAATTTGCTATTTACCACTGATCCTAGATATGTAAAATGGTCTACTATCTCTAGTCCGGCGTCGTGAATAAAGATTGATGGTACCCCATGTACACCTTGTGACATAATCTGTGTCTTCTTTTTGCTAATTGTTAAACCAAATTCAGAACAAGCATTGGAGAATGCAGATAGTAGACATTGCAATTATTCCTCAGAGTGGGTCGTAACTGCAGCATCATCTGCAAAAAGCAACTCTCTGATCAGTACCCTCCTAATTTTGGTCTTAGCCTTCAATCTCTGAGCATTGTAGAGGCCGCCATCTGAGCGTGAGTGAATGTATATACCACCATCCTGATCACGAAATGCATATTTCAGTAGAAGTGAAAAGTATATTCCAAAGAGGGTGGGAGCTAGTACACAACCTTGCTTAACTCCACTCTTGATTTCAAATTCTTCAGAAGTTGCACCATCAAACTTGATTATACCCTTCATGCCTGTGTGGAACGATTCCACAATGGACAGAAGAGTTGGTGGGCAGCCAATCTTCTTTAGTGCCTTGAACAGACCCTCACGACTGACCAAATCAAATGCCTTTGTGAGGTCGATGAAGGCAATAAACAGTGGTTGATTCTGTTCACGGCATTTTTCTTGCATTTGTCGCAATGAGAATATCATATCAGTGGTAGACCGGTTCTGTCGAAAGCCACACTGTGATTCGGGGTAGACTTGATCTCCTAGGACTTGAAGTCTGCGCAGAACAATTCTGGCAAATACTTGTCCAACAATACACAGAAGTGAGATACCCCTATAGTTGTTGCAGTCGCTCCGATCGCCCTTGTTCTTGTACAGTGTTATGATGCTTGAATCTTTGAAATCCTGTGGGACTTGTCCTTCTCGCCAGCATAGCTCTATTAGCTGGTGGATCTGTATAGTGAGTGTGTCTTGCCCACTCCTGATAACCTCTATTGGAATCCCATCCTTACCTGGAGCCTTGCCAGATGCAAGTTCATTTATAGCACACTTAACTTCTGTTATGGTGGGAAGTGTGTCCAGGTGGTCAAGAGTTGGTAGAGCCTCTATGGCGTTGAGGGCATCATCCGCTAGTTTGGTCTCACTTGAGTAAAGCTCCAAATAGTGCTCTACCCATCTGTCCATTTGCTGTTTCTTATCAGTGATGACTTCTCCAGTCAAGGTTTTCAATGGTGCACTTCTTTTGATCACTGGACCACAGGCTTTCTTTATTCCTTCATACATGCTTCTTATGTCTCCCTTATCACTTGCGATTTGAATGGACTCACATAACTTGATCCAATAATCATTTGCACACTGCCTGGCAGCC
Organism: Cepaea nemoralis; assembly: GCA_014155875.1. Classification (NCBI taxonomy): domain Eukaryota; kingdom Metazoa; phylum Mollusca; class Gastropoda; order Stylommatophora; family Helicidae; genus Cepaea; species Cepaea nemoralis. The sequence continues at coordinate 614,444 of JACEFZ010024425.1, read as the reverse complement.
TTTTGCACATCCTTCCTAGCTTGCCTTAGCTCACTCAGAGTGTTACGCGTTGGTCTTTCCTTGTTTCTTAAGAGAGCTTTCTTCTTCTTATCAATCAAGGGCTGCAGAGTCTCGCTGTTGGCCTCAAACCAGTCCTGCCTCTTATGATCCACAGTGCCGTAAACCCCTACGGCAGTTTTATAGAGAGTTTCCTTAATTTGACCCCACTTTTCATTTACTGTACAATTTTCTGGTGTATCAGTGAAAGCGTCTTCAAGTTGCTGTTGAAACTGAAAGCACTTTTCAGGATCATGAGTGTTAATAATATTAATCCTGGGGCTAGATTTGTGTTTAGCTGTGTAGATTCTCTTTGGTCTCAGTCTAACCCTTGCAACAACCAAAGAATGATCCGTATCACAGTCAGCACTGTGGTAACTACGAGTCAATGATATATGGTTCAGATGTTGTCTCCGTGTGATGATGAAGTCCAGCTCTTGCCAATGGCCGGATCTTGGATGATTCCATGTGACCTTATGCATCTCTTTTGTTTTAAAAAAAGAGTTTGTAATACATAGGTCATTACTGGTGCAATGCTCCAGTAGCCTTTGCCCATTTTCATTCATGCGACCGATGTTTTATTTTCCAAGGCACACTGGCCATGAACTCGAGTCCTTGCCCACACGAGCATTGAAATCACCGAGCATATAAATGTAGTCAGATTTTGGAACTGCCTTGATCACGGAGTCTAACTCCTCATAGAACAAATCCTTCACATCATCAGAAGAATCGAGTGTCGGTGCATATGCAGTAATAATGGTGGCAAACCCACAAGAGGTTGCCAAGCGCAGGGATAATAGTCTTTCATTTCCTCCTGCTGGAATTTCAATCATTCCCAGTAGCGAATTCTTCACTGCAAAGCCCACACCGTGTTGCCTTTTTTCTGCCTGCCCTTTACCCTTCCAGAAAAAGGTGTATTTGTTTTCCCTGAGTGACCCTTCCTCAGCGAGGCGAGTCTCCTGCAGGCCAGCAATATCAATGTTAAGACGATTGAGTTCGGCATCAATCACAGCCGTTTTTCTCACATCGTCAATATTGGTCAAGTCAGTGGAAAATCCTGGACACATGGTTCTCACGTTCCAGGTTGCAAGCCGTAGCTTGAGGTTTCTATTTTTATTTTTGTTTGTACCTGGTGCATTGGTTTTACAGCCTGCGATTCAGATTTTGTCCTAGCCCCAAGCACCCATTGAAGCAGGCAGGCTGTGGCGGATCAGCACCCAATTGGCTGGGGGCTGCCCAGCTTGAGGCGGGCGGTAGCTGATCAGTGACACCTATAGGTGTCTCCCACCGTCAGAGGCAACGCGTGGCGCCCCATGTCTACGCCAACTGACAAGGACTTATAACCCGTAACAGTTGCCTCTCGCTTTGATTCCGAGACCAGTTAAGACCAGGGATGGAGTTATTGCCTCTCCATAGCACAAAGCCTGGGCTAAAATATAGAGATCATGTGTTGCCCATGCAGCATGATCCATCTCTCGGCCTGCCTAGTTCACTCCAGAGGAAAGGTAACACCCCTACATCTGGAACAAGACAAGCTGCAGAAGCTGCCGGATCAGCAAAGCAATGCTCTAACTGTCCGCCTGTCGTAGCTTCGATCCTAGACCAGTCGCCAACCAAGGCTTAGGGCCTGGTCTGCCCTGCCATGACAATTTTGTCTTTAGCTTGCATTTCCTCGCACCAGGGTAAGGCTTGTACCCTCCCAATTGCGCTCTTCCGCCCGAAGCCGTTGGCACAATGTGGGGTGTCGGGTTTGGTAAGCGCCGCCCAACGTTCGGCGCTAACAGAAACCAGGTAGTACCGTCTACTGTTATACGGTAGCTCAGTCATATCTGACTAAGACCTGACAGCTAGCACCTCAGTAGTTAACAGATATAGGGTGTATTTTTAATGACTGTGCAGTGTTTGAAAATATTGCCGGTCCAAGTTGAGTATTCACTCTCTGTAAAGTTCATGCAAAATAACAGGTAAAAAGTTGTTAAACGAAATTGCCTAGTAAATAAAATTCTTGACAGTTGTGTATCATGATACGGCAGGGAGTTAACATTCCGTTGACGATCGCAATGTGTGGGGAAGCATGATAGCCCACACCAGCCAGCCAGGTACTGGATGATGATGATGATGATGATGATGATGATGATGATGATGATGATGATGATGATGATGATGATGATGATGATCACGGGCTTGCTTCGGCTTTATTCTTCATTCTTGAAAGCTAGATGTTTGACCAATTAACCCGGGAACTTCTATATGCTATGTTCTTACAAATTAACGACTCTTGCCTAGCTTGCTTGCTTGCTTGTGTTCGTTGACTTGAGCTCCAACGCGAAGTCCTGTATGTCGGATGAAGGCATCCTGTTGTCCAACATCAGTGTGATGTCATACAGGACATGAGGTTTACGTGAGTATCCGATGTCCCAAGTCTGGCTTATTGGTGTGCAGACTGGTGGTTCCTCGCCGTACAGGCAGACACTCTCCGACTTCGGAGGAACCGCCATAGTACTGACTTTAGCCAGGACTCCGAAGGGACCTGTTGCCCAGGACGCTCGACGAGGACGCGTCAATAGGTCTTGGCCAGCATATAACCCGGCCCTGATGCCTTGGAAACACCTCTGCGTCCCACTCTTGCCTAAATATGTTTGTAATCTAGTATATGTGTAATTCTGAGCATTGCACAGCACTACTCAAGGACATGAGTAGCTGTTTCAAAATAAAGCAGCACATGCAACTCTACATACTCGTTTAGAAGTTGCCAACAAACAAATGATTGAATGAATAAATGAATGAATGAATGAATTTAATGATTAAATGAATGAATTAATGCATAAAAAATACATGAAGTAATCTATGAATGAATGCCCAACAGTAAAAAAAAAATACTGATATCTATTAAACGCCGGTAATTTGGTTGCAAATATTGCTGTTAATGTTGCTGGTTGTGACGGTGTTGTAAGGTTAGGCCCCATTGTTTGTTTTCTCCAGCGCGGTTGTGGGAGGCTGGCAAATATAGTCGCGTATGAAGCAGAAGTCGCGGATTGAAGTAACACATTGAGGGAATCCATTATGTACGAGCATCAGAACAAACAAGCTGCGCTCTTTAATCACTTCACGAGATATTTTGAATCTGAAATACAAAGAAAGCAGATATTCGGTTTTCCTTTCTTTCACTCCATTCCCTCGCACTTCGCAAAGGGCGATATTTCTATGGTAACTATTCTTCCATTCTGCATTTTCATCTATTGAGCAGATCTGTGTATTTTTAAGATTACGATGACTCCGAACTTTCACACCGTACTCTGTCTGTCTGTCTGTCTGTCTGTCTGTCTGTCTGTCTGTCTGTCTGTCTGTCTGTCTGTCTGTCTGTCTGTCTGTCTGTCTATCTGCCCGCCCACCCGCCCGCCCATCCGTCCATCCGTCCGTCCGTATGTCTGTCTCCACACTTTTTTTTTTTGTATTCCTGTATTTAAATGCCATTGATTTTCTAGCTCAGTTCCCTTGTTTTGTTTTTATGTTTCTTGTGTTGGGGCTGTTGTTGTTGCTGCTATTGATTCAGCCATATTAGGACGTTTACATTTTTGACGCATGCATTATAATATTTGCTTTTCCTTGTGTACGTCGCTTGCTTCAGACAAAATGCCCTATTTATCTTACGTGTGACGAAGATGGCCTTTCCCTGCAGTGTCAAGTCAAATTATTTGCTGTCCGGAAGTTAGTGTAAGAATACGTCAAGCCTCACATCCAATTGTGTGACACATTCGTAGACATATTCCTGTTGTCGTGGGTTCCCTTAATGCGGCGATGGATAATGAAAACAACGAGGATTTAAAGTCCATCCATCCATCCATCATGTGCCATGCCGGTAAGCGTGGGCGGTCATGTTCTGCCATCTCACTCGATCACCAGAGTCGTGGATCAGCTCTGTATTCCTGTCTCGACCATGCCACCAGGCCAAGCCATCCAGCTTTTTGCTTCTAGGTCTTCCCCTTGGTCTCCTCCCTTCGATCTTGCCAGTTGCCACCAAGTTCTCAGAAAACAGTTTCAACCACCAGCACGAATTACAGCCTGTATAATAGAAAACTGCTCAAAGCAAGCGGCAAGCCAGGAAGAGGTCGACAAAAGACTGCCTTTGCTGACTAGACGGATGATAACTGTTTGTGGAAAGATATACATAATTGAGAGGATTAACAATGAGCAGTATTTACCGCTCTGTGGTGAAGTGGCCTATCCTAGTGCGAAGAAATACAGCCTGAAGACTAAGTGCCATGGTAGGACTTGGTCAGCAATTGGTTTAGGATCGAAGCTCCGACAAGCGTAAAGTTAAGAACATTGATTTGCTGATCCGGCAGCTTCTGCATCTTGTCTTGTTCCAGATGTATTGGTGTTACCTTTCCTCTGGAGTGAACTAGGCAGGCCGAGAGAAGGATCATGCTGCATGGGCAATCACATGGTCTCTATATTATAGTCCAGGCTTTGTGCTATGGAGAGGTATAACTCCATCCCTGGTCTTAACCGGTCTCGGAATCAAAGCGAGAGGTAGCAGTTACGGGGTATAAGTCCTTGTCAATTGGCGTAGACATGGGACGCGACGGGTTGCCTTTGACGGTGGGAAACACCTACAGGTGTCACTGATAAGCTACCGCCCGCCTAAAGCTGGGCAGCCCCCGGCCAATTGGGTGCTGATCAGCCACAGCCTGCCTGTTTCAATGGGTGCTTGGGGCTAGGACAAAATCTGAATCGCAGGCTGTAAAACCAATGCACCAGGTATTACAAAAAAGAAAAATAGAAACCTCAAGCTACGGCTTGCAACATAGAACGTAAGAACCATTTGTCCGGGATTTTCAACTGACCCGACAAATATTGACGATGTGAGAAAAACGGCTGTGATTTATGCCGAACTCAATCTCTTTTAACACTGATATTGTTGGTCTGCAGGAGACTTCTCGCTGATCAAGGGTCACTCAGCGAAAACAATTACACCTTTTTCTTGGAAGAGTAGAGGGCAGGCAGAAAATAGACAAAATGGTACGGGCTTTGCAGTGAAGAATTCACTACTGGGAATGATTGAAATTCCAGCTGGAGGTAATGAAAGACTATTATCCCTGCACTTAGCAACCTCTTGTGGTTTTGCCACCATTGTCATTGCATATGCACCGACACTCACTTCCTCTGATGATGTTAAGGATTCGTTCTATGAGGAGTTAGACTCCGTGAATAACGCAGTTCCAAAATCCGACAACATTTATATGCTCGGTGATTTCAATGCTCCTGTGGGCAAGGACTCGAGTTCATGGTCAGTTACTTTGGAAGATACAACATCGGTCGCATGAATGAAAATGTGCAATGGCTGCTGGAGCATTCCAGTAAGAAATGATCTATGTATTACAAACTCCTTTTGTAAAACAAAAGAGCTAAATAAGGTCACATGGAAACATCCAAAACCCGACCATTGGCATCAGCTGGACTTCATCATCACACGGAGACAACATCTAAACCAAACATCATTCACTCGAAGTTACCACAGTGCTGACTGTGATACGGACCATACTTTGGTTGTTGCAAGGGCTAGACTGAGACCAAAGAGAATCTACACAGCTAAACACAAATATGGCCCCAGAATTAATATTATTAACACCCACATCAGAATATTGTACAGGTAAGTGAAAAGTGGTGTAAACTTAAGGAAACTCTTTATAAAACAGCGGTAGGGGTTTACGACACTGTGGATCATAAGAGGCAGGACTGGTAGCAGCAAACAGCCAGACACTGCGACCCTTGATTGATAAAAAGAAGATTGCTCTCTTAAGAAACAAGGAAAAAACAACGCGTAACACTCTCAGTGAGCTAAAGCAAGCTAGGAAGAATGTGCAAAAGGTTGCCTGGCAGTGTACAAATGACTATTGGATCAAGTTATGTGAGCCCATTAAAAATGAAAGGGAGAAGGGAAACATCAGAAGCATGTAGTAAGGGACAAAGAAAGCCTGTGATCCAATGATCAAAAGAAGTGCACCACTGAAAAACTTGACTGGAAGTAAATCATCACTGATAGGAAACAGCAGATTGATAGATGGGTAGAGCACTATTTAGAGCTTTACTCGAGTGAGACCAAACTAGCGGATGATGCCCTCAACGCCATAGAGGCTCTGTCAACTCTTGGCCACCTGGACACACTTCCTTACCATAACAGAAGTTAAGTGTGCTATTAATGAACTTGCATCTGGCAAGGTCCCAGGTAAGGATGGGATTCCAATAGAGGTTATCAGGCGTGGGCAAGACACCTCCACTCTACAGATCCACCAGCTAAAAGAGCTGGTGAGAAGGACATGAACCACAGGATTTTAAAGACTCAAACATCATAACATTGTACAAGAACAAGAGTGGTCGGAGCGACTGTAACAACTATGTGGGTATATCACTTCTGTGTATTGTTGGGAAAGTATCAGCCAGAATTGTTCTTCGCAGACTTCAAATCCTAGGAGATCAAGTCTACCCCGAATCACAGTGTGGCTTCCGGCAGAATCGGTCTACCATTGATTTGATATTCTCATCGCGACAAATGCAAGAAAAATGCCGTGAACAGAATCAGCCACTGTTTATTACCTTCTCGACCTCACAAAGGCAATGAATGAATCACCGAAAACGAGAAGTAGATTGTGAGCTTTTCTGAAACACGACTACAAGAAACAAGCCTTCGTCAGCACAGAAAAAACAAACACAAACCGACACAAAACTACATGACACACACTACATGACAATATTAAACTAATTAAAGGTACTTATCTGAATCTATATACTTGCTGAGCCGGCTTCGTGGCTTAGAGGTTATGACGTTTCTCCGTAATCTCGTATACTCTCGTCAGGTAACGTGATGACGGTTCAAATCAGCAGTGGTTAGAATCGCATCGGTAACTTACGGGTATGTGAGCCGGCCGCTCAGAAAGCAATGGCAAACTACTGAGCGTAATCTTGAAAAGAGATCAACATACAGCTGAAAGATGCTGGTGTTGACAGCTAAGTCCTGTAAAAGGATATGCTAATATATATATATATATATATATATATATATATATATATATATATATATATATATATATATATATATATATATATATATATATATATATATATATATACTTGCTAGGAGCGACTGACACGCGTTGGACGACTGTCAGTGGATTGTATGGACCGGATGTATGGTCAACTGGTCAAAGGTAAATCCCGTCAGAAGCTCAGGCATTGGCTGAGCCGCATGGTTGGAGAATAAGCGGGAGGGGAGTGGGGGTGGAGAGTCCATGTCAGCGGAAAAGTAAAAATTGCGATTGGTAAAGATGTCGCGGACGCAGTTCACGATTGGCAATTCTCGTTAAACGCTCGAAACACAGCTGCGGAAGATTACATTGTGTTGGTCCTCATTGAGGGGCATGAGTAGCGGTCATTCAGAAAACGAAAGCAAAACACCGAAGCAAAACTGCCAAGAAAGTTGACTGCGACGTCTTGCAAAGGACCTGCAAATACATGGATAGTGGACTATGAACTAAGGGGTGGAGTTTGGAAGTTAAATGAAACTGTGTTGGACATTGAGGCCGCGAGGGGAGAGTGTGCCCAACTGGAAGATGAGTGTCGCTTGTTTTCCCGGGAGGAATGTGGAATCAACAAGCACATCTTCAAACTTATTATCTGTTGGGAGTATTGACTGACTTCTGTCTACACTCCTCCCTTCTGTCTTCCCTTCCATATATCTATTTCTTTCACTCTCTCTGTTATTCCCTCAACACATACTCCGACAACAGTTCCTTTCAACGATAAATAAAAGATTTATTAATAAAAACTATGTCTGGTGTATGTATGGACTGTGTAAGCGTAGTTGATAGTGTATTCTACTGTTGGTGCCAGAATGAACTCTGAATGTCTAGTAGCGGTGTCACATCTCGCCCACTCATTTTGCAAAACCACAGGACAGCACATCAAACAGGAAAGCTCTCACCCTGGATGATCCATATGCTTGAGTCTGAAGGTAAATCCGTTATTGAATGAAACAAAACTGTTCACTACTGTATCACTGTACAGTAATAATAGTCCAGTAAGTTTATGAATTCGCCCGAGTCTGTTTCATGAAATTAATTATCCGCCACCGGAAAAACCACATCACCACAGTTCTGCATATTGTCTCTAATTACTAGCACTGTTTTGACTTGTCTATTGTTTCTTTACTAGGCATACAAGACGTATGTAGTTTTAGTTTGCTTTGCTTTCTGCAAACTTATCTGTCTTTTTCCATTATTACTTTGTTTATCTGACTATTCTTTTCTTCTTTTTCAAAGTTCCTTTAAAAGTATAGTTTATTTCGTATTTGACCTTGTCTAATTTATTCCTTGGTTTATTGGGGTATTTGCTCTCCCCACAAATGAATTGACTTGAATTGTTTTTCAACCAAGCTTTTCCAGCACACAAGAAGTATGTGTCTATCTTCTCTGCTATATCCCGATAAGAGTTGGAACCTGTGAAAAGTATAACAGATCCAGTGATAAGCGTCTGCCACTTAATACTACTTATGCAAGTGTCCTTCTCCAGCCATAATGACAAGGCTTCCGAAGTAAACACCCACATAAGACATATGAATTCATCAATGTCTAACTTATTCACTAATAGAAAACAATGATAAACGCTATGCTCACACATCTATTTTCCTATGCTAAAACTATACTCTAATATATTAATACCTTATATATGCACTTATCCTCCTGGAATCGAAATACACTAGCGAATAACACACTAATATCCCATATTCGTTCAACCATTAGGGACGTGTATTTCTTTCCCCACTCAGGAGGCATAGATCATTCAGCCCAGTTTGGAACACACACTAACTAGAATTCTCTGTTGCTACTATTTATATTGGGCCTCCCGTTCTTCCGTGATTGTTGGATGTCCATACATCAACAGTCGCATCTTGACGTATCCTGTACATCACAAGGCGGTGAATTCACGTAGTGATTAGTTGCTCGTTTCATTCGCTGTTACGCTGTTCCCTGAGTTCATCGCTGTTCGCACTTCAAAGAACTCTATTCTCTGATCACCGTCTCCCGCTGTGTTTGTCCGGTGTCGAAGTTTCCCCCAGCGCGATCGTACCGTTTCCCGTGTCCGGTCAAATCGTCAAGCAATGAACTTGGCAAACACCTGTATCCTATTTTCATATTTGTCGGTCAATGATCTTTTATTCGTCCTCATCTCAGAATGAAGTACACGATTGTTAACCCTCCTCCTTCAGTGCATTTTAATATGTAAGTTATCAAGGAATCACTAAACTGCAGTTTTCCGTGACATAGGCCCCCTCTTAAGAGAGTTGACCGCGTCGACTCTTCATCCCTGTAGTTTTGATTCCTATGATCCTCCGACTTATTCCTCTTCCTCTGGAGTTGGATGTCTAGATAAGAAATCCGCTCCTACATTCTCCTTACCATGGATCTTCCACTGTGAAGTTGTCCAGTTGCATCAACAACGACCATCACATCCATCGTGCGTTGAGCTTCTGCGAAGTAGCTATTAACATCACGTGTTGATGATATGATTTGATCCTCACATGGATCAACACCTCATCCAGTAGGCGACCTCATATGCACCCTACCATACTACTCATGACTGAAACTAGTGTTGGCTCATCGCTCCTGTACGTTCAGTCGACCTCCTTTCCACTGGCGTAAGCGATGGCTCACAATACAGACGGTTCGTCCCATCCTGATTGTAACACTGCTTCCATGTCCTCTTGGTTTCCCCCGGCTTTGCCTCTGGGGATGTTCCGCCTCGTCCGCGTTGGACCGAGTCGTCTTGCCCAAACCTCCTGGACTTGTGCTTCCAGGACCATCTTGGACGATATTGTATCTGGTCAGCCAATCTTCGGTTGGAGTCCTGGGTATTCCGCGTCTTTTCCGACGTTACACACCCCTTTTGAACTTGGTTACTGGGGAAAGTTTCCCTCTTGTCCTTTCCCTGACGTGTGATTTCCCTCCTCCTTCGTTGGGTAAATCTGACCTATCACGTACTGTCCCATAGTCCCTCCTATGTTGTACTGGTGATCTCTGGTCTTCTTCTGGACTGGTAACCTTTGTCCCAATGGCTGCCATCACCATAAAGTGCGAAGCTTTACTCCCGGATCTCTCCTCATATTTCCTAATGAGATGTCTAGGGAGATTTTTCTGCTCTTCCCCGATCCGGATTTTGTAGATGTTCTTGGACACCACCTTTTCCACAGGATAAGGTCCTTTCCATCCTACTTGAAGTATATTGGTCTCTGCTGGACTCCCACACTTCCACTTTGTCTTCCACTTTAAGAGCTATGTTACTCTTAGTCCGCTTGTTGGGTGGTGCGTTCTGGCACTCCGAACAAGACTTCAACCACCGGCGTACATCTCCGGTCATTCCTGGCCAGCAATAATGGCCGGAAATTTGCTGCAAGGTCTCTCTGACACCCCTATGTCGATTCACGCCTATGATGTGTCCACTCTGAAGAATGTGAGGACGGTGGGTCTTTGGAACCACCCACTGCTCGTGCAGGTTATCTCCCCTCCCAGCTCTCCGATAGAGTAGTCGATTCTTCAGAAAGTACTGTCCCCGTTCTGGTGGCTCAGCACTTCTTTGCAGCTTCCTGTAGCAAGGACGCAACGTAGTATCCTTCCTCTGGGCAGTATGCAATTCTCCTATCTCTGAGTGGTCGCATAGTGTCTCTGCCTCTTTTCCCTTCCCTTGAGATCCACTGACTACTGTTCCTTTGTGGGCTGGCTGTTTGGGCATCCCCAAAAAGACATATTTCGTGCCAATGATCATTGGGAATAGGGAGTCAGCTAATACAGCCGCAGGAATAATGCCCGTGACGTACCTGGATTTAATCTCCACCTTGGCGATTGGCAGCGTCATGGTAACAGCACTCCTCATTGCCGGCTGTATCTCTATGGTCTCCCCTGTAAGTTGGTCTGGGCGTACCAAGCTGGCGTCTATCACCGCTTCCCCATCCAAACCGGTATCGTAGAGACAAGCAACCTGTTGGCCATTTACTTCAATCAGTTCAACCACAGGTGGTCTCTCTTGGTCCTGAGTGTCTTCCATCTCCTTGACCGTTTCCTTGCCTTCCTCTTTTGATTCCTCGAGGTTGGTTATGCAATTGGCGTCTTCTGCCTTACATCTGCAGTCCACAGTATTATGTGTTGTCGACCTGGCAGTGAGTGCACCATGTTCCCTTCCTAGGTTTCCTGTGTGTCCTTTTTGTTCCTATTCTCCTTCGCCGACCTCAGCCTTGTCTGTGATCACCGCCGTAGGAATTACTTTGCATGCTGCGAAGTAAGAACTTTTAGGTTTCGATCTGCAGTCCTTCGTGTTATGAGATGGCACCTTGCAGAATGAACACCACTTCTCGGACCACTGTCGTTTCGCTGGAGAATTCGAGGTGTTCTGGTTTCCTTCCTTCACCTTCTCTGAACTCTCTTCTGTGTGCTTTATATAAGGTTCCACTTTTTCTCCTTCCCAGTTCTTAGGTTTCTTTTTCTCTTGTTTCTCCTGACCTTTGGTTTGAATACTGAGTTCTGCAGCCTCCCCATGTACATCTACGAATCGTTCCGCCAGCTTATTCACAACATCAATCCGTTCCGCCCCTTGTTCTCACTAAGAAGGTCTTCAGTAGGTTCCGACATTTGCTGTCGCATCTGATCGACCACCATCATCTCTTCGAGACTTTCATAATCCCTCTTGAATTCTGCCAAGTCCATCCATTTCTGGAGATAGGATTTCAGCCTCAGACTGTAGGCGGCGAATAGCTCTCCCGGCTCTCGTCTAGGCGATCTAAACTTCTTCCGATACGTTTGTGCTGTGACTTCATAATGTTTCATCAAAGCGGCTTTCAATTCCTCATACTGATTTTCATGTCCTGGTGGTAGGCGTGTGTAGATCTCGTAGCCTGAACAACGTAAGGCCTGGGATAATTTAAGAGCCCATCGGGTTCTATCCAGTCCCATAGCGACTGCCATGGCCTCGAACCGATCCAAAAACTGGTATATCTTCTCTTTACTTTCATCAAAGACCGCCAAGGGAAACTTCATGGCATGGTAACCCTGTCCACTTCATGTGGGTTGCCCCAGGTGAAGAAGAACTTCCTTCCTACTCCATCTATTTCTCCCTTAGTTTGTGTCTTGAGTTCTAACTCTTTCAATGCGGTATTCATGTTCTCTGATCTCTGTGGCTTCTTCTGCATTCCAACTGGGCCTTTACCTCTATTCTTCTCACTTCCAACTCGGCCTTTACGATCTTCTCTTTCCGCTTGACGAAATTTCCCTCTCTCGTTCCTGTATGTAATCAGTTTAGTTCCGAACCAGCTAAACCAATTTCTCCCCGTTGGCCCTCAGTTCGGCTGTAGTTACTTTAGGAGTTGCCATAGTTAAAGCAGGTAAGTCAGCAAGTTGAGTACAGACACCTCAAAGCAATAAAGAAGTCCTTCCTATAAACAGATAATCTACCTAGAACCTATATCATTTATCTATGTCTATCTAATATTATTATTCTACAACACCACACAGTACATCACAACCACTCTCTCATCCACAAGAGGAGATATAGGATAAAGACTTATGTAGACGTGTGACCGTGTGACTAGGTATGTAATGTGTCTTACCACCTATCCACATTCACCCTGTCTGGAACTTTCTCACTGTAAAGTCACCAGCATTAATGAAATGTTTCTACCATAAATGTAATGGCACCATATATCCAATGGACGTCCTTCCATTAAAAGTCATCAATGTATACTTATATTTATTCCAATCAGTATGTCCCAACATGCAGGTACTCCGCTATGCCTGTGCCAATATGCAGGTACCCCTCTATGCATATGCCCTGTTATGCCTCCAGTTCATATGGGTATTATGTTCTACCCCGCTCGCTCCACCAATTATGTCGCTTGTTTTCCCGGGAGGAATGTGGAATCAACAAGCACATCTTCAAACTTATTATCTGTTGGGATTATTGACTGACTTCTGTCTACACTCCTCCCTTCTGTCTTCCCTTCCATATATCTATTTCTTTCACTCTCTCTGTTATTCCCTCAACACATACTCCGACAACAGTTCCTTTCAACGATAAATAAAAGATTTATTAATAAAACCTATGTCTGGTGTATGTATGGACTGTGTAAGCGTAGTTGATAGTGTATTCTACTGTTGGTGCCAGAATGAACTCTGAATGTCTAGTAGCGGTGTCACATCTCGCCCACTCATTTTGCAAAACCACAGGACAGCACATCAAACAGGAAAGCTCTCACCCTGGATGATCCATATGCTTGAGTCTGAAGGTAAATCCGTTATTGAATGAAACAAAACTGTTCACTACTGTATCACTGTACAGTAATAATAGTCCAGTAAGTTTATGAATTCGCCCGAGTCTGTTTCATGAAATTAATTATCCGCCACCGGAAAAACCACATCACCACAGTTCTGCATATTGTCTCTAATTACTAGCACTGTTTTGACTTGTCTATTGTTTCTTTACTAGGCATACAAGACGTATGTAGTTTTAGTTTGCTTTGCTTTCTGCAAACTTATCTGTCTTTTTCCATTATTACTTTGTTTATCTGACTATTCTTTTCTTCTTTTTCAAAGTTCCTTTAAAAGTATAGTTTATTTCGTATTTGACCTTGTCTAATTTATTCCTTGGTTTATTGGGGTATTTGCTCTCCCCACAAATGAATTGACTTGAATTGTTTTTCAACCAAGCTTTTCCAGCACACAAGAAGTATGTGTCTATCTTCTCTGCTATATCCCGATAAGAGTTGGAACCTGTGAAAAGTATAACAGATCCCGTGATAAGCGTCTGCCACTTAATACTACTTATGCAAGTGTCCTTCTCCAGCCATAATGACAAGGCTTCCGAAGTAAACACCCACATAAGACATATGAATTCATCAAAGTCTAACTATTCACTAATAGAAAACAATGATAAACGCTATGCTCACACATCTATTTTCCTATGCTAAAACTATACTCTAATATATTAATACCTTATATATGCACTTATCCTCCTGGAATCGAAATACACTAGCGAATAACACACTAATATCCCATATTCGTTCAACCATTAGGGACGTGTATTTCTTTCCCCACTCAGGAGGCATAGATCATTCAGCCCAGTTTGGAACACACACTAACTCGAAATCTTTGTTGCTACTATTTATATTGGGCCTCCCGTTCTTCCGTGATTGTTGGATGTCCATACATCAACAGTCGCATCTTGACGTATCCTGTACATCACAAGGCGGTGAATTCACGTAGTGATTAGTTGCTCGTTTCATTCGCTGTTACGCTGTTCCCTGAGTTCATCGCTGTTCGCACTTCAAAGAACTCTATTCTCTGATCACCGTCTCCCGCTGTGTTTGTCCGGTGTCGAAGTTTCCCCCAGCGCGATCGTACCGTTTCCCGTGTCCGGTCAAATCGTCAAGCAATGAACTTGGCAAACACCTGTATCCTATTTTCATATTTGTCGGTCAATGATCTTTTATTCGTCCTCATCTCAGAATGAAGTACACGATCGTTAACCCTCCTCCTTCAGTGCATTTTAATATGTAAGTTATCAAGGAATCACTAAACTGCAGTTTTTTCCGTGACAATGAGACGGTTTTCCAACGTCTTTTGATCCCGTTCGTGGGATGCGCATGATTTGATGGCCGTGACCTGTATGTCGGCCACGCCACAGTGGTCAGGGCTGTTGAAATGCATGGATACTGGATTTTGGGCGCCACTGGTGTTATCAGAGAGATATTGTCTATATCTGTCAGCAAGACGTAAGCCTATCTGACGTCTCACATATCTCATGTGGCAACGTGTGCAGGTAATCGCATAGATAACGTTGCGACTGATGCATGAGAAACCCTCACGGATGTGGAAGGTCGTCTTAGGGAAGGTCAGACTCTGGGTTTGAAGTACGTGTAGGCAGGTCTTGCAACGCGATCGAAGACAAGCCACCATGCCAGGAAGAGACTTGTAAGGTAGGGGTAGACTGCTATGGACCAGCACATCCCTGAGGTTACGATCCTGGCAAAGCCGTCGGAGACGTAACAGTTGGGAGAAAGGAATAGAACCCTTGTACGAGGGAGGATGGTAGGAGGTATAGAGAACTAATGCGTGCGAGTCAGTTGGCTTATAATAAACCGTCGTGCATACACCCGCGGAACCTAAAGAGGCTGTGAGGTCTAAGAAGTTGACGGCCGACGAAGAAATGGTGGAGGTAAGTTTGATACTGGGATGGAAGTCGAAGAAAAAGGCAATGAAGTTCTGAAGATCAGGCAAGGGCATGTATGAGGCACCAAAGCAGTCATCAATGTACCTCCTGTAGAGCTGTGTATATATATATATATATATATATATATATATATATATATATATATATATATATATATATATATATATATATATATATATATATATAAGATCTCAGCGTGTACTATCTGTTGTGGTATATTAGCTGTAGCTTTCAAAAGCATTAATGTTCGTGGCCCTTAACGTCTACTTAAAGTTTTGTTTTACGTCGTCCTTGGTATAATTGTTAAATGTTATCTTTATAATCATATGCAACAAAAAGATATTTTAACAAACGCGGAAGTAATTTTCCCGTAAACTTTAACAAGATGTGAACACTCAAAGAAAATTCAGTTACCCTCAACTGATCAGGAAAATCCTCATGTCTTTGAAGAGCAGGAAAACCGACGAATATAAAGTACTTCAAACTCCGAAAGAACACTGTAATTAGACAAATAGTAACTTGTGATAAATGTTATTCGTGTCTTTGATGTTCTTATATATAGGACGACTGTCGCGATATTCAGGTTAAACGTGAAGCTCACGATATCGCAGCCATGGGTGAATGTGTCAGATTTCTCTATGTGAGTTGGAGACCTATTTCATGCTATGTTTCAGGAGTAAATTTAACTCTAACGGTCATGATGATTTGGTTTAGGACGTTTCTGTCGGAGATGTAATTTACTATTCTAGATTATAGACTCATTATTTCCACAGCTTTCTCTCTCTTTCTCAGACAGACAGACAGACAGACAGACAGACAGACAGAGTGACGTTATAAGTTTCAGTCTGTATCTGTGTCTGAATGGTAGTGAACAAAGTTTTACAGTGGCCGACATACGCGGTTAGAATTGAGCCCGGAATATTTGGAAGTAGGTCGCTTCGTGTTAATTTTCACAATGGGCGTCGACTATTCAGAAAATAATGACAAACTCGTCATCATCAAGTGCCATGCCTGCTGGCGTAGGCGTTCATGCCTCTATACAGATCTCGGTCTTAGATGTTCTGGATCAACTCTTTTGATGATATTCCTCCATCCGTCTTCATTTCTTTTGGCCTGCCCCTGTCTCTCTTCCCCTTGATCCATACCGTCGACACGATGTTCTCCAATGCTTCTCTTCTCCTCACAAGACCAGAGAAAGCTATTTGTCTCATTCTTATTGAAGAATATAATGTTCTAGTTTCATTAGCCTCTTTCAGGCAGTCATCGTTAGTTACTCTTGCAGTCCAAGGAATTCCTGTCATGAATGACTGGATATATTGACCCAAAATAATGGATTCTGGGCTTTAATAGTTAAAGAGTGCCAGTGATTAGTCTTTCAATGTGTTGTTTATAAACTCCAGCAAATGTTAGCAATTACACAGAGTTTAAACACTTGTGTACAGAAGAGTAACGGATGGAATAGCATGAGAAATACCAGATGAAACAAGACCAAACGTCCAGTGACTTGGAAGTATGACTCCCCCACTGATGGCACAAATGTAAGGTGCCAAATTAGCTATTGATGAAACTCGTATGTTTACAAAACACGGAAACGGTTGTGTTATATGGTCCATTGATAGTGGGAATACTCGTATGTTTACAAAACAAGGAAATGGGGATGTTATATGATTCACTGATAGTGGGAATACTCTTATGTTTACAAAACAAGGAAATGAGGATGTTACATGATTCACTGATAGTGGGAATACTCGTATGTTTACTAAACAAAGACACGGAGATGTTACATGATTCACTGATAGTGGGAATACTCGTATGTTTACAAAACAAGGGCACGGAGATGTTACATGATTCACTGATAGTGGGAATACTCGTATGTTTACAAAACAAGGGCACGGAGATGTTACATGATTCACTGATAGTTGGAATACTCGTATGTTTACTAAACAAAGACACGGAGATGTTACATGATCCACTAATAGTGGGAATACTCGTTTGTTTACTAAACAAAGACACGGAGATGTTACATGATTCACTGATAGTGGGAATACTCGTATGTTTACTAAACAAAGACACGGAGATGTTACATGATCCACTAATAGTGGGAATACTCGTATGTTTACAAAACAAGGAAATGAGGATCTTACATGATTCACTGATAGTGGGAATACTCGTATGTTTACAAAACAAGGGCACGGAGATGTTACATGATTGACTGATAGTGGGGATACTCGTATGTTTACAAAACAAGGGCACGGAGATGTTACATGATTCACTGATAGTGGGAATACTCGTATGTTTACTAAACAAGGACACGGAGATGTTACATGATTGACTGATAGTGGGAATACTCGTATGTTTACTAAACAAGGACACGGAGATGTTACATGATTGACTGATAGTGGGAATACTCGTATGTTTACTAAACAAAGACACGGAGATGTTACATGATTGACTGATAGTGGGAATACTCGTATGTTTACTAAACAAAGACACGGAGATTTTACATGATTCACTTATAGTGGGAATACTCGTATGTTTACAAAACAAGGGCACGGAGATGTTACATGATCCACTGATAGTGGGAATACTCGTATGTTTACAAAACAAGGACACGGAGATGTTGCATGATCCACTAATAGTGGATAGGACGTCGAGATTTCATCAAGGGTGAAAATATAAGTTGATCAGTGTGCATGTTTGCACACGAGCAGGCACTGGACAGTTGGAGATCTTGAAAAGTAAATCTTAGATGTCACTACTAAGCCTATATTTCACAATTTGAAACACTGGCCACCACTGAATAATGTCAGTATATATTTGTGTCTGATATTCATTGTTTGTTTTTAGATGTTATTCACATTTGTTGATATTCGCCCACACTTGTGATTCTGATATTCACACTTGTCGATCTTCGCCCATGCGCGAAATTCTAATATTGACATTTGTGATTCTGATATTCATATATGCAGATCTCGCTCATACTTGTGATTGTGATATTCACATTTGTGAGATACTATCACCACTTGTGATTCTGGCATCTCACTATCTGTTTATCCTCACTTCTACTGTAGAGTGCTTGCATCATATATCCTCTTTGTGTTATTATGGGAGATGCCTGGTGCAATTATGCAGGTATATGTGATCAGTTATTGTAATGCTTTCAAAAATTCAGGGCTCAAATATAATTGATCTTCGATCTCACAAACACCTGCATTTCTAAATAATCTGAAATGACTTTGTTTGCCTTTGGCTTGGAATCTTTAAAGCAGACCATAATTTAATGAAACAGAAAGACCGCTGATGGACATACTTAACGAGTATCCGCTTTTCTTAATTTCCACACCCACATGCAGAGATAAATAATCGTTGATGCCGTGAACAACCAGATAAAATAAAAATAGCAACTTCTGTCATCCCTTACTAGGGCACCACTCAGTGTTCTGATATATTTGATAACATTACGACATACGTCAAAGGGCAAACTATAGCAGCAAAACAAACGTCATGTTATTTTTATTATACATTCCATGACAGTCCTTACATTATGTAAATATACAATTGGTCTCGGGAATGTATTTCTCCCTGCAGACAATTCACTGAAACCGTATCATTACATTCTATTTACATACACTTTTGTCTTGTTTTGGTAAATGTTTGCTTATATTGAATAAATCTCGCTTACAGTCATGAATGGCTCTTTGTCTTAAACACTTAATTACGAGTTATTTCCAGCTCCTCCAGTCCTGAATGATATTTTGATAATCGCTGAGCAAGCTGGAAATAAACAGTAAAGCATCGATCCACAGCGCTCAGTCGTGGCTATTGTATCTGCACCGCTCGTAACGTTTCCTCGATCTGTAACCAGAAAGGTGTCTGGACCTGTCCTCCCCTAGATGTTTCCCCTGTGTTTGTCAGTGCGATCGTTGTTGCGTGTCTCCAGAATGTGAGTGGAAGCAATTTGCCTGAAAATAACTTAGGTCAAGGGTTGATGTTACGTCAAACAAGAGTGATGGTTTGTAGACATGCATAGATCACGAGTGAGTAGAACGGTGGCATTTGTCTCTGCCATGTTGAAATGATAATAACAGTTATCAGAGCACAGGCAGTCTTTAGAATAGATCAGACAGCCAGTGACGTCTATGATGACGTTGACATCCGGCCTTGTCGTTTGTCTACTACAACGTTTTCCATTAACTTATTTACTATTTGGCGGGCTTATTAGCGCATTGATGGTGGGTTATGCTGATAATGTTATGAGGGCTCGACCCATGCGTTCTTCGCGGATCAACTAAGATAAGACTGGACATTTATTCCTTAGTACAAAATGTGATGGTCCTAATACATCACAAACCCATAACAAGAAGCTGCTTCCGGACATATTTATTTAAAACAAAATTCACCATTCACTAAAGTAGTAAAATTAGTTGCATATCTTTTACAGGACATCGCAGTCAACTCCAGTATGTTTGGTTATTTGTGATTTCTGGGCAAATTTACATTCAATAGTTGGCAATTGCCTTCTGAACGACTGGCACAAATACCATTGCATGAAATACCAACGCTAGACGGTCTGCTTACAAATCACCCGCAGCTGTGTTTCGAGCTCGGATTGCAGGATTCCGAATTGTGTCCGTAACACTTTCGTCACATAGCCAACTTTATTTAGTAATGTACTATAAATAATACAATGTAACTATTCACTCTTGCAGTTAGATAGAGCTTGGCGGCAGCAGAGATGTGGTTACCGAGACAATCGTTGCTAATTCCTCGGACAACAGCGATTTCCAGGACACGACTAATGGCTGCAGAACATACTTAGGGGAATAAAGGTGAAGAGTTCTTGATCAATCCTTGAGATATATTAAACACAATATTTCCAGCCACATATCTTCATAAACCCATTCGCACTCGGCGTGTGATGTCAATATGAAAGAGACTGTTTTTACTTCCCAAACATGTCCTGGTGCCTATTTTAGACTATATGGCCCTGGAAGCCCAGGTCAATTTAACAAACAAACAACAACAACAAGTCCTCGCCTTGGCGGGGACTCAACATATGGCCACTTGGCAGGCAGGTAAGTCTGCTAGCCACAATACTACCGTGGCACCCAGGACAGTATGGACAAGTAAAAGAGACAGATGTTGTTCTTTGTTCATGTAATGGGAAAGGGTGAGGGGGGGGGGGCGGCATTTGAAAACATCGTGAGAAATGAAAAGATCATGGGTGGAATATGCAGATGTAGCCCGAGAGAAAGGAAGATATATGGTATAAGACGATGGTAATGGAATAATACCATCACCGGGATTAAGGAAGATATCTGGTATAAGACGATGGTAATGGAATAATACCATCACCGGGATAAAGGAAGATATCTGGTATAAGACGATGGTAATGGAATAATACCATCACCGGGATTAAGGAAGATATCTGGTATAAGACGATGGTAATGGAATAATACCATCACCGGATAAAGGAAGATATCTGGTATAAGACGATGGTAATGGAATAATACCATCATCGGGATAAAGGAAGATATCTGGTATAAGACGATGGTAATGGAATAATACCATCATCGGGATAAAGGAAGATATCTGGTATAAGACGATGGTAATGGAATAATACCATCACCGGGATAAAGAAAGATATCTGATATAAGACGATGGTAATGGAATAATACCATCACCGGGATTAAGGAAGATATCTGGTATAAGACGATGGTAATGGAATAATACCATCACCGGGATAAAGGAAGATATCTGGTATAAGACGATGGTAATGGAATAATACCATCACCGGGATTAAGGAAGATATCTGGTATAAGACGATGGTAATGGAATAATACCATCACCGGGATAAAGGAAGATATCTGGTATAAGACGATGGTAATGGAATAATACCATCATCGGGATAAAGGAAGATATCTGGTATAAGACGATGGTAATGGAATAATACCATCACCGGGATAAAGGAAGATATCTGGTATAAGACGATGGTAATGGAATAATACCATCACCGGGATAAAGAAAGATATCTGGTATAAGACGATGGTAATGGAATAATACCATCACCGGGATAAAGGAAGATATCTGGTATAAGACGATGGTAATGGAATAATACCATCACCGGGATAAAGGAAGATATCTGGTATAAGACGATGGTAATGGAATAATACCATCACCGGGATTAAGGAAGATATCTGGTATAAGACGATGGTAATGGAATAATACCATCACCGGGATAAAGGAAGATATCTGGTATAAGACGATGGTAATGGAATAATACCATCACCGGGATTAAGGATGATATCTGGTATAAGACGATGGTAATGGAATAATACCATCACCGGGATTAAGGAAGATATCTGGTATATGACGATGGTAATGGAATAATACCATCACCGGGATTAAGGAAGATATCTGGTATAAGACGATGGTAATGGAATAATACCATCACCGGGATTAAGGAAGATATCTGGTATAAGACGATGGTAATGGAATAATACCATCACCGGGATAAAGGAAGATATCTGGTATAAGACGATGGTAATGGAATAATACCATCACCGGGATAAAGGAAGATATATGGTATAAGACGATGGTAATGGAATAATACCATCACCGGGATTAAGGAAGATATATGGTATAAGACGATGGTAATGGAATAATACCATCACCGGGATAAAGGAAGAAATCTGGTATAAGACGATGGTAATGGAATAATACCATCACCGGGATTAAGGAAGATATCTGGTATAAGACGATGGTAATGGAATAATACCATCACCGGGATAAAGGAAGATATCTGGTATAAGACGATGGTAATGGAATAATACCATCACCGGGATTAAGGATGATATCTGGTATAAGACGATGGTAATGGAATAATACCATCACCGGGATTAAGGAAGATATCTGGTATATGACGATGGTAATGGAATAATACCATCACCGGGATTAAGGAAGATATCTGGTATAAGACGATGGTAATGGAATAATACCATCACCGGGATTAAGGAAGATATCTGGTATAAGACGATGGTAATGGAATAATACCATCACCGGGATTAAGGAAGATATCTGGTATAAGACGATGGTAATGGAATAATACCATCACCGGGATAAAGGAAGATATCTGGTATAAGACGATGGTAATGGAATAATACCATCACCGGGATTAAGGAAGATATCTTGTAAAAGACGATGGTAATGGAATAATACCATCACCGGGATTAAGGAAGAGCAGCCAGGAACGATATCTCTGTAGAGACATGAACGTCTGCGTCATCTGACAAGGCACATGATCATAATGACGGTGACGATTAGGACGATGACGATGGTGATAAGCCTGCGTGCATGCCATTAAGGTATAATGATTGTATGAGGATACACAGGATCCTCGCCGGTGCTACGGAGTTCGTGCACTGAGCTGAGTTTCTCCAGACTCAGGTTTGAGTTAGGAGGAGAACGGAGCGCTTATGGGTTGCACCCGTGTGCCGTGATGTTGATCCATCGACTAAACTAAACTATGAGGATACACAGAAGAAATAACTTCGAATTAGAACATTGACACATTGAAATAGAGTCCTGCATGTATTGCTGCACCAACTAGTCTGATAATGTATTTAACAAGATAACTTCTGATAATGTGCTCTATTTACAGCTCACTCGTTTCCGGAATGGATGGCGTGACCTATTTCCTGTTTCCAATTATTGACTGTGGCTTGTATCAATGAAGTTTCTCAACAATTTGACCAATCTATAAATAGCATTCAGTAGAAAGGACAATTAATTTCGCTAATCTGCAAGGGCGAGATATAGTGAAGTTTAGGCAATACAATTGATTAAGTCTTCCATATTTTTTCTGTGCCGCACTGATTCTGTGAACTGATGTTTTATAAGCCGTCTAACTCCATTAGCCATTTGTGAACGTAATTATGTTATGCGGGTAAGACATGGACAATGGTCGCTGAGCAGGCACTTTAGTATAGCCAGTCCTTTAACCATGGCTGATTATTGCTTGTCTTCGAAATGCATGCATTGCCTATTCGTGTTGTATTGTTATCAATACTCTATGTTAATCTCTTTGGTAAAGTTACTGAAATGAAAGCAATGACAGAATGTCGTCTTAATATATCCTTAGAGCATCATAATTCGTCAGTTCACAGAATAACAGATGCCTTGATGACTTGGAACCAGAACACACATTTGATCCAAGACTGGTGATCGTGTGAGATGGCAAACCATGACCGCCCATGCTTGTTCATATGGCACGTGATGATTATGATAAATAGCTCTCAGCACTGGGTTTGAATCTGCTCCATTCCGGAAATATGACCAACCCAGGCATAATCCCTCGTATATGCTCTGCTGGATCATGACCTGGTTAATTCGAATATGGCTCTCTGAAGTGAAAACCTAGCTATGGGGCGGTTGAAAAGAAGCAGCTTTATACACCAACCCAAACAATTTTGTAGATAAACCACAGATCTGGCTTCAGATAGTATCCGCCCCTGATAACTACCCCAGAACTAACGGCATGGAAAGGGGGCATAGATCATGGCAACCAATCCAGACAAAAGTGGAAGGAATTTTCGACGAAGAAAAACAGAACAGTGTACAACGCAGAACAACCACTCTCATTTCTTCGATAAAGAATACCCACATGACCTCTGGATCCGAGTCTACACAGATGAGTCAGCACAAAATGCTGTTCGAAAAGGAGGAGCGAGAGTGTACATACAATACCCAAATAATACTAGGGACACCAATAGTGTTATCAGGAGTGGACAAGACATACTCACTCTACAGATCCACCAGCCAATAGAGCGATGCTGGCGAGAAGGACAAGTCGCACAGGATTTCAAAGACTCAAGCATCATAACATTGTACAAGAACAAGGGCTATCGGAGAGACTGTAGCAACTATAGGGGTATCTCACTTCTGTGTATTGTTGGGAAAGTATTTGCCGGAATTGTTCTGCGCAGACTTCAAGTCCTTGGAGATCAAGTCTACCCCGAATCACAGTGTGGCTTCCGACAGAACCGGTCTACCTTTGATATGACATTCTCATTGCGACAAATACAAGAAAAATGCCGTGAACAGAATCAGCCACTATTTATTGCCTTCGTCGACCCCACAAAGGCATTTAGTTTGTGCAGTCGTGAGGGTTTGTTCAGGGTACTAAAGAAGACTGGCTGCCCACCAACGCTTCTGTCCATTGTGGAATCGTTCCTCACAGGCATAAAGGGTATAATCAAGTTTGATGGTGCAACTTCAGAAGAGTTTGAAATCAAGAGTGGAGTTAAGCAAGGTTGTGTACTAGCTCCCACCCTCTTTGGAATATACTTTTCACTTCCACTGAAATATGCCTTTCATGATCAGGATGGTAGTATCTACATTCACTCACGCTCAGATGGTAGACTCTACAATTCTCAGAGATTTAAGGCTAAGAGAGTTGCTTTTTGCCGACAAAGCTGAAATTACAACACACTCTGAGGAAGAATACAGCGTCTACTACCTGCATTCTCGAATGCTTATTCTGAATTTGGTTTAACAATTAGCAAATAGAAGACACAAATTATGTCACAAGGTGCACACAGGGTAACTATCAATCTGTATTGACGACGCCGAACTGGAGATAGTAGACCATTTTACATATCTAGAATCAGAGGTATATAGCAAATTATCCCTAGATCAGGAAATCAACATCAAGATTGGTAAGGCAGCAACAACAATGAACAGGTTAACAAAAAGAGTCTGGGAGAACAGGAAAGCTTACTGCCAAAGCAAAAGTCCTTGTCTATCAAGCCTATGTCGTCTTTACTGGCAGTGAAGCCTGGTCAACTTACTCACACCAAGAGAAACGTTTAAACAGCTTTCATGTGCAGTGTCTGCGAAGAATACTTGGTATTAAGTGGCAAGACAAAATCACACATACATGTAACATGCTCAGTCTTCGTAGACTTAGATGGATAGGACACGTTAGGAGGATAGATGATAGTAGAATACCAAAGGACATTTATATTGGTGAATTACAGATGGGTAAGAGATCTCAGTGTCGGTGTCTACTACGATACAAATATGTGAGTAAGCGGGGAGTGATTGATACAGGCATTGATAATGCATATTGGGAGCAAGTCGCCTGCTGAATGTGTTGCATCGGAGAGCAAATATCAGAAATGGAATAAAAATAAAGGAGAATATGATTGCAGATAAGTCACACCGAGCGTGCGAGACTTAGATGATGCACGCTGGTGGAAATGACCATGTGTTCACATGCATCCACTGTGGGCGAAGCATTTACAGCGTGAATTGGCCTTATCAGTCACATTCGCTAACGCCACGCGTTGCAGTTATTATGCCTTTTTGAAGGACAATCTAACAAACTATCGTCTGTCAAGACGCAATATGCCAATGCAGTCAATCACTAGGGACACAGCCAGAATACAACCAAGAAAGTACTGCCATATAAATGATGCTGAAATCCCTGGAATCATGATAGCAACAGAGAAATTACTTAATAAATACCATAGTACACATCATGTGGTGCAATTGACAGATGCGTAGTCAGTTCTTGAGGCGCTACGGTCTGGGAAATTCGCTAGTACTACGGACACACAATGTGAACTAGACAGACAGCGTAATGCTACCATACAGTGGATACCCTACCACTCTGGAGTACCTGGAAACGAGAGAGTTGACCGGTTAGCTAAAGAAGGAGTAATAGAAGAACAACCTGATGTGTCTGTTACGTACCATCCAAAGAAAAGAACGATCAAATCAATCAGAAAGCCACAACACCTATTTAATATGATTGTCACTTTATAGACAGACCAGAACAAATAATTATTCTGCTGTTCAGAACAGAACAAATTAGATTATGCAACCACATGAATACAAATTCAAGATTTGCGAATCAGCCCCGTGCACATGTGGATTGGCGTCGCAGATAGCAAATCATATACTTCTAGACGACCCAAAAATATGACATATCTGGGCAAAACCTCTAGCCTAGAGAAACAACAGTGGAAAATAGAGTCTATGAACCACAGAGTGAACTGAAAACTACTGTGAATGTCATATAAGATGCAACATTGCAGTTAAAGACAAATTTCAAATGAACGAAAAAAGAGTAAGCCTCTCGGAAGTGGTCAACGGCAGCTTCAGTCTTGCACAACTCGCAGGTTTCGTGAACAATACATGGCTTTGTGACAATGGGCTTAACTGATTCATTGCCAAACAAACAGTAGGTTTCAACCAAACATGGGACACAATCAAATGAACAAGTTTTAAAAAAAACATGGTACACAATCAAATGAACAAGTTAAAAAAAACATGGTACACAATCAAATGAACAAGTTAAAACAATGGTATACAATCAAATGAACAAGTTAAAAAAACATGTACACAATCAAATGAACAAGTTAAAACAATGGTACACAATCAAATGAACAAGTTAAAACAATGGTACACAATCAAATGAACAAGTTTTAAAAAACATGGTACACAATCAAATGAACAAGTTTAAAAAAACATGGTACACAATCAAATGAACAAGTTAAAACAATGGTATACAATCAAATGAACAACTTAAAACAATGGTACACAATCAAGTGAACAAGTTAAAAACATGGTACACAATCAAATGAACAAGTTAAAACAATGGTATACAATCAAATGAACAAGTTAAAAAAACATGCACACAATCAAATGAACAAGTTAAAACAATGGTACACAATCAAATGAACAAGTTAAAACAATGGTACACAATCAAATGAACAAGTTTAAAAAAACATGGTACACAATCAAATGAACAAGTTTAAAAAAACATGGTACACAATCAAATGAACAAGTTAAAACAATGGTACACAATCAAATGAACAAGTTAAAACAATGGTACACAATCAAATGAACAAGTTAAAACAATGGTATACAATCAAATGAACAACTTAAAACAATGGTACACAATCAAGTGAACAAGTTAAAAACATGGTACACAATCAAATGAACAAGTTAAAACAATGGTATACAATCAAATGAACAAGTTAAAAAACCTGGTACGCAATCAAATGAACAAGTAAAAATAACATGGTACACAATCAAATGAACAAGTTAAAAAACATGGTACACAATCAGATGAACAAGTTAAAACAATGGTATACAATCAAGTGAACAAGTTTAAAATATGGTACACAATCAAATTAACAAGTTAAAAATATTGTACACAATCAAATGAACAAGTTAAAAATATGGTACACAATCAAATGAACAAGTTAAAAAAAAAGTTAGTTGCATATCCTTTACAAGACGTCGCAGTCAACACCAGAATTGTTTGCTGTTGTGATCTCATGGCAAGTTTATGTTCAGTAGTTTGCCATTGATTTCTGAACGACTGGCACCCATACCATTTAGTTAAAAAAAAACAACGCAAGGCGGTCTGCTGCCAAATCGCCCACAGCTGTGTTTCGAGTGCGGGTATGCGGGATTACGAACTGCGTCTGTAACCTTTTCGCCACGGAGCCGCCAAATGAACAAGTATTATAATGTTCATTTCAGGTCACTGAGCATTGAAATTGCGAGCGATACTACAACACAAAACAAATTACACGATGAACCTAGTATGGCGGTAAATCGTCCTTATGTCCAAATAGGAGACCGCAATTATCGATATATTATCCTTCGGCACTGAATCACTTAATGAAATACAATATCTTCTTCCAGCACACAACAGTGAAAGGCAAAGGGATGCAACTGTCAAACAGACATTACAGTGGGAAATTATCAGTCTGTATCTATTGAGAGTCCAGTGAGTGTGTTTTAACTCCCAACTCTTTGTGTCCAAGGCGACACACATTACATTCATTGTCTACTCCTTACATCACACCATGCATTCATTGTCTACTATTTACATCACACCATAAGTTCATTGTCTACTCCTTACATCACATCTTGCATTCACTGTCTACTCCTTACACCACACCGTGCATTCACTGTCTGCTCCTTACATCACACCATAAGTTCATTGTCTACTCCTTACACCACACCGTGCATTCATTGTCTACTCCTTACATCACACCATGCATTCATTGTCTACTCCTTACATCACACCATGCATTCATTGTCTACTCCTTACATCACACCATACGTTCATTGTCTACTCCTTACACCACACCGTGCATTCACTGTCTGCTCCTTACATCACACCATGCATTCATTGTCTGCTCCTTACATCACACCATGCATTCATTGTCTACTCCTTACATCACACCATAAGTTCATTGTCTACTCCGTACATCACACCATGCATTCATTGTCTACTCCTTACATCAAACCATGCATTCACTGTCTACTCCTTACATCACACCATAAGTTCATTGTCTACTCCGTACATCACACCATGCATTCACTGTCTACTCCTTACATCACACCATGCATTCATTGTCTACTCCGTACATCACACCATGCATTCATTGTCTACTCCGTACATCACACCATGCATTCATTGTCTACTCCGTACATCACACCATGCATTCACTGTCTACTCCTTACATCACACCATGCATTCATTGTCTACTCCGTACATCACACCATGCATTCACTGTCTACTCCTTACATCACACTATAAGTTCATTGTCTACTCCGTACATCACACCATGCATTCATTGTCTACTCCGTACATCACACCATGCATTCACTGTCTACTCCTTACATCACACCATAAGTTCATTGTCTACTCCGTACATCACACCATGCATTCACTGTCTACTCCTTACATCACACCATGCATTCACTGTCTACTCCTTACATCACACCATGCATTCATTGTCTACTCCGTACATCACACCATGCATTCACTGTCTACTCCTTACATCACACCATAAGTTCATTGTCTACTCCGTACATCACACCATGCATTCACTGTCTACTCCTTACATCACACCATGCATTCACTGTCTACTCCTTACATCACACCATGCATTCATTGTCTACTCCTTACATCACACCATGCATTCATTGTCTTCTCCTTACATCACACCATGCATTCACTGTCTACTCCTTATATAACACCATGCATTCATTGTCTACTCCTTACATCACACCATGCATTCATTGTCTACTCCTTACATCACACCATAAGTTCATTGTCTACTCCGTACATCACACCATGCATTCACTGTCTACTCCTTACATCAAACCATGCATTCATTGTCTACTCCGTACATCACACCATGCATTCATTGTCTACTCCTTACATCACACCATGCATTCATTGTCTACTCCGTACATCACACCATGCATTCACTGTTTACTCCTTACATCAAACCATGCATTCACTGTCTACTCCTTACATCACACCATGCATTCATTGTCTACTCCGTACATCACACCATGCATTCACTGTCTACTCCTTACATCACACCATAAGTTCATTGTCTACTCCGTACATCACACCATGCATTCATTGTCTACTCCGTACATCACACCATGCATTCACTGTCTACTCCTTACGTCACACCATAAGTTCATTCTCTACTCCGTACATCACACCATGCATTCATTGTCTACTCCGTACATCACACCATGCATTCATTGTCTACTCCGTACATCACACCATGCATTCATTGTCTACTCCATACATCATAGCATACGGTCATTGTTTATTTCTGACACAACACTATGCATTCATTGATTACTACACCATCGTGCCATATGATCATTGTGTACTAGATACATAACATTTATGTTCCGTGTATACTCCATACATCTCACACTACTTTCATTGACCTTTGCATTCATGACGTCATACTTTAATTGGTTATTCCATATTTTTCTAACCTTTTCTTTCCCTGGTTCTGTAATATGATAAACGTATAGTGCAAAAGGAGCTAGTATACATTTCTCAAGGACAGGAGGGGTTAATATAGTAACTGTCATTGGACAGGAGCAGATGTCGTGCTAACGTTCTGTGTCGAGGGTTAAATTAGGAACTAGAAGAGAAAATGTAAGCACAATAGATGTCTGGAACCAACGAGCCAAAGTGCGGGTAGATTGTATTATTTCAGTGCACGAGTGTTTGGTCTCTGCTTTAGTTGATTCGTTTTAACTCCAGTGTAAACATTTAATTTTCACACATACAGCAAAATTACTGGTAGTTAAAAGTGATAATATTTAACATTATAATCACGACAAAACAAAACAAAATGAGTAATGATTACAGTCCATAAACACTGCCCCGTGTTAATGAACATTTTGGCCACAAATGATGTCTCTCCGTTCTCTATGCAAGAGTCATGTGATGTGTGCGTGCGTTAGTTAAGTATAACGGAATTTATTTTGTAATGACGTATGCAGTATTCATTCTATGAGTGCACGTGAAGGTATTAATCTAAGGACTTTATTAATGTCAGATAAAAAGAATCCATAACAGAATCTTCTTGACATGTGCATTAGAGGTATATGGGATACTATCAATCCATTAAACAGCATTTAACAGACATCTCAAAAATCGTGGACGAAAGAAGTAAACGAAGTATAAATACAGGATGACAATGACATTAAGGAAAATAACGGACAGGATATATTTCCTCCTCATCCTCCCCTTCTTGTCCTGCACTTCTACTTCTTCCTCTTCTAATTCCTCTTTTTTTTTTCTTAAAGGTAAGAATCTAATACCTATTAATTCACAGGTTTAGGTCAGGTTAATGTGTCAGTGTGAGGTATACATTTGTGCTAGTTTCACCTCATGCATATGTGCAGAGCGTACCATCTCTAGACATATAGCCTACCATCCAAGGTAACGGGCTCTGTCTACTTTTGGCGAAGGTACGACTTCTGAGAATTTTACCAAGACATTAATTTATGGAAACTACTGACCGTAAACTTGCCAAGAGATCACAACAGTAACAAATGCTGGTGTAGACTGCAACTTCTTGTAAAGGCTATGCAACTAACTTTTAACTAATTTATGGCCTGCTCTGTGCAATATTTAATTGCCATTGGATTTGTGAACATGTGTCTTCCTCTCATTCTCCCCCGTCCTAGAAAGCTAGGTATCTTATCTCGCTACCTAAGATGCCAAGGAGTAGCGTGTAACACCATTAGATTATCAACCCTATGCAGAGATTCTAACCCGCTAACTTCTGCGCTTTGCGTCGTAACGTTTCTGGCACGCAACATTCACAACTGGAAACACTGAGATGGATCATTACTTGTCATAAACAAGGGATCATCGATACATCAGTCTTCATGGGAAAAATAAAGAATAGTAGATTTCAACATCACATATGGGGCAATGAAGTGTGCATGTACATGAAATATCAGGACAATCCAAATATGTCAAACGACCGGGGCAATCCAAAGTGCAGGAAACAAAATATGACAAGATGACTGAGTCGTGACACTTTATGTAAATCACATGAATTTTAAACAGTTATTTACTTGTGGTTTCCTACGATGTGCACTAAATAGTGTGCCGATGTGTAATAAACGATGCCCTATTAACAGCCCAGATCTGGATTTAGCTTGTGAGGAAACACCCCAGCCTCGATAGCTAATGTTCACGAACATAAACCAGCAGAAACCTTGTACTTCCGGCATGACGTAGGCATCCATCGCCTACTAAGTGCAACAGCTTGAACACGATCTATGTTGTGATGGTCGGTAATTTATATAACCAGCTTGGCATTTGTTCTACACTATGTTACTACAGACACAGCTGCCAGAAAATCGGATGCTGCAAATGCTTTGTTTCTAAAGAAAACTCTTAGAATGCAATTGTCGATAACCGGAAGCCTGGCGCATCCTTACCTTGTGCGATGTTCGTGGTTGGCATATCGATGCGCGTGCACACGATAATGTGCCCCGCCTTGTCACGCGCATCTTGCTCCAGCATTATTTTCTAATATCAAGGCTATGTTTAGCGAGTTTTGTTTCCAGATTTATCTCTCCAACAGCTCATGGCAGATTTTCATTTTCTTTTTCGAATCTTAGAAAGTGAGAGAAGATGGGACGGGGGGGGGGGGGAATAAAAGTTTAAGGCGTTGCATGAGTTCAGTATAGAATATCAGCTCCGAAGTTTTCTACAAAGCAAACAGCATCGCGTTTATTAAAATATATTTTTGAGTGTGAGCTCTATTTTTGGGCGGAATATGTTTGCAAACGATAGCAACTGAAGTAAAACGTATATTCAAGTGTTAGCCAATATAGTGATCCTGCGACCCATGTCTATATGTGGAGATTTAAACACTATTCGTATCTAAATAAACCACGAGGATTGATATTATTGTACAATTGTATTGTTATGAGAGTTGGTATTATTGTATAGATGTATTGTCATGAAGAATTATATCAATTAACAATAGGTCCGTCGAAGCGGTCGAACTTGGCTATGTTGTCATTGTTATAGATAGAACTAAGCTAGCGTAAAATTAGTTCTTGTACAATAGTGACTGACTGTTGCGTGAACTGATGTCAATGCACTCAGAACAAACACAGAACTATACAGTTCCAGAGCTGCTGAAATACAGAACTCTAGCATCCGAGTAAATTGGAAAATTGCTCAACAGGCAAAGCGCTTCAGCTATCTTGAAACAGTCATAAAAGCTGACGGAAGATAACGTTGCTAAGATTAGAACACGAATCACGATGGCAAAACAATGGCCTTTTGCTAGATGGAAAATTTGCTCACCAATTACAACTTGTCTGTTGCAGAGACAAAAAGAGTATTATAGTGTTATAAAATAAACTTATACTGTTGCAAGCATGTGAAATAAGAACAATATCCACCTACAAACTAAGAAACACCTAATGGCAGTAGAAATGAGGTTTCTGGGCAAAACATAAATGTTCTGAGTACAGAAGTCGTTATAATATAGAAGATCATTTGCAGAACGCAGCTCTCATCATGACCCACGGAAAACATTCTCGATCCTCAGCCTCGTGCACTCTGAAGCCCCGGGTGTCTTCTTTGCCAAGTGTCCATCTTCGTGCTGGACAACCCCCGCCCTTGTTTCTAGGAACTAAGCCTTCCATAACTGCTCTGTTCAAGTCACTGTGACGTTTCATATTGCCAAATTATTACAGTTTCTGAGACAAACTATTTATGAACCAGTGTTCCTTGATGTCTAGATCTGCATTTTTATTCTTCTTTGGCCACGGTGTTCTAAGAATGTTTCTGTAATACTTAAGTTCAAACTGAAAGAACTGAATAAATTGTGGAGAGGGACAGATAGATCTACAGAAATTAGATTTTTAAGAGCATGCATCTTTCCCATTGCAACATACGCCTGTGAGACCAGGACACTTACTAAACAAGCTAAGCAGCACAAAAATGTCTTTGAATATACATGTTATAGATGGGTTCTAAGAATATCTCTGATAAAGAAAAGAAAAAAAAAATAATCCATACGACAAGAACTGAACATTTAAGAATGTTGGCTACTAAAGACGATAAAACAAAGAAAATTTTAAAATGTCGGTCACTTGAAAAGTCATGAAAGTTTGGAGAGAACAATCATGGAGGAATATGTGTTCGGGAAGAGAAGAAGAGGAAGGCCAAAGAGAAGATGAAAATATGGGTGCATGATGTGGCAGATAATGTCCAGATGGATGTGTCGGACTCGGGACATCTTGTTTATGACCGAGAAGTTTTCCGGAAGGTTGTTATGGGAGCGGAGTTCTGCAAAAGTCATGCTACTGAATGGATGAATGAACTTAAGTCCAAATGTCCCGATTTTCTTCTTTATTGATTTTGAAATGGCCCATAACTCACACGCGGATGTTAACAGATACGTGTATTTATTTAAATTCGTTAGCTGGTGTTGTGACAAAGAGTATTAGTACTGGTGACTCTCTCATGTGTTGTGGCGTATCTACTGATGACGTCTTTACAACAGTTCTCATTTTGGCTAATTATAGAGCCATATTATTCAAAGTTTGTGATGTTGAACACAATGTAAGAGTCCCGGTGTAATCTATAAAACAAGTATGAAGATCTTCACTGTACTCTGCATTTCTCAAAGATATTTCTCATGTTGAAGATCTAGTCTCTGTTTCCCCTGTCCTATTCGAAACCGACCTGTATTTATAGTAATTTATTTTATAACTTACTTTAAGGGGGATTTAGCATAACTTATTAGTGTAATAGAGTGATAGTTGATGCGCAGTTTCGCATTGCACTTCTGTGTGAGAGAGACGAATACTGTTCTCTTCAATGCTTCAAACGTCGCACTTCCAATCTTCACACATTGTGCATGATACAAACAGACGCTGGAATCGTCGCCTGCCTGTCTAGATTAGTTCCCTTGGTCTAGCGTCCGAACCTGGTGACCTCTCCTTCTTTAGACAGAGAAAAATGGCAAAGTGAATATGTCTAGTATCATACTCTAACACACCTCTGAAGTCGGAGTGGGCTCGCCTGAAAGGCGAGGGACACCGGTAAAAGGGAAAGCAAGCCCACACGCAAAACTCAGTCCCTTACTACTTAAAACAGTGTGTAAGGGCTACGCTCGAGTTTAAGCGAGCGAACAAAATGAAGAGGAAAAGAAGAAGACACTCTAACATCATGTGAAGAATTCCACCTTCCACTTCTCCGACTAGCTCTACCTCCAAATTCTACTCTTCCTGTATGGTTATTTCTTTCACGCCTATTTTTCCATCGCTGATATTGACTTATCTTTTGTATACATTCTTCTACAGTGCTATCTTTAAATGGAAAATAAAATGGACAATATAATCGAAATGTCACTTTCGTTCTGCAGCCTGATATTTTTTTACCTTCCATCAGAGTCGGCCAATTTCATACACTCTGCTTTTCAAGCACTAAAACACAAGTAAAAAGCACTTCTCCGCGCCCTGGGGGATATATGGTCAAATAAGAGCACTTTCCCACGCCCTGAGGGATATATGGTCAAATAAGAGCATTTTTCCACGCCCTGATGAATATATGGTAAAATAAGAGCACTTTCCTACGCCCTGGGAGATATATGATCAAATAAGAGCATTTTCCAACGCCCTGAGGGATATATGGTCAAATAAGCGCACTGTCCCACGCCCTGTGAGATATATGGTCAAATAGCTCTTTCCCATGCCCTGAGGGATATATGGTCAAATAAGAGCACTTTCCCACGACCTGAGGGATATATGGTCAAATAAGAGCATTTTCCCACGACCTGAGGGATATATGGTCAAATAAAAGCATTTTTTCACGCCCTGATGAATATATGGTAAAATAAGAGCACTTTCCTACGCCCTGAGAGATATATGATCAAATAAGAGTACTTTCCAACGCCCTGAGGGATATATGGTCAAAGAAGCGCACTGTCCCACGCCCTGTGAGATATATGGTCAAATAAGAGCTCTTTCCCACGCCCTGAGGGATATATGGTCAAACAAGAGTATTTTTCCATGCCCTGAGGGACATATGGTCAAACAAGAGTAATTTCCCACGTCCAGGGGTATATATGGTCAAATAAGAGCAATTTCGCATGCCCTGAGGGATGTATGGTCAAATAAGCGCAATTTCCCATGACCTGAGGGGTATATGGTCAAACAAGAGGAATTTCCCATGCCCTGAGGGATATATGGGAAAACAAAGTCAGGGACACTTTTACATACTTGAGGCGTAGTGAGTATGTGGTGCTAGCCCAGCAGTTTACAGACCAATTGGCACTAAATTGTCAATATCACGCAGGTTTCTTTTATTTCCCAGTGCATTTCCTGGTACTCGTTTTAAGTTGGGTAGGTCTGGAAGCGCAATACAATTTTAAAAAAAAAATCGGATTTCATAGATGCTCGAATACATGATCATAGGGTAGCAGACAAGCGGCCTCAAATAGTAGTATGTAAGTATAGGTCGTGGTTACACGTATGAGAAGAAATAAATTGGAGAACTTGATGACAACTGGCAAGATCGAGGGAAGAGAACAAGGGGAAGGCAGAGACGTGAATATATGGATGGCTTGGCCACGTTGTATGGTCGAGACAAGAAAACTGAGCTGATCAACGACTCTAGTGATCGAGTGAGATGGCGAAACATGACCGCCCACGCTTATCGGCCCATGATGATAATAATAATACAAGATTGATCTACCTTTCAGCCCTTCTTCTAAAAGGTTTCAGTGCTCCGATAGCAGTACTGTAGTGCCAGCTTTTATTAAAACCAAAAACAACCCCCACGCGCACCTATTTCGAAAAGTGCCAGTATATTACAATTATTTAACAATCTGATGTCAATTGCAACGCAATATTAGAGATCCCATTAGCAATAAACACCAATTATTTAGCAATCTAGTGGGACTGCAAGCTTAGAACGGTAATTGAACGTGTCAATTTCTCACTAACCGGGCTTCAGTGTAACTTCATTTGGCTTAACTGGTAACATGTCTTAATGGTTTGTGGAGGTTACGTGTCCACAAGTGGTGATTGTTCCAACAAACAGCCAATGGACGCCAGCAGATTTGTTTTACAGCGTGGACTGTAGATGAGGAATATAAAATGGGTTTAAAAGACTAATGGATCGACTTCATTCTTTTTCTGTCACCTTTTACGCCTCATTGGAGAATAGGCTCTCAACCAACTCTCGTCAAGCCCTTCTCTCCTTAGCTATCCCATACAACTCCGTCCATTTCATCCCTACTTTGGTCATCTCTGTTTCCCTTTACGTTTTAAGTCTTTCTCTATTTTTAATTCTTCTTGCGGATTCCAGACAACTGCCTTTCTAGTTATACTCTCAGGATTTGTCAATGTATGTATCGACTTCATTGCACCGGGTTTATCCCATATAGCTTTGTCTGATTCAACAGAGCACGAACTCACCGACTACCACTCCCCTTCCCCGCCATCCCCCATTCCCCCCCCCCTCCCCCACCCCGGGTCTCATAAAAAACTGCACTTGAGAATCGAAAGTCGGGGTCCGAATATGGACTCGCGATGTTCTGAGCAAAAGGCAGACGGTTTAAGTTCTAAGCCATGGACATTCTCTTCACTCTCCGTTGAATGTGTAATGTTGTAATCTACCTCGCGGAATATAATCTACGGCCGTGTGTAATGATGTAATCTATCTCGCTGACTATAGTCGATGAACTTGTAATGGTGGTAATCTTCCTTGCGGACTATAGTCTATGGCAGCGTAATGTTGTATCTACCTCGCTGGCTATAGTCGATGAACGTGTAATGTTGTAATTGTCTCGTGGACTGTAGTCGATGTAACTGTAATGTTGAAATTTAACCATCGGGTTTTATAGTAGCTGACCTACTTACCTACACAGTGAATAGCTCTGATTCAATCCAAATTAGTGGAATGCTTTGTGTTGTCCAGTATTACTCCGGAATCGGTAGTCTTGTCAAATGTCTGCTGAATAATTGATGGGATCTTGTGCAAAATGTTTAGTGTTTCCCGGACATACAGGTACGTGGACTTACATTACAGACAAACTGCTGACAGACAAACACAGTTTCAAAATTCCCCGACATTCGGAGTCGAGGGTTCGAAATCAACCGCGACCAATTTGGAAGTAAAATCGTTTTGCGTTGAATTCGATAGTATGAGACATCGGCCGTTCAGAAAGCAATTATAAACTACTGAACATAAAACTGTCTAGTAAATCACAAACAGTCAATAAATGCTGCGGTTGATTGTAACGTCCTATAAAGACTACGTAAATAACCGTTGTCATGGAGCACAAACAATGAATGTAGAAATGATACGTCGACTTATGACGTGACTTTGGTTGGTTAGCAAATAAATTGGTTAATATGACAGCCTGGGACCCTTCAAGGGATAGTCTAATTATTCTGGCATGGGGTAGGACTATACTTCAACGTCATGAACAGGACATGGTTAATTACCGTGTTGACGGGAGAAAGCCTCAATGAGAGAGTTATATAACTGCGTGCTCTGTTTTCTAAACCACGTTTTCACTTCACATTCAACTTCGGTGTCACTCGCGAAATGTCTCCCGCCAAGGTGGGTTTTCAGGGTAGAAAAAGTTACGCGGGCGAGTCAATAAGTAAGTCACACAGTTCTGTGGGATGGCAGGCAAATGAGAATAGGGCACGCGGATCTATGCAGCCGGTTTGGGAGAACTGATAAAACTATGGGATAGTGCATTAATGTTGGTGGAAATTATGTTGAGAAATAAAGGGACAATGTATGTTGAGTTGAGTTGAGTTGAGTTTAGTTAAGAACCGTCATCACTGCACTCAGGAAATTCCCATACGTGCTCCGTCCCCTCGTTCAACAGCCAGTGAAGAGTCATACTACTAATCGTTCCAACCGCTATCTGATTAAAAGTTCTCCTGGTCTTCCCTATCAGTTTTGAGATTCTTCCAGAACCCCTGCCGATTCCCTGCAATCTCACTCTTTCCACATAAGGGTTTTCCCTCCTCCACCTGGACAATGTATGCAGTAGATTAAAAATAGAAATCCAGACTTGTTTCGTGGTTTGTTGCCCGTGGAGATATTAAATTAATCAATCGGTACAACGGAAGATAGAAGCTCCCCATTTCGGATTATGTATACAAATAAACTGGTGTCAAGTTGTTATCATATGTAGTTATTTTTTCTAAAACCATTTGTGACTTACGTATTAACTTACCCTCGTAGTATCCATGTTTTGGAGAAATATGGGGAGAACTCAACTTGAAAGTTAGAGATAACTGGTAACATTAATTGGAAAATAACAAGGGGAGGGTAAAGAGATAAATGCATGTAAGATTTAGTCACATGGCATAAAGGAGACAAGACCACTGCCTAGATTTCAGACTGTTTAACGTGAGAAATTACAACAACGGAAATGAGATTCCTGAGAAGAAAGTTCAAAACAATGTTTTCCCGTGATGAATTTGAATAACGAAGACACAAAAAATAGATTGCACGATTTATTGCCTGGCATATTTCGCTGCATCTCGTCAGGTACATACTGCAGAAATCACACAACTTAAGTGAATTAATTAGATAAATCCTTCAAACTGAAATATACACATGTTCGCACAGTAATGTCGATTGTCTACCACGGTAATTTTAAACTGACTAACATAGAAAAATACTCAAAGTATCAAGAAGAGGAAAATCAGACACGAAGAAATCAGGCCTAACGTTGGGATTTTAGCAGCGTTATATTTCATTAGGAAACAGCTAGTTAAATGGCTCGGCCATATAACGAGGCTACCAACTAACAGTATACCACAACAAACAATGATGTACATACCACATGGAACCAGAAGACGAGGCCGATCATGTAAGCGATGGATAGAGAGAATAACAGAGTCCATGGGAATCTCATTATATGAAGTCCATAAACGGGCACTCTCCAGCTGTGTATGCTTCACCTCGACATTGCAAGGTACAAGAGGAACAAGATGAGATGAGACGATAATGGGATCGTGAAATGGCGAATCATTATCAACCACACTTATCGGTATGGCCCATGATGATGATGAATAAATATCCAGAAAACCTGATTTTAGGATGTTTGTAGTAATTAAATAAAGGGCTCCTTCACATCCTTTAGGCGCTTTGGGCATATAATGCTAGATCATTATTTATTTAGACCAGTCGGCTCTCGTGGGTGATGTAGTCAGTATCAAGACGGATGCATGAAGATCAGCATAGCCGAATGGTTAAGAACGCTTGTTATTAAACTTCCAGCGTGCTGATGCCAAGGTGGCATTTTCAATCCTTACACCGGTCAGTTGGACTAAAATTGTGTCTTCTCGTTCTTAACTTGGGGACGTAAATTAAAAGTACCTCTGAAGTCGGAGTGGGTTCGCCTGATGGCTAGGGTCACTGGTAATAAGAAAAGCTAATCCACTGGCAAAACTCAGTCCAGTGCATTAGAAGTAGTGGCACATGTATTAACTACGTTTGAGTTCAAAGCCAGCGAGTGCAATAATAAAGCCGACCGCCTTTATTTGCCAATACATTTCCTGATACCCACTGTAGGCTGGATCCACCTCGGAGCCCAGGTACATTTTTTAACAATTCCAGTCCACCCCAATGCAGATTGAAATCATGACCAAGTGGCAGGTATGCGAGTCTTTAGTCGCTACCTTTCCTCGGCTCTAGAAAAGATGTAATGAAAATAAATGTACTGAGAAAACACTGCGCCTGCAATAGATTAAAAATAGAAATCCAGACTTGTTTCATGGTTTGTTGCCCGTTGAGATATTAAATTAATCAATTGGTACAACGGAAGGTAAAAGCTCCCCGTCCTTAACTACGCAATTGTGGTAAGAAAGTGAAGAAATCGAACAGGCCAGGAAGATAAATTTACTAAGCACGTAATATTCCCATGAGAATCGGATTTAAGCGTTAGAGCCATTAAACTAAAAGGTAATGGTTAGCTCGACTACCATGGTTACTGACAGAATCGGAAATCTATTACTGCTGTCTACGAACCATTAAGGTCAAATGGGAGAAATGTTTTCAGGAACAACTCAGTTCACCCGGAAATATAGAAACATGATATTTATGGTGTGAAACGTGTTTTCTCAAATCTGGATCAGAGTATTTGAGAAATGAAATCCCATAAAGAACACAGTGAAGCGTGTGGTAAACAGTGGTTGTGTAACTGCGGTCAGTTGTCTTCAAGTGGTACGCGGTTAGGCTGTATCGATGACATCATCATCGTCGTCATCATCATCAAGCTATAGGTTTGGGCGGTTATCGTTAGCTGTCTCATACGATTACCACGGTCATAGATCAGGTGTATTTTCTTCTCCCTCTTATGGCATGTGATCAAGTCATCCGGGTATTTATAGCCAGTTATTAGTAAGTTTTCAAGGTTGTTTCCTCACATGCCCAAAATGTTGACCGTCTACATCTAATTTCTCTAATCAGTTTACAGTTTTAATTTGCTTCTCGGAGGACTGTCCCATTCCATCTTTATGGTGTCTGTGGTATTATGGGCAAACTCCACGGAAATCGCATTTATACTGATACTAGATGTTTCTCAGAACGTCTGTTTATTGTCCATGTTTCACATACATAAAACAGTAAAGGTACTATTCAGCACAGCCACATTATTTTTCTCACTGTAATTGAGAGCTGGCTAAGGTCGATGAGCCTAGGATGATGAAATAGCAAACGAGATCTTTCTTTTCAGTACTGACCTAATGTAGCATAATCAATAGCGCACTGGTGTGATGCGGGTTGTTATGTGTAATGCGCTAACGTATTATAATTTATAGTGCACTGGTTTGATTTTTGGATATAAGTAATGGGCTAATATAGCACAACTGCTTGTGCGCTGGTTTGGTTTTTGTACATAATTAATGAGCTAATGTAGCATAGTTGATAGTGCACTGGCTTGGTTCAAGTATTTTACTTTTAGTAATCTAATGTGTATAATGTATATATGTAGTTTTATATATATATATATATATATATATATATATATATATATATATATATATATATATATATATATATATATATATATATATAGTTCCTTATATATAGGCCTTAAATATAGATCATGGTTGGTTGCGTTTTACAGCTAAGGTTTTCTACAGGATGGAGTAGCCAACCTCCAGGCAAAACACAAACTGTCATAGTCGCGTCTTACGACATGCAACACGGGTTAAAGTATCAGTATTCATTTCTTCCCATTAGGGTTCTAAAGTGTCAGTATTCGTGTATTCACATAAGGACTCTAGCATCACACGGGCGGCATGTGTCTACACGAGAATCACATACTGCGGATATTGTTGGTGAGTAGTTTTTGTAATGTTTGAAATGTAGCCTGGGGATAGACACATTCCCCCGGTGCGATGGTGTAACGGTTAGAACGCTGTACTGACAATGCCATGAATGCTTTCGATCATGGTTCGATGTTAATCGCTACACAGGGGACAGAATTGCTCTCTGTTCCTCCGTGCATCCAGGTCTACTAAATGCCATGTACCTAATATTTCACATTGCCACGGCAGGTTCGTGCCAAGGAACATACTGTAGACACACGTGATTCACTTTTGTCCATTTGTAACTACTGTTGAAATAACCCGAGCAACGAGCACACTGAGCCTTGCCATTGTTTCATCTTTGATCCCAGAAGACCTTTACAGATTCAGTTCCAAACAAAACAATAGATTTGTACCTAGCAAACATGGATGGCAGAAAATGGGAAGTAGGGGTGTGTCGCAAT
The DNA here is from genome assembly GCA_014155875.1 of Cepaea nemoralis. Classification (NCBI taxonomy): domain Eukaryota; kingdom Metazoa; phylum Mollusca; class Gastropoda; order Stylommatophora; family Helicidae; genus Cepaea; species Cepaea nemoralis. Next base: position 571,995 of record JACEFZ010024425.1, on the reverse strand, counting down.
TATGACTTAAAGTTGTTAATATGGTAGCAAACATGCTGAATTATATCGCAATGACAACATTTAGCCGATATATAAGCTCGTGTCAGATACGGGAAGTCGCTTAAAACAATAAATGATCCATTGATATTTAATAAGTTATGCAATACCTCTGTCACAAAATAGAGGGAGGGGTAAGCTATGGGGTTGATGTGAGCCATCCAAGCCACACCGCTCCAGATAGTACACTGGTTTGCCTGAACAGAGGTTCAGGTTCGAATCCACCTTGGTTATGGATGGATTATTTCTCACCACTTAGGATTCTGAGATTGACTTTATTTTGAAACATGACTTCTTCGTGGGGAATAAATATGGCGAAGAACAAAACTATGACCATTAACTTCCGTGATCTAGTGAATAACAGGTTCCTGAGATAAAATTCTTACAGCAGAAATTACACATGCCGTTATTACACTTTATTTGACATTATATTATATTTGTGCATGTCACCGAATTGTTATATCACATGCATTGCTCGTAGTCCATCTTACGACCTTCATACATTACTTCCACTTCTAATAGTTCGTCGTATTATTTTGTTTTATGACATGCACTTCTCGTAATCCATCAAACCATGTTGTTATATTACACGCACTTATCATAGTCATCTTGTTATATCTTGCTCTTATCAGCTTGTGATATCGCTTGCACTTCTCGTAATCCATCTCACAAACATTTTTCATAGATCTCCTATTACCTTACATATTATTACATTACATACACTTCTTGTAGTCTGCCTTACCCTTTTCTTTCTTTTCATGAACTTCTCTTAGTCTATCTTATTGTGTTGTTCCATAACATACACATAATCCATATAACCGTCTTATTACATTATTTACACTTTTCGTAGTGTGTTTTACCACTGTTACATTACTTACACCTCTCGTAGTCCATCTGGTAGTGCATTCATACCTTTTATATTGTTGTTCTCGATTAGCCCCGAATGATGTGTGGATGAAATAATGTATGAAAGAGTGTGATAGAAGGGCAGAATATTAGACTGGCCCGCGTGCCCAATTCTTAACCCTTTGAAAATACAGCACGTTCGTTCATTCGTTCGTTCGTTCGTTCCCCTCATCTTGTTACATTATTTACACCTCTCATAGTCCATCTCCTCATCTTGCTACATTACAACTTCATTCCGTAGTCAGACTAGCTGTCTGGATCGATACATTACACTCGTTTACGAAATGTTAAAATTCCACACAGAGACATTTTCCAATTTGTGTAGTTGACAAGCACCATGATGTATATTCATGATAAGTAACTAGAAGCAGTGTATGAAAACATCCAAGTGCTAGTGTTAATCTGGTAGTTTCTTTGTACGAATTCCTTAATCTTGTCATTGAACGTGGCAGAAGAATTGCCATCCACATACTTTTAATTAAAGCCTCTCTTTCTCTTTCTTTTTATCTCTCTCTTTCTCTCTCTCTATCTATATATCTTTCGGTTGGTCGGTCTGACTGTCTGTCTCTCTCTATCTCTCTGTCACTCTCTGTCTCTCTCTATCTCTCTGTCACTCTCTATCTCTCTCTATCTCTCTGTGTTTCGCCCTGTCTCTGCCTGTCTCTCTGTTTTTCTCTCTGTGTCTCTCTGTTTTTCTCTCTGTCTCTCTGTCTCTCTGTCTCTCTATGTCTCTGCTTGTCTATATCTGTGTGTCTTGAAGTCTTTCTGTGTTCGTCTGTCTGCTTCTTTGTCTATCTACCTATCGAGTATAAATGTATTTCTGTATGTGTGTATATCCTTCTATTTAGCTGAATGGCAATCTGTCTGTCTCCCTCTCCCAATACTCTCTCTTCGTCTCTCTGCCTCTGTCTGTTTGTGTGTCTGTCTGTCTGTCTGTCCTCCTTCTCTCTCTCTCTCTCTCTCTCTCTCTCTCTCTCTCTCTCTCTCTCTCTCTCTCTCTCTCTCTCCCTCTCTATCCCGTCTTTTTCTCCCACTCTCAGAAAAATTATCATTCGTCTCACATTAAGTTACATGTTGCCACCGAACTTTACAATAAACTCCCCTATCACAAACTGTTCATTGATCTTTGCTCTAACAGTGCAATACAATTGTCATTAGCAGACTGCCAGTCATCTGATATAAATTGTTGACGTTGCGCGATCAGGAATGGAAATTCTCGAAATCTTTTGAACCTGGTAGCGACGGTTCTCCGAATTTCTATCCATGGGTACTCTCCTGGCTCCCATAGACCGCGTAACTGGAATATTACTTGTTGGACTTGTCTTTTACTGCATTGTCAAAATAACAACGGGCGGAAATCAAACATGATAGGTCGGACACACAGCACAAAGTGAATTCCGTCTAGTTTAAAAACAAAAATATAAACAAATAAGCACAATTTGGAAGAATTACCTCTCATTTTATAGTTGGCAATGTATACATCAACAAAGAGAAATAACAAGAAATACTTGCTAAAGGGGTTTTAAAAATAATTTTCCAGTCTGCATCCTTTTGTGTCAGACATAGTTTAAGGACGTAAGTCCAAAGATGTGCTTGTTATCTTCAAGATTGAAACCATTGACGTCTACTTTCACCTTTCAAACCTTTCACGTCTACTCCATTGACAGTGTGTCATGTAGCAACGCAGGGTCTACAGAACTAGTCATGAGTATTAATATAATGTGTACAGTACAGGAGTAGTGAAGAAAGAGCGAGTGTGACTGAAGTTAACGACAGCTAACTGGCAAGCACTAGAAAAACGAATGAAACCTAGACCTTTAAGAGATAGTGATGATGAATCACGAGAGAGAAGGGAAACTACTCAGAAAGACTGTGTATCGCGTGATCAGAACAGCTGAGATCACGAGAACGAAACTTCTGGTCGTTCTAATCAGTCAGGTCAGGGGTTTGGACAAGTCAAGACGTCAAAGTGGTTTGTAGCCGTGAAAAATTGTCAAAGTAATTTGTGTATTGATTCTCCACCAAGAGTCAGAGATGTGTTATCAAGCTAGTACGGCTAAGCGAATGCCCAGCACGAAGGTTTGTTGCATTTCGCAGAATTAATGGCAGCCCAGCGACACCGCACACCAGACGCCAAGATCAGGCTGTAAGTTGACATTAGTCCATAAGAATGACATCTTTGTATGCGATTGAATATTTGCTATATTGAAACGATTGCGTCGACTCTTCTAATTAATAAACTTTATACAGCAGAAGTGAATATACATTTACTAAGATTCATCACACGCCCTCCCACATATACGGGACCATGTGATTTATGTCTGCAGTAACATTTGTCTACAATAAACGAAGAGTACCAAGGACGTCAGTATTTGCTTGTATTCATCGTGAGTTGATGTTCCTGTTGAATCTGTCAATGAATCTAAGACACCGAGCCAGCAACAGATCGTTGGCAGAGTGTTAGATTGAAGGTTGAACTTGTTCTTTGTTGTGGGTCTGATCACTTACTGTTATCTTGCTCATCATCATCAAGTGCTATCTCTACATCGAAGTCGCGACTCCAACAGCATCCGCCCTTAGTCTTCAATTATACTCATATGGCTTATGGCTATGGTTGTCTTTCCTCTGCTTTCCACCTTGCTTCACCCTTCCCCGACCTTCACCCCCAAAGCACACCCTTTATCAAGCAGATGTCTCTTTACATGACCGAAGAACTTGAAGTTTCTGCCCTTGATCTCATTCAGTTAAGTTCTCATTAGTTCCGGTGCTTGTAATACTTCTTTGCGTGTTTTATTCTCCTGCCGGGATAATGCTCCCATTCATTTATAAAACCACATTTCGACATTTTCAGTTGTCCCCTTCACAATGTTTAATCATTGCCCTATTTAACCGCTACGCAATAAGTTAACTAAAATTCAACTGTTAAGTTTCATTCACAACTGAGCTGTGTGGATGAGAGATGTTGGATGTGAGAAGCTATTTCATACTATTGAATGTTACATTAATTATTTCTGCTTCTTCTCTCCCATAACTAGCCACGGAGTGTACTTGTGACCTAGTTATGTATGATGCATTGATAACGTAAAAGAAAGTAAATGTCTTTTTACATTTGACATATTTTGTTAGGCTCATAATTTTATAGATATTTCGTACCCCAGAGGTGAAGGGTCAATATCATGCCGGCCATCTTCACTTTCACAAGACATTTCCTTGTACCCATTTTCTCTGGTGGCATCTGGAAACTCGGGTCGATTTGAACAATCCGTCAAGATGCGGATTGACATTATGATCACCGAGCAGACAGGTACGCGTCTTGTTAGTACGCTACAACCACTTCCAATGATATCTTAGTGTCCTTCCTCAAATATCTCGTTTTTCTGGTGTCAAAATGAGTTGTGTAAATTGTGGTATTTCTCACAAACATTAGAAATCATATGCCATTATTCACAGAAGCCATGTGGTGTCACCATTCGCTTTCTAGTCAAACAATCCCTTACGATATTCTGAAAATTATCCGGTACCAATGTTTACAACCTTTAGATATATTGTCGAGAAAATGCAGATGCCGCTATAAAGAATGAACCCCAGACTAACAGCAATAGCAAGTTAGTGCACTACGCTCCATAGTCTCATATTTCTCCTTCACTGACAATTCTCACATATACCTTACGTAAGTCCCTCAGCAAACTTTGTCTTGGCAGGGAAGAGAATCGTAAGATGGAACTTTCCAAAATCATCACTGTCTCATATCCCCAGAATGAATATCTCATATCCCAGATTGGGAACCACTTAGAAAACCAAAGAGTCTAGAGAAAAATTAAAATGAAACCTGCATTTGCATGACTAATACAGCACTGAAGTTTGCTGAAATGAGGCAAACAAGAGAGACGGGTGTCCGCGCATCCATCAGCACTTGATCTATGGCTTCTGTGCTCGCAAAAAAATGGAAATTTAATTTTATCCTAAACGAAATGAAGCTTTAGAAATTTGCATTTCCTCGTGCAGCTTCGCCGACAAAATCATAGAGTTGATTATAGGCAGAGAGCGGGTAGGTTTCATTTATTACACTTTGTGGATCTCTGAAGCCGCGGGGAGCTGTCAACGCTCTAATAAAGCATAGAATAAAAGTTCTGATCGAATTGCTTTCCGGCCCAATACTGCCCGACCGGCCCGATCTCTGATCGGTGGTTACACAGGGGACAGATCAAAACGCCTTTAAAACATGATTCCGTTACTGCCTGGTATTGTGATCACGTACAATACTATTCATCGCTTTCAGAAGCCAGACGGGAATACTTTTAGCTCGTGGATGAAAGGCTTCGGTTTTCGCATTAATTTAGTCATTTCTGATGGCCTTTCTGACGTTCTGTCATCATTTTCTTATCATCCGGACTTTACCAAATCTTACCTTTTGAGAATGAGTTGATTAGTGATAACGGCGCTGTGTTGAGGGTGGCAGTTTCACGTAAACATATTCATCACTTGTATCAAGCCAAGTCTCGCACAACAAAGTGTTGATGTTTCATTTGCATAGTCATCACTCATTGTGTAAATTGCAGATTAAAAGGTTATACTAGTTTGTTTGCATTATATGGTCGGGGATATCCACAGAGTTCGCTTTACGGAGCTGTTCCACGACTCTGGTGATCGAGTGAGATGGCAGAACATGACCGCCCACGCTTACCGGCATAGCACATGATGGATGATGGATGGATGGAATGATAAATAATCACATATCGAAATAAGTTAACTCACAAAGAGAACAGGTTACTCTCATCAGCAGAAGACAGTCGATATTCTTTGGCATGTCATGAGATGGGGAATGCTGGAGTATGTCATCACAACGGGGAAGCTGGAGAGGAGGAAATGCACCGAAAGACCAAGAGGGAAGATGCGGGATAGGCTGACTTCGTGAAATCAAGGAACATAAGTATCAGAAATGATTTTCAACACAGGAGACAGAAGGTTGTGGACAGACATGATCACCTACTATATACATACCGCTGTCGTTGCGATGATGACTACCCTTAGTAAATAGTTTAGTCACTCTATCATCTGTCTCGGACATTAGGTCATCTATGACCACTAGCCGACATCTATCTCCTGTCCGTGTTTCCATATCCGGCAGGTTTTCGTTAAACTGGATACCCTTCATAGTCTCATACATGGGTTGTTATTCTCCACAGCACCACATAACCACAGAGCATAGAACATATGAAAGACATTTCGAACCACTTATAGTTCTTTTAAGTAAATAGTAGCCATCCAGTCTGTAGTCTGTTGGTTATTTAGCTGATTGTTTTAGCTGGTGAATCCTCTGTAGCTGATTGTTTAGCTGGTGAATCCTCTGTAGCTGACTGGTTAGCTGTTGAATCCTCTGTAGCTGATTGTTTAGCTGGTGAATCCTCTGTAGCTGATTGTTTAGCTGGTGAATCCTCTGTAGCTGATTGTTTAGCTGGTGAATCCTCTGTAGCTGATTGTTTAGCTGGTGAATCCTCTGTAGCTGACTGGTTAGCTGTTGAATCCTCTACGACCGGGCTTTGACTCATACATAGTAAATGCCTTGGCGTTCAGGTGGTCGGCGTCCTGAATATGGTGACATCTGTTGAAATAATGCTGGTGTAGAGACTTTCTTCCAGATCTGGAAATAAAGTACCACCTCCACGAGGACTGTGTTGTAGGGCTGTCCTTTCCCTTCTCACGCCCAGAAACCAACCGGATGCGCAAGACCGGCGCTTGAAATCCACATTTGCTGGGAGGTATATTAAGATGTAACCAGGTCATTATTCATCACAGCGGTTAGGGGATAACTGAGATTAGACCTAGGTTGATCCTGCTTCCCTCGCGGGTTTTAGGCATTCCATTGGCAACAGACTCCAGCCCATTGCCCACAAGGAATCTATAGTCCGTAAAATTACCGGTGTGATCTTATGAGTGCAAAACCACACCGTGGTCCGTAGACTGTAGAACAGCAATGGGACATGTAGTAATTATTAGATGCAATCATTACTTTGGAAAGATCGAGGGGAAGAGAGGCAGAGCCAGACCACGAGAAATGATGCTGGATGGATTTCGACGGTGGCATGGAGGAATATCAACGGCAGAGTTGATCCAAAAAACCAAAGACCGAGATCTGTGGAGAGTCATGAACGCATTCGCCAGTCGGCACGGCACTTGATGACGATGAATCATTATTCTGGTTTAAAGTGTGCATATTAATTAATTCAGACTCTGTATACACGATTTTCGACTTGGCCGAAGAAATAAGAGCGCCCCAGCTCTTAAACTTCCGATACGTCGATGACGAAGTAGCGTGATCCTTCAGCATTGGACTGCAACAGTGACTTATTGTTCACAAAGCAGTTGCAAACTACTGATCGTAAATAGTGCCTAGAAAGTCATCCTGGGGTTAGGGTTAATCGCTATGTCCTCCAAAGAACATGCAATGTTTCAGTCACGATTTTGTCTAAAGTGTGTAATGTAATGAGACTGTGTAGGGTGTATAGGTATAGTTTACGCTACAGTTTGTTAATGCTTGGTTTGATCTGTAATCAATAGATCTATACAGTGGCCTACGTTGTGTCCAAATAATTATGATCTGAGAATGTAGGTTACCTAGAGTATGTACAATCATTATTTGCCTACAGTGTGTAGTTTGCGTAACAGGACATTACAGTTATTATTTGTATGTAGTATGCAGGTTACTAAATTGACCTGTAATGTGCAGTTATCATTTATGTAGTCTTTTAGATGGTGAATTGACCTACAGTGTACAATCTTCATTTACTTTAACAGTTTTTTGATTGTCCTATTCTGTTCTTTATCGCCGTGATGCATATTCCATCTGATGTTATCCATATGCCTAGATATCTGAATGTCTGCACTTGCCCAAAAATAAGGTCAGTTATTTTAATTGAAACGATAAAAAGAGTGTTGAAGTGCTACATAGAACCTGCACTTGTGTATGGATGTGACGCGTGGACAATGGGCAGTCAAGCTGGAAAAAAAAAAAACAGCTGATGGCTGTGGAAATGTGGTTTCTGAGGAAAATGCAAAGAATACCATGGACAGACAGAAAAATCAATGAACAAATCCTCCAAGAAACAAATGAAGATAGTAAACTGATTAGAGACATCAAACTTTAGACAGTCAACATTTTTTGGGCATGTTATGAGAAGAAATGAATTGGAGAACTTGGTGATAACTGGCAAGATCGAAGGGAGGAGACTAAAGGGAAGACCAAGAATTAAATACATGGATGTCTTGGCCACGTGGCGTGGTCGGGACAGAAACACGGAGCTGATCAACGACTCTGGTGATCGAGTGAGATGGGAAAACATGACCGCCCACGCTTATCGGCATGGCACATGATGAATGAATGAATTTTAATTGCACATTTATGCAAAATCTGTTTCTTTGATATCCCCATGACGAATGTCTTTCTATTATTTAGGCTGAGGCCCATGTTTTCACTGTCTAAAACCACTATCTATCATTTCCTGTAATTCCTTCTGACTTGTTGCTATCAAGTCAGTGTCATCAGTATAACGTAAGTTGTGTATATTATAGTATATAAGTTAACAAATTAGCTTATAGTATATACTGCAGTCTTCAGTGTGTAATATGAGAAGTAAGACTTCACTGTGTTGTTTACAAAAGCTATAAACATATGTGAAATGTACACAACTACGTAACAGGTAGAGCTAGTCGCAATACAGTTAGAAAAGTATGTCATGTGTAAATTAGAAACCTGATGACTGATGCGCCGGAAAGGTAGATCAGACGGTTCTTGTAATTAATCACCTTAAGGTAGTTTTATTTTAATACTTCTACGCTTTTGGCTCTAAACTCATTCGCATAGAACGAGGCAGCTAATGTTCTAGGAGAGAACTCCGGTGATGGTGGTTGCGTCATTATGTAAAGAATCTTAGCTCTTCAATCAGAAGAAGACTAACGCGATGTCGTATAGGAAAAACTTGGAAGGAAATATAAGAAGGAGAAATAGATATACGGGACTTGGCGTTGGCTTGTTGTGGGACTATTCTACAGTGGCGGATAAATGACAGAAAAAAAAAAAAAGAAGAAGAAGATATAGTTGTAACAGTAATAGTAAATGTAGTAGCGGCAGAAGCAGCATACGTATTGGTCTAAAAAATATATCATCATCGTCATGTGCCATGCTGGTAAGCGTCGGAGGTCAAGTTTCGCAATCTCACACGATCACCAGAGTCATGCATCAGATGTGTTCTTGTCTCAACCATACCACGTGGCCAAACCATCCAGGTTTTTACTTATCTGCCTTCCCCTTATTCTCTTCCCCTCAATCTTGCCATTTGTCACCAAATTCTCCAATGTATTTCTTGTCATGACGTGTCCAAGTATTGTGACTGACTACAACTACTTTCTCTAATAATTTTACGGTTTTCATCTCTTTCGTATAGGACATGGTCATTGTCTAGCACCTTATACCCAATACTTTGTAAGGATCTATTAATTATTTTATAAGGCTCCTATACTTTATTTTTCAATAATTCCAGGTATGTAGTGTAAGTTTGTATGTGCGGGCTTTGACGAGGTGGCAAGATGCTAGCAGTTTGACAAATCTTGGGAGACACTGGCCTATACCAGCACATCAGCACGCGTTTCTTTATAATCGACAATTGCACGATTCAATGATACCAGCTCACTGCAAGATAACGGGCAATGAAGAAGTGGGTCGACTTGCATTGGGTGAACCCATACATCAAAATAATTTAAGCGTGTGATGAACCACAAATTGTAGCGATTTGTGTGACTGTAAAATCAAATGCACAAGAAACAGTTAGTTTCTTTCCTTTAAACATGTATAACATGTAAATAAAGGGAGCACCGTTGGCGAACAAGATAATTCGTGATCGCAGATTCTTACCCACGGCCAAAAGATGGAACAACCAAAGAGAAGATCGGTAATGATTAGTAATTTTCTCGACACCTTCAGTCTGCATTCTGAACAGGTCAATGGGAAAGGAAGCGAATATGTAAGCGGATGTAAACATATGTAGCAGCTCCACAGTCATAGAACTCACATCTATCACGGTAATGAACGAACATTAGGAGCACGCGATTTACAGCAACAAAGGTAAAGGGCGGCCTGCGGAATGCGTTACATAAAGCAATACCTTCGTAGCTTCAGCGAACACCTCTAGGAGTCTCCGAGAAAATTGCTTTCATGAATCGAACGACCTGGTCGGGTTTGAACCCACGACCTTCGGAGCGCGTAACCACTTCGACACGGAAACCCCCAGGCAATAAAAGACAAGCAGACATAGTACGTAAACGTGTATTGATTGGCGCTTATAGAAGTAGAAGAAAACAAATGTACATAATTAGATATACTATATAACATTTTTTTTTTTTTAAATTGAAAGCTACCATACCGAAACTCCAGCCTGCCACTTCTAAATGACGACAGCGCCTTGCTGTAGGTACGAAATTGTGTTTCGACGCATTGCAAACTATGCACGTAAATTAGAGGAAATCAATATGTGTGAATGTTTTTATGTGCTGTCTTAGTGACCTCAAGGTCTTCGCAACGATGAATATAAGCAGAAGTGTAATTCTACAAACCGTTAAGGGAAAACCTTGGGCGTTAACCTGTTTAAACGTCTCACGGACGTGAGCTGTCAAAATGATTTCACTAGAGCGTAATGGGAGATAATTAAACTTGAACACATCAGAAGACGGGCCAGACGGGAGATAAGCGTGCAAGAAGGTCACACGTTCCAGAAGAGTCCATCCATCCATCATGTGCCAGGCCGATACACGTGGGTGGCGGTCATGTTCTGCCATCTCACTCGATCACCAGAGTTGTAGATCAGCTCCGTGTTCCTGTCTCGACCATGCCAAGCCATCCAGGTTTTTACTTCTCGGTCTTCCCCTTGGTCTCCTCCCTTCGATCTTGCCAGTTGTCACCAAGTTCTACAATTCATTTCTTCTCATAATCTGCCCAAAAAGTCTTGACTGTCTACGTCTACTGTTTCTAATCAGTTTACGATCTTCATTTGTTTCTTCAAGAACTTGTTCATTGGTTTTTCTGTCTGTCCATGGTACCAGAAGAGTACATTCCGGAAATATTGTCTTCATGGGCCGTTTTGAGGAAACCGAAATAAATACAAACTTGTTTCAGCCAATGAAACGCGACTCGAACCGTGGACGTCATGTTTGCATATCTGATATAATATATTCCCTCAAGGTTAGTTTACTAATTTGTCGCCAATGTCGGAATTTCTCAATCAAGCTTCAGTTATCTTTCATCATCACCATTTAGTGATTTGGTTTGCACCGTTTCCTTAAGCCTGTGGCTCAGTACATCCAGTTTGGCAAGCACATGTTTGGTGTTTGCTTTCCCTAGCTGTTGACTTTCCCCTGTCTAGCTACAAGGCAGATAGATGTTTGTGTACTACTTCGTTTGGTCCATATCCCTGACCTGAAGTATATGAGATCTGGTCCATAATATGATAGTCATGTTGTGTTGGTCGCTTTCTATTTGATTTTGAGATATTTTTCTGTTGGTACTATTTGACTGCCGGTCTCTCTGGCTGAGGGGTTACAACACTTTCTCCGTAATCCCGTTTATCACGCAGAGTCTCGTAGCGGGAGAGAACTGGGAGCGGTTCGACCCCCGCTAGTGACTTGCGGGATACTGAGCCGGCCGCTCAGAAAGCAATGGCAAACTACTGAGCGTAATCTTGCCTAGAAATCAACAGACAGCTGAAAGATGCTGCTGTTGACAGCGATGTCCTGTAAAGGATATGCACACACAAAAAAATTATTTGACTGGTACATCCGGTTGCTCTTTTCTCTTTCACTTTCCTTGGGCAGTTGATGGCTTATCTCGTCTTCTTGTGCTCCACAGTAAGACGGCATCATCTGTATGATGATGCCACACTGGCTGCCTAGTTCAGACACGCATGTAATGCTGACAAGTTTGTGGTCTGGAGTGCCTGAAGTACTCACTTTACGTCAGTCAGTAGTACCACAGACTGTGAATAACGGACAGTATTCATTAATTTCTATGTTGTTATCTTGAATTTCTGGATGTCTGCATCATAACTGTGACAGTATATTTCTTTTGGTTCTCTGCAGTATGCCTGGAATTATTTAGGTATCCTAGCGCCATTTACACAGTATATGGTTCACTGTGTGGAAGCGACTCATTTACACGGTATGTGGTTCACTGTGTGGAAGAGCGTTATTTATACGGCATGTTGTTCACTGTGTGAACATAGTCTGGTAAGAATGAGGCAGCGAGGTGTGACGAGGGGATCTGGCCGACGATCGACGGTCAGAGGAAAGGCGAGACAGACATATAATCAGATTGCTAATGGAACTATTAGTGTTGGAACTCTTCGCTGGCTGCTGAGGATGGGGACGGAGCGCTTATGGGAATGTCCCGAATGCTGTGATGTCGGTTCCTAAATCAATCAAGCAATCAATCAATCAATCAATGTGTGAAAGGGCGTCATTTACATGGTATGTGGTTCACTGTGTGAAAAACGGCCATTTACACGTTGTGTGTTTTACTGGGTGAATGAGGGCCATTTACACCATACGTGGTTCGCTGATAAAAAGAGAGTCATTCACGTGACTTACGTTCTACTTACTATGTTTGTTTTCTGTTTAATTCTCTTTTATTTTATAGTGACTGATCCACAACATTTTTCCCCACTCCACCGAGGATCGATCGATCGACTACTCCAATAAAAGGACACGAACTGTGCACTTCAGCCTACTAGAATCTGGAAGGAGTCTGAAACATAGACAACGACTAAAATGATCACTAATAAACTTCAGATATTCATTTATTGGTGCTGGGCAATGGAGGGACTAAAATGTTATGACAGAATCACGAATGAAGGAGTTGGTGAAGAGAACGTCACAAAAACAAGTGAATCATGACGTAAAGAAAAGACACTGGCTCTGGATAGGACAGACATTGAAGAAAAAACACACACACACACACTAAAGAATAGTACAAAAGGAAAGACCTTTGTCTGGAATTCACGAGGCAAGACAAATAGAGGAAGACCTAAAAATACACTGAGATGAGAAGTCGAGACAGATATGAAAAATATGAGGAAAATCATGGAAGGAGTAACATGCGATAGCTAACAATAGGCTAAGAATAGGCTAAGAAAATGAAGGGGATTAAGGAAGAGAGAGAGAGAGAGAGAGAGAGAGAGAGAGAGAGAGAGAGAGAGAGAGAGAGAGAGAGAGAGAGAGAGAGGGAGAGAGAGAGAGAGAGAGAGAGAGAGAGAGAGAGAGAGAGAGAGAGAGAGAGAGAGAGAGAATGAGTCTCAGCGATTAGACAGGTTACTCTGCATAAGCCAACCATAGACGTTAGAACAAACTATAAAGTTGTTAGCTGGCTTTTTCTATGAAAAATACGGTATCTTATCCTACGCTGGTGTTGAAATTATTATCACCATCATTCCTATAGGACTTATTATTAAGTAGAATGCAAAGTTATTTATAATCTGGAAATAATTATACATCTTATAGTTATTTTTTCGAATGTCGCTAACGTCTTTTTAATTAATTTTACATATCTTTCAACGTGATCGGTTGGTTGAGATTAAATTATACATAGAATGAGTGGGATTAGACGTGTGGGTTGTTTGCTTGGTTATCTGTATGGCTAAACACTCTTAGTACAGGCCTTTCCCAGCTTCTGTCAGTACCGTGTTAAGCCAATTATAACATTTGGGACAGTTCAACTATTGTCTTGATTCCAGTTGGATACTTATCAATATTCACGAGCCGTGCCTAGACTAATCCTCGAGTGCCTATGATAGTTTCTTTATATTTTGCTCGCTAGCAGAGACACCGGTTCCTTAATTACATTTAATCATGGTCCGAAGATCCTAGCATTAGAATGTGCACCTAAAATGTGACATCAAAGTGTAATATGACACTTATCGTAGTAAAACTGATGATACAGCAAAACCTTCTAGAACAGCTTCTTACACGAGAAAGTGTACATAAGACAACCATCATCATACTGAATATTGTGCTTATCATCAAATTTCGCGTAAAAATGGGTTCTTCTTCTTCTTCTTCGTTCATCCGGAGTTTTTTTTTTCGGATGTGATTGCGTTGTGCCTGTTTACAGCAGAGCCGCGTTCTTACGCCGTTAGGCCGACACATCCGACTTCTGCGGGCATTTGTTGACCAGGTTAACCTTCCCGGAAAATGGGTTCTAATTTGTAGATTTCAAACAGAACATAGCAGACTGAAATATTTGTTTTGTATGTTTAAGTGTGGCGAAAAACCACATACACAATGTTCTATCTCTCTCGCTTTCTCTCTTTCTTTCTCTATCTATCTCTCTCTCTCTCTCTCTCTCTCTCTCTCTCTCTCTCTCTCTCTCTCTCTCTTTATCTCTCACTTTCTCTCTCTCTCTATCTCTCTCTATCTCTATCTTTCTCTCTCTCTCTATCTCTCTCTCTAGTATTCTCTCTATCTCGCTCGATCTTTCTTTCTCTATCCATCTCCCTCTCTCTTTATCTCTCTCCGTGTTACTCTCTCTCTCTATCTCTCTCTATATCTCTAATTTCTCTCTCTATCTCCCTCTATCTTTCTCTCTATCTCTATCTATCTGTCTCTCTCTATCTCTCTCCATCTTTCTCTCTCTCTCTATCTCTCACCTTATCTCTCCCTTTATCATTTTCTCTCTCTAGCTCTCTCTGTCACTGTATCTCTATCTGTCTTTCTCTCGCTATGGCTTTCTCTTACTCTCTCTCTCTCTCTTTATCTCCTTCCCTATCTCTCTCACTCCCTATCTCTCTCTCTCTCTCTCTACCTTTCTCTCTCTATCTCTCTAACTTTCTCTCTCTCTTTCTCATCTTTCTCTTTCTCTTTCTCTATCCCCCTCTCTCTCTCTATCTCTCTCTCTTTCTCCCTCTCACTATCTCTCCCATCTCTCTCTCTCTCTATCTCTCTCTCTCTCTCTCTCTCTCTCTCTCTCTCTCTCGCTCTCAGATAAAACACATCACTGTATTCAAGGGCAGCCGTGGTAGCTCAGTGGCTAAACGCTCGTCTGCCATCCCTGTGGTCGTGAGTTCGACCCACACCCGGGCGGATTTGAATATTTCTTATGTTGCCTCGGCATAAGCCTAAATTGTTAACCAGCAAATGTCTCTGGAAGTAAAAACCTGCCGGCGCGACAATAACCACATCACTTACGGAGTGCCGTTTGGTCTGTGAAAATATGAGTCTAGCCCCATGTGACCAATGCGTCATACGACATGCAATATGGACATTTACTTACTTACTCTTAATAGGTCTGTAAGGTGTGGAATGCGCCTGGCCCTGCAGCCAGCAGGGTTAGGATCGGCTAGCCTCTCCCAGGAGGGGTGAAGAGCGAAAATTAGTAGCCTGCCGATGACCCGCAGACTACACAAGTCAACCCCCACCTCCACGTGGTGCAGACCGGGCAACCATGACCGCGAGGTCATGGGCTAACGGGGCTATGGCTCGCCATAGGGGATGGACTCCCTGTGGTCAGATTAGTGTCCTAAACCTGCTCGTAGAAAAACTAAGAAGTATAAACGGACTGACCCAAACGGCTATCGACCCGGCAATGTTAATGGACTACGAGATAGATCAGCGATTCAAAAAATAGGCACAATGAACGTCTGTGGTTTCAATAGTAAAGAAGAAGAGCTTATAGAAACAATGGAGAAGAGGAATATTGGTCTGATGGGAATAGCGGACACCAGAACAAAAGGGAAAGGATGCAAGGAGCTCCACCGCAGTTACACGTTTGTTTACTCTGGAGTAGAACAGCAAGAAAGGGCAAGACACGGTGTGGGAATAGTCATCGAACCACGGCTAGCAAGAGCAATACTAGAAATAAAATATATATCAGAAAGAATCATAACAGTGAGAATAAAAGAACAAACAATCACAACATATGTACAGATATACGCACCTTGTAATGCAAACAATAATGAGCAAGAATGCGAGAACTTCTACGAAGACATACATGATGTGCTAAATAAAATAGATAAGCAGGACATCATCATAGTTATGGGAGACTTCAATGCAAGACTAGGACATAACAGAGTGGGCATAGAAAAACACCTGGGAGCATTTGGAGATCAGCAAAATGAAAGGAATGATAACGGAAGTAGACTGATAGAGCTTTGCAGCCAACACGACCTCTATATAACAAACACATTCTATAAACATAAAGATTCGCAAGTATACACCTGGTATAAATGGAACAATCTAGATACTAAAAGCCAAATTGATTTTATATTAACAAGAAATAACAGAAAGAGAAATATATTAGATGCAAGAGCAGTGCCCAATTTCAGTATAAACACAGATCATAAAGCAGTCGTTGCCACAATAAGAACCATTAGAAGAAGAAAACAAAGAGTAGGAAAATACATGCCATGCGAATCAGTAAACTTAAAAAACCTTAAAGACGAGGCAGTAAGGGAAAATTATGAGAAAGAACTAACTGAACTCTTTGTAAAATTACCTACGGAAAGAAAAACAGTGGAAGAAGAATGGGAGATGTTCAAATCAAGCATTTTAAATACTGCAAAAATAACATGCGGAACCACGAAAAAACGCAAAACACGGATAAAGAAAATAACAAGTTGGTGGAACGCAGAAGTAAAGAAAGCGGTAAAAGAAAAAAAGGAAAAATATAAAAAGTGGTTGAAGAGCAAACAGGAATGTGATTACAGAGAATACAGAATAGCGAGAAGACATGTGAGTAGAATAGTAAAGAGGGAAAAACAGAAAGACTGGGAAGAGTATGGAGAAACCCTAAATAAAAACTACAAGGAGGCAACCAGAAACTTCTACAAAAAGATAAGTGCAATGCGAACCAGAGGAGAACCCTTTGACCCAACAGAAATAATTAACAGCGAAAATGGAGAACCATCAAGTGGTTCTTAAGTGAACAAACACAGATAAGATGGAAGCAGTATTTCGAACAACTTCTCAACATCCCATCAGATGTCACAGGAATTCAAGAGACCTACACAGATGTCACCGAGGAACTAGAACCAGACATACTAAAAGAAGAAATTATAGAAGCCATCAGATTAGCCCCATTGAACAAATCACCAGGACAGGGTGAAATACCAAATGAACTAATTAAAGCAGCAAGGGAAGTAGGAACAGCTTGGCTACATAGACTATTCAACCATGTTTGGGTAGAACAACAGACACCACGAGACTGGGGAAACGCCATAATTATCACAATTTGGAAAAACAAAGGCAGCAAAAGAGATTGCACACAATACAGAGGCATTTCACTGTTGAGTCATACTGGGAAAATATTTTGCAAAATTCTTGAAAAAAGATTACGAACTACTTTAGAACCCCAGCTAAGCGAAACGCAGCTTGGATTTAGGAAAAACAAAGGATGCACAGACGCCATTTTTGCTCTTAGACAACTTATAGAAAAATCAATTGAATTCAATGAAACACTCTACTTAGCCTTTGTTGACCAAGAAAAGGCATTTGATAGGGTAGATAGAAACAAGCTGTGGGAAATCCTTAAACAATATGGAGTGAGTACACATCTAACAAACCTATGTAGAAGTTTATACAACAACAGTGAATGCATAGTGAGAGCAACTGGAGGACACTCAGAACCCTTCATCATAAGATCTGGAGTACGACAAAGTTGTGTCCTGTCCCCTCTCTTGTTCATAACATATATAGACAACATATGTAAAGAAACCAGCCAAGCAGAGACAGCAAGAATACCGCATGACGAGAACACAGAAGAAGAACCATCTGCAAATCTAACCATTAGAGAACTCCTGTTTGCGGACGACCAAGCACTAATAGCAAAATCAGAAGCTGAATTACAAGACCACATGAATAGTCTAAACGAAATGTGTAGGGAACATAACATGAAAATTAGCACAAGCAAAACAGAGGTAATGACTATAACTAAAGACGAACAAACAGCAACAATTCACCTAAACTAACATCCCTTGAAACAAGTAAAGAGCTTCAAGTATCTAGGAAGTATAATATCATCAAATGGCAGATCAGAAGACGAGATCGAAAATAGGTGCAATAAGGCAAATCAACTCATTGGACAAATGGCACCAATACTAAAGAACAAACATGTATCAATAACTACTAAGAAAGCACTTTACAACACAATCTTCCTACCAACTCTGTGCTACCAATGCCAAACCTGGACAATGACAGAAAAAGAGAAAAGAAAAATCACAACAACAGAAATGAGGTTCCTGAGAAGAATACTCAACGTATCAAGAAGTGATGAGATCAGAAATGAAGAAATCAGGACTAAAGTGGGGGTTAAAGCTGCTCTAGATTTTATTAGAAAGCAGCAAGTCAAATGGTTTGGCCATGCAAGTAGGCTACCAGTCAACAGCATGCCACAACAAGCAATGATGTACAGACCAGATGGAAACAGAGGAAGAGGCCGACCACGTAAACGTTGGACGGAGGGAATAACAGAATCCATGGGAGTGTCGATATACGAAGCCCATAACCGGGCACTCTCACGAAGTTTATACTTCACCTCGACACCGCAAGGTACAAGAGGAACATGATGAGATGAGATGAGACTTACTTACTCTAATCAAATGTGAAATGGAAAAACTACAGCTTTAGAGTGAAAATCCACATCACAGAGACGTCACTTGTGATGGTTGTCTGACATGGAAGACACATGGAACATAGCAGGGCAAAGACTGGCGACCATGAAAAAAAGATTGTTGGTCCAACGACACGACCTTTACCACATGGTGTTGGCGTTCATGTCTCACCACAGATCTCGCTTCTTGCTGTTCTGGGTCGAATCTATTGTTTTAGACCATCCCGCCTCAATTCTCTCTGTCTGCCTGCACCTCTGTTTTTTTTTCGCGTATCTTTACAAAAAGTGGCAGTTAGACATATACTAAGACGGCTAATTAGCTAGTGTCTAGTTGACCGTCTTTCGAAGCAAACTTGTTTCTTCAGCAAAGTATTCTTGTCAGTTGGAGGTGTCAGGTTTGAATCTCGTGTTGGCCACTAGTTTTCCAATTTCCTATTAGCTAGTTTGTCCTAAATCTCTACTTCTTTCCTCTATTTCTACGAGTAACGACCAATACCCGTTAATGTATTGCTTATGCTATTTCAATAGCTTCAAGTTTTCCCCGACAACTACTGTTTCATCTCAGTGAGAAACGTATACTTTCATGTTGACGTCAGAGACAGACTTGTCGTCATCATATCGTGTGATCAATACCCCAGTGAAACACTTGTCTAACTTGGGTATTGTCGTAGACTAATATAATAACATGGAAATACTTCTACATGACATCTATATTTGTCTCCTCCAAACATAACAAATTATCGGATACATAGTCATCTCTGTATGTTTTGCTGAATGTTTAACAGTTAAAATTTTGGAAAAATATCTAAACAAAAGTATTAATAAACGATACGATACGTTACGTTTGCTTTACGTACGGAATATTAATAGGTAAATTGAAAAAAGGAAGTGTCTTTTGTGTTTTCAAAACAAGTATAACTTATAGAAATATTACATCTAATACAACGTTTATAAATGTGATTTTACAATCTGAAACATTAATAAAATATCTAATGTTGCTTGTAACTGAAATAAAACGTGTATAGGAGAAATGCATTCATGCAAATTGATAGAAACGGCATTCAGACTTAAGCTGTTGATTTTTAAATGGGTTTGAATTGAAGTGTGGCAGGAGTGGTAAGTAAAGTGTTGTGCAGGAAACATCCTCTTAATGTTGAAAACTGGCTCTTTTGCTTCTTCCCCCATTTCACTACTTCACGGAGTGGATAAAGCATGAGGTTGTTCAGTTCCGCCATTGGGCGCGGGTCATCAACGCTTCGCTCACAGGATTACTGATCGATATGGAATCCTTTTTTTTTATGTAAACACATTACCAAATAATTTTACACATTTATGATGCGACATTTCAATAGATTATGAAATTACTCTAGAATAGTACGAGTTGTGTTCTCAAAGAAATCATTATTATACAAACCAAGGAATAAAATGAATGTATTATACAACAAATTAACACAATTGAAACATGTTTTGAATGGCTGCCATGTTATATTTTACTGCATCTATAAAAACATCTTGTATAGAAAATGTCAAAGCACTTGTTGAAGGCTTACTTTTATTGAGAAAGTCAGGCATATACTTTATAGTGGGCATTGCACAAGCTAAGGAACGTTTCATGTCATTTCTGTTTCCATTTGTGTGGGTTTCTTAGTTTTTGCAAACCATCCATAATATATGAGAAGGCAAGAGAAATTAAGAAACGTGAGAACAATATGTGAATGTTTTCAGGAGAGAAACGTGAGATATCATGTGAATGTTGGCTGGAGAGAAACGTGAGAACAATATATGAATGTTGGCAGGAGAGAAACATGAGAACAACATGTGAATGCAAAGTCGAAGTCGGCAGGATATCCATTAGATTGCAGAGTCTTATTACGGGTGTCCAATTCTTCTTTTAGTTTGTCAGCGGAGTTAATCTTTCTAACTCGATTACACAGGGTCCTCACCAGGCCTCGCTTATATTGGATACGTGCAAAGCTTTTGCAGTTCAGGTATTGGCCCGTCCATGTTCCTTTTCGATAGAATGATGCAATCCTCTCAACGTCGATTTATGTCTAAGAACGATAAGTTATAATTGTTATTTTCTTCTTTTTTTTTTTGGTCAATAGACAAGATTATTTTCTTCTGGGCCTATCTTTTAGCCCTCAGTAACTATTTGGACAGAATCAATCTGCAATTTTCAACCTGTGTGGGCATTGCTCAAAACTATATGAAATAGTCACCTTCTCATTTAAAGCCCTACATTTGGCAACGCTCAAGAAACCCCGCACCAGCTTGCTCAAACAATAGCCACATCACCCTATTGCTCCCTTTGGCCAGTCCACAACCAAAGAACTAATGAGCACAAAATATAACGGAAGCTCGACGAAAGGAAAGACACAAACGGATACAAGCATAAACATTTTGAACAAAGAGACTTTATTTATAAATACAAGAATACGTTATTGGGGAAGGGATATTTCGCAGTCGCAAATAAGTAATCAACATGTTTCAGAGAACATAACAAACAAAGTCCTCCACCAAAACTGCCATAAGAATGACATTGACTTGCAGCGAGTAGAAAACTCTCTATCTTTGGAAATACAGTATCAACAACAACAACAACAACAACAACAAAACAACAACAACAACAACAACAACAACAACAACAACAGCAGCAGCAGCAGCAGCAACAACAACAACAACAACAGGTATGATAACACTGAAAACTGAAAAAATACAAACCAATAATTCTGGCAGTTGTGTATAGACAAGGAAGCCGAGGTAGTCAAGCTGCTCGACGATCGCCCGCCGCCCCAGTGGTTATGGGTTTGAGTTCTCATCGAGGCGGATGTTTTTAATTGACGTGTTCCCAAGTCGACTGAACCTAAAATGTGTACCAGGAAATGCCTTGAGAATTAAGGCACCCAGTGTGATACTGACTAGATCACCCACCGAGTCCCGATTGGTCTATAAAATAGGTATCTAGTATCATATACCCATTGCGCCTTAGTTAGTTGCATATCCTTTACAGGACGTAGCATTCAACCCCGGCATTTGTTTTTTTTAACTTTTTCTGATTCCTGAGCAAAGTATACGTTCAGTAGTTTGCCACTGCTTTCTGAACGACCGGTACCCATACCATTTAATTTTTAAAAAACCAGCGTAAGGCGGTCTGCTGCCAAATAAAGCGCCTTAAGGCATGTATAATGGTCCTTTACTTGTTTACTTTGTTCTTTTCTCTGTGCATGACCAAAAAACATGTCTTATACATGTGTGTGACTGGGTTACAGACTGTAGATAACTTTTTCATAACTGGAATAATAAAAATAATAAAAACAACATCTGTGATTAGCGATAAACATTAAAAACAAATAGTGATGACAGTCTGTGTATAAACAAAACAAGATAACACCAGCATGGCACTATTTTCCTAACTCATGCTCCGTACACATCTCTCCCACAAACCTTGTGACATCAGCTATTCATACAGTCGCAGCACTCAGGGAATTGCTGAATTAATTCCGAGGATAAGGCTAGGGATAAAAGTAATTCCAACTCGCAAGTGGACCAGGGGCAAGCCTACAAGACACAACCAAGGCTGCCTGGATATTGACTTTCTGTCAACGTCTGCTGACTTCCTCGCTGCCCATTACCTCAGACGATCTGATTATTTTGTTTATATAATGCTATTGACCTGTAGGAGAAAGGGAAAGGCGACTCCGGCTTGGGCGTGCGATCAATACTAACCTCTCCAGAGACGTAAATCAGGCTCCTGTGGTAAAAATAAATGAAGGACAAAGGCTGCTATGATTCTGTTCGCGCCTCCTAAATAAGGATCTAGGATAAATATTGACTTGTCTTCTGACTGCGTGACTGACCACTCTGTGTGAGTTGAGAATAAATACTTACAGATAGCAATGTTTAAACTAGTGCCCATTTTTACGTCATTGTTGACTGCTTATACTTATAACGGCTGATGGAAACGTATGTAATTATTTACTTGTGATGTAATTGTGCATTGTGATATAATTGCCCATTGTGATATAATTGCATATTGTGATGTAATTATATAATGTGATATGAGTATATATGGTAATGTAATTACAAATTGTGATATAACTGTACATGGTGATGTAATGATACAGTGTCATGTAATTATTCATTGTGATGTAATGATACATTGTCATGTAATTATTCATTGTGATGTAATGATACAGTGTCATGTAATTATTCATTGTGATGTAATGAAACAGTGTCATGTAATTATTCATTGTGATGTAATTATACATTGTGATATATTTGTAAATTGTGATATAATTATATACTGTGGCATAATTTCAATTGCGATTTAATGATAGTAGTAGTAGTAATTGTTCATTGTGATGTAATTGTACATTGTGATATAATTGCACATTGTGACATGATTTCAACGGTGTTATAATTATGCAATCTGATGTAATTCAGCTTTCTCCGTTAATCCAGAATACTCTCGTGGTCGACGTGAGCGGACGAGAATTAGAAGTGGTTCGAGTCACGGTAGTGACTTATGAGAGTATGCAGCCGGTCGCTCAGAAAGTCGTGGCGTGCTGATGAGCGTAATCTAGCCTAGGAATCAACATACAGCTGAAAGATGCTGGTGTTGACCGCAATATCCTGAAACAGGATGGAAACGCGGGAGAAAAAAAAAATCTGATGTAATTGTACATTACGATGCACAGTAAAACCTCTATTAACCGTCACTAGTTTAACCGTCAGTTTCTGTTATCCGTTATCGTGCGCATCAACAAACAAACGAACAGACATCTATAAAATTGTCCACGGATTACCTGTACAACCTACTGTATAAAGCTGGAAGTATGATGGCGGAAGTGACTAATCGTCGGTGGCGGAGGAGTTGAGCTTGATCTGGAGCGCCACAAACCCATCACTAACCAGTCGCTATTGTGTTACATACTGATCTCAGTCATGACAGAGTAGCCTGTGTGTTCGATGTTCGAATGAATATTTTGTTTCATAGTGCCCTGATTAACATTTCCGGCATAACGTTACAATATTGCTACTGTTCTGTATCATAGTATTACAATACATTTTTGTACATTACTACTCTTAAAATGAAGTTTATATTGATCGTTTTGTAAAGTTAAATACACTATATATGTATTATTCAGTTTTAAAAGATTTTATTTTCATTTTCCCCCCAAGCCCACAATGAAATCACGTTACTGTACGTATGTATTAAGATATTTTCTGTTATCCGTCTCTTCGGTTATCCGTCACTGCCCTGGTCCCCTCTGTGACGGTTAATCAAAGTTGTTGCTGTAATTACATATTGTGAAATTAGTGTACATAGTGATGTAATTATGCATTGTGATATACTTGTACACGGTGTTGTAATTATGCATAGTGATGTAATTATATATAGTGATGTATTTATACATAATGATGTAATCTCATATTGTGATGTAATTATGCATTGTGTTGTAATCATAGATTGTAATTCAGTTATACAGTATAAGATAGTTATACACTTAAAGGAAATTGTAATCCCTCAGTAGTTGTTCAGTTGAGTCAAAACCGACATCACAGCACTGGAAACATTCCCTTACGGATTCCTTTCTCATCTTCAACAACTAGCGAAGAGTCCTAATACTAATGATACAGGCTGCAGTCTGATTATGTTTCCGTTTGGTCTGTCCTCGTTGTGCTGAGTGTCGTCTAGATCACCTGGTCACTCCCTGTCACAACAATCTCTCCAGGCAATGAAGGTGTATCAATTCTTCCACACTGTACGCACGATTCCACTGGGCCGTGAACACATCAGCCTTATCCAGCATCAGTACTCCATTCAGCTGTGCAGATCCAGTCCATGTGTCCGAGCATCAGTACTCCATTCAGCTGTGCAGATCCAGTCCATGTGTCCGAGCATCAGTACTCCATACAGCTGTGCAGATCCAGTCCATGTGTCCGAGCATCAGTACTCCATTCAGTTGTGCAGATCCAGTCCATGTGTCCGAGCATCAGTACTCCATACAGCTGTGCAGATCCAGTCAATGTGTCCGAGCATCAGTACTCCATTCAGCTGTGCAGATCCAGTCAATGTGTCCGAGCATCAGTACTCCATTCAGCTGTGCAGATCCAGTCCATGTGTCCGAGCATCAGTACTCCATACAGCTGTGCAGATCCAGTCAATGTGTCCGAGCATCAGTACTCCATTCAGCTGTGCAGATCCAGTCAATGTGTCCGCCTGCTTTATTCTCAGCACACCTGCATGCCCTACGGATCCCACAGCAGATGCTATAATAACAGTATGCCTTACTAGGGCTTGTTCATATACCAGGTACTTGTTTATACACAACGTACTTGTTCGTACACTAGTATTTGTTCACACACTAGGACTTGTTCGTACACTAGTACTTGTTCACACACTAGGACTTGTTCATACACTAGTACTTGTTCACACACTATGACTTGTTCATACACCAAGTCGATGCAGCATAAGGTGGGTGGAGTAATCTTCCTCGGTTGCCATTATTTCATTTCCTTAAGAAATAAATATCCAGTAGCCCTTTAACACATCTTGGTCAGATTCATACCAACTAGAAGTCAGATAAGGTTATTTCTGAAATGGGTTTGAACATTGTTGCTATATTGTCAAGCTGGTACTCTACCAGTTGCATTCAGTAATAATAGAGTCTAGGTGGTCGTTTGTATCTGCAGATATGCCGTCATCCGGTAATGAAAGATTCGAATCTCTAGGTGTCTACGCCTGTCGTCTGTTCTGTTGAGTAGCCAGTACAAAGGTTCCTCTTCTTCTTTTGCGTTCGTCAAGAATGTTCGTTTTAGACGTAATTGCGTTGTGCCTGTTTACAACAGAGCTGCAATATTTGAACCTTTCAGCCGACACATTCGGCCTCTTCAGGCATTTGTTGACCTGGTCACCTTCCCTGGTATCGGTTTCGAACCCTGCATAGGGCTACACATTTCCCCAGGAACTATTGACATCAATTCATGTCACACGTCCTTCTAATCTCTTGGCTAGTGAGATCTGATTCTTAAGGATTGATAAGGGAGAAAACGGACAGTTGAAGATCGCAAGGTGAAGGCCGCACGCTTCAGCCGTGCCACAATTGTTAGAACAAGTAAACCTACCCACGGGTAGACAGAGCTCGTTACCTGGCCTGAAATCTGTCTAGAGGAAGTAAACCTAGCCATAGATAGTCAGAGCTCGTTACCTGGCCTGAAATCTGTCTACAGGAAGTATGTTTAGAGGAAGTAAACCTAGCCATAGATAGTCAGAGCTCGTTACCTGGCCTGAAATCTGTCTAGAGGAAGTAAACCTAGCCATAGATAGTCAGAGCTCGTTACCTGGCCTGAAATCTGTCTACAGGAAGTATGTTTAGAGGAAGTAAACCTAGCCATAGATAGTCAGAGCTCGTTACCTGGCCTGAAATCTGTCTAGAGGAAGTAAACCTAGCCATAGATAGTCAGAGCTCGTTACCTGGCCTGAAATCTGTCTAGAGGAAGTAAACCTAGCCATAGATAGTCAGAGCTCGTTACCTGGCCTGAAATCTGTCTAGAGGAAGTAAACCTAGCCATAGATAGTCTGAGCTCGTTACCTGGCCTGAAATCTGTCTAGAGGAAGTAAACCTAGCCATAGATAGTCTGAGCTCGTTACCTGGCCTGAAATCTGTCTAGAGGAAGTAAACCTAGCCATAGATAGTCTGAGCTCGTTACCTGGCCTGAAATCTGTCTAGGGGAAGTAAACCTAGCCATAGATAGTCTGAGCTCGTTACCTGGCCTGAAATCTGTCTACAGGAAGTATGTTTAGAGGAAGTAAACCTAGCCATAGATAGTCAGAGCTCGTTACCTGGCCTGAAATCTGTCTAGAGGAAGTAAACCTACTCATATGTAGTGAGAGCTCGTTACCTGGCCTGAAATCTGTCTAGAGGAAGTAAACCTACTCATATGTAGTGAGAGCTCGTTACCTGGCCTGAAATCTGTCTAGAGGAAGTAAACCTACCCATATGTAGTCAGAGCTCGTTACCTGGCCTGAAATCTGTCTAGAGGAAGTAAACCTACCCATATGTAGTCAGAGCTCGTTACATGGTCTGAAATCTGTCTACAGGAAGTAAACCTACCCATATGTAGTCAGAGCTCGTTACATGGCCTGAAATCTGTCTACAGGAAGTTAATCTACCCACAGGTAGTCAAAGCTCGTTACCTGGCCTGATATCTGTCTAGAGGAAGTAAACCTAGCCATAGATAGTCGGAGCTCGTTACCTGGCCTGAAATCTGTCTAGAGGAAGTAAACCTAGCCATAGATAGTCAGAGCTCGTTACCTGGCCTGAAATCTGTCTAGAGGAAGTAAACCTACCCATATGTAGTCAGAGCTCGTTACATGGCCTGAAATCTGTCTACAGGAAGTTAATCTACCCACAGGTAGTCAAAGCTCGTTACCTGGCCTGATATCTGTCTAACTAGAGGCAGTAATCCTACTCAAGGGCAGATAGAGTTCGTTACCTGGCCTGTTATCTGTCTAACTAGAGGCAGTAATCCTACTCAAGGGCAGATAGAGTTCGTTACCTGGCCTGATATCTGTCTAGAGGCAGTAATCCTACTCAAGGGCAGATAGAGTTCGTTACCTGGCCTGATATCTGTCTAGAGGCAGTAATCCTACTCAAGGGCAGATAGAGTTCGTTACCTGGCCTGATATCTGTCTAGAGGCAGTAATCCTACTCAAGGGCAGATAGAGTTCGTTACCTGGCCTGATATCTGTCTAACTAGAGGCAGTAATCCTACTCAAGGGCAGATAGAGTTCGTTACCTGGCCTGATATCTGTCTAGAGGCAGTAATCCTACTCAAGGGCAGATAGAGTTCGTTACCTGGCCTGATATCTGTCTAACTAGAGGCAGTAATCCTACTCAAGGGCAGATAGAGTTCGTTACCTGGCCTGATATCTGTCTAGAGGCAGTAATCCTACTCAAGGGCAGATAGAGCTCGTTACTTGGACTGAAATCTGTCTAGGGTCAGTAATCCTACCCACGGGTAGATAGAGCTCGTTACCTGGCCTAAAATCTGTCTAGAGGAAGTAGGCCTTACACAAATGCATGCCGGGCACACTGTCCTCTGAGTTGCATAACTAGATGTTAAGAAGAGAAAAGAAGAAAGCGAAGAAGATTCATGTTGAGTCGAGTTGAGCTAAGAACTGACATCACTGCTTTTCAGGACATTCTCATAAGCGGTCCGCCCCCTCGTTCAACAGCCGCCGAATAGTCATACTACCAATAGTTCCCACCGCAATCTGATTTAAAGTTCTTCTGGTCTTCCCTTTCAGTTTTGAGATTCTTCTAGAACCCCTGCTGATCCCCCGCAATCTCATTCATCCACATACGGGGTCTCAATCTGTTCCCCCGCCTTCTACACCTGGTCCCAGAGACGCACCACCTCTCCCTTGTCCATATAAAAAGAAGATGCATGCTGTAGGACTACCGTTTCCTTACTTCAACGGCTTCACTGCTCCTAAAACATTTTCGTAGCCACAACATTGCGTGACCTGAATCTGTGAAGTCTAGAGGTATGAAACGTCAGAGCTTGATAACCCCACACTTATCTATCACGTTTTCACGATGTTGTAGGTCGTTGCGTGTGAAATAATTGAGGCAATTCATTCTTCGCTATCAGCCACCGACACAGAACCGGGTCACCTCAGTTTGTCTTGTGTGGTATAAACGGTCAATGTACTCCCACAGCACAAACTAACGTAAGGGGACGCAGTTAGAGACGCTTAGTTGGTCGGGCTTTATTTGACCAAACCCTCTATATCTTGGTGACGCAGTAGATCTGTGGTGAGCAGACTTGCCTGCCGGCTTAGTGATCATGTGTTCAAATCCCCATCTGGCAGAAATGTTATTTTAAAATTGATTGAGGCGTCCAGGAAGAATAGCCTAAACATGGTTTCCAGGAAATGATCCGGGAAGTAAAGGCGGCCGGTATGAAATATCTGGCATTGCGCATTGATTTCCGGTTGGTTTATACAATCGAAGTGTTTATTCGCAAACGGTTCTGGTCACGTGACGTCTATATCTTCTATATTAGAGAGCAGTACAAACTGGCATATCGTTGGGGGCAAGTATAATGTATTAAGTTAGGGCTGGGATTAGGGTTAGTGAATACATGTTAGTAATACATGTTCCAGGGCCCCATCTGCGAATAAACTCTCCCACTTATACAATACCGGGCTAGCACACGCTCGAGGGGAGTAAAAGATTCCTTGACTCACTTTCTTCACCTCCTTGGTTACATTATGGGCAGAGGCAGTTATTTTGCCCGCGGCAAATAACGTCCTTGAGTTGTGAAGTCTTTACAAATTCCAGGCAGCCGTCATATGTAGTAGGTAAGATGTCCAGCTGACCTTCTCTTCCTAGAAATTCCGAAAAATTAAACGTTACTCGTTGTATTATAATGGGTTAGTCCAAGTGTCGATTCTGATCACAGAACAAAGAATCCTTCCATTACTTGTGAGTGAATCCTGACAACTGTATGTTGTAGCAGTATATAGTCATAGGTCTGTAAGGTGTGGAATGCGCCTGGCCCTGCAGCCAGCAGGGTTAGGATCGTCTAGCCTCTCCCAGGAGGGGTAAAGAGCGAAAATTAGTAGCCTGCCGATGACCCGCAGACTACACAAGTCAACCCCCACTTCCACGTGGTGCAGACCGGGCAACCATGACCGCGAGGTCATGGGCTAACGGGGCTATGGCTCGCCATAGGGGATGGACTCCCTGTGGTCAGATTAGTGTCCTAAACCTGAGACTGGCCTAGCAAGCCGGCAGGGGATCTTCATACTGCTCGTAGAAAAACTAAGAAGTATAAACGGACTGAATAGGGTACATAGAAACAAGCTGTGGGAAATCCTTAAACAATATGAAGTGAGTACACATCTAACAAACCTATGTAGAAGTTTATACAACAACAGTGAATGCATAGTGAGAGCAACTGGAGGACACTCAGAACCCTTCACCATAAGATCTGGAGTACGACAAGGTTGTGTCCTGTCCCCTCTCTTGTTCATAACATATGTAGACAACATATGTAAAGAAACCAGCCAAGCAGAGACAGCAAGAATACCGCATGACGAGAACACAGAAGAAGAACCATCTGCAAATCTAACCATTAGAGAACTCCTGTTTGCGGACGACCAAGCACTAATAGCAAAATCAGAAGCTGAATTACAAGACCACATGAATAGTATAAACGAAATGTGTAGGGAACATAACATGAAAATTAGCACAAGCAAAACAGAGGTAATGACTATAACTAAAGAAGAACAAACAGCAACAATTCACCTAAACGAACATCCCTTGAAACAAGTAAAGAGCTTCAAGTACCTAGGAAATATAATATCATCAAATGGCAGATCAGAAGACGAGATCGAAAATAGGTGCAATAGGGCAAATCAACTCATTGGACAAATGGCACCAATACTAAAGAACAAACATGTATCAATAACTACTAAGAAAGCACTTTACAACACAATCTTCCTACCAACTCTGTGCTACCAATGCCAAACCTGGACAATGACAGAAAAAGAGAAAAGAAAAATCACAACAACAGAAATGAGGTTCCTGAGAAGAATACTCAACGTATCAAGAAGAGATAAGATCAGAAATGAAGAAATCAGGACTAAAGTGGGGGTTAAAGCTGCTCTAGATTTTATTAGAAAGCAGCAAGTCAAATGGTTTGGCCATGCAAGTAGGCTACCAGTCAACAGCATGCCACAACAAGCAATGATGTACAGACCAGATGGAAACAGAGGAAGAGGCCGACCACGTAAACGTTGGACGGAGGGAATAACAGAATCCATGGGAATGTCGATATACGAAGCCCATAACCGGGCACTCTCACGAAGTTTATACTTCACCTCGACACCGCAAGGTACAAGAGGAACATGATGAGATGAGATGAGATAGTCATAGAACTTCACATAGACTAGGCATAGTTAGGTTGGTTGAGCCGTTCCCTTTAATTCCAACCCTCTGTTTCAGATAATTCTATATATAGTTTAAAACAGTTAATATGATGTCACGTACAGACCGTTGCAGTCAATCCCAGAATGTTTTGGCAGTTAGTGATTTTTTAAACAATTTCACTTTTAGAAGCTTACCACATGCTGGTGTGAGAATCGATGTTTTCTCACCTGTCACACGAGTCACAAAGGTCTTCACACGGCAACGTCATAAATAAGGTTCGTTGTCATTCTTGATGCATTTCTTCCAACTCATTGTCATTTCTCGACCACTATCTTACCACTTTATGTCACTCCTGTGCTAGCCAGGTTTATTCCACGCTTTCATTCAATAATGGCGGTTGAACACAATTTATTGTGTGTGACTCTTGTCTTTAGGAGCAAGGGCGCACATGTTCAACCGGATCATTGTACGAAATATAAAGGTGTGTCTGGGCTGAACTTTTCTGATAATCTGCAACATTGAGATGACGCAGCTATATTTGGCAGTTACTTCCTCTACTGTTCTGCCAGAACATTCTAGCTTGCAGAGGATGCACCTATGCCGGAGATCAAAGCCAATCGATGACTGCGTCTGAGCTCCCCAATCTAGATGCAGGTTAACAGTTTATCACAACTGGTCATCACTTTAGCTGTGCTAGACTGAAGAGACACATTGACAGGGCAACCCGGTCTACTTGTGAATTGCTCCCACAGAAAATAATTGTACTCCACTGTGCCTGCTATTGCAAGAACATCATTACCCGAACAATTAACCAACATCGTCACATTCCATTTTGCCTGTATTGAGTCTCATACACTCACTGCCCTGCTTGTTCATCATGTAGTCAATCATGTTTTTGCTTCTTTTCTGATCTTTTCTTTTGATGTTGTCTGACTACAAATACCTTTGTCGTCTTATTGCACGCCTTGCATAAGACAGAAAGAAAATAACTTTATCCGACGAACAGAGCGGAACCAATAAAACCATTATGAGTTAAAACTAACAGTCCACACAACCACGGATCTCAACAATAACCACCGCCGAGGAAGCAGGTTAGACGAGACCGAATTTGAATTTTCTTTTTTTTGTTGTTGAAAATTGGAATTGGAAATGCACGCCTTTCCCAAAGTGTGTCCTTTGACAAGGAACTGTGTCCCTCTCTAAGCTCACAGTACGTTCTTTGTCATCCTTGTTTTAATAGTAATATTTCCTTTAATTAGAGTTTCTTGCTATTCTTCTTTACGTCTGTTCTATTCATATCATGATTGCCACAATGTTATTTGGCTCGTTCTATAGTAAATAACACATGACAATAATGATAATGACACAGCTGAGACGAAATGACATACCGATGCTTGCATCCCAGTCCACTTCCAAGTTTAATAATGACCAACGATGATACAGATGCCACACACCACCAATGTCACGCCTCACTGACTGTGTGACCACGCATTGTATCGTGTTCACATGCATGGCCATCCGACCCGAAGTCAATAGTTAGAATGTGACCCTGTCGACAAGAGCCTGAACGCCATCCTCTCGCTGTCAAACTCAAAAGTCTAAGAGTCAATTATTAAACAGGCACTACTTACTCATTATCCGCAAGAATGTGAACACACTAGCTATACATCTCCATAGCTGCCTTTTATCGAGCTGGTGGTGTTTACACATCTTTTCTACTACTGTCTAGTTTGACGGGACTTTTCGTCATAGAGTCGACAATGCATGCGCTGGTTTGTAAAGCTTTGTTTGCTGATTTAGTCGATTTTACCCAATTCCTTCTTCTTAACTGTTGGTCGGAAATATACAAAGTTAGTTTTTGTAGCTACGATCTTGCCTCTAGCAAGTTTCCCGGCCGAATAATCTTAAAACCATATTGGCTGTCCGAATCCGGCCTTGTCACATGGTTGTCCTTGACCCATCTCGTGCGGGCTGATTACTATTCATATTAATACACGATTCAGTCTCTACTGCACTGTTTCTCAGTTACTAACGCTCGTTACTTCTTGTTTATTCTGTCTGTTTTCGTGAATTTGTCTTATCACTGTCGTTTCTTCCGTTAATGTTTTACAGAGCTATTTTTTGGATCATGGTAATAATGCCACTCTCCTTTCTATTCATCTACATAACTACGCTTGAAAAGCTTCAATCCCCCCCCCCCCCCCACCCCACCCCGTCCTTTCCATCCCCAGCATTGTTTATTCATTGCCCATGTTTCTTCAAGAGATAATAATTAATTCTATATGTACGAGTGTGCTTCAAATTAAAACGTTTGTGTTTATTTTTTTTTTTTTAA
The DNA here is from genome assembly GCA_014155875.1 of Cepaea nemoralis. Classification (NCBI taxonomy): domain Eukaryota; kingdom Metazoa; phylum Mollusca; class Gastropoda; order Stylommatophora; family Helicidae; genus Cepaea; species Cepaea nemoralis. The sequence goes on along the minus strand of JACEFZ010024425.1, from coordinate 539,132 downwards.
ATCTGTTTTGAAAAAGTTAAGAACACATTATCACTTTTTGATGTAGTCACCACTGCGTTCAGTGTAAGTCCTCGAACGCCGATAAAATGCTTGGATTACTGTAGACAATAATTATCTTGGCTGACATGGCTCGACATGGCTGACCCGGTGGTGAACAGACAGTCGCAGACGTCGCACCGTTTTGAGAGTTCCTACTCCACTCATGCACTTGCTGGACTGACAAGCATGCATTGCCATACTGAACCTTCATTTGCCGATGAATGAAGTAACATTCAGGGCCGTGCCGTGCTATGATACACAGAGGCAGCATCATCAGGCGGTATCGTAAGGGAGCTTCATAAGGGGGCGGCATTTTTAAAGAAAAATAAAACTTGTAAGGGGCGGCATTTCGAAAACTTGCAACACACTGAGAAAATCTACCGCACGGTATTGGTAACACTTAATCACTCGTAATTTAAAATCATAACTGTATTAAGTTTCTCTTCTTACATTCCAAGCCTTGTGACGTTGGAAATCCTGTCTGTCCACAGCCTTCTATCTCTACTATGCCAGACATTTCCGATACCGATGCTCCTCCATGCCATGCTGTTAACTAAGCCAATGTAATATTTTCTGTCCTTCTTTGCCATTCCAACAATGTGTCACGTGAACTCTGTCAGAAGTACCACAGCAGTGAGTTTTTGTGTGTATTTATAAGAAAGTAGTAATCCCCTGAAGTTGTATTATAAGATGCCAGCAATTCCAATATAATTATAATGAGAACAGTTTGAGCCCTTGCTTCATCTGCCAGAATGTGTGCGGGAGACATGAAGCGTGCAAATATCGTAGGCAAAATGGCGCCAGCCGACTCGCATAATGTTAAAACATTAGAAATGGAAGCATCATGGGAAAAAAAATGTAATCTTCAACAATCTATCCACAATAAATAGTAATTGCAAAACTTAATGCTCTATTTTTCTCCCCCCCCCCACCCCCACACCCCCCCCCCCCCCCATTAGTGTTAGGCCCTAGTTTTATAGCTCAGATAAGAAAAAGACACACTGTAAGGAACCCGTTTACACTAGAAAAGGATACGTAATAAGGAAACATGTTAAATAATGAAAAGACACATAATGAGGAAACCGGTTAGATAAAGAAAAGACACTTAATGAGGACACCGGTTACATAAAGAAAAGACACATAATGAGGAAACCGGTTAGATAAAGAAAAAAATACATAATGAGGAAAACGGTTAGATAAATAAGAGACACATAATGAGGAAACCAGTTAGATAACTAAAAGACACATAAAGAGGAAAAAAGTTAAATAAAGAAAAGACACATAATGAGGAAACAGGTATGGTGTGCGATAGAGATGGGGAGATGGATACCCCAATCCCAGTTGCCAACTATTATAGGAAAACCAGAAATGGCTCGTCAAGGAAGGTTTCCTAATACAGGACCAGGAGAGTTCAGGGAAAGCACTGCCTTCAGAGAGGAGCTATCTCACTCGGGTTGGAACTGAAAGTGCTAGTAGGATCCCTGCCACGCAAAATTCTCCCGATGTTATATTTGGTTAACTAATATAATATTAACACATATTACACCACAACAACGTTACACTTAAGTCGACAAAAAAAAATTTAACAACTCCGCGTAAAATCATAACACTGTCATGAATAAAAACAAGGGACATATGTTTCACAACCAACAATCTCAAAGAAAGATATATTTAGTTAAACCAACTATTACATTTAGACTAACTAAAATGTTCCAAACCAACACAGGTTCTTAATTAAAATGTTCGGATCCATCACAGGTTCTTAATTAAAATGTTATATTCTTGGAACTATGGATCCATCCACAATGTACTTGCACAATATTCTTGGACTAACAAGGTACATCTCTTGTTCGCCCTTCTACTGATTTGATCTAGAAAACTTTGGAAATCGTGGTTGCCGGTTCACATATAATTGACAGTTAATAGCCAATGCTGTTATCTTAAAAGTATACTTAGACCATGTCCACAGGCTGGAGTGGCTAAGATCTCAGAGTGACCATTACGTTTATGTGATCGTTCACTCTTCTTGTTGCAACAACAATAACAACAAAAGACGAATTCCGTCATCTTTCACAGATGACTTCGACCCTCCCGATGCTGAGATTCTTTGATCAGGACACATCTCAAGTAAGCCATTCGACCACCAGGATATTGATGTTCTTAGATCATGATGTCTTCTCAGTTAGATCATTAAACCACAACCCTACAAAAGCATGTACAAAGCACATTTATAGACTCACAAAAAAATTAGCCGGGGAGAAAAAAAAAGGGGGAAGTTGATACTACAAAGGGGTACGTCACTTAGCCCTTCCGATGGTGGGTACCATCACTCCACTTGGATGTGACTTATACTTCCGCCAAATATCTGCTATAGGCATCTTACTCTTACGTCTGCCAGACATGACTCTTTCCCTTCAGGTTCTGTATAGGTTAATTCATTCCCATATTTCACGAGCCCAGTCACCTAGTTTACCGGTTATCTATTCTCAGGAATGACACTATCACAGTCCTGATAACGTTCCTTTTCGTCAGAGTAGATGGCCTCAAAATTGATATCATGTTAAAATATAGAAACTCATTGTCGATTCTGCCTCGTATAACGTGTACCAGAGTTACCACATGGCGCAGTTGTCGATCCAGCCACATCCAATGTGTACCAGAGTTACCACATGACGCAGTTGTCAATCCAGCTTCATACAACGTATACCAGAGTTACCACATAGCGCAGTTGTCGATCTAGCCACATCCAATGTGTACCAGAGTTACCACATGACGCAGTTGTCGATCCAGCTTTATACAAAGTATACCAGAGTTACCCCATGGAAAGTTTTCGATCTAGCCACATCCAATGTGTACCAGAGTTACCACATGGCGTAGTTGTCAATCTAGCCTCATCCAATGTGTACCAGAGTTACCACATGACGCAGTTGTCGATCCAGCTTCATACAACGTATACCAGAGTTACCACATGGATCAGTTGTCGATATAGCCTCATCCAATGTGTACCAGAGTTACCACATGACGCAGTTGTCGATCCAGCTTCATACAACGTATACCAGAGTTACCACATGGATCAGTTGTCGATATAGCCTCATCCAATGTGTACCAGAGTTATCACATGACGCAGTTGTCGATCCAGCTTCATACAACGTATACCAGAGTTACCACATGGCGCAGTTGTCGATCTAGCCACATCCAATGTGTACCAGAGTTACCACATGGCGCAGTTGTCGATCCAGTCTCACACAATTTGTACCCAATTCGTCATCCCGCATTCCGCGTTCGAAATCAACAGCTGGAGATGTAAAAGCAAATCGCCTTGTTTTTATTTTTAATGGTGGTATGAGCGTTGGTCGACAAAATATAAACTCAACTAGTAAATCACATACATCAACACAAAAATTATCGGTTTGATTACAACATCATGTAAATTACATGCAAACTAACTTTTATGTTTTTAAGTTGCCATTGCTTTTTGAATGGTCGACACCTCATACCATTAAAATCAACGCAAAGCGAGCGATAATGTCAATACTGTGTTGAAAACCGTGGAAATCAAGTCTTATTCTTTAACAGTGAACTACATCTTCGTGCGAGCAGTTGTGAGCCAAACTCTCATGATCTCAAAGAGATGAAGACATAACAATAGTTTCATAATCAAATGGAGAGGAAACTTCTCGCTTACTTTTTACCAATGAAATATTTTCCCGCCTTCAAATTGTTGCCATCAGAAAGAAAATGTTCAAGTATCAGTTTTCCCCTGTAGCAGAGAACTTACACGCTGCATCCGACATTTTTGTCTCTGTTTTTGTGAAGGATATTCCCTTACACAACATGATCGGGCTTGTTTTGTTACCATATGTGTCACATATTTCATTTCTAATTTAATGAGAAATTCCACTTTCACAAATGTCTCTTGCGAAATGGAAGAATGCAGAGAAAGTAAGAAATGATAGTTACAACAGAGATGTTTTATTTCGGTGTGCATGAGTCATAGTTGGGAAAAGCGGATGGCACGGAGATTAGAAAATGTTTACGGCCCTTGTGACGCAACTTCCGTTTTTGTCGTCAAAGGTTTGGAAATGTTCTACGGAATTCCTCGAGGGCGGGTCGAAGACATTCGTGTGACATAAAAGTGTATTTTCCTAGAGCAGATTATTTTATTGAAAACCTGAATTTTCATTACATGACGGTGAAAGGGCGACGAGAGTGAGCTGGGTGGGAGAGAACGATAAATGGAGAGGCGAAAGAGAGGAATATGGGAGTAAATATTGTAGGTTAATTGAAAACGTTATAGGATTTCTTGATATAAATAACATGTTTTTTCACGATATATTACGTCAGTTTTCCTGAAAATATGAACAGAAATCAATATCAGATTCAAAACAAGCCATTTCTAATCTATTACCAGCGGTGTTTTAAATGAGAATAAAAGCAACGAATTTGTTTACTATTGTTGTCCTTTTACAATGACAGGTTTTGATCAGATTTGCACAAGGCTTTCTTGTGTCTATTATGCCTTCTAAATTCTACTTCTTTCTCTTCTCTTCTGCCAATGCCAGTCATTAAATACGAATGTATTACCTATAGCATTTCAATTTACTCCACCATTATTCGAACATCCACTTATCAGTACAATTAAAGTCAGTAAACAGTAACAAAACCTTTTCCCCACCTTGCTGCTTATGGATAAAGTAATGAAAGGACCATTTTGCACGCCATAAGGCGCAATGTATTCGCATCTTCCTGTTTGCACAAAACGGACTGGAATCCACTAATTGGTAATGCCTCTATGTATTTGAACAATCATTTATTGTTCATTGAATACGGTAAAGGAAACGCCATTTATTTTCGAGAGGCTAGAACGCCGGACTCCCATTCGGGAGGCCCGGGTTCGATCCCTTGGTAAGGTGTCGTATTTTTTTCTGTCGGGGGCAAAAAAAAAATCCTAACCTGCACAGTTCGCGGCGACTGCACTAGCCAGGCGGCCTTTATTCCTTAGGCTCAAAGACCCCTCTGCCATACACCGCAAGGTACTATATTGGCAGTAAATGACAGTTTTGACAGGTGGCGCCTAATCTGCGTCTCGAAATCGACGAGCTCGGTATTTTATGAACTGTCGACTGCACAGGGATTCCTGAAGACTGGATATAAATTATGCTCGACATTCGAACAATATCAGTCACTATGTGTTTTAAGTTTAGTTTAGTTTAGTTTAGTTTAGTTTAGTCGACGTATCAACATCATGGCACACGGATGTATCCCATAAGTGCTCCGTTCTACTCCTAACTCAAACCTGAGCCCGGAGAAGCAGCTCAGCTCAGTGCACGAACTCCGTAGCACCGGCGAGGATCGTGAAATACTTTGGGTAGATTTTTAACTCCAAATTTTGCCCGGGTAGCGCCGTTAGGCTACTCTTTTTTCTATTTCCAACTGCCAAGGGATTTTGTACGTGCGCAACAATACACACGGGCGTCCGATCTCACTACCCAGAGACCAGGGGAAATTTTGTTACTAGAAGTCCACGTGAAAACATCCCGGCCTTCACCGAGGCTTGAACCCGGGACCTCCAGGACTCGAGGCGGACACCATACCTGGAGACCACTATTTCAGATAAAGTATAATTCATGTATTCGCTTCATATGATATATAACTCTGCAATATGCACCTGACGAGATGCAGCAAAATACGCCAGGCAACGAATCGTGTCATATATTGTTTATGGCTTGTATGTTTAAATTCAGCTACCGTTGCCAAATACGCATGACATCTAAATTGCTTGAGATGAAACTAATCAGATGTGGCAAGAAATGTTTGGGAAACATTGTTGGCTTCGCTAGATGAGTCTGCATTAGAAATGATGAGATAAGACATGTTATAGTCACTACCCCACGCATTGCCGGATCCGTGGCAAAGGTTTTACAGACGCTGCGGGAGATTTTGCAGCAGACCGCCTTGCATTGGTTTGTTTTTATAAAATGGTATGGTGCCGATTGTTCAGAAAGCAACGGCAAACTACTGAACGTAAACTTGCTAAGAGATCACAAACAGCCAAAAAATGCTGGGGTTGACTGCGGCGTCCTGTTAAGGATATGCAATTAACTGTCAGCCTCGTGGATTAAACGTATAGAGAAACAACATACAACATGGTCCCGACATTGTGTGAGAATGAAGCCCAATCAGCAATTTTCTGTTAATTAAGACTGTGATTAAAGGGCCTTTTAACATGTTTTAGGCTTAGTGGGCTTTTGGTGCTAGACCCATGTGTTCATAGACCAATCGGCCTCCACCTGTGATATGGCTAGGATCACGCCGGCCGTTTTTCCTTCGTAAAATATTTCCTGGTGTCACTTAGACATGAGAGCTTGGGTCAATTGTCAAAATTAGCTCCTACTTTGACTGCAATCCATGACAACCGGTCCGCCTGCAGGCCAGCGTCTAGCCATTATGCCACCCCGGCTCCCCTGCTACTTTATGCCCTCAATCAACCCCGGCTTCCTTATTGCTGTATGCCCTCAATGAACCCCCCCCCCAACCCCCCCCCCCCTCCCACTGCTGTATGCCCTAAATCAACCCCGGCTCCCCTACTTCTGTATGCCCTCAATCAAAAAAGCTCAACGTATGGTGGCAGAGACGCGCAAAGCATCTAATACTCAGATCTGTCTAGGCGACAGATTGGGATCAGGTCTAAACACTTGAGACTTACATAAAACTGCAAATGTTGACTAAAAGTCACATATGTATTTCAGTGTTGTCGCCAAGATGAAGTAGTTTGACTACACACACTCAATGAAGAAAGCAAAATATGGCCACAATCCTTCAAAGACCAGACAGAACACAATAAACTATATAAGTAAAGATCCCTTTCCAACGCCTTGAGGTATATTGGGTACATGGCATAAGCCCTATTTCTATATAGACCAGTGGGCATTTGATTTGTTAAGTGGTCTGTATCAAGTCCGTCGCCTTTATTTTCAAGTACATTTGCTGATACTCATTTCAGGCTGGGTCGACCTGTGAGCCCAGATGAAATTTTATCGAATCCCTGCTAAGAACAATCGATTTTTAGACTCGGAGATGGGGCTGTAAATTACTACCCCATCTCCACAAAGTGAACGCTGCCGAAACTGACCAGTACACACGTGTTAAAATAACATCAGACTCGGGAACACAAACTGAAGACATACCTTTCCTTTGGAGAATCCAAAACATGTGCTCGCGAGATGGAAGTAGCAGAGAATCAACTCAAGGATTTCCTGCTGTCTTCTGAATTCTGAGGCGTAATCCGTCTGTGTGTTAGGCTGCTGAACACAGGTAATGGATCGTAGAAGAAGAACTGCTAAAACAGCATAGGTTTCCCTGCAACATGTCAGTATATAACTTTTGGCTCCGGGCTATAGGATCTTTGGGAGGCGGCAAGCAGCTCTTTGCTAAGGACAGGTCAAGCCGTCTGTGAGCGCTTTATTTGTAGAAATTGATTAGGTTAACTAACTGGTTATTCATCATCCTCTACAAGTGTCATGCCGATAACGTTGGCGATCATGGTTGGCCATCTTTCAGGATCATCAGTCTCGAATCAGATCTGTATGCTATTCCCCATTATGCCATGTGGCCAAGTCACCGAAGTAATTATCTGTCTTTCCCTCGATCGTTTACTTTTTCTCACTGAGATTTCAGTTTTATTTCTCCTCATAACACGCCATAGAATCTTGACGGTCTACATCTACATCTACAAGTTAGAGGTTGGATATTTTTCTCGTAAGACTGCCTTGTTCATGTTTCTGTACATTCATGGTTTTCGTTGCATTTTCCTCAGAAACAACGTGTTCGCTGCCGTTAGATGTTTCTGGGCATGTCAGTTTGTTGTCCGTGTTTCACATGCATGCAACAATAATGGCTCTTGGTAATGAGATATGCAACAACAGTGTTGAAGATAATCGAATTCTCTAAACAATAACATTTCAGAAAATGAAAAGTATCTTATGTAATCAGTTCCAATCATTGACTGTCAGAAGGAGAGTACTGACATGTTATATAGGACCGGTTTATGATGAATGGCAGCGAATTATGGAACATGAACTATCAATTAGAAAGAACTTGGAAGCAACGGATATGTGGTTCCTGAAACGAATGTAACATTGGACTCTCAGAGTAACTAACAACGAATGTTAACATTGGACTGTCAGAGTAACTAACAACGAATTTTTGGAAGACGCTAATGAAAACTTAACAGTACATACGACTATAAGAAAGCGGCAAACATGGTTCATTGGTCATATAGTGAGAAGGGAGACAATAGGAAAACATCGTGACTACTGGAAAAATCGATGCCAGATGCGATAGAGACAGACACAGAAAAAAGATGTTGGTTGGAATGAGGCGATGGCAAGGTGGAATATCATCATCAGAGTGGATCCAGTACTTGTAGAGAGACATGAAGGCCTACGCCAATTAGCAAGGCACAAGACGACAATTTTATTGTATGAAAGTAGGATTCAACATTTAAGCTGAAAATAAATAGGCACGGAAAATCGCATTAAAGGGCTGTTGTGGGGTGCGAAATGCAATGTGGGTCATGATAAAGTAAGGTGATATGCGTTATTCCCTCAGCAGCTTCACTTCCCAGATTATCCAGAGAACATTATACATATTATCGTGTGCTAATATTGTGTGGCTGGATCCACAGCAGAGCCGAGCTGTTCAGATGATTGCTAATTGTGAGAAGCTGGATGTAATCCTGAGTCGTGTTGTTCAGAAGAAAGCTCCTTGTCAGAAGTTCGATCTAACCCTGAGTCGTTCTGTTCAGAAGAAAGCTCCTTGTGAGAATTGGATCTACCCCTGAGTCGTGCTGTTCAGAAGAAAGCTCCCTGTGAGAATTGGATCTACCCCTGAGTCGTTCTGTTCAGAAGAAAGCTCCCTGTGAGAATTGGATCTACCCCTGAGTCGTTCTGTTCAGAAGAAAGCTCCCTGTGAGAATTGGATCTACCCCTGAGTCGTTCTGTTCAGAAGAAAGCTCCCTGTGAGAATTGGATCTACCCCTGAGTCGTGCTGTTCAAATGAAAGCTCCCTGTGAGAGATTGGATCTACCCCAGGGTCGAGCTGTTTAGAAGAAAACTCCTTGTGAGAAGCTGGATCTAACATTGAGTCGTGCTGTTCAGAAGAAAGTTCCTTGTGAGAAGCTGGATCTAATCCTGAGTCGTGCTGTTCAGATGAAAATATACTCTCATGGCAGATACTGATACGTGTTCGACCTTTACATATTCCGTGTAATTGCATGAGATGCGGTGGCCAATTTCCTTCCTCAGCGTTTTTATTTCCAAACAATTTCAAGGAGATCGTCTTGGGCCCATTGTATAAATCTGGGTCGACCCCAGAGCCATAATGCTAGGGGAAATAAATCTTGCCCCTGCTGACAACTGAATCCGTACCGGCTTACATGCCTCCATTGTCCATTAAAGACAAAAGAACAACAAGCATTAAATACACCACAAATAAACAACACCGAGACACACTTTCCTGTTGTTAAATAATGTGAAAATTAACGGCAAACAACCAAACAAATAAAAAACAGGAAGTATTATTTGTAATGGCCGATTTTGAGAGAATTAATTATGTCTTGGAATGTAATTGACAGCAATTGCTCACGTATCCTAGCTGCAACTTGATGTTTGTTGTCAAGGAAACATAGTGATAATTTCAAACAAAAATGTAGCCTAACGTAAATATAGTCATATAGAAGATAGGTTTGAATCCTGGTGACACACAATTAAAAATAACAACAAACACATTACACAACTGACGAGGTCCTTAGATATTGGCGGAGAGCCACGCTACAATACTATGTTCATTGTCTGGCCTCGGGATATAAAACTACCTGTTTTATTATATACTGTAATATCCTGCCGCAGTCAAGATCTGTCTAACATACGGAAGATAATGTCGATGGATTATAAATCTTAGGCCTTTGCATATTCTAGGCCCCAACATAACGGGGTAAGATGTTCAATTCTGTGTATCTCCGCATTTAGATCCCAGAACATTTTGAAAATTATCCGATATTAAATTTTTGTACCCGGGTCCACCCAAGAGCCTCGCTGGTCGAGGAAAACAAATTCCTGCCACTGACAAGGACCGAACCCGGATTATATTTTTTGTAGGGAACCGCGGTAACGCAGTAACTAGCACGCTTGTCTGCCAGCTCGGTGGTCATGGGTTAGAATTTCTATTTAGGTGTGTTGTTACAATTGACCTGGGCTCCCAGGTCGACATAAAATTATAATGGGTACTTTGAAATTTTTTGGGAAGTAAAAGTGACTTGCATAATTTTGACCACATCAGCCATCGGTTGCCGATTTGTCTATACCGTTATGGAGCTATCTTGACATACCCAATACATCTCAAGGCATCTAAAAGTGTCCTTGACTTTGTGAACATGACTGGCTCGGTAAGAAGACGCAATATACTCAATGCTAACGGGAGGTACAGTAAAGTCCTGTACACGACTCGAGGGGTAGCGGAAAGATGGTAAGTACAGGTTAGAACGTAAAGGACCCGCTTACACGGCTTGATGGGTAGCGTGGAGATGGTATGTACAGGTTAGAACGTACAGGACCCGCTTACACGGCTTGCGGCGCTTGGTCATCTGATGCATAAACAACAGCGGTAAAATGCTGGTGTTGACAGCGATGTCCTGTTGCGAAACAAAAATAAGGAAAATAAATCGCAATGTAGAGATGATGTGAACTGTAGCAGGCCGACTGACTTGACTTCTCAAGTATTCCTGGTATCATGCTAGGCTGTGGCGAGGAGATTAGGACGCAATTCGTAATCCCGCATACTGCGTTCGAAACACAGATGCGGGCGATTTACAAGCAGACTGTCTTGCTTTGCTTTCCATACAATGGTATGAGTGCCAGTCGTCCAGAATGCAATGGTAAACTGCTTAACGTAAGCTTGCCCAGGAATTACAAGCAGCCACAAAATCCTGGGGTCGACTGCAGCGTCCTGTAACGGGTATGCCACTAACTTAACTAACCCCGGCGTTCGCGGCAGCGTGGCAGTCCAGGGTTTGATCTTCATTAGGGTGGTTTCGGATATTTGTGTGATGGACCTAGGCTTCCAGTCTTCAATGAGTACCAGAACTTGTCTGGGGATGTAAAGGCGGCAGACATCATATCAACTCTATCACGTGTTGAGTGAGTCTAGCTCCGTATGCTCAGTGTGTGTGTACATAAGGCCTGTAACCCTGATGTTCCAAGTTACTAGAACACTCGCATTATGCAGCAATCCCGTCGTCCACTTCTTTTCACTTCCGATTGTATCATAGGTTCCCAACCAACACTCGCCAGGCTATGTGTAGAATTGTTGATGAGTCGTTAGATTTTACAGCTAAAGTTTTCTACTGGATAAGGTAACCAGTCTAGCATTTTATTTCCGTAGTCGCTTCTTCAGGCCGAGTGGCTAAGATTGCCGGGTTCTCCTTCGAGTGACCCAGGTTCGAATCCTCTGTAAGGTGTGGATCTTTATCTGTCGGGTAGAAAAAAAGAAAATTTTAACTTGCACAGTTCGTGGGATCTGCACTAGCCAGGTCGCCTTAATTCCTCAGGCTCAAGACCCCTTTGTCCTACAAGGTACTATAGGCAGCAGATGACAGTTTTGACAGTCGCATCTTACGGCATGCATAGTAGGGTAAAGTGTTACTATTTTTTGCTTTCCTTATGAGCCCCAGTCACAAATGGTTTATGCTAAAGTAGCGCCATATAATGTTAGTACACATCTTAAATAGAAATACAACATTCGTTCACATACGGTGGATTAGCTTACAGCCTAACCCAAGTGCGAGGAAATGCAACCTAAAAACTAAATGTCATGACAAGGCGGAGCAGGCCCTAAGGCTTTGTCAGCAACCTGTATAGGATAGAAACTCCAATAGGGGGACAGTGAGAGTGTTGCTTTGCTGATATGGCAGTTTCTGTATCTTGTCTTGCTCCAGACTTATTGGTGTTACTCTTTTCCTCTATTGTAAACTAGGAAGACTGAGAGAGGGATCATGCTGCATAGATATTATATAGTCTCTAAATTCAGCCCGGGCTCTGTGCTATGGAGAGGTGTAACTTCATTGTACAAACTATCATCTATCAAGACAGCAAGATGCTAGTCAGATTAGCTTTTGAATTCCCCCCCCCCCCCCCCCCCTGTCGCGAAAAATAAACTTGCTAGTTTCGATCGATGACAAAAGGAGACATTCGTCTGCACAAACAGGCAACCCTTTGATGTGTATAGACGGAGGAACAAAATACGTCGCGTCAAACTGTCTGCCTACGGTCGACATTTCTGTATGATGTGGGTTGTTCGAGGAACAAAATACGTCTCGTTACAATGTCTACACCGGTCGGCATTTTGTTAACAAATTGTTGCTCGAGACGAACAATGGCGCCATCCATCGATAAGGCGGCAGTTAGCCTTTGAAGTGTAGACGGAATGTCTGGAAAGACGGCGGAGAGGATTCTGTGATGTGGGGAATTCTCTGGTTCACAGACAGACAGACCTATTGTTGTACGAGACAAAGGACTTCCCCAGATGAAAGCAAACTTGACAGCGGATTGACTCCAGTTAGTCTAAAACAAGAGGAGAAAACCAGACTCTGGACTGATCAGCGTCTAGACAATTTGGTGACGTCACTCAAGCCCGATATAAAACCCGTTGCGGTAAACAAGTGGAGTTAGTCGACCAAGATTTCTGAAGTTTGCAGGATCGGTGCAGTTTCCGAGTTGTGTTCAATGAAAGAAACTATAATGTCAAATTGTTGATATTTATCGGCGGACATAGATCTAGTCTGTGATTGCATAGTTTCAATCAGCAACCGGAATAGGCATATGGTAGGCTATTAATCATATCTAACTTAGAGTATGATTAGGAATAGAGTACAGTACTGTGCGGTGATATAATGTATTATAGGTGTGGTGATAGAATGTTCTATAAGTGCGGTGCTAGAAAGTATCATAGGAGCGTCGGCACTAGAATCCTATTGTGTGGCTTTAACTAGCTTGTGTGATATACCATTTTACTCAGGGAGTTGAGGACAATGTAGTGGGATAATAATTAGAGAGATTGAGGATGGTTGGGAGGGAGGAGGGGAATGTGAAATGGTAGGATCATCCAGTAGGGCATCTGCTGGGTTTCTATCCGTTCCTTTATCCTTTCCTGGTGTTGCCATGTCTCAGACCATGTGATGAGTTATTTGGCCGTATGACAGAGATCGGATCTCTGTTGTAGATCTGAGTGCTGCTATTGGCCTACGCTCACCTAATTCCGGCCAGGATTGAGTTGCTCTCACCATGGTATTCTCTACTCAACAGGTTCCACGTAGGTGTGCTATGATATTCAACAGTGAAGCTAGAACACAGTTTAGAAGATGATGGCTCAGGATTTGAAGACAGAAGTTGCTGAGAGGCCTCTACATTGGGCTTATACCCAAGTTGGTCTGCGGGAACCTGGCTTCTGCTGAGCAGGACAGGCTGATGATACTTATGTTTAGCAAGTGATAGTTGTATCACTGAACAGTCAGAACATTATATCTATATACAACACTGATACCAGGAACATTTATATAAAGTTATAGAAATACCTGGAACATTCAGATTGTGGTGTTAATATGGGGAATCTTTACAACCAGTGACACTAGATCAATAAAGATTTCCTAAGTAACAGTGACAATAGTGTTAGAATTCTCTGAGTAACAAACAGTTAATAACAGAGGAAATTCATAGTGTGAATTAGATTGAAGACTCTCATTAGACAGTGTTTGTCATGGATGTCCCAACATCTGGATGCCTCGAGAGATAGCGGAGAAACTCTTCACGGGACCGGAGAAGCATCACCTCGGTGAGGTTGTTTGTCTGGAATACATGGTGCTGGTGTGTTCTCAGCACAGTGATGAGAATAACTATACTCCTGAACACTGATCTGAGTCTATATACACTTTAGAATATACGTCACACATTCTACACATTATACACACACACACACACACACACACACACACACACACACACACACACACACACACACACACCCTTCTCCTACATGGACTCTTTGCTTTAATAAATTTCTTGTTTTTATTTGTTGAAGCTAGAGTTGTCAAGTATGTTATGTTGGGGAAGAATGAGAGGGGGCATGATCCAGGGGTGAGTAAGAGTGAGAAGAAGGTGTCTTCAGATTGAGGGAGTGTTGTGGACGGAGTCTGCTGGATATCTCCAGGATAGTGATATTGAATTAAAATAAATGTCGGTGTTGATTCCCCTCCCTCCAGGGACGACACTAAAGAAGTAAAGAAGAACAAATAACTACTACGACATTCTTTACTTACGACACCCACCCACACACACACACACACACACACACAAAGAGAGAGAGAGAGAGAGAGAGAGAGAGAGAGAGAGAGAGAGAGTATGAGAGTGAGTATACTCACTTGGTATGAGATATAACTCTGCAGCATACACCTGATGAGTTAAAGCCAAATATGCCGCGCAACACATTGTACAGCTGATTGTTTACGGCATCTTTGTTCAAATTAATCGTGAGACAAGGAAGTTTACTGTACAGCAAAACAGAAAACAGAATGACGACAGTAATTACATTGAAAATAATAAACTATTGACAGGTTAATGTTTGTATGAATAATACAGCTTCAGAAGGTCTCCCATACAGGAGAATGACGCTTATAAATAAAAAAAACAACAACAAACTCACAAGAATTGGGATAACATTCAACAGCAGCAACAAATACAGTAACAATACAGATTAAGGTTGTGTATGGTTTAATATATTAACCTCTTTCTAGGCAAGCTTCGACAATAAAGAAAATTATGTAATATTTAGTTAAAAACTCAGGGCTTGTAAACAAAGCGGCGAAGAGGAATCATGGAAAAACATGTCTTTTTATAACATAGTTACACGTTATTTGTTTGCTTTGTAAAAACTTGACAAACGTGTCTTTTTATAACATAGTTACACGTTATTTGTTTGCTCTGTAAAAACTGTATCCCTAGCACAGTGGTTCTCAACCGGTGGGGAATTCCCCCCCCCCCCCTCCAAGGGGGAATTTTAGGGTTTCCGGAGGCGGGGGGGGGGGGGGGTATGGGGAAGGGAGGAAATTAAGACCACATATTGGCAGACTCAAACTGGCTTCAAGACCAAACAAAACGCGATCGTCCCCCTTTCTTAAATTATGTGTGAGCGTTGCGTACAGTTGTGTCTCCGACCTGATTAAGCGTACTCGTGATGTTAAATTTCCCGGTTATTTCAAGATCGCATTAATACAAGAACCGATTACTTGATATTGTTTTCCCTCCATACTTTACAGCTCTGTACTTCTCGCCCTTCTTAAATTCGTTTCATAACGTAAGTAGACCTCAAATCCCGTTTTATGTAGACGTCTAGACTTGTTCTTTTTTTTTTATTTGTTTTTTGCTCGCATATCCGTTACAGGACAACGATATCAATATCAGCATCTTTCAGCTGATTGTTGATTTCTTGGCAAGATTACGCTCAGTAGTTTGCCATTGCTTTCTGAGTGACCGGCTCACATACCCATAAGTTACCGAGACAGAGAGAACCGCCACCGATTCTCACGCATGTCTTGTTACTCACGAGAGTATACGGGATTACGGAGAAGTCAGACTTGTTCTAGCATGTGTTATTAAACTTAGCTTCCATTTTTACGTATACTGTGTAAGTTTTGATTATTAAGGTCGGAGGGACATCCCAAACTAAGATGATGGAATTTGCATGCTGTAAAGTGATATTTCAATGGCGAGAAATAGCCGGGGGTGGGGGGGGGGGGGAGAGAGAATGACATTCTGAACATATGGTGAAAGGGTGCATGGGCCAAAAAAAGGTTGAGAACCACTGCCCTAGATGATGTTATAGGATAATCAGTTTCTGTTCCTGCAGCATCATCAAAATAAATAAAAAATAAAAGACCCTTCCACGCGACTTGAAGTGTATGGGGTATATGGTGCTGTTGTAATGTATAAGTGATGTCAGCTACATTACATCGACTAAGATCATAACTAAAGGAAAGAAGCCATTTACAATCCCCGAGCAAGTATAAACAAGTAACTGAGCATTTCGCGTGCCATTATATGAATTCAGCATATGTTGTTAGCCCCATATTTATATAGACCAGTCGGAACTTGACTTTTGGTTTGTCAGTATCACGCTACTGCCTTTACTTTCCATAACATTTTCCAGTACCAACTTTATCCTGGATAGACTGGGAAGCAAGATCAATTTAAAATATACAGCCAACTAATGGAGAACACAAGATCGTCGGGGCGGCTAGTCTCTGAGCTACCGCGACTACCCGTCGTTAGAGTAGGTGGAGTTAATTAAATAGAATGCCTGTAAAGCTACAAGTAGATGTTGTAGTGATGTTGGTGGTGAAGGTGGTCATAGTGAAAATGGTGATGGTGATGTTGGTGACAGTGGTGATTGTGAAGATGCTTGTGATGGTGACGGTGGTGATAGTGGTGATGGTGATGATGGTGATGATGGTGGCAGTGGTGATGGTGATGTTGGTGATGGTGATGGTGATCGTGGTGATGGTGATGATGGTGATGATGGTGATGGTGATGATGGTGATGGTGATGATGGTGATGGTGATGATGGTGATGGTGATGGTGGTGATGGTGATGGTGGTGATGGTTGTCGCGAGATTGCCATGAGTTAAACAGATAAATATACCGACGTTTGCTGGGCGTGTATTTTCTAGGCCCACAACAGCCGTACTGGAAAAACAGCACAGGTTACATCAGGTCAGCCCATATACACATTTGGTGGTGAGTGAGGAGGAAGTGAGTGCGCTGAATCAGATATCACTTTGACAAGTCATAAACACATCAGACGGAAATGGCTGCTGGGATTGTCACCACTGAACAGAAGCTTGACAGTTGTCAACAGTCAGAGACAAACCGGAATTGGCAGCGAGAGACAGGAAAACAGTGCATCTGTCAATTCTTGGTTTCCGGCACATCGAGAAGTTGACGGGGTTATTTGCAACTCTTTGTTGGAAGTAGACATAAACTTGCTGGCTTGTTTTGAAAATCTTAACAATTACTGACAACTTTGACAGGACTAAAGCCAGGAAAATAGATTCTTGCAAATGGCTGATATGTCCAAATAACACCTGTGTGGGGGCGAAAAGGATAACGTCACGTGGACAACTTGGGTAGTTTGCCATATAAACTCGAGTTGGGATCAACTAGGGTGGACTTGAATAATGCTCTAGTCGGAGTGAGGGCACTGCAGCGCCTAGTGGAAATAATATCTACCGTGTGTTAATTAGTGACTTAATTTTACACGTGCCTATATGGCAGATGTAGATATGATTTATAGGACTGCAGTAGTGCCATTTAAGGTATAACTTATTATAATATATTCGTTATAATTACTTTAGGCAGTAGCCTTGTTAAACTATAGTGTGATGATTAGCACTGTTAGTGGAAACTAGCTAGATTAGGGAAGTGATACTTGGCTCTGTTAGCTAGAATAGATTAGTGAAGTGTTGATAAGCTTTACTAGTTGAGTAATGAAGGATAATTGGGATCCTCCCGTAGGTGTCCCTGGTGGGCGGGGTTCCGCATTCTGTTTGCTGATATTTTTCTTTGTCATAGCCTGATTCGACTCTAGGTGGGTAGCTAATCTGCTCTATGACTAAGTCTAGTTAGCTAAAGATCATTAAGCAAGGTGATAGGCTTACACTCAGCCGAAAGGATCAGTGACTAGTACTATCACCAGATGTGTTGTTTCTATCCTAGGTTCCCTACCAGATCCAAGGAAACTCAACAAGTTTTGGGAAAGACTTAAAAAACCCATTCTGAAGAACACCAGTTCAAGAGTCAATAACGTTGCATACAGAAAGCAACTAAAAGCTAAAAGGACGTTGATTCACCACACATAGTGATGATTACAGATGCACCATACAGCATCAGACAGTAGTAACTACCGGAGAACAATCTAATAGTTACCTAGTGTTATATAATCTCGTGTAATAGAACACAAGACATTATACTTGAGGCTAGATAGACACGAGTGAGGATCCAGTACAGTAACAATTAACATTAATGACTGTGTACACACTGCAAAAGACTTGTGCAGTTTGTTTAGGAACATTAGGAACGGACATTGTGTAGAGTGCAACCGGTCCCTGATTAACTCTTAATACCACCGGTGTCTATTTCGGATGTTCATGAAATTGGATTACCAGAGGTCTACAGAGGCAAAGCATTATCCGGCAAGATGGTTCCGGCAACGGGTGAGACGTACTTGTTCTGACGTAACGTGCTGTGGTCTATCTTTGCTGTGATCAGCTGACTGAGTTGATGTCTGAGAGACAGAGTCTACACACTTTATAGAACACGTCACACATTTTCTTCACATACACGTCTCATATACATTACACTTTTATTTTAATAAATTACTCTTTATTAATTTCTAGAAGCAAGAGTTGTTGAGTATGTTGCGTTGGGGAAGTATGAGAAGGGGGCATAGTACGACAGTGTGAGAGTGATAGGAAAAGGTGTCCATAGGCTGATGGAGTGTGTTGGACGGAAGCTGGTGGATTCTCCAGAATATTGAGGGGGAAAAAAATAATATTATAATGTGGGTGTCGGATCTCCTCACTCCAGGGACGACACTTTAAAGGAGGACACGACATTATTGGGGGCTCGTAACGTGATCTTTGGACAGCGGGATCTCTCGTAAACGGGATCTTTGGACAGCGGGATCTCCCGTAAACGGAATCCTTGGACAGCGAGATCTCCTGCAAGCAGGAACGTTTGACAGTGGGATCTTCTGACAACGGGGTCTTTTGACACGGGATCCTTAGTTATAAGAGGGAGATATCAGTTTGGAGAATCCAGCTAGAGTGAATGTGGATAGGGGTTAGGATTAATATCTTACCTGTTCACACTTCACACGTCTGCATAGGTCTGTGGTCCTGATTCTACTCTTGTCACTGAGTGAATGTGCTGTGTGTGGTAATATCTAGATTGATAGTACTTGTTCATATATCTGTATAGTAATTTGCAGTTATATTGTACTAGACCTGCTAGCTTACCTCTCTGTATAATGGCCACCCCTAAACTTAGCACAGCAGAATTAAAGGCAAAGGGGGAAGAAATGGGATTGGCTGGGTCTTCTCTAACGGATTACATACAGGAAGTGGAGAGAGAGTATCGTCAAGCGGAAAGGGAAGATCGAAAGGCCGAGTTGGAATTGAGAAGGATGGAATTGGAAGCTGAGCAAGCAGCTAGGAAATTGGAAGCTGAGCAAGCAGCTAGGAAATTGGAAGCTGAGCAAGCAGCTAGGAAATTTGAAGCTGAACAAGCAGCTAGGAAATTAGAAGCTGAACAGGAAGCACAGAAAAGGGAGCACGAGTACCGGATGAGGGAACTCGAGTTGAAGAGTCAATCTAATGGAGAAACTGAGGGAGCAGTTGGAGGTTCCTCCATCCCAGGATCAACACCAGTAGGTGGACATGGGTACCATGCTATGAAGTTTCCTTTAGCGGTCTACGAGGAGGACAAAGAGAAGATTGACCAATACCTTCAACGCTTCGAGGCTATGTCAGTTGCTATGGGTCTGGAGCGTAACAAATGGAATCTTAAGCTATCCCAGGGATTACGCGGGACGGGATACGAGGTTTATACTCGCCTGCCACCAGGACATGAGAACAATTATGATGAGTTAAAGACGGCTCTGCTGAAACGATTCGAGGTTACGTCACATACCTACCGGAAAAAATTTCGAGCAGCGAAACGAGAACCGGGAGAGTTGTTTGCCGCCTACAGTTTGCGTCTTAAATCTTATCTCCATAAGTGGATGGATTTGGCTGGGTTCGCACATGACTATGAGAGTCTGGAAGAGCTCATGGTGGTCGACCAGCTGAAGAAGCAAATGTCTAAACCTCTCAGGACGTTCCTGGGAGAACAAGGAGCGGAACGTATTGACCTCGTGACTAAATTAGCAGAACGGTTCGTCGAGGTACATGGGGAGGCAGGGGAAAACCTTTCCACCAACACCAAAAGTCAAGAGAAACATGACAAGAAGAAAGCCAAAAACTCAGGAACCAAAAAGTGGGAACCTTATGTGCAAAAATCAGAGGATAATTCAGAGAAGAAGAAGGAGGGAAGCAAGAGCACTTCAAGCTCTACACCTAAACGACCGTGGTCGGAGAAGTGGTGTTCAATTTGTAAGTCACCCTCTCACAATACGAGGGACTGCAAATCGAAGGCTAAGAACCCTCACTTTGCAGCATGTCAAGTGACTTCCAAGGAGGTTGTCACGGAAAAGGCCAAGGTCAACAAGGAAGCTCGCCACCAGGAGAGCTCATTCAAGTCCGACAATAGAAAATCTAGGACAGGGAAATGGTGCAACCAATGTCAGTCAAACACGCACAATGCTATTGACTGCAGGGGAAAGTCAGGAGACACTCAATTCGTCGTGTGCTCAGGGAAACCTAAGGTGGAGCCCACCGAACAGGTCGAGGCCGAGGAAGAGACTCCAGACCAGGAAAAACCACCTGTAGTGGAATTGGTAGAGGTTAACGGTCGTCAAGTGGAGTGTTTATACGACACAGGACTGGACGGGGAGGCCGTGATTTCTGCGGATCTGGTACATCCAGAACAATTCACAGGTGAAACATTGGATATACAGCCTGCACAGAAGAGTGCTGTAACCATGAAGTTGCCCATTGCTAATGTGGAGATTCGGTCAAGGTACGTCACCGGCACCATCAAGGCCGCTGTATTGACCGATCCCATTTTTCCAGTCATCCTAGGTTGCCGGTATGTCTTTCTGGGAATGCCCAGGGAGCCAATCCATATGGGAGCAATGCAGACTCGCTCTCAGACGAAAACGGAAGAGGCAGACGCAATTGTGACTAACCCAATGCCGGGGGAGCTACGAACTGCCCAGAGTGAGGATGATACTTTACGTCCTTGCTACAAAAAGCTGCAGAAAAGTGCTGATCCACCAGGACGGGGGCAGTACTACATGAAGAATAGGATACTCTACAGGAGAGCAGGAAGGGGAGACAACCTATACGGTCAGTTGGTCGTCCCGAAAGCTCATCGGTCCCAGATTCTTCATATGGGGCATACCATCTCCTTTAGTGGACACATGGGTATTGCCGCCACCATGCAGCGGATTTCCTGCCACTACTATTGGCCGGGAATGACAGATGATGTGCGTCGGTATGTGAAGTCATGCCCTGAGTGCCAGAGGGTGGCACCGAAACACTGGACAGCACCGGTGATGTTGGGTGAGATGCCCATCATGAACTCTCCTTTCGAGAGGGTAGCCATCGATATCGTGGGTCCACTTCCCAGGACTAGGAAGAGGAACATGTATATACTTACAATGGTGGATTGCTGTACAATGTGGGGTGAGGCGATACCGTTGACCACGATTGACTCGAAAAGAGTGGCGGACGCACTGATGGAGGCCTTTACCAGATTAGGCTTTCCGGATCAAATTCTGACGGATAATGGATCTCAGTTTTGTGGAAAACTCATGGAGGAGGTATTTAGGGTGTTTCACTCTAACCACATACATACCAGCCCTTACCACCCTCAAGCCAATGGACAAGTAGAGCGTTTCAACGGCACGTTGATGACAATGCTCAGGAAATTAGCGCAGGAAAAACCTGATAGGTGGGATGAATATATCCCAGCAGCACTTTTTGCCTATCGGGAAGTTCCTCATGGCTCAACAGGACTACCACCCGCTACGTTGCTGTTTGGTCGTCCAATCAAAGGACCGTTGGAAGCCATGTTGAGGAGTTGGACTGAAGAGGGGACGTCAGAAGAAGTGATCTCATCCTATCAATACGTGGAGGAACTGAAAGAAAAACTCCATAAGGGATGGACTCTGGCAAATCAAAACTTGAAAAAGGCCAGGAAAAGACATGCGGCTTACTACAACCGTAGGTCTAAAGAAAGATCTCTAGAGGTAGGAGATAAAGTCTTGTTGCTACTCCCAACGGGAAACAACAAACTGGAGATAGGTTGGCAAGGACCATTTCCCGTGGAAAGGGTGATATCCAGAACCAACTATCAAATCCGGATCCGGGGAAAGTCGAAGATTTTCCATATCAATCTCTTGCGGAAATACGAAGAGAGACCAGGAGACAAGGCAGCTCACCTCATGGCAATGGCAGTTGCAGTGGAGACAGAAGTGGGAACCAGCGAGGGCAGGGAATATCCCTTAGTACACCAGGAAACCTATAGGGATGTACAAGTGAACCCTGATCTGACCTCCCAGGAGAGGGAAAGGATAACCCAGGTTCTCAAGTCTCATAAGGAGATACTGACTGATAAACCAGGACGAACGAGGTTGGTGGAGTTCGAGATGACTTTGACCACACAGGAGCCGGTTCGCCAAAAGGTTTACCCAGTGCCATTCTCTAAAGAAAAGGCCCTGGAGGAGGAAATACACAAATTGCTGGAGGATGACGTGATTGCACCATCCACATCCCCATACAATGCGGGGGTAGTTTTGTTACGCAAACCAAGTGGAGAACACAGGTTGTGTATAGATTACCGACTGCTGAACAGTCATACACAGTTTCAGGTGGAACCTTTGCCGAATCCAACTCAGTTATTCGCTAGGCTCCATAAGGCTCGGTACTTTTCAAAGGTGGATCTGAGTCGGGGGTACTATCAGATACCAGTCAAACCGGAGATTCGACCACTGTTAGCTTTCAGTACACCCAGTGGACACTACGAATTCAAGGTCATGCCCTTTGGACTCAGCAATGCACCTAGTGTGTTTACACGCATGATGAGGACTTTACTAGATCCGTTACAGGATCCGTCCATCATCTCATTCATGGATGATATTCTGATTTCCAGTGACAGCTTGGATGACCACTTACAATCCTTGGAGAGAGTGTTTAATAGACTCAAGGAAGCAGGGCTTACTGCTCGTCCAACCAAGTGCATGATTGGTTACCAAACTCTGGAATTTCTAGGTCACACCATCACTCCAGGACACATTGTTCCAGAAGAGAAGAACCTGGAGAAAATCAGAAATGCACCAAGGCCAAAAACGAAGAAGGATGTGCGATCTTTTCTCTCGTTGTGTGGGTTCTACCACAAATTTATCCCACATTTCACGGAACTGGGAGCTCCGTTGACGGAAACCTTGAAAAAGGGATTCCCGGACCAAATCATTTGGACACCAGAATGTGAGAATGCCTATAGTCAGTTAAAGGAGGCCTTGGTCAGCAAACCTGTATTACAGCTCCCTGACCTTTCCAAACCATTTGTGTTGAGAACGGATGCAAGTGCGATTGGAATTGGAGCCGCTTTGTTACAGGAAGGAAAAGACGATGCTTCGGTTTTGAAACCTGTGGCATACGCAAGTAAGAAACTTCTACAGGCGGAGAGGAATTATTCAACCGTCGAGAGAGAATGCTTGTCCCTCGTATGGGCAGTGCAAAAATTTCAGCCATATTTGTATGGAGTTAAGTTTCGGGTTCAGTCGGATCATCAGCCCCTGATGTTCCTGGCGACTTCTCAGAAGCTCAACGCCCGTTTGATGCGGTGGTCGTTGTTACTTCAACCGTATAATTTCACAGTAGAATACATTCCTGGGAAGGAAAATGTTGGAGCGGATTTCTTGTCAAGACACCCAGCTCCTGAAGAAGAGGAATGAATCATCTGGATTTAACTCATTGTGGAGAAGAGTGAGATGGACTACTCTCTTAAGAGGGGGCCTATGTCGCGAGATTGCCATGAGTTAAACAGATAAATATACCGACGTTTGCTGGGCGTGTATTTTCTAGGCCCACAACAGCCGTACTGGAAAAACAGCACAGGTTACATCAGGTCAGCCCATATACACATTTGGTGGTGAGTGAGGAGGAAGTGAGTGCGCTGAATCAGATATCACTTTGACAAGTCATAAACACATCAGACGGAAATGGCTGCTGGGATTGTCACCACTGAACAGAAGCTTGACAGTTGTCAACAGTCAGAGACAAACCGGAATTGGCAGCGAGAGACAGGAAAACAGTGCATCTGTCAATTCTTGGTTTCCGGCACATCGAGAAGTTGACGGGGTTATTTGCAACTCTTTGTTGGAAGTAGACATAAACTTGCTGGCTTGTTTTGAAAATCTTAACAATTACTGACAACTTTGACAGGACTAAAGCCAGGAAAATAGATTCTTGCAAATGGCTGATATGTCCAAATAACACCTGTGTGGGGGCGAAAAGGATAACGTCACGTGGACAACTTGGGTAGTTTGCCATATAAACTCGAGTTGGGATCAACTAGGGTGGACTTGAATAATGCTCTAGTCGGAGTGAGGGCACTGCAGCGCCTAGTGGAAATAATATCTACCGTGTGTTAATTAGTGACTTAATTTTACACGTGCCTATATGGCAGATGTAGATATGATTTATAGGACTGCAGTAGTGCCATTTAAGGTATAACTTATTATAATATATTCGTTATAATTACTTTAGGCAGTAGCCTTGTTAAACTATAGTGTGATGATTAGCACTGTTAGTGGAAACTAGCTAGATTAGGGAAGTGATACTTGGCTCTGTTAGCTAGAATAGATTAGTGAAGTGTTGATAAGCTTTACTAGTTGAGTAATGAAGGATAATTGGGATCCTCCCGTAGGTGTCCCTGGTGGGCGGGGTTCCGCATTCTGTTTGCTGATATTTTTCTTTGTCATAGCCTGATTCGACTCTAGGTGGGTAGCTAATCTGCTCTATGACTAAGTCTAGTTAGCTAAAGATCATTAAGCAAGGTGATAGGCTTACACTCAGCCGAAAGGATCAGTGACTAGTACTATCACCAGATGTGTTGTTTCTATCCTAGGTTCCCTACCAGATCCAAGGAAACTCAACAAGTTTTGGGAAAGACTTAAAAAACCCATTCTGAAGAACACCAGTTCAAGAGTCAATAACGTTGCATACAGAAAGCAACTAAAAGCTAAAAGGACGTTGATTCACCACACATAGTGATGATTACAGATGCACCATACAGCATCAGACAGTAGTAACTACCGGAGAACAATCTAATAGTTACCTAGTGTTATATAATCTCGTGTAATAGAACACAAGACATTATACTTGAGGCTAGATAGACACGAGTGAGGATCCAGTACAGTAACAATTAACATTAATGACTGTGTACACACTGCAAAAGACTTGTGCAGTTTGTTTAGGAACATTAGGAACGGACATTGTGTAGAGTGCAACCGGTCCCTGATTAACTCTTAATACCACCGGTGTCTATTTCGGATGTTCATGAAATTGGATTACCAGAGGTCTACAGAGGCAAAGCATTATCCGGCAAGATGGTTCCGGCAACGGGTGAGACGTACTTGTTCTGACGTAACGTGCTGTGGTCTATCTTTGCTGTGATCAGCTGACTGAGTTGATGTCTGAGAGACAGAGTCTACACACTTTATAGAACACGTCACACATTTTCTTCACATACACGTCTCATATACATTACACTTTTATTTTAATAAATTACTCTTTATTAATTTCTAGAAGCAAGAGTTGTTGAGTATGTTGCGTTGGGGAAGTATGAGAAGGGGGCATAGTACGACAGTGTGAGAGTGATAGGAAAAGGTGTCCATAGGCTGATGGAGTGTGTTGGACGAAAGCTGGTGGATTCTCCAGAATATTGAGGGGGGAAAAAAATAATATTATAATGTGGGTGTCGGATCTCCTCACTCCAGGGACGACACTTTAAAGGAGGACACGACAATGGTGATGGTGATGATGGTGGCAGTGGTGATGGTGATGGTGACGGTTGTGATGGTGAATGTTGGTGCTTATGGTGATGATGATGATGGTGAAAGTGATAGTGGTGATAGTGATAGTGGTGATGGTGGTGGAAGTGGTGGTCGTGATGGTGATCTTTGCTATGATGATGGCGATGATGGTGATGAAGATAATGGTGATGGTTGTGACGGTGTTGATAATTCTAATGGTGGTGATGGTAGTGATTGTATTGATGGTGGTGATGATGGTGATGGTTGTGATGGTGATGGTAGTCATGGTGTTGGTGATGGTAATTATGGTAATTATTAGGGTGATGGTTATGGTAATGATGATGGTTGTGGTGGTGTGTAATTAATTATGCTAATTGTGGTGATGGTGATGGTGACTTTAATGATGATGATGGTTATGATTGTGATTTTGACAGTAATGATGATGGTGGTTATGAGTGTAATTATAGTTATGATGATGGTGATGCTGGCGATGATAATGGTCATGGTGGTGATGGTGATAGTCAAGATGGTGATGACGATGACAATGGTGAAGATGATGGCAGGCTACGGTGTCATAATCCTCTTTGGGAGCCATCAGCCCCATAAGATGCTTGCTTGTTTGCTTGTGTTCTCCAGCGTGAAGTCCTGTATGTCGGATGAAGACATCCTGTTGTCCAACATCAGTGTGATGTCATACAGGACTGAGGTTTGCGTGAGTATCCGTTGTCCCATGTCTGACTTATTAGTGTGCAGACTGGTGGTTCCTCGCCGTGCAGGCAGACATTCCCCGACTTCGGAGGAATCAACGATCCTACTGACTTCAGCCAGGACCCCGAAGGGACCTGTTGCCCAAGACACTCGGCGAGGACGCGTCAATAGGTCTTGGCCAGTAAAGAACCCAGCCCTGGTGCCTTGGAAACACCTCTGCGTCCCTAATAAGATAATTTCTTCTGCAAGTTCGTTGTTTTCACAAAGCCTCTTATCTATATCTAGTTGCCTACTCTCAGTTTGTAGTTTCCATATGCACGGACATCTCAATATTTAATTTCCACCAGTGAGTTTGTAGTTTCCATATGCGCAAATGTATATCAATTTAGTTTCCCTCACTCATTGTAGTTTCCAAGTGAACATATATATCTTATATATAAATAAGGATCGTCTGTCTGTCTGTATTTATGTCTGTCTGTCTGTATGTCCTTTATGTGTTCGCGAACGGCCCATCCGATTGAGATGAAATTTTCTACACGCCTTTCTTTCATTCCAGAGCTGTCAACTGTGATATTTTGTTAGTGTGAAATCGCCTGCTTACTCAGTATTATTTCATTTTTCATTTTTCATCATAATTTCATATATTTTAGGGGACCTAACTCCGTAAAAGTTATTTCAAGGGGCATAACTTTTCTGTATAACTTATAGTCATATTGTGGCATCGTTTTCAAAGATTTATAAACTCTGTGTCCATAGTTATGTACCGGCATATGAGTTATAATAAATAATGATACAAACTGTAAGGCATTTTCAAAGTTTTCATAAAAATAATGCACAATGCATAACATTGTATAAGAAGTTACTGTAGTCATGCAGGTGATTAGCAAGCGTTTTCATTAAAAATAATGGATGGTGTGTGGAAGGACATTCTTTTAAGTTACTTTTTTTGTTGTATGAATTTAATGAGAACTTATATGACTACTTATATGAATTAAATGAGATGCTCCCCACCAGGGACTGGGCGAAGCCGGACAGGGTCAGGCAGACAGACAGACAGACAGACAGACAGACAGACAGACAGATAGTCGGGAACGGGAACTTATATGACTACTTATATGAATTAAATGAGATGCTCCACACCAGGAGCTGGGCAATGCCGGGCCGGGTCAGACAGACAGACAGACAGACAGACAGACAGACAGACAGACAGACAGACAGACAGACAGACAGACAGTCGGTAACGGGAACGAGAACTTATATGACTACTTATATGAATTAAATGAGATGCTCCCCACCAGTGACTGGGCGAAGCCGGGCAGGGTCAGCTAGTCTATATCTATAAAACAAAGTGTATGTATATGTGTATGTATATATGTATGTATGTAAATATGTATGTCCTTTATTTGTTCGCGAACGGCCCATCCGATTGAGATGAAATTTTCTACACGCCTTCCTTTCATTCCAGAGCTGTCAACTGTCATAGTTTTTTTATCTTCTTCCTCCTCCTCCCTCCTCCCCCTCCCAAAATACGTACGTAAATATATGATGATGATGATGAAAGAATCCCCGAACCAAAACGCTAGGGAAAGGGAAGAAAATGACGTGACTACACAGAATCGTCACACGGCAATCATCATCATCAAGTGCCGTGCCGGCTGGCGTAGGCGTTCATGGCTCTCTGTAGATCTCAGTCTTTGTTTTTTTTAATCAACTCTGCTGCTGATATTCCTCCATGC
The DNA here is from genome assembly GCA_014155875.1 of Cepaea nemoralis. Lineage (NCBI taxonomy): Eukaryota > Metazoa > Mollusca > Gastropoda > Stylommatophora > Helicidae > Cepaea > Cepaea nemoralis. Next base: position 510,846 of record JACEFZ010024425.1, on the reverse strand, counting down.
CACGGCAATATCAATAACAATTCATCTTTTTATGTGTAAGGAAGTTATCTACAGTCGTGTAGAAGGGAAGAACTAGACGAGTATGAATTGGAATTGCGAACTCTCTCCTCCTCTCTTCTCCTCCCTCTACCTCCTCCCTCCACCCTTCTCCTCTTCCTCCTCCCTCTCATCCCTCTCCCTCCTACCTCCTCCTTCTCCCTCTTCCTTCTCCCTCTTCCTCTCCCCTTCTCCTCCATCCTCCTCCCTCCTACTCCCTCCGCCTCCTCCCCCCTCCTCCCTCATCTTCCCTCCTCCTCCCTCTCCCTCCTCATCCCTCCTCCTCCTGCCTCCCTCCTCCTCCTCCTGCCTCCTTCTCCCTCATCACCCTCCCTCCTCCTTCTCCCTTCTTCTCCCTCTTCCCTCTTCCTCCTCCTACCTCCTCCCTCCTCCTCCTCCCTCCACCCTCCTCCTCACTTCTCCTCCTCTTCCTCCTCCCTTTCCTTCCTCCTCCTCCTCCCTCTACCTCCTCCTCCCCCTACCTCTTTCCTCCTCCCTCCTCCTCCCCTTCCACCTCTCTTTCCTTCCTCCCCTCCTCATTCTCCCTCCTTCCTCTCCCTCCTTCCTCCTCCTCCTTCCTTCTTCTCCCTTCTCCTCCTCCTCCCTCCTCCCCCTCCTCCTTCCTCCTCCTCCTCCCTCTACCTCCTCAATCCTCCTCATCCCTCCTCCTCCCTTCTCCTCCTCCCTAATCCTCCTCTCTCTACCTCCTCCTCCCTTCACATTCCTCCTCCTCCCTCTTCCTCCTCCTCATCCCTCCTTCTCCCTCCTCCTCCTTCTTCCTCCCTCCTCCTCCTCCTCCCTCCTCCCCTCCTCCTTCCTCCTCCTCCCTCCCCTCCTCCTCACTCCTCCTCCTCCCTCCTCCTCCTCATTCTACCTCCTCCCTCCTCCTCCCTTCACATTCCTCCTCCTCCCTCTTCCTCCTCCTCCCTCCTCCTCCTCCCTCCTCCTCATCACTCCTCCTCCCTCCTCCTCCTTCCTCCCTCCTCCTCCCTCCTCCCCCCTACTCCTTCCTCCTCCTCCCTCTCCGCCTCCTCCCTCCTCCTCCTCCCTCTACCTCCTCCTCCCTTCACATTCCTCCTCCTCCCTATTCCTCCTCCTCCCTCCTCCTCCTCATCCCTCCTCCTCCCTCCTCCTCCTTCTTCCTCCCTCCTCCTCCCTCCTCCCCTCCTCCTTCCTCCTCCTCCCTCTCCTCCTCCTCACTCCTCCTCCCTCCTCCTCCTCATTCTACCTCCTACCTCCTCCTCCCTTCACATTCCTCCTCCTCCCTCTTCCTCCTCCTCCCGCCTCCTCCTCCCTCCTCCTCCTCCCTCCTCCTCATCACTCCTCCTCCCTCCTCCTCCTTCTTCCTCCCTCCTCCTCCCTCCTCCCCCTCCTCCTTCCTCCTACTCCCTCTCCGCCTCCTCCCTCCGCCTCCTCCCTCCTCCTCCTCACTCCTCCTCCCTCCTCCTCCTCTTCCCTCTACCTCCTCCATCCTCCTCCCGTCACATTCCTCCTCCTCCCTCCTCCTCCTCCTCCCCTCCTCCTCTTCCCTCCTCCTCCTCCTTCTCCTCCTTCTCCCTCCACCTTCTCCCTCTTCTTCCTCCCTCTTCCTTCTCCTCCTTCTCCCTCCTCCTTCTCCCTCTTCCTCCTCCCCCTCCTCCCCCTCCTTCTCCCTCCTCCTTCTCCCTCTTCCTCCTCCCTCTTCCTTCTCCCTCCGCCTCCTCCCTACTCCTCCTCCCCTCCTCCTCTTCCCTCCTCCTCCTCCCCCTCCTTCTCCTCCTTCTCCCTCCTCCTTCTCCCTCTTCCTCCTCCTTCTTCCTTCTCCCTCCGCCTCCTCCCTCCTCCTACTCTCTCCTCCTCCTCCCTCCTCCTCCCTCTCCCACCTCCTCCCTCCTCCTCCTCCTGCTCCCTTCTCCTCCTGCGTTCTCCTCCTCCCTCCTTCTCCCTCCTCCTCCCTCTTCCTCCTCCCTCCTCCTCGCCTCCTCCTCCACCCTACTCCTCCCTCCTCCTCCTAATCCCTCCTCCTCCCTCCTATTCCTCCCTACTCCTCATGTCTCCTCCCTACTCCTCCCTCCTCTTCCCTCCTCCACCTCCCTCTTCCTCCTCCCTCCTACATTTACCCAAGACAGACAGACAGTCAGACAGATAGTCAGGAACGGGATCTTATATGACTACTTATATAATTTAAATGAGATGCTCTCCACCATGGGCTGGGCCGGGTCAGACAGACAGACAGATAGATAGACAGACAGACAGACAGACAGACAGACAGACAGACAGACAGACAGACAGACAGACAGACAGACAGACAGACAGACAGACAGATAGATAGATAGATAGATAGACAGACAGATAGACAGACAGGCAGACAGATAGATAGTCGGGAACGGGAACGTGAGCTTATATGACTACTTATATGAATTAAATGAGATGCTCCACACCAGGAGCTGGGCGATGCCGGGCCGGGTCAGACAGACAGACAGACAGACAGACAGACAGTCGGTAACGGGAACGGGAACTTATATGACTACTTATATGAATTAAATGAGATGCTCCCCACCAGGGACTGGGCGAAGCCGGGCAGGGTTAGGCAGACAGATAGACAAACAGATAGGCAGACAGATAGACAGTCGGGAACGGGAACTTATATGACTACTTATATGAATTAAATGAGATGCTCCACACCAGGAGCTGGGCAATGCCGGGCCGGGTCAGACAGACAGACAGACAGACAGACAGACAGACAGACAGACAGACAGACAGACAGACAGACAGACAGACAGACAGTCGGTAACGGGAACGGGAACTTATATGACTACTTATATGAATTAAATGAGATGCTCCCCACCAAGGACTGGGCGAAGCCGGGCCGGGTCAGCTAGTATATATATAAAAGGCAATCTCCGTATTTATGTATGTCCTTTATGCGTTCGCGAACGGTCCATCCGATTGAGATGAAATTTTCTACACGCCTTCCTTTCATTCCAGAGCTGCCAACTGTGATATTTTTTTAGTGTGAAATCGCCTGCTTACTCAGTATTATTTCATTTTTCATTTTTCATTATAATTTCATATATCTCAGGGGACCTAACTCTGTAAAAGTTATTTCAAGGGGCATAACTTTTCTGTATAACTTATAGTCATATTGTGGCATCGTTTTCAACGATTTATAAACTCTTTGTCCATAGTTATATACCGGCATATGAGTTATAATAAATAATGATACAATCTGTAAGGCATTTTCAAAGTTTTCATAAAAATAATGCACAATGCATAACATTGTAACTCATCTTTTTTTGCTTAAGAAGTTACTGTAGTCATGCAGGTGATTAGAAAGAGTTTTCATTAAAAATAATGGATGGTGTGTGGAAGGACATTCTTTTAAGTTACTTATTTTGTTGCATGAATTTAATGAGACGCTACCCGCCAGGAGCTGGGCGAAGCCACGCCGGGTCAGATAGATAGACAGACCCACCTTTTCGCTGCAGTTGTCTACTCCTCCTTTTCCTTCTTCTGCTGATGCTGCTGCCGCCGCTCCATTTACCCAAGTTAATTGTTGGGGGAAGATGTAAAGATCTTTCAAGTGCTCTTTCTAATGCTTTTTGTAAGTTGGTCTTCGTTTATCTAAGGTTGTTCTAACTGCAACCAATAAATGATTAGACAGACAGGCAGACAGACAGACAGACAGACAGAGAGGGAGGGACAGACAGACAGACAGACAGACAGACAGACAGTCGGGAACGGGAACTTATATGACTACTTATATGAATTAAATGAGATGCTCGCCATCAGGGTATGGGCGAAGCCGGGCCGGATCAGACAGACAGACAGACAGACAGACAGACAGACAGACAGACAGACAGTCGGTAACGGGAACGAGAACTTATATGACTACTTATATGAATTAAATGAGATGCTCCCCACCAGCTCCCCCGATGGTGTTTCCACCTTGTCGTGGTGGGGGAGCTTGAGTTTCTCAATGACCCTGAGAGCTATGCCGGCGGTAGCGTAGCTACCAGCAGGGCCTCCCAAGCCGGACAGGTCAAAGGGTAGAGAACAGACAAAGAGAAACACCCTGGTCCTCCAGGTTGGGGGTTGAAGCGTGGGGTTAACATCCCCACCTTTGTAAAAACCTTTCTTTGTTACGAAACAAATACATGAGCCTCGATATCGGACTGACTTATCTGGACAACGACCTTGGAACGTTAAAGGACTTTTGAGATTTGGAACATGGAATGTACGGACACTATATCAAGCTGGAGCGGCCGAAGAACTAACCCGGGAGCTGGTTGAATATCAAATGGATATCACAGCAATTCAAGAAATAAGGTGGCCAGGAGAGGGTACTTTAGAGCAAAATGGAATGATTATAATATATGGAGGAAACACCCAAAATAAACATGAATTAGGAACAGGATTTGTCATCAAAAAAGAGTTATGGGGGAACATTTTAAACTTTAAAGCTTTTAATGACAGGATTAGTAAATTACGAATAAAAGGTAAATGGAAAAATATAACGATGATTAATGTACATGCACCTACTGAAGAGAAAGAAGATGATATTAAAGAAGACTTTTATAATGATCTGGAAGATGTCATAGAAGAAACCCCCAAACAGGACATCCTGATTGTGCTGGGAGACTTCAATGCAAAAATAGGTAGAGAGCAAACTAATAAAAAAGTGGCCGGTATGGAAAGCCTACATACAACTTCAAATGATAATGGATGGAGAGTCATCAACCTGGCAGAAGCCAAAGGACTGCAGATTAGCAGTACCAGACTACAAAGAAAGGATATACACAAACAAACTTGGAAATCATGTGACAAGAGAACCTATAATCAAATAGATCACATTTTAATTAACAACAGAAATGCATCAAACATACAGCAAGTCAGAAGTTATAGAGGAGCTGAGTGCCACAGTGACCATTTCCTCGTTGGAGCAAAATTTAAAATAAAACTTAAGAGAGCTTTCTATACTAAATTACAAAGATTACACCCAACATATAACAGAGAAAAACTACAAGACATTACAGTCAAAGAGAAATTTACAGATGAAATAAAATGTAAACTTGAAACTTTTCAAAACCCTTTGGAGGAAAGCGTTGACCAAACTTGGTTGAACATTAAGAATACACTTCAATCTACCGCAGAAGAATGTCTCGGTGTGTCAACCACGCATAGAAAGAACAGATGGTTCAATCAAAAATGTGAAGAAGCAGTCACTAAGAAGAAGAATGCCAGACATGTATGGTTAAATGACATCAATAACATCCAAAAGGAAGAGCATTATAGAAATGAATGTAAAGAGGCTACAAAAATAGTCAGACAGCAGAAGCGAGAATATATGAGTAATATAATCAAAGATATGGAAACTAATCACCAGAAAAATGAATCCAGAAAGTTTTTTAAAGTACTGAAGTCAATGAAACGAGGGCACCAACAAAACACATATGGTTTAAAAGACAAAAATGGGAATATGATAAATACCAATGAAGAAATGTGCAACACATGGAAAGAATATTTTATTGAATTACTAAATTGTGAAGCTCCAAGTAACATTTTCCCACAGGAAGAGGTTCTAACATGCGAACCACAAATTGAAGAACCTACATTTGAAGAAATCCTATATGTAATCACACGACTTAAAAACAATAAGGCAACTGGGACTGATGGAATTGCTGCTGAATTTATAAAGGCAGGTGGCCATGCATTACATCTAAAGCTATACGAACTAATAATAAAAATCTGGAGGACAGAAGAATTACCCCATGACTGGAAAGAGTCATTATTGATACCTATCTTTAAGAAAGGAGACAAGTTCCAATGTGGAAATTATAGAGGAATATCACTACTGTCCACAAGCTATAAGATACTATCCGCAGTATTACTAAATAGACTAAAACCATATTCAGAAGACATATTAGGTGACTACCAGGCGGGTTTTAGACAAAACAGATCAACAATAGATCAGATATTTATCTTACGACAAATAGCCGAGAAACATTGGGAATATAAAAGAGATCTCCATAACATTTTTGTGGATTTTAAAAAGGCTTATGATAGTGTCCATAGGAATAGTCTATGGAATGTTATGCAGGAATTTGGAATACCAAGGAAGTTAATTAACATGACCAAACTATGCATGGAAGATACTTATAATATAGTAACATATAAAGGCAGGAAATCAGACCCCTTCCAAATAACATCTGGCTTGAAACAGGGTGATGCACTATCGCCGCTACTCTTCAATCTGGCTCTAGAGAAAGTTGTAAGGAAGGTAAAGGAGGAATGTGATATTGGAGGAACATCCAAGCTGCTTGGTTATGCAGATGATATAGATATTATAGGGCAAAGTGAACAAAAGACATTAGAAATATTGACTCACTTAAAGGAAAAAGCCCAACAGATGGGGCTGGTTATCAACCAAGATAAGACAGAATATATGGTAATTTCAAGAGACGGAATGGCTAAAAACTCTGGCCACATACAAATAGATAATATGACCATTAAAAGAACGGAAACATACAAATACCTGGGTACAATCTTCAACTGCTCCAACATCATAAGGGAAGAAATACAAACTAGAATCAACTCTGGAAATAAGATATACTATGCACTACAACATCTACTAAAATCAAAGGCGCTATCTCGTAACACCAAAATCACAATATACAAAACACTGATCAGACCAGTTGTGCTGTATGGCTCTGAAACCTGGAGTACAACGAAAGGAGACGAAGCCTTGTTACAAACCTTTGAGAACAAAATTTTAAGACGCATCTTTGGACCCATTAGGGATACACAAAGTGGAGAGTGGAAAAGAAGAAGTAACAAAGACATTTATGATTTGTTTAAGTCCCCGCTAATCACTGGTATCATGAAGGCTAATAGACTACAATGGCTGGGGCATATAGAAAGAATGGAAGATAATAGGGAAACAAAACTCGCTTACACTCAGGAAATAAATGACCGTAGACCCCGAGGTAGACCAAGAAGGCGGTGGAGAGATAATATACATACAGACCTACAAGCACTTGGAATCAACGACTGGCAAGAGAAGGTCCACCAGAGAGACGAATGGAGACAGATTGTATTTGCAGCAAAGAACCTCAATGGCTCGGAATGCTGAAGAAGAAGAAGAAGAAGCTCCCCACCAGGGACTGGGCGAAGCCGGGCCGGGTCAGCTAGTGTGTGTGTATATATATATATATATATATATATATATATATATATATATATATATATATATATATATATATATATATATATATATATATTCATTGGCACCTTGCCGTCTTGACAGACGATAGTTTGTGCTCTAAAAAGGCATAATAACTTTTAACTATGGCGGTAGCGAGTGTGACTGATAAGGCCAATTTGCGCTGTAAATGTCCGTTCACAGTGGGTGCATGTGAACACGTGGTAATTTCCACCATCATGCACCATCTTACGTCTCAAACGCTTGGTGTGTGACTTTTCTGCAATAATTTTCTCCTTTGACTTTATTCCATTTCTGATATTTGCCCTCCACGCAACACGTTCAGCGGCGACTTGCTCCCAATGTGCATTATCAATGCCATATATATATATATATATATATATATATATATATATATATATATATATATATATATATATATATATATATATATATATATATATATATATATATATATATATATATAAACCAGAGTGTATGTATATATGTATGTATGTATCTATGTATGTCCTTTATTTGTTCGCGAACGGCCCATCCGATTGAGATGAAATTTTCTACACGCCTTCCTTTCATTCCAGAGCTGTCAACTGTCATAGTTTTTTCTTCTTCTTCCTCCTCCTCCCTCCTCCCCCTCCCAAAATACGTACGTAAATATATGATGATGATGTTGAAAGAATTCCCGAACCAAAACGCTAGGGAAAGGGAAGAAAATGACGTGACTACACAGAATCGTCACACGGCAATCATCATCATCAAGTGCCGTGCCGGCTGGCGTAGGCGTTCATGGCTCTCCGTAGATCTCAGTCTTTGGTTTTTTGGATCAACTCTGCTGCTGATATTCCTCCATGCCACGGCAATATCAATAACAATTCATCTTTTTATGTGTAAGGAAGTTATCTACAGTCGTGTAGAAGGGAAGAACTAGACGAGTATGAATTCGGAATGACGAACTCTCTCTCCCTCTCTTCTCCTCCCTCTACCTCCTCCCTCCACCCTTCTCCTCTTCCTCCTCCCTCTCATCCCTCTCCCTCCTCCTTCTCCCTCTTCCTCTCCCCTCCTCCATCCTCCTCCCTCCTACTCCCTCCGCCTCCTCCCCCATCTTCCCTCCTCCTCCCTCTCCCTCCTCCTCCTGCCTCCCTCCTCCTCCTCCTGCCTCCTTCTCCCTCATCATCCTCCCTCCTCCTTCTCCCTTCTTCTCCCTCTTCCCTCTTCCTCCACCTACCTCCTCCCTCCTCCTCCTCCCTCCTCCCTTCTCCTCCTCTTCCTCCTCCCTTTCCTTCCTCCTCCTCCTCCCTCTACCTCCTCCTCCCCCTACCTCTTTCCTCCTCCCTCCTCCTCCTCTTCCACCTCCCTTTCCTTCCTCCCCTCCTCATTCTCCCTCCTTCCTCTCCCTCCTTCCTCCTCCTCCTTCCTTCTTCTCCCTCTGCCTCCTCCCTCCTCCTCTCCCCTCCTCCTCCCTCCTCCTCCTCCCTTCTTCTCCTCCTCTCCCCTCCTCCTACCCTCTTCCTCTTCCCCTCCTCCCTTTCCCTCCTCCATCCTCCTCCTCCCTCTTCCTCCTCCTCCCTCTTCCTCCTCTTCCCTCTCCCTCCCTCTCCCTCCTCTATCCTCCTCCCTCTTCCTCCTCCTTCTTCCTCCTCCTTCCTCCTCCTCCCTCTTCCTCCTCCTCCTACCTCCTCCCTCCTCCTCCTCCCTCCTCCCTTTTCCTCCCTCCTCCTCCTCCCTCTAATTCCTCCCTCCTCCTCACCACTCTTCCTCCTACCCTCTTCCTCTTTCCCTCCCCCTCATGCCCTCTTCCTCTTTCCCTCCCCCTCCTCTCTATCCCTCCTCCTCCTTCTTCCTCCCTCCTCCTCCTCCCCCTCCTCCTTCCTCCTCCTCCCTCTCCTCCTCCTCACTCCTCCTCCTCCCTCCTCCTCCTCCCTCTACCTCCTCCCTCCTCCTCCATTTACATTCCTCCTCCTCCCTCTTCCTCCTCCTCCCTCCTCCTCATCCCTCCTCCTCCCTCCTCCTCCTCCCTCTACATCCTCCTCCCTTCACATTCCTCCTCCTCCCTCTTCCTCCTCCTCCCTCCTCCTCATCCGTCCTTCTCCCTCCTCCTCCTCATCCTCCCTCCTCCTTCCTCTTCCTCCCTCTCCTCCTCCTCCCTCCTCCTCCTCCCTCTACCTCCTCCCTCCTCCTCCCTCCTCCTCCCTCTTCCTCCTCCTCCCTCTTCCTCCTCATCCTTCCTCCTCGCTCCTCCTCCCTCCTCCTCCTCCCTCCTCCTCATCACTCCTCCTCCCTCCTCCTCCTTCTTCCTCCCTCCTCCTTCCTCCTCCTCCCTCTCCGCCTCCTCCCTCCTCCTCCTCCTCCTCCTCCTCCCTCCTCCTCCCTCTACCTCCTCCTCCTCTCTCCTCCACCCTCTACCTCCTCCCCCCTCCTCCCTTCACATTCCTCCTCCTCCCTCTTCCTCCTCCTCTCTCCGCCTCCCTCCTCCTCCTCCCTCTACCTACTCCCTCCTCCTCTTCCCTCCTCCTCCTCTCCCTCCTTCTCCCTCCTCCTTCTCCCTCTTCCTCCTCCCTCTTCCTTCTCCCTCCGCCTCCTCCCTCCTCCTACTCTCTCCTCCTCCTCCTCCCTCCTCCTCCCTCTCCCTCCTCCTCCCTCTCCCTCCTCCTCCCTCTCCTCCTCCTTTCTCCTCCTGCGCTCTCCTCCTCCCTCCTTCTCCCTCCTCCTCCCTCTTCCTCCTCCTCGCCTCCTCCTCCACCCTACTCCTCCCTCCTCCTCCTAATCCCTCCTCCTCCCTCCTATTCCTCCCTACTCCTCCTGTCTCCTTCCTCCTCCTCCCTCCTCCTCCTCCCTCCTACATTTACCCAAGACAGACAGACAGTCAGACAGATAGTCGGGAACGGGATCTTATATGACTACTTATATAATTTAAATGAGATGCTCTCCAACATGGGCTGGGCCGGGTCAGACAGACAGATAGATAGATAGTCAGACAGACAGACAGACAGACAGACAGACAGACAGACAGACAGACAGACAGACAGACAGACAGACAGTCGGGAACGGGAACTTATATGACTACTTATATGAATTAAATGAGATGCTCCCCACCAGGAGTTGGGCGATGCCGGGCCGGGTCAGACAGACAGACAGATAGATAGTCGGAACGGGAACTTATATGACTACTTATATGAATTAAATGAGATGCTCCCCATCAGGGTCTGGGCGAAGACGGGCCGGGTCAGACAGACAGACAGACAGACAGACAGATAGACAGACAGACAGACAGACAGACAGACAGACAGACAGATAGTCGGTAACGGGAACGAGAACTTATATGACTACTTATATGAATTAAATGAGATGCTCCCCACCAGAGTCTGGGCGAAGCCGGGCGGGGTCAGCTAGTATATATATATATATATATATATATATATATATATATATATATATATATATATATATATATATATACACACACACACATCTAATTACCTTCACTCAGTGTGTGCCCATATCTATCTATCTACCTATCTACCTATCTATCTATCTATTTATCTATCTATCTATCTATCTATCTATCTGTCTGTCTGTATGTCTGTCTGTATGTCTGTCTGTCTGTCTGTCTGTCTTATCATGTTTAATATAACATTACTGTAATGAGAGTGAGAGCGTTAGTGAGTGAGAGAGAGAGAGAGAGAGAGAGAGAGAGAGAGAGTGTATGTGTGTATGTGAGATAGAGAAGAGAGAGAGAGAGAGAGAGAGAGAGAGAGAGAGAGAGAGAGAGAGAGAGAGAGAGAGAGAGAGAGAGAGAGTTGAATTGCATCAACAATTGTTTACGCTACACAATGTTTATGTACAATTTTTTCTCCATTTCTTACCATTTTTCCGAGAATGCTCACGAAAATCATGTGTCTCAACTCTGTGTAAACTGTGGGAGTTTGTTCTTATTAGTTTCAGTGATCATGTGAGACATCATATATGTGTCTAGATGTGAGGATGTGTATGTGGGTGTGTTTGTGAGGGATGTGTGTGTGTGTGTGTGTGTGTGGGGGGGGGGGAATGTATATGTCATAGGAGGTAGAATATCAAGGACAGGAAGATGTAATTTCCTATACTTAAGTGCTCAAAGACAAAGAAGCGCAACACTGACTTTTATACGGCCAGAGAAGGAAAGGACAACAAGGAGACATAGAGAAAGAGCACTGTATATATCCTCCTCTGTTAACAAGAAAAGGGGTAGAATTTAGACAGAAGATTCCAGGAGTTCTTAGGGCGGGGGATGTACTGTTGTACACCCCAGACAGAAGATTACACTGCTGGACTGTAACAGGATCAATGAGTTTACACAACAAACTACAGACTAAACAAAACAAATTAAGAACAACAAAATTAGGTTTTTATTGACAGAACTGCATGGTTTAGTGACAAACAGGCATCCTAGCATGTCACATAACTGACATATAAAGAAATGGGAACCTATTTTCCCACAGTAATCACTGCTGCCTAACATCGCTATGCACATGACTAGGTACCCATCTCCGCAAACCAACAAGGACATGGCAACAACAGAGCCTCAACGTAAACAACAACGGTAGCAGCAGGTATGGACTCTCTATTGTAATCATCTCAGGACTCATGGACAGTTGGTACCTACAGAAATGGTAATCTGAAATCCCACAGAGATAACTGCTGCCTAGTACTAACCACAGGGGCGGTCTCTAAATGACAGTGAGACCTCAATCATGTTCAGTTGAGTCGAAGGGCACCCTCAATACCCACACAAGACACCCGTATCACATAAGTTGACTGGGACCAGATACAGCGAAAAACCATAACATAACGAGTAACAAAACTATAACCCTAACAGCAGAGATATAGTGGCATAAACACGCATAAACAGGTATACGAAGGGTATACAAAAGGGTATACAAAAAGGGTATACAAAAAGGGTATACAAAAAGGGGATGTGAGTGGCCTACGACATTAACCAGAGCCGGGGCTCAAGTTTGCTCTACAACCACAACCATGGCCTGGGTTCACTACCTGCAATGCATGACGAGGTACAACAACTAATTAATAATTATCAAAGCATCATTATTTGCATCAACACATGGACTTCACAGGACAACAACTACAGCAACGGTGTATGCAAACAGTGTCCTTGTGGCACAAACATAGACATGGACTGTGTAAGTTCACACCAACCACATGATACTTCAACTGGACAACAATGACATGGATAGGTTATAGGATATACTCCACATAAAATATAAACAGAGCACACACGCTCTACAGCATCCTTCGGAGTGATTGGGCCCACAATTAATGCAACAGCCACCACCATATCATGGGACAATCTTAATGTGAGGGCGGATCATCCCTCGTCACAATGCTCGCAGCCTTTCCTGGCCTCTCATCTAACTCAATATTTACTTCTTGAACACTCTCAGTTCAGGGGGGTCATTACCTACAGATCTCTGACACAACACAACTTCTCATCACCAACACCACAGGCTGAGAATACCACTCATAAATGCCAATGTTACACAGCAACACTCATCAACTAGTCAAAATCAACACCGAACACAACTCAGTTACACCGGTGTACCACGACTCTAACAGGACAACACCATTTGAACATGTACATACAGGACATAAATACAGCCCAATGCACCAACAGCAATCAAGCAGACATAGGATATGCAATTCAACATGACATCACCAACTAGATGTGTCATTGTACTGATGACAACTAGACAACATCACTATACCAGAAGTACAGTTCTACACATAACACCAGCAACAATCAGGACACAGGCTATAACATAAGTCACCGCCAACAACTCAGACATATAACACCACATAAAACCATCACAATCACCAAATGATCGCTCTCACCATAGCCACCACCACAATCACAATCCCAATCATCTTAGCTGACATCACTACATGGTCACCCTCACCATGACAAAGCTCACTCAATAATACCCCAGATTCATCATGGGTGCCTTATTCAGCAACTCTTGCTGGTCAGGAGACTATTCTTACTAAGTTCACATGTGTCCAACCTGAGCAACACAGATCATTATCCAGATGAACACTATTATAATCATAAACCACCCTATCATGTGTAGTGTTCAACCTGGCACCTTCATCACTACACCCAGTCATGAATAATTATTACCATAGCTCCATTTATCTAGAAGAACATAACATACATTGTCATCAAGCACCATATATCTATTACTTTCACCGTGCCACTCTACACCTTCGTACGCCAGCAGTCACTATAGGTTTGGCGTTCTTGAGTCATGATAAGTCATCTAACATAATGGAGGCGTCTCTCATCCCCTGGCACCCTTTACTTTCCATTACATGTGAGATATCTCAATACCTCAGTACATTATAATATAAAGACACCGGCCTTCCCCTTTCTTGTGGGAAGTTAAATCATAAACACATCTGTACCATGTTTCCAGCTCAACTTCATGTTCCTCATTATAGACCAGACTGGTATAACCACCCAATGATGTACTTTGCTTCCCTCTTGCTGACTGTACAGTCCACCTGGAACAGCCCTAGTTACCCCAGGCCATTCAATCTACTGTTATCTTCAACCTCACCATGCTACTATAATAATGGCATTATATTATATATATCCTGCACACCTAATCTGGCCACCTTCATACAGGAATACCACCCAAATAGAATTAATCATAACCTAATATTTTATGCAACAGTGCTCCCTATTTTCCTCTAAACAGCCCCAATCATTATTTCATTATTTCCTCATATTTTATGCTAGTGCACTGTATTTTCCTCTTGTCAGAACACAGACTTTACAGAACAATACATCCTCCTCTACTCTGGACTATGATACTACATATTTTGCCTACTGTATTGAATTCTGGACCTATCAAATTCTATAGAACTACCAAACACAGTACAGTATCGATACTTGATTACTTCCAATCCCTACTGCACTGTCTGCTACCTCAAATCTAAAAACCTACAAATATACACACCATCGTATGAGAACAACCTTTCTCCTGCATCGTCACTGAATAGCCCCTGGTACTAGTTTTCTTAATACACCCCTGCCAATCTGCAGAGTAGCACTTTTACAGTTACTAATTGAGGCAAACCCATGTTGTTGTCATTCTGCCGATCATCGCCATTTTACATGCGAAGATAACTCTACTAATTTTAGTCACTCAGGGAAAGAAGAGTTCCTCAATCTAGGTAAACCTATAAACCGAACTACACCGAATTGTACCTCAAACCTGTGGATGTTAAGTTTGGAGCTTCCAGTTGGGAACTAGCAAAGGCACCACTATCCTATCTTTAATTAAGCTATCTAAATAAATTTAACTCACCAAGAGTGGGCTTACAAATTGCCAGTCATTTTGATGGATTTCCTCGGTCCTCGTGTGTGGGCCACACAAGCCAGTCATGGTTAAATCTAGAGGCATTTGTGACTCCCTGCTCTGGTCCAGTGACTGGGGAGGGCCGGTTAAAGCCTCCCTATTCTATACAACAGCGATCTACATAATCGCTCCTTCGGCCACGGTTGTCTGGTTTGGAGAGACCGGGAAACTGACACGCGCCTCTATTTATCCTCGCTTCCAGAGCGGCTTCCCATCGTACCCCAGGGCACTGCAAGGGATGCTGGTACTGGTAACATTATCATCATCATGTATCGCGCCAGACGATTACACATCACACCCCCAATTTTTCGACGGTCCCTCGTCGAATACTCTAGACCCTTAGGGTTTAGACAAAACACTAGGGCTATTTAAGTAAACAATCAATTAAGGGGGTTTCACCATGGGACTTAAACCTCTCAGCGTAATATTGTCACCAGTTATATTTTCTGAACCTGCCTTAAAAACATACATCAGTGACAATTTTTAAAAAAATCAGTCCCTGACAAAAGATAATACCATATCTTATGAGTGGCCATGAGGAATATGCAGTCTGCATACAAAATAAACTAGCAATCCTGACATCAACATCAACACTTAGCTCCATGGATGCAATACGTAGGGGCACCCAAACAAATTTAACACAGGCATCCCCTTAAATTTACAATACCTACTTGTAACCCAAAAACAACAATGACCGGAATAACATGCATGCTATCCACTAGATCACCTGCAAACCAAGATGCAGACATCCCTGCCACTGAAAAAGATATATAATTCCCATGACTATGCAGGCAAACCCAGTTTTCGTTTCCCCGGTCTGATTCTGGTAGCACCGCTTCTGCCAGAAACATCCACCAGTTCCATGGGATGAGTCAGTAATTTCTCAGTTGTCACCGTGGTACCCAAATGAAGCAGGGTAGAGAAATACCTGTACATGGGGAAAAAAACAAAGCAAAACAAAACATGCTGGAAGACATGGCGTCTTGGACTCACTTTCTGTGCGTGGGGATTCCTAATTCGAATTAATATTGCATGACACAAAATAATTAACTAGTAATTAATTATTTGTCCATAAAGTGTGTCGCAGAAATATATAACGAATGTTTCTGTTTGATGATGCTCACTGGATATCGTTTCCTGTCACTATTATGTGTCTCTTTTGAATTGTCTTATGCACAGGGGAAATATAGGAAATCAGTTCATTCACTGCTCGATGATTCTCGCTGGATGCTATTTCTTCTCACTGAATGTCTATTATGTGTCGCTTTTAAATTTTCTATGCACGGGGGAAATATAGGAAATCACTGTTCACTCGACCCGCAACACTCAATATGTCCACCCATGACATCATGAACATGGACGAACACGCTAGTATTAACTCCTCTGCTTCCGCCTATAAGGAAAGGATTTTCTTATCACCACAGGTAACATTGTCATCTGTCACTTCAAACGGACATGGTGAACTGATGCACAATAAGGGAAACATCCCCCTCGATGATCTCAGGTGATGGTGCCACCATTGGGGATTGAATATGGATGTCCAGCGCTCTGCTGCTGGGACGCACTGGTGGGATGGATTTCTGATGTCCCCTCTTCCAGACAAACAAGGGAAAGGTACTTCTATGGATGGCCCCAGATGTTGGCATTGCTGAAATCAGTCGCATGAACAGTCCACAACTGTTCTCCCAAAAGAGTCAACAGAATTTTTCTCTTGGACAAGCACAGCTCCAGCCTCTATTGAATGTGGGCGCATTCTGCTCTCATGGAGTCGTCGACTATATCTGTAACTTTGAGCGAAGCTTGACGGTTTCAGTAGAAATATGTATGCATATTCCAAACAACTTTATAGTATAAGTTTGGTGACCTTCGTTGTTTTCTCACTCTTAATTTATACCAGCGGACTCAGATTGAGTGCCGGCTGGGTGGGAAACTTTGGTTCCCTAAACATGGAATAAGGTCACCTTTAATTTCGACGACTTGAGATGTGGTGTAGGTCTGGAGGCTCTTCTCTCAATGCTGTGCTTCTTAGAGACTTGGGGAAAAAACCTGAACCTAGTTAATGTCTTTGGCCAGGTACCTCTCACACCCCCAAAAAGGCAAAAAAAACAAAACATGGAACTACCACCTAAAATAATCATTGAAGACTGGAACAGACACCAACAAGATAATCTAAAGGCCGCCAAACAATCCAGGCCGAGGCTCGCCACTTGTCATAGGAGGTAGAATATCAAGGACAGGAAGATGTAATTTCCTATACTTAATTGCTTAAAGACAAAGAAGCGCAACACTGACTTTTATAGGGCCAGAGAAGGAAAGGACAATAAGGAGAAATAGAGAAAGAGCACTGTATATATCCTCCTCTGTTAACAAGAAAAGGGGTAGAATTTAGACAGAAGATTCCAGGAGTTCTTAGGGCGGGGGATGTACTGTTGTACACCCCAGACAGAAGATTACACTGCTGGACTGTAAAAGGATCAATGAGTTTACACAACAAACTACAGACTAAACAAAACAAATTAAGAACAACAAAATTAGGTTTTTATTGACAGAACTGCATGGTTTAGTGACAAACAGGCATCCTGGCATGTCACATAACTGACATATACAGAAATGGGAACCTATTTTCCCACAGTAATCACTGCTGCCTAACATCGCTATGCACATGACTAGGTACCCATCTCCGCAAACCAACAAGGACATGGCAACAACAGAGCCTCAACGTAAACAACAACGGTAACAGCAGGTATGGACTCTCTATTGTAATCATCTCAGGACTCATGGACAGTTGGTACCTACAGAAATGGTAATCTGAAATCCCACAGAGATAACTGCTGCCTAGTACTAACTACAGGGGCGGTCTCTAAATGACAGTGAGACCTCAATCATGTTCAGTTGAGTCGAAGGGCACCCTCAATACCCACACAAGACACCCGTATCACATAAGTTGACTGGGACCAGATACAGCGAAAAACCATAACATAACGAGTAACAAAACTATAACCCTAACAGCAGAGATATAGTGGCATAAACACGCATAAACAGGTATACGAAGGGTATACAAAAGGGTATACAAAAAGGGTATACAAAAAGGGTATACAAAAAGGGGATGTGAGTGGCCTACGACATTAACCAGAGCCGGGGCTCAAGTTTGCTCTACAACCACAACCATGGCCTGGGTTCACTACCTGCAATGCATGACGAGGTACAACAACTAATTAATAATTATCAAAGCATCATTATTTGCATCAACACATGGACTTCACAGGACAACAACTACAGCAACGGTGTATGCAAACAGTGTCCTTGTGGCACAAACATAGACATGGACTGTGTAAGTTCACACCAACCACATGATACTTCAACTGGACAACAATGACATGGATAGGTTATAGGATATACTCCACATAAAATATAAACAGAGCACACACGCTCTACAGCATCCTTCGGAGTGATTGGGCCCACAATTAATGCAACAGCCATCACCATATCATGGGACAATCTTAATGTGAGGGCGGATCATCCCTCGTCACAATGCTCGCAGCCTTTCCTGGCCTCTCATCTAACTCAATATTTACTTCTTGAACACTCTCAGTTCAGGGGGGTCATTACCTACAGATCTCTGACACAACACAACTTCTCATCACCAACACCACAGGCTGAGAATACCACTCATAAATGCCAATGTTACACAGCAACACTCATCAACTAGTCAAAATCAACACCGAACACAACTCAGTTACACCGGTGTACCACGACTCTAACAGGACAACACCATTTGAACATGTACATACAGGACATAAATACAGCCCAATGCACCAACAGCAATCAAGCAGACATAGGATATGCAATTCAACATGACATCACCAACTAGATGTGTCATTGTACTGATGACAACTAGACAACATCACTATACCAGAAGTACAGTTCTACACATAACACCAGCAACAATCAGGACACAGGCTATAACATAAGTCACCGCCAACAACTCAGACATATAACACCACATAAAACCATCACAATCACCAAATGATCGCTCTCACCATAGCCACCACCACAATCACAATCCCAATCATCTTAGCTGACATCACTACATGGTCACCCTCACCATGACAAAGCTCACTCAATAATACCCCAGATTCATCATGGGTGCCTTATTCAGCACCTCTTGCTGGTCAGGAGACTATTCTTACTAAGTTCACATGTGTCCAACCTGAGCAACACAGATCATTATCCCCATGAACACTATTATAATCATAAACCACCCTATCATGTGTAGTGTTCAACCTGGCACCTTCATCACTACACCCAGTCATGAATAATTATTACCATAGCTCCATTTATCTAGAAGAACATAACATACATTGTCATCAAGCACCATATATCTATTACTTTCACCGTGCCACTCTACACCTTCGTACGCCAGCAGTCACTATAGGTTTGGCGTTCTTGAGTCATGATAAGTCATCTAACATAATGGAGGCGTCTCTCATCCCCTGGCACCCTTTACTTTCCATTACATGTGAGATATCTCAATACCTCAGTACATTATAATATAAAGACACCGGCCTTCCCCTTTCTTGTGGGAAGTTAAATCATAAACACATCTGTACCATGTTTCCAGCTCAACTTCATGTTCCTCATTATAGACCAGACTGGTATAACCACCCAATGATGTAATTTGCCTCCCTCTTGCTGACTGTACAGTCCACCTGGAACAGCCCTAGTTACCCCAGGCCATTCAATCTACTGTTATCTTCAACCTCACCATGCTACTATAAAAATGGCATTATATTATATATATCCTGCACACCTAATCTGGCCACTTCATACAGGAATACCACCCAAATAGATTTAATCATAACCTAATATTTTATGCAACAGTGCTCCCTATTTTCCTCTAAACAGCCCCAATCATTATTTCATTATTTCCTCATATTTTATGCTAGTGCACTGTATTTTCCTCTTGTCAGAACACAGACTTTACAGAACAATACATCCTCCTCTACTCTGGACTATGATACTACATATTTTGCCTACTGTATTGAATTCTGGACCTATCAAATTCTATAGAACTACCAAACACAGTACAGTATCGATACTTGATTACTTCCAATCCCTACTGCACTGTCTGCTACCTCAAATCTAAAAACCTACAAATATACACACCATCGTATGAGAACAACCTTTCTCCTGCATCGTCACTGAATAGCCCTGGTACTAGTTTTCTTAATACACCCCTGCCAATCTGCAGAGTAGCACTTTTACAGTTACTAATTGAGGCAAACCCATGTTGTTGTCATTCTGCCGATCATCGCCATTTTACATGCGAAGATAACTCTACTAATTTTAGTCACTCAGGGAAAGAAGAGTTCCTCAATCTAGGTAAAACTATAAACCGAACTACACCGAATTGTACCTCAAACCTGTGGATGTTAAGTTTGGAGCTTCCAGTTGGGAACTAGCAAAGGCACCACTATCCTATCTTTAATTAAGCTATCTAAATAAATTTAACTCACCAAGAGTGGGCTTACAAATTGCCAGTCATTTTGATGGATTTCCTCGGTCCTCGTGTGTGGGCCACACAAGCCAGTCATGGTTAAATCTAGAGGCATTTGTGACTCCCTGCTCTGGTCCAGTGACTGGGGAGGGCCGGTTAAAGCCTCCCTATTCTATACAACAGCGATCTACATAATCGCTCCTTCGGCCACGGTTGTCTGGTTTGGAGAGACCGGGAAACTGACACGCGCCTCTATTTATCCTCGCTTCCAGAGCGGCTTCCCATCGTACCCCAGGGATGCTGGTACTGGTAACATTATCATCATCATGTATCGCGCCAGACGATTACATATGTATGGAGGGGTTGTGTGTGGTGGATGTGTGTGGGTTGATGCGTGATGTGTGGATGGGTGATGGGTTGTGTGGTCGGTGGAGGATGTATGTGTGTGTGAAAGATGTGTGTGTGTAGGTTGGGATATTTGGGAGGATGGTTGAAAGTATGTGGGTGTTGGTGGGTTGGGGGTATGGGTAGGGAATATGTATTTTGGGTGGGTGAATGGGTGTGTGGGAGATTGTGTGGGATGGGGGAGGGGTGTAATGGGTGTGGGAGATGGGTGTGGGGTGTGTCTGTGAATGGGATATGTCTGTGTAGGTGGGAGTGTGAGAGTGTGGGTGAGGATGTTTTAGATGGGGGATGTGTGGATGGTGGGGAGATGTGTGTGTGTGGGTGAGAGATGTGTGGGTGAGGATGTGTATGGGGAATGCATGTGGGAGGATGTGTGTGTGGGGATGTTTGTGTGGGGAATGCGTATATGGGTGGGGTGTTGTGTGAGAGGGGAGATGTGTGAGGGATGGGGGAGGTGTGGGATGTGTGGGTGGGTGAAGGATGTATGTGAGGATGGGGGATGGGTGTCTGGCTGGGTGGTTGGGGTGTGTGTGTGGGTTAGAGGGTAGATGAGAGATGCATGTATTGATGGGTGGTTGGGTGATGTGTGGGTGTGAGTGTATGGATGGTGAGATGTGTAGTTAAGGGATGTGTGATTGGGATTGGAGATAGGGGGGGGGGTGTTTGGGGAGTGGGTGGATGAAGAATGTGTGGGAGGGTGAGTGTGTGTAGGTTGGGGTGGGTGGGGGATGTGTGTATGTGTGGATGCGGGATGTGTTGGTGGGGGAGATTGTGTGGGTGGGGGAGATTGTGTGGGTGGGTGATGTGTGTATGTGGGGAATGTGTAGATGGGTGCGGGTTTTGTGTGTGGGTAGGTGCGGTATATGTAAGTTGGCGGGATATGTGAGTTGGCGGGAATATGTGTTTGTGGATGTTTGATATGTGATTGGGGGATGTGTGTTTGGCTGAGTGGTTAAGGGTGTGTGGGTGGGTGGTGGTGGATATGTGAG
Organism: Cepaea nemoralis; assembly: GCA_014155875.1. Taxonomy (NCBI): domain Eukaryota; kingdom Metazoa; phylum Mollusca; class Gastropoda; order Stylommatophora; family Helicidae; genus Cepaea; species Cepaea nemoralis. Next base: position 489,309 of record JACEFZ010024425.1, on the reverse strand, counting down.
TGGGTGAGTGTGGGTAGGTTATGGGATGGGTGGAGTATGTGTGCGTGAGGATGGGGAGATGTATGAAGATGGGGGATGTGTGGGTGCGTATGGATGGGTGGATGCATGCATGTGCGCCTGGGTTTGTGTGTGGGTGGGTGGAGATGTGTGTGGGGAGATGTGTGGTGAGTGGGATGTGTGTGTGTGTGTTGGTGGGGAGATGGTGTATGTGTGGGGGGATGTGTGGGTTGAGGGATCGGTGTATGGATGGGGAAATGAATGTGCCTGTGGGTATGTGTGTGGTTTGGTGGTGTATGTGTGTGTGTGTGTGTGGAGGGGGGGACACGTGGATGGATAAGGGATGGGTGGGTGGATGGGGGATTTGTCTCATAACATAGTAACATGCATTGTTTATGTTTACAACATTCATTTGACAATGTTTTTGAGTGATTGATGAGTGATTAGGAGGGCCGAATGTAAGACGGGCCGGCGTGCCCAATTTGTTACCCTTCGAAAATAAAGTTCGTTTGTTCTGCCTGCCTGCCTGCCTGCTTGCCTGCTTGTCTGCCATCCTATCTATCTATCTATCTATCTATCTATCTATCTATCTATCTATCTATCTATCTATCTATCTATCTATCTATCTATCTATCTATCTATCTATCTATCTATCTATCTATCTATCTATCTATCTACCTATCTACCTACCTACCTACCTACCTATCTATCTATCTATCTACCTACCTACCTACCTACCTGTCCGTCCGTCTGTCTGTCTGTCTGTCTGTCTGTCTGTCTGTCTGTCTGTCTACTTACACATATCTATATATCCAATACCCCACACTGAATGTGTATACCTCTGAAGTCGGAGTGAGTTCGCCTCATGGCGAGGGACACTGTTAATAAGTAAAGCTAATCCACAGGCAAAATTCAGTCCAGCACTATTAGCAATAGAATGTATGGACTACGCTTATGTTCAAAGCGAGTGAGCACCAACAAACAATTGAATTTGCAGTTTGCACGTGGACACACTTCTCTATTCCTAAATGTTAGCTTCTTGGCCAGCAAATGATAAAATCTTCCATAACTACAGTAGTGGGGATTTCTTTTTATTCCCATACCCTCCTCCTTTTAGTTCGTATAATATTATTAACATCGATAATCTCATTTCTGTTTCATCCATCCACAGTTCTCCAATTGCATCCCCCACCTGTCTAATCATTAGAGGGCTTCCGTCTGTCTTACGTCTTTGTTCCCAAATTGATTTCTTCTCACCTGTCACGATCTTCACGTCATCTCCCCGTCCCGCCAGCGCCAAATTCGATACCCGGAAAAACCTAACTCCGAAGATGAGAGGTAATCTCACGATGAACCAGGAAGAAAACCACAAAGGGATGAATTAACTAAGCTAATTTATTGAATAATTCAGTCTACGTTTTCCTTTCTTTTCTTCGTTCTTGTTACCGTCTTTAGATATGAATGAGGGCATCGATTTGGTCTTCTTTGTAGTTAGTTTAGTTAGCGCATGTCTCCCTAACCATCAAATAACCCCCTTCCCCGGAAGACTAGTTTATTATGTCGACAACTCACTAGAATTTATGTATGACTCTGTGGGATGCAGAGATAGCTGTTTATTGCGGATGTATGACTAAGATGATGGAATTATAAACCAGGTCAGGAATCTCCTTGACGCACTTGTAACATTTGGTAAGCCCTCTGTCCTTGAATAGCAAGTATAACTAGGGTGCTCGGCAACAGGAAACCCACACACTGGGGCAAGCCAACATTTTCGACCAGTCTTTATCAACGATCAAAGGAGAACAAAAATACTGAGATAAAAAAGCTGAATATCACAATCATAAATATGTAAGCCGCATGTTGTGGCCAATAAAAGCGTCCACAGTGAACAATAGACATCCCTGTTATCGATAGTTGTCCGTGATGTGTCGATGAAGAAACATAAATGTGTCAGAAAAAGACCTAAAATCTGCCTTGTACATAGCATAGCCGGGGTTGTGTGTGTGTGTGTTTCTGTGCTTGTATCTCGTGCATGTGATGTGACGTTTGTGTGTTTGTATTTGGTGTATGTGAGAGATTGAGAGAGTGTGTGTAGTACTGATAAAATGTGTCTTCCGTGGCAAAGGATCTGTCAAGGTTTCGCCCCGTCACAACATACCAAGAATCATGTTTATCGTGCTGCGGAACTCGTAAAGTGCACGTCGAAGATTGTAAAGAATATATGTATTGTCTAAATATTCGAGACTTAAATTTTAGCGAAACATTATTGCAAAATCGTGGGTTGGAAAGAAGAAAGTTACCCACAGTTTACAAATCTGAACATCGTAGAAAACTGTTTCATTAACAGAATCAGGCCTCTGAAATAGGTCAGCGTGGCCGAATGGATAAGTGTGCTCGTTCTTAAACATCCGGTGTGCTGATGTTGAGGTAGGGGGTTCAACCCCTACACTGATCCGTTTGAAAAGAATGTTGACTTCTCGTCCTCAACTTGAGGATGTAAATTACGTGTACCTCTGAAGCCGGAGTGGGTTCGCCTGATAGAGAGGGACACTGGTAACAAGGAAAGGTAATCTACATGCAACATTTAATCCAGGTCCACTAGAAGAAGTGTGCAAGGACTTCACTTTAGTTCAAAGCGATCGAGTGCCCAAAAAAAATGTCTCTGAAACTGAATTACCTTGACCAATTTTAGACAACACCGAGTTTAAGAAAGAATAGTAATGGGGAGTATAGTTATGAGAGGATCAACCCGACAGTGAGCATAGGATGTTGAAAGAACCCTGGACGTGACAATGAATGAAGCAGTGAAGTAAACAGTAAAGGACACCTTCATACTTTAAGGCATTAAGGCGAATGAGAATATGGTTCTAGACCCCTGTTTTTATAGACAGTTGCCATTCAGTGGGTGATATGGTCAGTATCTCGCCGGCCACCTTTATTTCCATAGACATTTACTACTACCAACTTTAGGCTGAGGCAACCTAGGAGACCAGGTCACTTTGTAAAACTCAAGTCCATCCCGATGTAGATTGAACCCATGACCATATGACCGGTATTGCGACTAGGCCACCACGGCCCCCGATAAGCAAGTCTTGTAGCAGGAACCTGCCGTGGGTATGGGCAGTTTTATGACCTTCTCATCAAGCTCCGTAGCAGGAACCTGCTGTGTGTGTGTGTGTGTGTGTAGTCTTATGACCTTCTCATCAAGCTCAGTAGCAGGAATCTGCCGTGGGTATGTGCAGTTTTATGACCTTCTCATCAAGCTTCGTAGAACCTGCCGTGGGTATGTGCAGTTTTATTACATTCTCTTCAGGTCCCGTAGCGGGAACCTGTCGTGGGTATGTGCAGTTTTATGACCTTCTCATCAAGCTCAGCAGCGGGAACATGCCGTGGTTATGTGCAGTTTTATGACCTTCTCATCAAGCTCAGCAGCGGGAACCTGTCGTGGTTATGTGCATTTTTATGACCTTCTCATCAAGCTCAGCAGCGGGAACCTGCCGTGGTTATGTGCAGTTTTATGACCTTCTCATCAAGCTCAGCAGTGGGAACCTGCCGTGGTTATGTGCAGTTTTATGACCTTCTCATCAAGCTTCGTAGCAGGAACCTGCCGTGGGTATGTGCAGTTTTATGACCTTCTCATCAATCTCCGTAGCAGGAACCTGCCGTGGGTATGGGCAGTTTTATGACCTTCTCATCAATCTCCGTAGCAGGAACCTGCCGTGGGTATGTGCAGTTTTATGACCTTCTCATCAAGCTTCGTAGCAGGAACCTGCCGTGGGTATGTGCAGTTTTATGACCTTCTCATCAAGCTCCGCAGCGGGAACCTGCCGTGGGTATGGGCAGTTTTATGACCTTCTCATCAAGTCCCGTAGCAGGAACCTGCCTTGTGTGTGTGCAGTTTTATGACCTTCTCATCAAGCTCCGTAGCGGGAACCTGCCGTGGGTGTGTGCAGTTTTATGACCTTCTCATCAAGCTCCGTAGCGGAATCCGCCGTGGGTAAGTGCAGCTTTATGACCATTTCATAATTTAGACCTAAGTGCACGGACTTACGGGGTTACGTGAAGTCATTGAAGCAGGTCGTGGATAGAGTGTGAGAGCAGCCGACAGATTGTTCTTGGTTAAGAATTGCACTCTGCGGTGATATGCAAATGATCTCATCAGCAGAGACATCCTATGGCCGCCGACTAGTACAGTCACTGCACAGAAGGAAAGTAACGGCAATCTACCTTATCAAAACTTGCCAAGAAACCCTAACAACTATGACCGATAAGTTTTCCGACAGGTTGTTATGGAAGCTATGTTCTGCAAAGAACATGCTACTGAATGAATAAATGTGCGCAGAGAAAATAGGTGGTCAGTATCTCCTCCCGCAGCGAACGGTGAGTGCAGACGTTGGACCCTAGTCCGACTGAGCTCTCGCCATTGTTAGCATAACCTCCTAACGATTACACCCATGCACCAAACAAACAAACAAAAATCAGACCCCCCCCCCCCCCTAATCGGGAACCTGTTGTGGGTTTGTGAAGATGTGAAGTCCTAGTGGCATGACATTCTGTAGCCCTGAAGCAGCGGAACTGGCCAAGGATGGTGAACTTATCCGACCATCCATCCATCATGTGCCATGCCGATAAGCGTGGGCCGTCATGTTTTGCCATCTCACTCGATCACCAGAGTCGTGGATCAGCTCCGTGTTCCTGTCTCGACCATGCCACGTGGCCAAGACATCCAGGTATTTACTTCTCGGTCTTCCCCTTGGCCTCTTCCCTTCGATCTTGCCAGTCGTCACCTATCCGACAGGATGTTATAAAAACAACGGCCTATCGTGGACTTGCCGGCTTCCTGGCCTAGAGATTAGCAACTTTTCTCTCGTTAGTAACGTGACGACTGTGCGAATCAGCAGTGGTTCGAATCGCGTTCGGTAACTTACGGGGTATGTGAGCCGACCGCTCAGAAAGAAATGGCAAACTACTGAGCGTAATCTTGCCAAGAAATCAACAATCAGCTGAAAGATGCTGATGTTGATAGAGATATCCTGTAAAGGATATGAAAACATTTTTTTTAACACATCGTGGACTTACTACATGATGATAATGATGATAATGATGATGATGATGGTGATGATGATGATGACGATGATGATGATGATGCTGGTGGTGGTGGTAGTGGTGGTAGTGGTGGTGGTAGTGGTGGTGGTGGTGGTGGTGGTGGTGGTGGTGGTGGTGGTGGTGGTGGTGGTGGTGGTGGTGGTGGTGGTGGTGGTGGTGATGATTTCTGGCAAATCAGTACAGCTTTCTTCAAAGTCTACGACGATTGACGCCAGCAATTATCCCATTTCGTAAACTTTTAGCTTGTCGAATGTTATTCAGAACAATGCATTCCCATATTGAATTGGCATAAACGAGCCATAACATGTTGGTTGCAGTAGTCCTAGCCCGGCATATCTTGCGCCAGGTGCATACTGCAGAGTTGTATATCATATAAAGTAGATGAACCATATCTAGGCTGAAATACTTAGCAGCCATAGCCACTGATACTGTTCGACTGTGTCTCTGTTATGTTGTTGGCAGTCTTTCGCGTTCTAGTACAACATGGGCATATGCTTTGCAGGACGTTGCAGTCACCCCTAGCCCCTTTAGGCTGATTGTGATTTACTATGCAATTTTACTTGCAATAGCTTGCCATTGCTTTCTTAACGAGAAGTCAACATTTAAGTCCAACTGACTGTAGTGGCTAACGACCCCACCACACGGCCATCAGAACAGAACGTTTGACCACGTTAATTCTCTGCCTCGTTGACCTCCCGTGTTACAGTAGTTACAAGTAAAAGATGCATACCTCTTTGTCTATGACGTCTGCTGATTATTTTTCTGCAAATCCTGCCTGTAGTTGTTTGAATTCTAGTTTCATTGTCTCCTGACGTGCTTTTTCTTATGTCTGTACGGTTTTCTTTGTTCCTTGAGCATAGCAGAACATACATATTGCTTATTTGCTTATATATATACAATACATGTTTCAAATCCCCTAACAAATACCAGGAGAATCGTGGACCTGTTGTCCAAAATCGATGGTCATTGTATTCTCCAGTCTTGAGGGTGGACAATATTATATGACTTATTATTTTACCTTAAATTCCCGAAAGCTTTAGTTCTATTGTCTTGTGAATTTATTCCCGCAACCTCAGTTTAAATGTATCAGTGGCACGCAAGCCAGGGTATCTGATGGCGGATTTGAACATCTGTATATGATGCAACAGTAAGGATCAGGCGGACCATGATCCTACAGTATTGAGAGGCTGCATTATCTGCTCCGTGGAACTAACAATTATTGTGTACATGTGTTTTATTGTTGAACTTATCGTTGTTGTTGATGCTGTTGGCCTTGTTTTTTTTTTTTTTTTTTTTTTTTTTTGCTGTTGATATTTTTGTTGTTGATGATGTTGTTGTTTTGTAATTGATTATTGCTGTTTATTATTGTTGTTTATGTTCTTGTTTTTTATTGTTGTTATCGATGTTCTTGTTTTTGTTTGTGTTGTTATTAATGGTTGTTGTTGTTTGTGTTGTTGGTCTTGGATTATTGTTTTTCATGATAGTTCTGTAGTTGTTGATAGTTCTGTTGTTGCTGTTGTTATTGCCATTGATGTTGCTATTGTTGTTTTCGGTATTGATGTTATGGATATGGTTGTTTTTGTTGGTGGTATTATAGTTGTTGTTATTGATGCTATTGATATTGCTGTTTATTGTTGTTAATGATGTTATGGATATTCTTGCTTTTGTTTGTATTGTTATTAATGTTATTGTAGATTTTGCTGTTGGTCTTGTGCTGTTGTTTTTCTTGATAATTCTGTTGGTGTTGTCGTCGTCGTCGGCGTCGGCGTCGTCGTCGTCGTCGTCGTCGTCGTCGTCATTGGTTGTTGTTGTTGTTGTGCCATTGTTGTTGTTGTGCCATTGTTGTTGTTGATAGTGTTGTTGTTGTGTTTTTTTTGTTGATGTTATCGATATTGTTGTTTTTGTTGGTGGTATTATTGTTGTTTTTGTTAATGTTATTGTTGATGTTGTTGTCTTTGATATTATGTTTTGTGTACATGTTGCTTTTGTTATTGTTGTTATGTTGGTCATAAGTTGAATATTATCCCGCCAATTTGCGGAATGCTATACGGGTTTCTTTTATCCGATGAAAGTAATGATTTCCTAATGTCTGTAAGTGCTCGAAAATTCGAGTGGTGGTGGTCGACTGTCTCGTGACGCTGTTAACAATGTGGGCAGTGGGAAGAGACTTACATTCTAGTATAATCATCATGTACCATGCCGGTAAGCGTGGGAGGTTTTGCTTCCTTATTTCACACGATCACCAGAGTCATGGATCAGCTCTTGTGTTCTTGTACCGACCATGTCATGTGGTCAAGCCATCCATATATTTACTTCTCTGTCTTTCCATTGTTCTTTTCCCCCTCAATCTTGCCAGTTCTCACCAAGTTCTATAATTTATGTCTTCTCATAACGTGACCAAAATGTTGACTGTCTACGTTTGATTTCTCTAATCAGTTTACAATTTTCTTTGTTTCTTGTAGGACTTGTTCATTGGTTTTTCTGTCTGTCGATGGTATTCTTTGCATTCTCCTCAGAAACCACATTTCCACAGCTATCAGATGTTTTTCAGCTCCACTGCTCATTGTACACGCGTCACACCCATACAAAAGTACATGCTCTATGCAGCACCCCAACACCCTTTTTCTCATAGCAATTTACATCATTTTATTGGTCAGTATGTTTTTCATCTTGCAATAGGCTACCTTCGCCATGGCGATTCGTGTTCTAATCTCTTCAGGGCATCTCCCATAAGATGTTATGACTGTTCCGAGATAATTCTACCGATTCACTTGTTTAAGAATATTCTCAATTACTTGTATATTACATTGTGGTATTTCGTTCTTCCTAGTGACGACCATAATCTGTGTCATCTAGTATATACATGTGAAAACTCGCCGCAGTTGCGATGTGTGTGAACTATGCTAAAATGTTCAGGTGTTAATTATGGTAGGAGGCTGGGGCACGTTCGGAGATATATGTATGCAATGAAAGAGATTCTTGACGAAAATCCAATACAAAAACTCGACATATCTTGATTGGTTATCAGGTGGCATGCAGGTGTGTGGGGTGATTAATGTGATTATAAATTAGCTATTGCTGCCTCTCTGGGTGTGGAGTTGCTTCATGATACAGGTGATGTGGTGACGTCTCACTGGTCTCGAGTGGGCAGTGCAGCTGAACTGACGGAGTATCTATGTAAGAAAAAAACGGTTAGAACAGAGTAAGTTAATAAATTAAAAATTAAGAGATAAAAAGTTGAAATTAAAGTTAATCAATTAAACATTGAAAGTTAAAAAATTAAAAATTAAAAGTTAAAACTTTAAAAAAAATTAAAAATTAAAAGTTACAAAAATTAAAAATTAAAAACTTAAAACATTATGTGCGAGTCTTTACAGCTGTATGTAGCTATGTGTATGAAGTTGTGCTAGGTTTTACATCTTTGAAGACTGTGTAAACAACTCATCGTACTCTGTTAACTACATTTTGTGGAAGATGATCAAAGCGTAGAGGAATTGTCAGGTGAACTTTGAATTACATTGCTACTGTAGTAATCACTGCGGGAACTCTTATTGCTTTTGAAGAGGTGACGAAGCTTGTATAGGAAAGTCCCGGGTGCAGTGATATCGACTGATAAATTCAGTATTAAAAACCTGGCACGACTTCTTTTATTTGCTTCAGACAATTGTTACATTAACCCACTCCATCATAATTGTTAATTTAACTCATTTTGTAGTATAGTGATGCTATTTTGCATTCGTCACATTAATTTTGTATTTACAGTACAACTCTTTAGTGCATGAAGAATTGATGTAACAACCTCTTGGAACTTAGAGTTGAAGACTGCAGCAATCATATACTACTACTGGAGAGGGGTATTTTACTGCCTAGTGCGTCGGGTTAACAATTGGTCGCCACATCGAGTTCAGTCGGTGCTTGGAGCAGACTGGCAGATAACGACTGCATCAGACTGTATGCCAAGGGAAATGGCTAAACTAAGAGTGTAAGCCGTTAGATCCCGTGTGGCAATGAAGAAAACACAAAGGCTCTGTTAAGAACAACTGTTCTTTTTCTGTAAAAATCCAAAACAAAGAAGAAAATAGACCAGCAGCAGTCAAAACCAGTCCATTTAATAAATATGTGAACCTGAACAAAAACATAAAGCGACGTTGTAGACCTGTGTGTGGCTTTAGTTAGGAAACGGAAAATGTGGCGAAGAAGGGAAATCGTTTTACCAACCTTGTGTAGTGAACTTTAAGTATTCACTATTCACTCAATTAGTCTGATACCGTCTCCATAATGAGGGATAGTTGCAAACGATGTAGAACAAGCTCTGTCTCTGGCCATGGTTATACATTTTGATTTATTACTCTTCGTTCATCAATAGCTACAGTCTTCCTCTTGCTCGTCTACCTTCAACGTTTCCCTCCAGCGTGTTTTTGTTTTTGTTTTTTAAATAAATGTAACCGAGCCAAATAAATACATAATTTTTAGTTGGCATATTAAGCTGAAATATCTTGCAGTCCTCTGAAGCAATATTCGAAATGTATCTTCTCCAGTCGGCACGCCACGGGGTGAAGACTGGACTTTGTATGTTGTAAGCGCCATGAATCTGTAGATGGATGGTGAAAATAGTGTGCTGGCTGAAGTTTTCATTTGTAAGTATAGTGTTTACATATGAGTTTGATAGTTTTATTAAGTTATCAGATGCCAGCTATGTGCGACAACTAACATATGTCGATGTTCTTTGCACAAAGATTACTAAACAGTGGTTTGTTAACTAGAATGTACTTGCATGTTAGTCAGTGTGTTTAATGAGTAAATGCGTGAATAAAATGGAATAATGGTCCAAAATATAATCATTATGGCTAAGGTAGTCGTTTGCAAGATAGAAAATATACTGAACATTGAATTAAAAAGATAGCTAAACATGACATATATGTTCTATGTAGCACTTCAACATTATTTTTCTCACTGCAGTTGACAAATTGTATTTGTCAGTATGTTTCTTTATTCTTTCATTCGCATGATATTTTTCCAAGTCACCAGACTGCTGAACGCAATATATGATACTGGAGATATACTTCCTGAATTGTGTAATTCTATATTTATTGCAATCCCGAAGAAATCAGGAGCCTTGGAATGTGATCAACATAGAACAGTTAGTATAATGAGCCACATCACGAAGATTCTGCTGAGAATTATCATGCAAAGAGTTAGGAAGAAAATACAACTCGAAATAGGAGAAGAGCAATGTGTGTTTGTAGAAGACAAGGGCACAGTAAATGCTGTGTATATACTGAGAACAGTAATTGAACGTTCTATAGAAGTAAACAAAGATCTACACCTTTGCTTCATTGACTACACAAAGGCTTTCGATAAAGTGAGACATGTCAATATGATAAGGATGCTTGAAGATCTACAAATTGATGGAAAAGACCTTAGACTTTTAAATATATATATATATTGGAAACAACAAACTGCCATCAGAATTAATAATGAAGTAGGTCAATATCAGACTATTAAAACAGGTGTGAGACAGGGATGTGTAATGTCTACAGATCTCTTTTCCCTGCACATTGACAATATTTTCAAAAATATAGAAGATATGGAAGTAATCAACATTGGGGGACGATACATCAATAACATTAGATATGCAGATGATACAGTCTTGATTGCAGACATCGAACATAACCTGCAACATTTAGTAGATGTGGTTTTTGCACAAAGTGAACAACTAGGGTTAGAATTAAATTGTAAAAATACACAGATTATTGTCATCACTGGGAATAAGGAAATACCACAACGTGATTTACGAGTATATAGGCATATTCTTAAGCAAGTGAATCGGTACAGTTATCTCGGAAAAGTTATAACATCTGATGTGAGATGCCCTGAATAGATTAGAACAAGAATTGCCATTCCGAGGATAGCCTTTTGCAAGATGAAAAACATACTGACCAATAAAATGATATAAATTGAAACGAGAAAAAGAGTGTTGAAGTGCTACATAGAACATGTACTTTTGTATGGATGTGAAACGTGGGCAATGAGCAGACAACTCAAAAAACATCCGATGGCTGTAGAAATGCAAAGAATACCATGAACACACAGAAAAGCCAATGAACAAGTCCTTCAAGAAACAAATGAAGTTCGTAAACTTATTAGGAACATTAAACGTAGACAGTCAACAATTTTTGAACATGTTATGAGAAGAAATGAATTTGGTGACAACTGGCAAGATCGAAGGGAGGAGATCAAGAGGAAGACAGAGAAGTAAATACCTTCCGATATGGTATATGTGGTATGGCCGAGACAGGAACACGGAGCTGATCCACGACTCTGGTGATCAAGTGAGATGGCAAAACATAACCGCCCACGCTTATCGGCATGGTACATGATGGATGGATGGAGATTAGCTAACTTATTTGATTCACGGTGCCTCATGTTGTTTGTAATCTTATTATAATTACTATTAACTTTTTGTTAGCTGGACTCAATATATAGGATTTAAATGATGACACATCAAAATGTTCAGACATGAGGCAGATATTGACAGATCCGTTCTTGTGCTTGATAATTTTGATGTATTTTATATATCTGTCTGTCTGTATGTCTGTCTGTCTGTCTGTCTGTCTGTCTGTCTGACCCGGCCCGGCTTCGCCCAGCCCCTGATGGGGAGCATTTCATTTAATTCATATAAGTAGTCATATAAGTTCCCGTTCCCGACTGTCTGTCTGTCTGTCTGTCTGTCTGTCTGTCTGTAGGTCTGTCTGTCTGACCCGGCCCGGCTTCGCTCAGCCCCTGGCGGGGAGCGTCTCATTTAATTCATAATCGGACCCTGCTCCCGTTCTCGTTCCCAAGGCGGGGAGTATCTCATTTAATTCATATTTATTGGTTGCAGTTAGAACAACCTTAGATAAACGAAGACCAACTTACAAAAAGCATTAGAAAGAGCACATGAAAGAGTTTTACATCTTCCCCCAACAATTAACTTGGGTAAATGGAACGGCGACAGCAGCAGCAGAAGAAAAAAAGGAGGAGGAGGAGGGAGGAGAAAGAGGGAGGTGGAGGAGGGAGGAGGAGGGAGGAGGATGAGGGAGGAGGATGAGGAGAGAGGAGAAGGAGGGAGGAGGAGGGAGGAGGAGGGAGGAGGGATTAGGAAAAGGAGAGAGGAGGAGGAGGAGGGAGGGGGAGGAGGAGGGAGGAGGAGGAGGGAGGAGGAGGACGGAGGAGGAGGACGGAGGAGGAGGAGGAAGAGGAAATAGGAGGGAGGAGGAGTAAGAGGAAATAGGAGGGAGGAGGAGGGAGGAGGGAGGAGGAGGAGAGAGGAGGAGGAGAGAGGAGGTGGAGGGAGGAGGAGGTGGGAGGAGAAGGGAGATGAAGGAGGGAGGAGGAGAGGAGGAGAGAGGAGGGAAGAGGAGGGAGGAGGAGAGAGGATGTAGAGGGAGGTGGGGGAGGGAGGTGGAGGAGGGAGGAGGAGAGAGGAAGAGGAGAGAGGAGGAGGGAGGAGGAGGAGCAGGGAGGAGGAGGAACGAGGAGGAGGATTAGGGAGGAGGAGGAGGGAGGAGTAGAGGGAGGAGGAGGCAGGAGGAGGAGGGAGGAGGAGGGAGGAGGAGGGGAGGAGGAATGGGGAGGAGGGAGGAGGAGGGAGGAGGAGGGAGAGGTAGGAGGAGTGAGGAGGGAGGAGGAGAGGAGGAGGAGAGAGGAGGAGGAGGAGGGAGGAGGAGGAGGGAGGAGGAGGAGGGAGGAGGAGAAAGGAGGAGGAGAGGGAGGCGGAGGAGAGGGAGGAGGAGGGGAGGAGGAGGGAAGAAGAGGAGGGAGGAGGAGGAGGGAGGAGGAGGAGGAGGGAGGAGGGGAGGGAGGAGGAGGGAGAAAAAGGAGGAGGGAGAGGGAGAAGGAGGGTGGAGGAGGAGGAATTAGGAGGAGGAGGGAGGAGGAGGAGAGCGAGGATGAGGGAGGAGGGGGAGGAGGTAGGAGGGAGGAGGAAGAGGGAAGAGGAGGAGGATGGAGGAGGAGGAGAGCGATGATGAGGGAGGAGGGGGAGGAGGTAGGAGGGAGGAGGAAGAGGGAAGAGGAGGAGGATGGAGGAGGAGGGAGGAGGGAGGAGGAGGAAGGGAGGAGGAGGGGAGGAGGGGAGGGGAGGGGGAGGGAGTAGGAGAAGGAGGAGGAGAGGAGGAGGAGAAGTGGGAGGAGGAGGAGGGGAGGAGGAGAAGGAGGATGAGGGAGGATGGGGGAGGGGAGGAGGAGTTGAGAAGAGGGGGAGGAGGGGAGGAGGAGGAGGGGAGGAGGAGGGGAGGAGGTGAGGGGGAGGAGGAGGGGATATGAGGAGGAGGAGTTGGAGGAGGAGGAGTTGGAGGAGGAGGAGTTGGAGGAGGAGGATTTTAACGTATATGCCTGTAGATAACTGAGAGACCCTACGTAGAACCATCATTAGAGAAGGCTCATTCAATGGCCAAGTAAATATCCAAGATCTACAACAGGTAGCAGCGAACCGCCAAACATGGAGAGACAGGACTTCTGCCCTATGCGCCGCTTTAGGCTCAAGAGGAAAGACTAACTAACTAACTGTAGATAACTGTAGCGAAAAGGTTCACCTATTTGAGAAATATGCAACAATTTACATATATAGCAATGCTATTAGAAGTTATGTCCCTTCGCTATATATACATTATAATGTAAATTAAAATATTACATCATATTAAGTAAATAACTGTTTTTACACTAACAAACTATAACAGCTGGCAGCACGGGAATGAGAGGAAGACGTGTAGAAAATTTCATCTCAATCGGATGGACCGTTCGCGCTTGCATAAATGACATACATACATACACACAGACAGACAGTCTCTTTTTATATATATATATATGCTATATATATATATGCTAGTCTCTGATGTGAAGTTTATTAAGCCGCCAGCTTCGCACTCTGACGTTTTGAAGGTCATGGGTTTGTTTCCTGTCTTCGTTATTCGGCTTACAAGTGCAGTTTTCTAGGAGTCTCAGGGAGTCGCAGTGTGAAACTTCCTAGTTCATGCTCTGTGCCCAAAGAATAGGAAGTCTTCTGCTGATGCGAGTAAACAGTTGTCTTTGTGAGGAAATGTCTTGTCTTTCAAGATAACTTATTTACGCTTGCTGTCTGCCCTGTGGTATGTGATCATTCTTCTATAACACCAAATTTCTGCACTTTCCACATAATTTCTCCCTAATATTCTAATTGTTCATGATGTGCTTCCGTACGTCAGGAATACCTCGACATAGGTCTTCGGAAATGTCTTTCTCACGTCGATTAATAAAGCTATAATGCTTGGATGGAATATTCATCTTCTGAAACGCCGCTTCTACGTGAACTATTCCAGATTTAACATCGTTGATGATTCTTCCATCTGCTTGTATCAACTTATTTAAATACTTCAACATATTAACATGCTGCAAAATCGTTCCATTTATTTTAAATTTGTTTTTGATAAGAAATGTGTTTCTGTGTAATCTCTGACCTTTAATATCATATTTGTAATATTAATGTGAAATGTATAAATCGGTTTTATATTTAATAGCGGGCATATCTCATCACTAAAGATAATGGTAAATTTATTGGATTGTGAGGATTTTATTTGCGTGGTTGATATAACAGGCAAACAATTTGCTTCGCATGAATTTACTGATAATTTAATTGGTTTTTAGGCATGGCGGGAGAAGAGATTGATGCCAGATGTGCAAGGTAGGCACAGATGGGAAATGCATGGTGATATTAAAGATTGATGGATTCATGAGTAAGGCATGAGAATTGAGCTGTGTAACTGGTGAATAGGGTGACTTGTTCACGTCAGTGTAAGCGCCCCAACTGTTGTCTATGCGTATTATCTTAGATGCGGGTATGTTTAATACACGGTGTTATATCGTTGTGTATACTATTCCTACGTCATATCAGTAGACTGCTAAGTGAGCAAGCAATAGTTCCTGGAAAGAAACCTCTTTTGTTTGAATGAGTTTGGGGAGGATGGATGGCATTAAAGATATTTGGTGTGATGATGGTGGGACATGCATTTTCTTTTCATTCTGTGTTAGCTTCAGTATCTAGCTGATGATAATAACCGGTAATGAGAGAAACAGACGTGTAGAGCGATAAACAGGAATCTATGTGGGTCTAGTAAGACAGGGAAAGCTTACGTGTATGAGTGGGAATATGAGCACTTGATAAAACTTATATGTGACTTATATACACACATATCTGACTGCTTTTAAGCATATTAAATAGAGCACTTTTGTCCATTGGCTGTGGGTAGTAGGCCTACTGCATGGTGTTTTGTATGTTCGTTGTGACCTAGGGGGAAGTGAACGCGTTTCACAGTTCCCCGAAATACCGAGTCCAAGGTTCGAAATCTGCCGCAGACGATATGGAAACAGGCCTCGTTGCATTGATTTCGATGGCTTTAGCGTCGGTCGTTCAAATTATCGAACGTAAACATCGCCTAGTAAATCACAAACAGTCAAAGACCTGTGGGGTTGATTGTGACTTCCTGTAAAAGTCATGCAACTAATTGAAATATTCAAAGGACTCTCCTTAACTATCAAGAAAACAATGGTGGTATCAAAGAAAATGGTGACACCAAAATGTGACATAGAAATAGAAGGGGAAATTCTTAACCAAGTGGATAATTTTAGATACCTAGGGGCATTTATAAAATCAGATGGAAGATGTACAACAGAGATTAAGAGCAGAATAGGGCAGGCAATGGCCGCATTTCAGAAAATGAAGAGTATCTTATGCAATAAGTCATTATCACTGAATGTAAGAAAGACAGTGCTGAATTGCTATGTAGAACCAGTTTTGCTGTACGGCAGTGAATCTTGGAATGTAAATGAACAAATTAGGAAGAACTTAGAAGCAACAGAGATGTGGGTTTTGAGACGAATGTTGCGAATTCCTTGGATTGCCAGAGTAATTAACAACGATTGCCAGAAGGAGGCTAATGAATCTAGAACACTATATACAACAATAATAAAGAGACAAACAGCTTTCTTTGGTCCTTTGGTCATGTGATGTGAAAAGAAGCATTGGAGAACATCGTGACAACTAGAAAGATGGAGGGGAAGAAAGGCAGAGGGAGACCAACAGAAATGATGCTGGACGGATTGAGACGGTGGCATGGAGGAATATCATCGGCAGAGTTAATCCAGAACACTAAAGCCCGAGATCTTTGGAAGAGCCATGAACACCTACGCCAGCTGGCAAGGCACTTGATGATGATGATGATGATGGTATTGGTACGTATTTCAAACCGACTGTGGTATAATTTAATGCTTAGTGTGCCAGGTTGGTGTCAGGTCTTAGTCAGATATGACTGAGCTACCGTATGACAGTAGACGGTAATACCTGCTTTCGATATCGCTATCGCCGAATGTTTAGCGGCGCTCACCAAACCAGACATTGTAACAACGGCATGGGGTGGAGGAGTGCATTTGGGAGGGTACAAGCCTTACCCTGGTGCGAAGAAATGCAACCTAAAGACGAAATGTCATGGCAGGGCAGATCATGCCCTACGCCTTGGTTGGTATCTGGTCTAGGATGGAAGCTCCTAGAGTCGGACAGTTATAATATTGCTTTGTTGATCCGGCAGCTTCTGTAGCTTGTCTTGTTCCAGACGGATTTGTTTTGTTTTTTCTTTGTAGTAAACTAGGCAGGCAGAGAGAGGGATCATGCCGCATTTGCAACATATGGTCTCTAAATTTAGCTGAGACGTTGTGTTATTTAGAGGTATACCTCTATTTTACAAACTATCGTATGTCAAGACGGCAAGGTGTCACTCAGTCAGCTTAAGCACTGTTTAAAAACTCTGGAACACTGTTTTAAAAAGATTATTTTGCCAGGTAAAGTTGCTGTCATCATTGGTAATGTTAATTTAAATGCATTGAATCTTGTGAAATGATACTTCAGAAATCCACCACGTTGAGGGCAACAGACAGCGAGGGAAGACAGTTTGTTCACAGCCCACTCTCAGGTCACCTTCCATAAACCTAAGTCTTAGGAATAATCATTCGGGAAAATTGTAACCGGTTAACTGGGAATTTACTAGAGGGAAAGTATTTGCATTTGTAACCAATGAAGATTGCCGTCTAAATTAGAGATTGACCCACTGAATCATATTGCGAACAACGAAGACAAGCGCAAAAAAATGATTGTGAATTAAGTATAGTCTGTGTTCATTGTCGACGTTTGGTTATTTGTAGACTTTCTTCTTCACAACTTAGTTGCTTTTTTATTTTTTATTTATTTTTTTTTTTTTATATTCTTGAAACTCAACTCCCACATGTCTGAAAGGTCCGGCTTAATTACCATTAAGATTTAAAGCGGGATTCAATCTATTAATTCTCTTTGAGGGTTAAAAACACACACGCACAGGGCCCTACGCGTGTCAGACTTTCCAAGCCAGGACACAGAATTCAGATGAGTCCATTTAATTTTAATTAGTTTAATAGTTTAATATTGTCATAGTGTGTTTCATGTAGTTTTGTGTTGGTTTGTATTTGTTTGTCTTGTGCTGACGAAGGCTTTGGCCGCAACGTCCAATTTGTCTCTTGTAGTCGTGTTTTAGTAAAGCTCACAATCTACTTCTCGTTTATTGGGTGATTCATTCATTGCCTTTTTAAGCTTTACTGCAGTTCACCTCATTCTTGTTTTTTTTTTTTGGCGAATTGCAGATGTGTAAAACACCTTGGGGTCGACCCCTACTACAATACAAAGATGTGTGGCGCGGGGCATGATTGATACAGGCATTACTATTGCACCCTGGGAGCAAGACGCTACTAATTGTGTTGAATGGAGGAAAAAGATCAGAAATGGATCTATCTATCTATCTATCTATCTATCTATCTATCTATCTATCTATCTATCTATCTATCTATCTATCTATCTATCTATCTATCTATCTATCTATCTATCTATCTATCTATCTATCTATATGTCTGTCTATCTGTCTGTCTGTCTGTCTGTCTCTCCGTCTGTCCGTCCGTCCGTCCGTCCGTCCGCCCGCCCCCCGCCCGCCCGCCCGCGGCCGGCCGGTCGGTCGGCCGGTCGGTCGGTCGGTCGCTCGGTCGGTCGCTCGGTCGGGTCGGTCGGTGGGTCGGTCGGTGGGTCGGTCGGTGGGTCGGTAGGTCGGTCGGTTGGTTGGTTGGTCAGTCTGTCGGTCAGTCGGTCCTCCGGTCGGTCGTACGTCCGTCCGACCGTCCACCCGTAGGTTGGTCGGTCTGTTTGTCTCTCTGTCTCTCTCTACCTCTGTCTCCCTCTCTACCTCTCCTTATCTGTCTCTCTCTACCTCTGTCTGTATGTCTCTTTCCACTTTTGTCTGTCTGTCTATTTAACAATCATCTATCTATATCTTTCTGACTCTCAGTGTATGTGGTGTGCGAGTGAGTATTTTTGCACGATAGTTTTCATGCCAATTAACTCCAATTGATATGTTGGTGCCGTCCAGTGGTTCCAAATAAACACAATAATTAGCTTGTCTATTGTAAATGACCCGTTTCTCACATATTCGTCCAATTATTATACCGGACATTCTCAAAACAAAAATAAAACAACTTTCCCCAGACACATAAACACTCAGACTCCCCCGCTCCGCATTCCTGCTTGAAACCCCCATATATGTAACAAATATTTGTCTCCCATTTTCTAGTGTCCGGAGAACATCAAACAATTCTATATGACGTCAATATCGCATTAATATTATTATTTTTTTTCCAAACATTTTGTAAATGTTCTGACAAGGTTATAGAGCATAATGTCAGACGTTGTTTATCAATTCATATTTTGAATTTATTAACATTTGCGCTAAAAGTGTCTAGGAGTTTAATTCCGTGGATGTGTAAACAGTCAATGTTGGCTAGTTTATTTTGATTTCACATATATATCATCATCATCATCGTCATGTGCCTTGCTGGTTAGCTTGGGTGGTCAATGTTTCACTATCACACACGAGCACCAGAATCGTGGATAAACTCTGTGTTCTTGTCCCGACAATGCATTTTTGGTCAAGTCATCCAGCCATTTACTTCTCTGCCTCAGTGTTATTTTCCCCTCAATCGTGTCAACTGTCACCAAGTACTTCCGTTCATTTCTTCTCATAACCTGCCCAAATTATATATATATATATATATATATATATATATATATATATATATATATATATATATATATATATATATATATATATATATATATATATATATATATATATATATAATCTCAGATTGTTCCTCTTGTAGTTTGCCGTGTCGAGGTGAAGAGCTTTATTTATCTTTATTTTCAAAGGGTAACAAGTTGGGCGCGTAGGCCCGTCTTACATTCGACCCTTCCAATCACTCATCTTTCGTTCATCAACAGTGCATGATGCATTCACATAGGAAAACAAACATTGTCAAATGAATATTTTAAGCATAAACAATGTATATTCTCATGTTATGTGACACATCCCCCCTCCCACACACGCATACCACACCAACCCACACATAAATCCCTCACCTACTCGCACATCACCCACGCATACCCACACATCCCCCACCCACCACACATCCCCACTCACCATACATCCCCCACTCATCCCTTCACCCACTCACAGATCCCGCCACCAACCCAGTCAATTCGAACCCACCCACACACACATCCCTTACCCAACCACACGCATCTTTCCACCCACTCACACATACCAAAATCCACTCAAGCTCATTCACACACACATGCTCCTCCAACCCACACACCCTCCAAAAACACACACATACCCCTCACACACGCACATCCCGCACCAACACACACATATCCCTCACCCACTCACACATCAACCACCCATACCCACACATCTTTCCATCCACACACACATTTCCCCGCCCACTCACACACATTTCACAACCACCCACACACCCTAACAACCACACACACATTCCCCCACCAACACACACACATCTCCCACGCAAACACACATCCCCCACACACACAACCACCTACACACCACATATCCCCCACCCGCCAACACCCACACATCCCACTACCCACCAACACCCACGCAAACACACCAACCCAAACACACATCCTCCTCCAACACATCCCTCACCCACCCACACACCCCACCCATACTCACATCCCTTCACCCACCAACCCACTCATCTCCGCACCCCACCTACACATCCTCCACAAACCCACACATCCGACACCTCCCCACCCACCCACTCACATTCCCACCCGCACACATCTCCCCACCCACACACTTCTCCCATACTTCAACACACCTCTCCCACCCACCCACCCACACACCTTCACAATCCACACATACAATCCTTATACACACATTCCCTTACCCACACACAAACACCGACCCACACACACACATCCCCAACCCACACACCTCTTCCATCCATATACACATCAGCCACACCCATTCCCAACCCATACACACATCCCCACACCCCTTACACACATCCTCACACACCCATCCACATACCCCACCCACACATCCCCCACACATCCACACCACCACCCACCATTACCCACCCCCTCACACACACATCACTCGCCCATACCGACACCCCCACCGACCCACTCACATTTCCACCCAGAAACATCCCTCATCCACATACATATTACCCCACCCACCAACACATCCCTCTACCCACCCACCCAGCCACACGCAATTTCCCCACGCACACACACATACCCCCACACACATACCCCACCCACAAACTCATCCCCAACACAAACACAATCCTCACATCTAGACACACACGTAATGCCTCAAATAATCATTGACGCTAATATGAACAAACTCCCACACTTTACACACACCTCATCATCATCATCATCATCATCTTCCACTTCTGCCGTCAAGCGTCGTGGGGAGGAATAATTTGCGTTCCATCGCCCGGTGGGCGGCACTGGATAGTGTCATTCCGTGTGGTTGTACAATGTCTCTGATGTCGTCAATCCATTTTCTTCTTGGACGTCCTCGTGGTCTCGTCGCAGATGATCTTTGATGTAAGGCCAGTGATGGTAGTTGCTGATGTTGCATTCTAACAACATGGCCAAACCACTTGATCTTCTGTCTTTCAATAAATGTGGCACAAGGTGTTGATCCCACAGTCTGTCTGATAGTAACATTTCTTACTCGGTCTCGGATTGTTAAGTTGGCAGCTCTCCTCAGGCATCTCATTTCGCAGGTGTTGATTTTGCGAAGGTGTAATTTGGATAAAGTCCAGGTTTGAGATTGGTAGCATAGGGTTGGTGTGAATATGCTGTTTATTATCTGTCGTTTTGCGGACATGGGTATGTTTGGATGTTTCAGTAAGGGTGACAGTTGATATGTAAGTGCACTAGCTTTTTGACATCTGATTTCAATTTCTCTGTCTAATCTGCCATCTTCTGTGATCATACTTCCAAGGTATTTGAATTCTTTAACTTGTTTCAGAGGTGTGTTATTTATCTGTATACTTAGTGGGCCTGGCGATCTGCTAACTTGCATTACTTCGGTTTTGGCTGTGTTTATACTCATATTGTATCTGCTGCAGGTTGAACTCAGATTAGTAATATGATTTTGTAGTCTGCCCTCGTCGCTGTAAAACAGGCACTGATCATCTGCAAATAGAAGTTCATTTATTCCCTGTGGGTCAGTTGTTTCATCTGGAGTAAAGAGTTCTAAATTTTCTGAATCTGGTCTGTCGAGACTTGCTTCTTTGGAAATTCTGTCCATGTAGATATTGAATAGCAGGGGAGAGAGCACACATCCCTGCCTCACTCCTGTATTGACTGTGAACATATCTGATATACCTTCCTGTGTTCTTACTGCACTTTGGCTCGAGTGGTACATGGCTATGATGTTTTCTAGCAGTTGGCCTTCTATCCCATAGTCTTCAAGGATGGTCCATAATTTGTATCTGTCTACTCTATCAAAAGCCTTTTCCTGATCTACAAACACAATATTCTGCTGGTCACTATATTCAATAGTTTTTTCACACACACCTACACTGACGATTATCGTGAGCATTCGCTCAAAAATGTAAAAAAAAAAAAAAATGGAGAGCAAATTATGCACTTAGATTGTGTATCGTAAAAAAAATAGTGATGCGATACAATAAGTTGATTCCTTAAATTGACATAAACATGCTGGAATAAGCAGTGCAAAAATTGTTATCAGTATGTGTTAGAAAATCAAGTAGCAGTAAAATTATATGTATGGTGAGTATAAAGAAAAAAAAAATTGGAATAGCACGTCACATGACATACATGCGCTCAACCCTCTCTATCTCTCATTCTTTCTATTCTTTTTTTTTCTTTCACACACACTAACTCTCTCGTTGTCTCATCCCCCCCCCCCCCACCCGCACATCCATCCTCCACCCACCAACACACACCCACTCACATATCCTCCACCATCAAGCTTCATGTATCGAGATTCCCATGGCCTCTTTTATTCCCTCTGTCCATCGTTCACATGATGGCCTCTTTGTCTGGTTCCATTTGGTCTGTACGTTGTTACTTGTTGTGGTATACTGTTGGTTGGTAGCCTAGTTATGTGGCTGAACAATTTCACTTGCTGTTATCCAGTGAAATTAGGCGCTGCTATGACTCCCACATTAGTCCTGTTTTCATAAATTATGACTTTCTCTCTTCTTGATACTTGAGTAGTCTCCTCAAGAATCTCATTTCCGTTGTTGCAATTTTTTTTTTTCATGTCATTGTCCCAGTTTGGCATTGATAACATAGAGTTGACGGGAAGATTGTGCTGTAGAGTGCCTTTTTAGTATCTGCTGATATGTGTTTGTTCTTTATTATTGGTGCCATTTGTCCAATGAGCTCGTTTGACATAATGCATATATTTTCCATCTTGTCTTCTGATTTGCCATTTGAAGATATTGTACTTCCTAAATATTTGAAGCTCTTTGCTTGTTTCAAGGGATGGGGTGTTCTTTTAGGTGAGTCTTTGTTGTTTTTTCTTCTTTTGTTACAGTAATTAAACCTGTTTAACTGATGCTAATAAGTCGTAGTCTTCTCTCGAGAATTTTGTAATATTTGATTCAACTTGTATGTGGTAGGAATTTCCCGATCTAATGATTCTCTACATACTTCTGAGACGAGAGTTAGAAATAAGCCTCAGGGGAATCTGCAGCAGATTGCTTTGCATTGATGTTGATTGTATGAGCGTCGGTCGTTTATAAAGCAATAGTAAACAACAGAACTTAGAATTACCTATATTTTAATGGAAAGATAATATGAGACGGTGTATTTATAAGAAAATATAATAGAGCAAACAAAATATTTACAGAACAGTAAAACAGCAAACAGCATATTAAAAGGAAAATAAGAAAGCAAATAATATCTTTATTGGAAAATAATACGCACCATATCGTTATTATACTCCAATTTGTGCACCAATAATATACTTTAAAAACGTGTAAATCTGGTCCAAAATCATGTTGGACTTAAACGTTGATTTCTAGCCCGGAAATCATTGGCAAACTACTGAACGTACAACTGCCTATAAAATCAAATGTGGTTTGGGTTGTTCGCATCATTCTGCAAAAGGACAAGTAATATCTTTTAATGACGTGCAAGCATGAGACAAACACACTATTATTATTATGTTTTAGAGGCATCTCATCTTGAGCCTAGCACATATTTTCACTTTTTGTTTAAATTGGCATGCCAGGTCTAGGGAGGTAATTAAACTCCAGTGAATTACGACGTGTGGGAAAGTCACTGACATAGTTCGTCACTTGATTGCATTTACACATGAATCATTTACTTGATTGTATTTACACATGAATCATTTACTTGATTATATTTGCACATACATCTTTTACTTGATTGCATTTACACATACATCTTTTACTTGATTGTATTTACACATACATCTTTTACTTGATTGTATTTACAGATGAATCATTTACTTGATTGTATTTACATATACATCTTTTACTTGACTGCATTTACACATACATCTTTTACTTGATTGTATTTATACATACATCTTTTACTTGATTGTATTTACACATACATCTTTTACTTGATTGTATTTACAGATGAATCATTTACTTGATTGTATTTACACAGACATCTTTTACTTGATTGTATTTACACATACATCTTTTACTTGATTGTATTTATACATACATCTTTTACTTGATTGTATTTACAGATGAATAATTTACTTGATTGTATTTACACATACATCTTTTACTTGATTGTATTTATACATACATCTTTTACTTGATTGTATTTACAGATGAATCATTTACTTGATTTTATTTGTACATACATCTTTTACTTTATTGTATTTACACATACATCTTTTACTTGATTGTATTTACAGATGAATCATTTACTTGATTGTATTTACACATACATCTTTTACTTGATTGTATTTATACATACATCTTTTACTTGATTGTATTTACAGATGAATCATTTACTTGATTGTATTTGCACATACATCTTTTACTTGATTGTATTTACACATACATCTTTTACTTGATTGTATTTACACATACATCTTTTACTTGATGGTATTTACACAAACATCTTTTACTTGATTGTATTTATACATGAATCATTTACTTGATTGTATTTACACATACATCTTTTACTTGATTGTATTTACAGATGAATCATTTACTTGATTGTATTTGCACATACATCTTTTACTTGATTGTATTTACACATACATCTTTTACTTGATTGTATTTACACATACATCTTTTACTTGATTGTATTTACACATACATCTTTTACTTGATTGTATTTATACATGAATCATTTACTTGATTGTATTTACAGATGAATCATTTACTTGATTGTATTTACACATACATCTTTTACTTGATTGTATTTACACATACATCTTTTACTTGATTGTATTTATACATGAATCAGTTGCTTGATTGTATTTACACATACATCTTTTACTTGATTGTATTTATACATGAATCATTTACTTGATTGTATTTACAGATGAATCATTTACTTGATTGTATTTACACATACATCTTTTACTTGATTGTATTTACACATACATCTTTTACTTGATTGTATTTATACATGAATCATTTACTTGATTGTATTTACACATACATCTTTTACTTGATTGTATTTACACATACATCTTTTACTTGATTGTATTAACACATACATCTTTTACTTGATTGTATTTACAGATGAATCATTTACTTGATTGTATTTACATATACATCTTTTACTTGACTGCATTTACACATACATCTTTTACTTGATTGTATTTACATATACATCTTTTACTTGATTGTATTTACACATACATCTTTTACTTGATTGTATTTACACATATATCTTTTACTTGATTGTATTTACACATACATCTTTTACTTGATTGTATTTACAGATGAATCATTTACTTGATTGTATTTACACATACATCTTTTACTTGATTGTATTTATACATGAATCATTTACTTGATTGTATTTACAGATGAATCATTTACTTGATTGTATTTACACATACATCTTTTACTTGATTGTATTTACACATACATCTTTTACTTGATTGTATTTATACATACATCTTTTACTTGATTGTATTTACACATATATCTTTTACTTGATTGTATTTACACATACATCTTTTACTTGATTGTATTTACAGATGAATCATTTACTTGATTGTATTTACACATACATCTTTTACTTGATTGTATTTATACATGAATCATTTACTTGATTGTATTTACAGATGAATCATTTACTTGATTGTATTTACACATACATCTTTTACTTGATTGTATTTACACATACATCTTTTACTTGATTGTATTTATACATACATCTTTTACTTGATTGTATTTACAGATGAATCATTTACTTGATTGTATTTACACATACATCTTTTACTTGATTATATTTACACATACATCTTTTACTTGATTGTATTTACAGATGAATCATTTACTTGATTGTATTTGCACATACATCTTTTACTTGACTGCATTTACACATACATCTTTTACTTGATTGTATTTACATATACATCTTTTACTTGATTGTATTTACAGATGAATCATTTACTTGATTGTATTTGCACATACATCTTTTACTTGATTGTATTTACACATACATCTTTTACTTGATTGTATTTACACATACATCTTTTACTTGATTGTATTTACACATACATCTTTTACTTGATTGTATTTATACATGAATCATTTACTTGATTGTATTTACAGATGAATCATTTACTTGATTGTATTTACACATACATCTTTTACTTGATTGTATTTACACATACATCTTTTACTTGATTGTATTTATACATGAATCAGTTGCTTGATTGTATTTACACATACATCTTTTACTTGATTGTATTTATACATGAATCATTTACTTGATTGTATTTACAGATGAATCATTTACTTGATTGTATTTACACATACATCTTTTACTTGATTGTATTTACACATACATCTTTTACTTGATAGTATTTATACATGAATCATTTACTTGATTGTATTTACACATACATCTTTTACTTGATTGTATTTACACATACATCTTTTACTTGATTGTATTTACAGATGAATCATTTACTTGATTGTATTTACATATACATCTTTTACTTGACTGCATTTACACATACATCTTTTACTTGATTGTATTTACATATACATCTTTTACTTGATTGTATTTACACATACATCTTTTACTTGATTGTATTTACACATATATCTTTTACTTGATTGTATTTACACATACATCTTTTACTTGATTGTATTTACAGATGAATCATTTACTTGATTGTATTTACACATACATCTTTTACTTGATTGTATTTACAGATGAATCATTTACTTGATTGTATTTACACATACATCTTTTACTTGATTGTATTTATACATGAATCATTTACTTGATTGTATTTACAGATGAATCATTTACTTGATTGTATTTACACATACATCTTTTACTTGATTGTATTTACACATACATCTTTTACTTGATTGTATTTATACATACATCTTTTACTTGATTGTATTTACAGATGAATCATTTACTTGATTGTATTTACACATACATCTTTTACTTGATTGTATTTACACATACATCTTTTACTTGATTGTATTTACAGATGAATCATTTACTTGATTGTATTTGCACATACATCTTTTACTTGACTGCATTTACACATACATCTTTTACTTGATTGTATTTACATATACATCTTTTACTTGATTGTATTTACACATACATCTTTTACTTGATTGTATTTACACATACATCTTTTACTTGATTGTATTTACACATACATCTTTTACTTGATTGTATTTACACATACATCTTTTACTTGATTGTATTTACACATACATCTTTTACTTGATTGTATTTACACATATATCTTTTACTTGATTGTATTTACACATACATCTTTTACTTGATTGTATTTACACATACATCTTTTACTTGATTGTATTTACACATACATCTTTTACTTGATTGTATTTACACATACATCTTTTACTTGATTGTATTTACACATACATCTTTTACTTGATTGTATTTACACATACATCTTTTACTTGATTGCATTTACATATACATCTTTTACTTGATTGCATCTACACATAAATCGTTTACTTGATTATATTCACACATAAATCGTTCCTTGGTTGTTTTAGACATGGTCATTTGATTGTATGTATAAACAAATCATACATTTGTCGTGCGCATGTACCTACACATTATAAGTAAGTAAGTACAGTAAAAAAAAAAAAAAACTGTTTACACCACATAAGATGTTGTGAGCACATGTTGCTAGACCCACATGTGTATAACCGACTGGAACATCAGTGTGTATGTGTGCGTGCGTGCGTGCTTGCGTGCTTGCGTGCGTGCGTACGTGCGTCGGTGCGTGCGTGTGTGTGTGTGTGTGTGTGTGTGTGTGTGTGTGTGTGTGTGTGTGTGTGTGTGTGTGTGTGTGATGGTGTCTGCATCCCTGTCAATTTATTTCCCAAGACGTTTCATAGTACCCATTTTAGGCTGGGTTGGCCTGTGAGCCTAGTTGGATTGTACAAATCCGCACTGGTCCGGAATCGAACTCATGACCATCATCATTGTTGCTTGCTTGTTTGCTTGCGTTCGCTGGCTGTGAACTCCTGCGTGAAGCCCTGTATGTCGGATGAAGACATCCTGTTGTCCAACATCAGTGTGATGTCATACCGGACTGAGGTTTGCGTGAGTATCCGTTGTTCTATGTCTGGCTTATTGGTGTGCAGACTGGTTATTCCTCGCCGTGCAGGCAGATACTCTTCGTTTTTAAAAAAAAATGCTAATCACATATTAACACATCCTGTGATGTTACTTGTTTTTACTCGCATCATTCCATGATATCTTTTCACTCAATATTGTCAAAACAACCAGCATAAGTTGCAGTCACTATTGTATTTATAAAACTAAGACCATGGGTTCAATAAAACAGTTTGTATCTTGCATTCTGTCTAAGAGAAATTCCCCGTCTAAAGGTAGCCATGCTCCCTCAGACGTACATGGCCCCCGTGTTTGTAGATTAAATAAACCATCGTTGTTTGGCGTGTTCCCTAGGGACGATGTGTGTAACTTGAGAAGGACAACTTCTAAATATAGCAGGGAAGTCTGAACTCAAGCCCATCTGTATAAACTTAACACCCTTTGTTATGCTGAATTACAAACATGACTCCAGCGTCATTCCTTCGTGGGTATCGGCAGACTCAACGCTGTAGAAACAGTTGATCTAACCTAACCTACCTGGCTGTTGTGTGAGTTGATACTACCTGGATCTGCACTCACTGCTGGCGAAACACTTCACCGCCGTAGTACAATCTGTCCTAGTCCACTTTAGTGGGAAGCCGACGTAAACCCATCTCTTTTTGTTAACAGGCACAACTATTCTTGCACCATACACCAATCAACACATTATACACAGCGTCAACTCAAATACATCAAGCAGTTATAAGCTATGTGAACTCAACATTTTAAATAAAGTGGGCAGGTATGAACAGATAAACAAGGCGTTACTCAGAGATGTGTTTTGTTCCACCCTCTCTCATTCTCTCTCTCTCTCTCTCTCTCTCTCTCTCTCTCTCTCTCTCTCTCTCTCTCTCTCTCTCTCTCTCGTAATAATACTGAGAGAGATTAAAGATAGACCAGGAATACGATTGGAAAAGTATAATAGAAATAATCTATCTTGGGCAGATAACACTACTGATATCTGAAAACGCAAAGGATCCACAACATCTGTTAAACATGGCAGTAATAGAGATCTCCTCTCCCCCTCCACCCTCCCCCAATAAAAGATTACTCTTGGGTAACATGAAAACAGAACAATGGTCATATCAAAGAAAACGATAACACCAAAATCATATGGAAGATGCGTGACAGATTACGAACAGAATAGGCCAAGCAAGAAGAAGAGACATATGTTCTGTAAAAGGTCACTCTCGATAAATATCAGAAAGAGAGTAATAGACAGTGATACAAAACCTGTTCTATGGTAGTGAATCTTAGAATGTGAATAAACAAATTAGGAAGAGGTCGGAAGCAACGATGATATGGTTTCTGAGGCAATTGTTGCGAATGTCATAGAGTGTCAGTGTAGCCAACAACGATTGTCTCGAAGTAGCTAATGAAAGTAGAACATTATATCCGACTATAAGTGTCAGTGTAGCCAACAACGATTGTCTGGAAGAAGTTAATGAAAGTAGAACATTATATACAACTATAAGTGTCAGTGTAGCCAACAACGATTGTCTCGAAGTAGCTAATGAAAGTAGAACATTATATACGACTATAAGTGTCAGTGTAGCCAACAACGATTGTCTGGAAGAAGCTAATGAAAGTAGAACATTATATGCGACTCTAAGTGTTAGTGTAGCCAACAACGATTGTCTGGAAGAAGCTAATGAAAGTAGAACATTATATACGACTATAAGTGTCAGTGCAGCCAGCAACGATTGTCTGGAAGAAGCTAATGAAAGTAGAACATTATATACGACTATAAGTGTCAGTGTAGCCAACAACGATTGTCTGGAAGAAGCTAATGAAAAAAGAACATTATATACGACTATAAGTGTCAGTGTAGCCAACAACGATTGTCTCGAAGTAGCTAATGAAAGTAAAACATTATATACAACAATAAGTGTCAGTGTAGCCAACAACGATTGTCTCGAAGAAGTTAATGAAAGTTGAACATTATATACAACTATAAGTGTCAGTGCAGCCAACAACGATTGTCTCGAAGAAGTTAATGAAAGTAGAACATTATATACAACTATAAGTGTCAGTGTAGCCAACAACGATTGTCTCGAAGAAGCTAATGAAAGTAGAACATTATATACGACTATAAGTGTCAGTGTAGCTAACAACGATTGTCTGGAAGAAGTTAATGAAAGTAGAACATTATATACGACTATAAGTGTCAGTGTAGCCAACAACGATTGTCTGGAAGAAGCTAATGAAAGTAGAACATTATATACGACTATAAGTGTCAGTGTAGCCAACAACGATTGTCTCGAAGTAGCTAATGAAAGTAAAACATTATATACAACAATAAGTGTCAGTGTAGCCAACAACGATTGTCTCGAAGAAGTTAATGAAAGTTGAACATTATATACAACTATAAGTGTCAGTGCAGCCAACAACGATTGTCTCGAAGAAGTTAATGAAAGTAGAACATTATATACAACTATAAGTGTCAGTGTAGCCAACAACGATTGTCTCGAAGAAGCTAATGAAAGTAGAACATTATATACAACTATAAGTGTCAATGTAGCCAACAACGATTGTCTGGAAGAAGCTAATGAAAGTAGAACATTATATACGACTATAAGTGTCAGTGTAGCCAACAATGATTGTCTCGAAGAAGCTAATGAAAGTAGAACATTATATACGACTATAAGTGTCAGTGCAGCCAACAACGATTGTCTCGAAGAAGCTAATGAAAGTAGAACATTATATACGACTATAAGT
The DNA here is from genome assembly GCA_014155875.1 of Cepaea nemoralis. NCBI lineage: Eukaryota > Metazoa > Mollusca > Gastropoda > Stylommatophora > Helicidae > Cepaea > Cepaea nemoralis. Next base: position 458,216 of record JACEFZ010024425.1, on the reverse strand, counting down.
GTCAGTGTAACCAACAACGATTGTCTGGAAGAAGCTAATGAAAGTAGAACATTATATACGACTGTGGCATAATTTTTCGCAAGCCGTCAACGTCGCATGTGGCATAATTTTTCGCAAGCCGTCAACATCGCTGTGAATATTCCCAGCACTACCCCTCCAGTTTACAACAAACGCCAACAATAACCAAGATACTGAAAATTTAAAAGTATAAGGAAGAAAGGATTCGCGCGAGATTTAAGAAAGGATACGTGTGCATCACGAATGTGTAAATCGCACGGATTCCGAAATCGACCAGAATATCCCCAAAGATCGTGTACAACAAGCAATGTGATTAAACGTGACGATATAACCCAAACCAAAACACTAAGCTTTAAGCTAGCCTGGAACCAACAAACAATCAGTGTATACAGAGACCTAGAATCTTCACTAACAAGTGTTAAAACCAGAAGATGGCCCACTGCCGGCAGGGTATCCTCTACTAAACTATTCACCTTAAGATTGACAAATCGAATAGAGGAAGAGAGAAGTACCGGCCTATAAACAGCCAGCGAACTTGATACACTAAATAGAGCCTGGAGTCCGAAATCTGCTGACGTGAATTGTGAAGAAGACACTCAAATTTGTTGAAGGTAAGAACACTATATTTTATATTACGTTAGTAAGTGATCCTTTTCCCAAGAAGAAGTTGGTAAGTGGATGTGGCAACCATGTGGTTAGTCCTTAAGAAATTAATTAGGAGAGACGGAGTATTTTAGTCAATGTCGTAGTTCATGAATAAATGGCACACTGAGGTTAAACCACGAGGAAGGTTTCTTTTAGTTAAACAACTTATTTAATGTGTAATCATTAGACCTAGGTTGTACAATTTATTTCTTAAGGAGTTAAAACTTAAACCAGCAGTGATTTAGAAGTGATTAACTTAAGATTTAGGAAGCTAAGAATACTTAGTTCAGTAAAAAGAAACTATTTTACATGTGCCAAGCACTGGTAAGAGAAATTAGTGTAATGTGTAACTAGAAAAGTACATGAGCACATGAGATGTAAATAGATTTCTATATGGATCATAATTTTGGGTGTTGGGTGAAAGCACCTATGTGGTTGTCAAATGTATTTTCATTGTTGCTAAACATGTGGATTTAATATTTATGAGCCACATAATAATGCTTGATCAACCGCCATGCAAGAATGGTCATGATTCATGATGAATGAATGTGGATTGGGTGTATCACATAATTCTATGTATTCGAGAAGAGTATGCATGTGGTGATCCATGTGCCTTTTCATTATTGTTAAACATGAGGATTCTTCATTTGTGACACTCATAATTATTCCTAATGATCACATAATTCTATGTAATTGATGAAAACATGCCTGTGGTGATTCATGTGTGATTTCATAATTTTTTTAAACAGATGTGAATGTATCATTTGTGAACCACATCAGTATGACTAATTATCATCTAGGAAAATAGAATGATTTCTGATGAATGAGTATGAGTGAGATGAAGAGACAAGCTGAGAAGGAGTATAGGCTAGCAATTAATCTTATGATAGAAGGCAACTTTGATGTGTAAAGTCCTGTCTATCAGAAGATAACATGTTCGGCATAACCCTTACACTAATTAATAATTTAGTGCACTCCGACGCATGACACAACTTTGTATTATACATCACTCTGGTTACCATCATCTGGTTTTGTGTCCTAAGCAAGACCCCACTCTGTATTACACATCACTCATGTAACAATCATAGGGTTCTGTGTCCTGAATGACTTTGTATTATTTATAAGTCAGGTTACAAACATATAATTTTGTGTGTCCTGAATGATGATTGTCCTGAAAGATAATAACTGCAATTATGATGATAATGATATAATGATAATGATGAGCATTTTGATTATGATTGTAATAACAATGATGGTGATGATGATAAATGAGGTAAAATCATATTACAGACACGGTGAAAAGGGGGCAATATACTCGCCTTGAAACTTTTGATTAGAAAAGAATTCACCTGAAGGCTATACAAAATAGGTTACCATAATGTACTTACATTGTTTATAACCAAGTACTCATTGCAATGGGGAATGATGTTAAAACTCTTAATGTATGAGACCTTTATTTAAGTGAAGGAGATCTAGGTAAATTAATTATGTACAGAAGAGAAGGGGGAACATAGTTGTTAAATTCAAATCATTCAAGGTATTGCTCAACCTGTAGACTATAAAGGACATGCATGGGGAAAGAAGACACTGCATATCTGCTAGTCTAAACCTTGAGCGCCATATAATGACGGATTGGATGGAGAACAACCAGTTAAGTTGTGGATAACTATTTGAGAGCACCAAGACTATTTTCCCTTTACTGTTTATTTTCCTATGATCACATTTCTTTTATGTATTTTTCTTTGTGTTTGTCTTGAAAGTGTATAACATTTCATTTCTGATATTCATAGTGGTGATATCATTAGATTTATGATTGATGCTGAAATTTCAGGTAGTGGATAGGTACAGCCAGATCCCGACCTGACTTTGTGAATGTAGCAGCTTGACTAAGTGAGGCAGCTGATACATTGAGGCCAAATACTAGTCACAAGCACTTCTTGCAGATTTCCTCCACCAAATAGGACAGGTATCCTTGAGAACTTAGTCTATTTACAGAGGTAGAGACATCATTGAGTCACAAAACCTTATCCTGGACTAAAAGAACTCAAGGAAACTATGACTTATATTGCCGCCGAGGTCCAAGAACTGAAGGTTGACAAATCCGAATAGACGCAGTTTATTTTTCCTCCTCAGAATATACATAGGCCAGAAGAAGAGGCACAAGAACTCTTATGGAAGACTGATTCAACACTGATGGTGATGGATCTGATCGTGGGCACACCCAAGAAAGATATATGTAGTTAGAGATGAACATGTATATGATCTTGTTTTGTTAATGCACTGATTATGTTTGTTGATGACATTATTGTTCAATAACACTAGTTAAGTGTAATAAATTTGAAAATAAGGGTCATTGTCTCTTTTGAGAGTTCTCTTGCGTAGTAAAATTGTTTTAAACAATCCTAGATAAATAATTATTTAGTTGGTAGATGAGAGGCAAGGAACCACCAAAAGGATAATTTGGGTATTCAGGGAAAAACTTTCCATTGGTTACCTGGAGGTATTCCTTGATTCTCCGAAACTCTGTTGATGGTCTCAAGACTGAGCCAGTAACAGCTAAATTAATTATAACGGGCAGGATCACATTGTGAAAGAGGAACTTAGTATCCTTTCTTTCTTTGGGATTATCCCAACAAGCATACATCCAACACATGCGTGGTCAGATTATGTGAAAGACCTTTATGATGATACAAGAGAAGAACAATATGATCATCGAAATAATAATGAAGGACCGTCGATTTTGAAGACGAAGGTTAACCATATTAACCATATTAAATAACCATAAATCAAATAAATCAAATAACTTAACCATATGAAATCTGGCAAGACCCCCGGTTACAGATAACATCACAATAGAAATGATCAATGACTTAGAAGAATGTGGAATAGACCAAGTCACCAGACTGCTGAACGCAATACACGATACTGGAGATATACCTCCTGAATTATGTAATTATATATTTATTGCAATCCCTAATAAATCAGGAGCCTTGGAATGTGATCAACATCGAACAATTAGTATAATGAGCCACATCACGAAGATTTTGCTGAGAATTATCATGCAAAGAGTTAGGAAGAAAATACAACCCGAAATAGTTGAAGAACATCTGGGTGTGTAGAAGACAAGGGTTCAGTAAATGCTATTTATATACTGAGAACAGAAACTGAACATTCTATAGAACTAAACAAAGATCTACACCTTTGCTTTATTGACTACACAAAGGCTTTCGATAAAGTGAGACATGACGACATGATAAGGATGCTTGAAGATCTACAAATTGATGAAAAAGACCTTAGGCTTGTAAAAAATCTATATTGGAAGCAAGCTGCCATCATAATTGATAATGATGTAGGTACATATCGGCCTATTAAAAGATGTATGAGACAGAGATGTGTAGCATCTCCAGATGTTTTCCCCTGGACAGTGAAAATATTTTCAGAAATAAAGAAGATATGGAAGGAATCAAAATTGGGGGACGATAAATCGATAACATTAGATATGCAGCTGATACAGTCTTAATTGCAGATAATGAACAGGACCTGTGACATTTAATAGATGCGGTTGTTGTACAAAGTGAGCAACTAGGGTTAGAATTGAATAGTAAGACGACACATATTATGGTCGTCACTGGGAAGAAGGAAATACCACACTGTGATATACGAGTAAATTGGCATTTTCTTAAGCAAGTTAATCGGTACATTTATCTCGGAACAGTCATAACATCTGCTGGTAGATGCTTGAAAAGATTAGAACAAGAATTGCCATTGCGAAGGTAGCCTTTTGCAAGATGAAAAACACACTGACCAATAAAATGGTGTCAATTGAAACGAGAAAAAGAGTGTTCAAGCCGCTTTAAAAAAAACAAAAAGAGTGTTGAAGTGCTTCATAGAACCTCTACTTATGTATGGGTGTGAAGTGTGGACAATGAGCAGTCAAGTTGAAAAACATCTGATGGCTGTGGAAATGTGGTTTCTGGCGAAAATGCAAAATTCCACGGACAGACTGAAAAACCAATGAACAAGTCCTTCAAGAAACAAATTATTGTAAACTGATTAGAGACATGTTATGAGAAGAAATTACTTGGAGAACTTGGTGACAACTGGCAAGATCGAAGGGAAGAGACCAAGGGGAAGACCGAGAAGTAAATACCTGGATGGCTTGGCCAGGTGCTATGTCGAGACAGGAACACGGAGCTGATCCTCGACTATGGTGATAGAATGAGTTGGCAAAACATGACCGCCCACCCTTATCGGCATGGCACATGATGGATGGATAGATGGATAGATGGATGGATGGATGAATGGATGGATGGATGGATGGATGGATGGATGGATGGATGGATGGCAGAAATAAGTGGCAAATTGCTGAACGTAACTTTGCCTATTTTATCACATACTACCAATTGACGCTGGGCTGATTGCAACAGCCTGCATGGACCAAGCAAATATCACTTTCGGAATACCTTTATTTTACAAATATAACTCCTAAGTGACGAAAGGGTTACAGACGCAGTTCGTAATCTCGCATACCGCGTTAGAAACATAGCCTCGGGCGATTTGGCAGCAGACCGCCTTGTATTGGGTGTTTTATAAAATGGTATTGGTGCCGGTCGTTCAGAAAGCAATGGCAAACTACTGAACGTAAACTTGCCAAACGATCACAAACAGCCAAATAATGATGTGGTTGACTGTTACGGCCTGTAAAAGATATGAAACTATCTTAATTCTGTAAGTGATCCATTTACTTCTATATATCACACCAGGAGAATCGTTGCACGGTGCATTAACACCCCTAACACTGGAGAGGAACAAAGTGCGTGTGCGTACGCGTGAGTGTCTGAATCACACGTGCTATAATACAAGCTTATATTACTTTGCGAGTAGTTTTTCTCATATGAAATGTAGCCGACATATTGCGTTTTGGACTCTAATTTTCAATATCTAGCTGCTGAAGGATTTTCATCGTGCATGGGCAAAAGGAAACTCTTGGTCTTTAGACCATATCCGAGAAGGGTAGTAGTCTAATCAACTATCCCAGGATTAAGGGGGTGGGAGGAAGAATAACATCCTTGTCTTTGTAAAAATACATGCCTACCAAACGATGCATTGTATCCAGTCTGCTTGTGATAGAGACTCACGTTACACTACTACGTCACTCGCTTCCTTGTCTATCTTCTTCTTCCCCTTCTCTTTATTTCCAGTTGGAGGAAAGGCCCTCGGCCAACTCACACCAAGCCAACCTATCGTTTTCTATTTCCCGTAGCTTCCTCTACGTTTTCTTATTGTTATTCATCTGTCTCTAGTCTACCACCTGTGTTGTCTTTCTCAGGTCATGCACAGTTCTAACATTCCAGGTGCCAACTCTGGAGATTTTCCTGGGTGAAAGGCGCTATGTTAACCATCCAGACTCCTCGCGGCTTTTCCCTCATGGCTTCATACTCTTCTAGAGAACACCCCCCCCCCCCCACACACACACACACAGACACACTTTCCCCCTAATCTTTATTGGCTGAGTTATACGTCTTTCCTTATATTTATACTGGCTTATATAGTTGGTTCGATTTTGCAGATAAAGTTATAAACGCGTTGAGGGCAACCTGTTTCAAGACCAACCCTTCCTAGTCGCCATTTATGACATGCACTGTAACTGTGTTACTGTTATTTACTTCCCTTAAAGAGAAACAATGATAGCACACAGGCGTGTATGTGCATGTGAAGCACGAAATGTCTTACTGTAACACGAACAGAGAAGACACATTCACGGGAAGCAATTACGTGACTCTGGCAGTCCACATTTGGTATCACATTTCTTCTTCTTCTTTAAGACTCGTGCTAACTGACGTAATTTATCACTTGTCTCCGCAACCCATGTTCCCGTGTGTTATTTATCTTTTCGTGTTTTGTTATTGACATTTTCCCCAGACTGTGGTGGTAGACGCTCCAGGATAGTTTCTTTCTGCCTTCCTTTTTCACAAACGAGATTTTAGGTATATTGCTTCTTGTGCGTGTATTTTGCAACAGATTGTCAAGTTTAGTTATGTAATATATTGAACAGAGTCGCATTCGACAGGAACAGTGTGAAAACTACAGAGTTACATGTTGGTTGGTTAGTTGGTTGGCTGATTGGCTGGTTGGTTGGTTGGTTGGTTGGTTGGTTGAATGGTTGGTGGGTCGGTCGGTGGGTGGGTGGGTGGGTGGGTGGGTCGGTCGGTCGGTCGGTCGGTCTGTAGGTCGGTCTGTCGGTTGGTCTGTCGGTCGGTTGGTTGGTTGGTTGGTTGGATAGTTGGTTGGTTGGTTGGTTGGTTGGTTGGTTGGTTGGTAGGTTGATTGTTGAATCTTCTGGAAGACTAAGTTTGAACTTGTACATCGGCTTTCAGGTTGTCTGAGGCTAGAAAAGAGCTTGTATTTATCTGAGTGGGATTGGTGTAGATAATCTTCTCTCGACCTGGTCCGAAAGTACCATCTCCTCGGGGTCTATGCTGCAGAGCTCCCTTTTCCCTCTTCGCATCCAGGAAACAGGCAGGGTTAGCCAAACTAGTGCTGAAACTTCACAGATGTGGAGCGCCTTATCTAGATGTAACCAGGTTATAGTTCAGCACAAGATATTCGTATGGAACTACTTTGATGATATTTTACAGTATTAAATTGCAAGGATTATCCAATAACAGTAAAATACAGGTTGTGTTTTCTGGATAAGAATGCTTTCTGCTTTGTGGATTTGAAGTGTACGCGTAGAGTAGTAAGAATGGTAAAACAGTAGGATCCGTTGTCCAAGCTTGTTGGAGATGTTTACCGTAACACCCATTGATATGAGCTTCAATAAGGTGCGTGTGTGCGGGAGATTCGCTGAGATATATTCGTATATTTAAATGTGAACCGATTCAGAAGCTGTAAATCTGGTATGTTCATGCGGCCTATTCTGGGATTCAGTTACGTTTATGACAATCGCTTCCCACCTTCTCACGCTGACATTGTAAACACAAGGTTGCAACTGGTACAGTTAGTATTGGAACTCGTTGTTGGTTGCTGAAGTTGGGAACGGGACGGGTATGGGAATGTCCCGAGGGTTGTGAACGTCCGTTCTTGACTCAGCTCAAAACAAGATACTCACTTACGTGCCTTTTCTATTTATTTCTCTCAACTGATTCACAGACAATTGCCCTTTATTTTATTTCAATCCATATTCCATAGTTGTGAGTTCAGGTGGATCATAAACATTGATAATGAGGACGTATTTCTCCGGTGCTCACTGTCTAACAGTAATGCTAGTTTATCAATTTAGTCATATATCCACAATGCAGACTGACCATAACGGATCTGTTCAACTGTATGTCTCTACATGTGTATGTATACTCTGAAGGATTCCTGTTTGTTCGTGTCTTGTTTTTATCTTTCTGCTTGTATCGTTGTCAACCTCTTTCTCGCTTGACTTGGCTTTTCAAAATAGAGCCTGTAAAACGGTACCTGGTCAATGAGTTTTAAACAAGAGTCTGGTCGATCTGTTTTTATACCAGTGCCTGTTAAATTTGACAAAGTTGCAATAAATTGACTAGAGAATCACAATTGGAAAGCGATTTCTCAAATTAATTTAAGTCCCCATAAAAATCACCAAAAACCGGACAATTGTTGAAAGTAATGAATTTAACATGTGGTGATTTACCAGGCTGGAATAAGAGCATGCATTTACCTATGCTGCCGAACATGTGTGAGTATGTAAATGTATATATTGTGTTAAAGTTAGTTGCATGTCCTTTTCAGGACGTCGTAATCAACCATAGCATGTTTTGATTATGTGTGATTTTCTGGGCAATTTTACGTTCAGTGGTTTGCCATTGATTTCTGAACAGACCAGAAACAATAATGAGGTGCCCATTTAATTTCTTAACAGCATTGCGTCTCTGAACTCAAAAGCAGTTAAATAGTTTCCTTATCTTCTTCTTCTTCTTCTTCTTCTTCTTCTTCTTCTTCTTCTTCTTCTTCTTCTTCTTCTTCTTCTTCTCCTTCTTCTCCTTCTTCTTCGTCTTCTTCTTCTGTAGTTGCTTGGTATGGAGTGGACATTGGAAACCATACTTGTAAAATCATCTCTGTCATTTTGATTAATTCGTGTTGCTCATGTTATTAATTATTGCTGACCAGATTAAATTTTCCACGCGCCTCTTTCTCTGACTTTCACTTTTTCTCTTTCCCAATATTTTCCAACACAGGGCTAATATGTCTATTCCACTTCTTCTGTTGATATGCCAATTACACGCTTTGCCTTTTCCTTGTAGTTTTTATGCGTGATCTCGTAACACATGCAGCCTTCATTACTAAAGAGGTGTTTCTCTGTGCGCGAAATTCTCACAGTTCCATTCTAAAGTCAGAAACACCTTTGCCAATCGGTGTAGCAATGCTATTCCTGCTACATTTCTTGTAATCTCTCACAATAATCAGGATCATCATTAAGTGCCTTTACGCATCGAGCTAATCAGATACTCTTTGTCTTCTTAAACTAAACCTAAGTAGATGGATCAGATTGGTTGCTACTAAACAAATGCAATTTGAGACAGATGAGTTTATGCGCGAAGTGAGCTACTTTCCCCGACTCTCTTCGCCTATGTTATTTCTTACTGCAGATTACCGTTCGTTTACAGAATGCGTGTGTAAACAGCGCTAGGCGCTTCACCTGGTTGAAACAGGAAGGAACTACGAACGTAATTCCTGCTATGTGAGTACTCATATGCTTTTGATAGATCTTGCACGCAGGTAGGGCCAGGGTTTACTGGCACATATCTTATTAATCATCGCTGTTCATGCTGCAGTCCAGCCTCCCGTCCACCTCATGCAAGTATTTCAAGTACGAGCATCTTTGATTTTGAAAACAAAACAATCTTGTTGCCAACAGCTTCGGATTCGTGTATAGTTTAAATTCTTGTACACGATACAGTGTCGGCGAGTCGGATTTGCTCCTGGATGTGTGTTGTACAGCTGTGAACAGCGCCGTAGATATCCTAGTGATAAGTGTTCATGACAGTTGCAAAGGAGGTATGTTTTCGTGGCTATAAACAGGGCTGATTGTTAGATTCGGTTCTGTCTTCACTGATACAGGAATACGTCTTTATCCTGCAGGATGCTGCACCAGCTAAACTTACGGCCGCGAACAAAATAGTCGGAGGTAAGTGCGAATTGTTTAATGTGTGTATCGTAGGCGCTGTTGGTGTGTGTATATGGAGGTTTGTGTGTGTGTGTGTGTGTGTGTGTGTGTGTGTGTGTGCATAGGTTAATGTGTATAGGTATGTATGTGTGTATGTTTGTAAACATGTATGTACTTGCGTACATACTTGCACACGCACGCCAGTGCATAGGTACATGTGTGTGCATGTAAGTATGTATGTATGTATGTAACAATGAGGACATAAGGAATATAATGGGCGAGCATGTCTCTCCACATCAAAATGCAAGCATATTCATAGTTTGCTCTCTCTTTCTCTCTCTCTCTCTCTCTCTCTCTCTCTCTCTCTCTCTCTCTCTCTCTCTCTCTCTCTCTCTCTCTCTCTCTCTCTCTCTCTCTCTCTCTCTCTCTCTCTCTCTCTCGTCCATTAATCATATCACTTGTTTCTTTATATTCCATCTCGTGTCTGTCCTCTTCTATCGCTGACCCATTAAACTTGACCTTAGTAATATTGGGTCCCAGTGTTTCTCTTATCCCTTGTTGTAAATTTATATTGACTGTTTCATGCAGGTATCTTCAATGGCGGACCGGATCTAAAATGTTGGTGGCTGTGATATAAAATTACTAATTAGCATTGTTAACATATTTTTCAATGTTAACTTGGACCCACTTCATCAGGGGCCCACTTGCCATCAGACAAGCTGACACCCTGGCCAGTCCAGATACACTGGGTATACACAATAGGATTCTTGTGTTTTGTGTCGATGTCTAATACTGTATGTGACATCCTATTCTTTCCGTTGTATCTTTATTACTCTTCTCCACAATAATAGTACTCTGGCTTTAGGGAAGTTTTGGTATGTTTAATCCGTGTTCTGTAATTATGGCCATTTATTAAAGGATCTTCTGTGGGGAATTGGTTATGTTTCAGTTTGTAATACGAGGGCGAGTCAATAAGTAAGTCACACATTTCTGTGGGATGGCATATAAATGTAGTTGGTGTTTTCTACAGGTGTCATTAGGTGGCAGTAACATCGAACTTTATTTTCCCGTTCGTCAGGTGGCGCTATTGTCACATGTGCATGCGCAGCGCATAAACAAAATGGCAACTGTACAATCAAGAGCAACGTACAGTCGTGCGTTTTTATGGGCAAACGGACTGTCTCCAAAGGGCATTTATATGGAAATGCTTTCTGTTTATGCTGACAAATGTTTGTCCCGTAAAGCGGTGCATAGCTGGGTAGAAAAATTTTCTCAATGACATTCTAAAATTGTTGATGAAATTCGACCTGGTCACCTGTTGAGATTGCAACAGAAGCAACCATGCAGCAGGTGGAGGAGATGATTAGAGGTGATAGGCGAGTAACGATAGACTCTGTAGCATCTGCTATAGGGAGCTCACATGGTTCAGCATACAGCATAATGCATGATCGATTGAAATTGAGGAAAGTGTGCTCATGGTGGGTACCCAGACAATTGAAGGAGGAGCACAAAATGAACCGATTTGGCCTGTCCTTGCATCATCTCTGTCGATACGAAGATGAGGGAGAAGACATGCTGAACAGGATTGTTACTGGGGACGAATCATGGGTGCATCACTACCAACCCGAATCAAAGCGTGCTTCATTGCAATGGAAACATCCCTCTTCGCCTTGTGTCCAAAAATTCAAGGTTACGCCATCAGCAGGGAAGGTTGTGCTGACAGTGTTCTGGGATTGTCAAGGAGTGCTTTTAACCAATTTCAAGAAGAAAGATGACAATGTGAATTCTGAATCGTACTGTGAAGTTCTATCAATGTTTCATGATGCAATTCGAAGAAAACGTCCAGGACCACTGACTAGAGGAGTGTTGCGTCTTTATGACAATGCCAGACTACATACGGCTCTATTAACTCAGGAGAAAATTAACCAAGTAAGGTGGGAAGTTCTGGAACATCCACCTTATAGCCCCGACTTAGCCCCTAGCGATTTCCACATTTTTGGTCCACTGAGAACCCACCTTGGCGGGAGACATTTCGCGAATGACGCCGAAGTTGAATGTCAAGTGAAAACGTGGTTTAGAAAACAGAGCACGCAGTTCTATGCAGCCAGTTTGGGAGGACTGATAAAACGATGGGATAAGTGCATCAATGTTGGTGGAAATTATGTTGAGAAATAAAGGGACAATACAAATATTCAAATAAACTGCTTTCAAGTTGTTATCATATTTAGTTATTTTTCTACAACCATTTATGACTTACTTATTGACTTCCCTTCGTGATATGAACGTTCTAATTAGTATGTTATTCATTTTCCAAATTGCAGCTTTTGCTTTTCCTATTATGTTCTTTATTTCTGCGTTACATCTTCTATCTGATATTATCCGTTTACATAAATATTCTTCAACTGCTCCAACATAATAAGGGAAGAAATACAAGCTAGAATCAACTCTAGAAATTAGATTTGCTATGCACTACAACATCTGCTAAATTCAAATGCGCTATCTCGTAACACCAAAATCACAATATACAAAACACTGATCAGACCAGTTGTGCTGTTTGGCTCTGAAACCTGGAGTACAACTAAAGGAGACGAAGCCTTGTTACAAACCTTTGAGAACAAAGTCTTAAGACGCATCTTCGGGCCTATTAGGGATACACAAAACGGAGAGTGGAAAAGAAGAAGCAACAAAGACATTTATGATCTGTTTAAGTCCCCGCTAATCACTGGTATCATGAAGGCTAATAGACTACATTGGCTGGGACATATAGAAAGAATGGAAGATAATAGGGAAACAAAACTCTCTTACACTCAGGACATAAATGACCGTAGACCCCGAGGTAGACCAAGAAGACGGTGGAGAGATAATATACATACAGACCTACAAGCACTTGGAATCAGCGACTGGCAAGAGAAGGTCAACCACAGAGACGAGTGGAGACGGCTTGTATCTGCAGCAAAGAACCTCAATGGCTCGGAATGCTGAAGAAGAAGAACATAAATATTTTAACTACTTTACATGTTGCAGATTACTATAATCGACATTGACTTTTTAGCCTAGCCGATCTGTTTCTGTAACAGTTGTAACTGCCAGATTAAGTTACCACACAAGTTAGTCGGTATGAGTTTCATCTACTTTAGGATGTGTCACTGGTTCAAGGCCTATCTTTCTAGACCTTGCCAGTAAAATAAATGCTGGTCGTTGCACTTTGCTGGATAAATAAAAAGACGATAAAGAGAACTGGGTACAACATCTCATCAGATCTTTATCTTAAAGTTTTACTGTATCTGGCTATATGTTTAATGGGATTATTTTTACGTTTTACCTTTCCCGACTCACTGTTATGCAAATTACATTTAAAAAATAATAATAGATATGATAACATGAAACTTCATGTATTTAATTATGTATACACATTTAGAATATAAGGCACTTAAACATTCCGTGCAGCGAGGAAGAAGTCAACAAAGCTAATCGGGTCTCTAAGACAATATTGATATAAGAGCAACATATGAAACAGGAAGACACTACTATACAATGTTCTTTCAGGGCGGGAGTCTCTGTGACGAAATGGTTACGACGCTTGCCTCGCGTTCCCAAGTTTGTGGGTTCAATAATACCCTACGCCGTTCGGTTCACGAGTGCAGTTTTCTCTTTGCCTCCTGGAGCTCATCGTTGGAGCTACGGAGTTCGTGATTTGTGCGACGCTTTTGGCAGATCTCTTTCCTCAGGAGAAAGACCGAACCATTTGAAATAACACCCGGTGTAACACGTTGACTTTATTGCTCTTTTAAACCCTTTAAACTCTTCTTTCAGTGTGAAATAGACAAACGAATGTATAGACCGCATGGAAAATGTTGTTTATAATCAAACTTTGAGGCAATACATGCCATTTTTTTTTTGGAAACAAGGCACTACAAACTAAAATGTCATATATATCATAGATTCATCAACATTGGTTCGTTGAATCTCCGTGTGTGTGGCAATAGTTCCATGACGACATGTGCTGCCAAATTACAGTAATGAGCGCCAACAAATGTGGCATCGGCAGCATCCTTCCACAGAAATAATTTACAGGAATGTCTTATCATCATCAAGTATCATGCCGATAAGCGTGGGAAGTCATGGTTCGCCATCTCACACTATCACCAGAGTCGTGGATCAGCTGTGTTCTTGTCTATAACATGCCGTGCGGCTAAGACACCCGGATATTTACTTCTCTGCCTTCCTCTTTACCGCTCATTTTTCTAATTGTCGTCAAGTTTTCTAGTTTGTGTCTTCTCATAAAGTGCCCAAAACATTTTGACTATCTGCGTCTAATTTGTCTAATACGTTTACATTTTTCATTTGCTTTTTTGTAGAATTTGCTCATTTTTTCTTCACCCTGAAGTCAATTACTGCCTTGTTTTTGCAGTCACTAACTAAAAAGGTATGAATGTCAACGGGGCAAAAGAATGAAATCTGATCTAAACTGAACAAGAAAAATCGCAATACACTAATACACTAAATACAACCATTATGTATACTGGTAGGTCCCGGTTAACGCCGGGGTTACATCCTTGGAAAACGTGACGTTCAGTGAAACGAAGTATAGCGAAACACTATTTCCCATAGAATTTAAATGAAATACACAGTAATGTTTATTTTGATGGTTGTTGATATTTATTGGCTAAATAGAGGTGGGTTGGAGGGCGAGAGGTAGAGTTATTGGGACGTAGAGGCATTAGATTCTGCCTCTTCATCTGAGGATGAAACTGTAACCTCTTCCTGCCTGTTTTCCTGGCTTTTCTCTGCTTGAACAAAACATTTGTCCAATGTATGCTGCACAGCCTGTTTCCCTTTCTCTATGTAAAGCTCCCTGTAACAGTTGATGGCGCTTGTTACTGCTCTCGACACTTTGAATCTCCGTTCTCTGTTCGGGTCATCCTCATTTATTATGTCCATTACCACATCAATCAATTGAAAGAAGTGTGACAAACGTTCAGCTGTTAACATTTGAGGTGTGGGAATTGCAACAGAGTGCTTCTCTTCCTGATCAGCTCTCTGCACGTCGAGTTGCATTAGGTCCTCATTAGACAAATCTTCTCCATGCGATGCAAGCAACTCGTCAATGTCTGCTTCCTCCATCCCTTCAAAGCTAGCTTTAGTGGCTACATTAGCGATCTGTCGTCGAATAACATAAACGTCGTCAAATTCACAAAAGTCGTGCACACAAAGTTGCATTTTACACTGTAACAATGACGACGTTATGGCGGAACGTAGCGACGTAAATTGAAGTTATATCACATTGTGACAACGACGTTATAGCGAAAAGACGTAAACCGATGCGACGTATATCGGGGCCTACCACGCTTTCCGTCATGGCACATGATATATATACAAGCCATTTTGTTTTTGTTTCGCTATACTTTATTCTAATTTTCTCCCATGTTTAATGATAAGATATTGCCATTGTCATTTACCTTAATACGACCTCCCATTTTCTTTGTTTCATTCGTCCCATTCTTATACTATGTATAATTGAAGGTTTCCCTCCTCCTCAAATTACGTTGTTTTTGCCAGCGCTTCTCATTACTAGTCGAAAAAATTGTAAATCAAAATGAATAATGCAGAATATTACGTTCGCTTCCTCCCAGAACATTTCCAAACATGGGTTTCTACGCTTGAAACTTGATTACTCACAAAATTTAAGGGGTCTAGCTCGCATGTCAAAAGTGTTCCTTGAGCGTCTAAATCACATCGGGTTGTGTTTCAGGCTGTAATGAGAATTTTCTTCATCCCACAAAAACTGTGCATGTAAATTATGTAGTTCCATATTAACAATGCATGCAAAAAATAAATAAATAAATAAATAAAAACAAAGGATTTACAAGCGGGGACCTAAGATACAAGAAAGTTGACCTGCCATAATAAATTAAAGAACCAACGCCAAAGAATGCATCATATTTCAAAATCTGTAACGTAAAACTCATAAACTGAGTATGACAAAAACTGACAAAATAGGATTGCTCTATAATGAGATTCTTATTCTGGTAATTACAAACGACAGAAAAATCCATGACTACGTCTTCGTGGAGACAGGGAATCGCCGAGAATGATTGTGCAGTTGATAATTATAGCATAAATCACGACTGGGAGATAACGAACAACTTCCTGTCTTAGGGATGATTGTTCAAGGTTAAAAAGTTCATTAAAAGCCATGCTATGATGATGACGTTGTATTTTGTGAAGATAATTACGTGTCAGAGTTGATGACATTATAGGTGAGGGGAAGCGGTGGGATGGTGTGTGTTGGTGGCTTCTGATATCGTTTTTCCTCCTCCTCATCCTCTTTCTCCTCCTCCTCCTCCTTCTTCTTCTACTTCTTCTTCTTCTTCTTCTTCTTCTTCTTCTTCTTCTTCTTCTTCTTCTTCTTCTTCTTCTTCTTCCTCTTCTTCTTTCTTTCTTTCTTTCTTTCTTACTGTTTCTTCTTCTTGTCTTCTTGTTTGTTCTCCTTCAAACGTCCACATCAAAGAATGCAAAGAAAGAAGCGGGTCAACTTAAACTTCTTGACATTTCTTGAGAGTTTGTCCACAAATGAAACGGGTGTAAACCAACATAGTTTTCTGTGTTATGCTTATATTGGACACTCCTGCGACAAATGTTTAGCTGTCATTTTACCAGCTCCTTAGTTACATTCATCAGTGTCTCCTATCTTTAGTTTATTAAGCATGTGATATTTCAGCCTGTTTGGTCCTGTACAGAGTATTAAGATTAGTACTTCTTTTCGGTTGAATTGGTAATATGCATCATCTGTCTAGTGGCGTGTATGCTCTGATTTCTATTTGGTTCTGTAATTGATAGTTATAAATCTCATGGCCTCATCTTGGGTTATGTATGTATCAGGCTATGGTAATCTTCTACATTTCCTTTGCCGATCTATCTTATTTCCATTTTTGTGATTCATGAATTCTTACACTCCTGTGTCACACTATTATAAGAGCACGGAAAGATTTATTCTCTCGTCCTTTTTTCTCTTACTTTCTGCCACATTCCATCTTGTTTACTGCTCCCCCTTCATTTATTTGAATAAAATATGTTGGACAGATATGAAACACCATGTCACCACTGCCAGAACAGCAAGGGGTAAGAGAATAATCACAACAGGGATGAAATGTCTGAGAAAGTATACATTTTGTCACAAGAAGTTAAAGTAATGTTAGTTGTATTTTCACAATAGGACATTGCAATCAACCCAAGCAATTACTGGCGGTTTGTGATTTACTGGGCAATTTTAGTTCAGTAGTTTGCCAACTGGCAAGATCGAAGGGAACAGACCAAGAGGAAGACCGAGAGGAAAATATCTGGATGGCTTGGCCACATGGCATGGACGAGACAGGAACACTGAGCTGATCCACGACTCTGGTGATCGAGTGAAATGGCGAGTCATGACCGCCCACGCTTTCCGGCATGGCACATGATTGATTGATTGAGTTTGCCATTGTTTTCTGAACGGTGGACGCCTCACGCCACTGAAATCCCCTAAGCCACAGCGCGGTTGTCACATTAAGAGACAGATCAAAAATAATAATAAGAAGCAACAACAAGAAATTGTCCCAAAGCGGAATCCAGCTATGAGCCTGTGATACGATAGAGCCATCATATTCTGTAGATCTTACTACACGAAGGAACACGTGGTCAATCTGTCACTCACTATCGCAGGCGACGAATTCAGACATCGAACCAGCGGCAGGCGGTGCTCCAGGCATTATCAGCACAATTCGCTCTCAACTTCGCTAACACGGCCGCTATTAAGAAGCAAGCGGAGACAATTCCTCTAGTGATTTATATCAACAGACAAAGAGACAAACGGTTTGATCACGCAACAAGACGGCATTCAAGTAGCATCGACATTTACATACAACGACAACATATCAAAATGGCTACAACAATTACAAATAAAATACAAACATTCACTGACTGGAGCACAAACAGAATTTCAAGATCGGTATAACAGAATCATTCCTGCAGAGCTTAGAGAGAGAAGCTGACTGATTCCAGCGAATCAAGTTGGCGCTGAATAGGACACACACTGGGAAAACACAATACAAGTATAAATAGAGAATTGTTCTCTGGAACTCACAGGGCAACCGAACTAGAAAGAAAACTGAAACACGCGAGAAGAGGAATAGAGATGGAGATGAGTACAATTTGGTTGACGTGGAAGAAGTTACAGAAGATAATAAGAGATATTGGCGGTTAGCATGAGCTGGTTCTTGGCCCTTGCTATAGTGTTGGATAAAGGACAGAAGAAAACCAACCATATCAAGATGCAGACCCCCAAGAATATGGGTTAACGAAATAGCAGAGGACAACAAAGTTGTGTTCAAACAACACAATCTCCATCAGAAATTACGTTGTTCAGTCCACACAATCTGCAGCACAAATTAAGATGTTCAGTCCACACAAACAGTAGCATAATTTATGTTGTTCAGTCCACACAAACTGTAGCACAGATTACGTTGTTCAGACAACACAAACAGTAACACAGTTTATTTTGTTCGGACACCACAAATTGTAGCACAGATTACGTTGTACAGTCCACACAAACTGCAGCACGCATTACGTTGTTCAGTCCACACAAACTATAGCATATTTAATGTTGTTCAGTCCACACAAACAGTAGCCCAATTTATGTTGTTTAGACCACACAAACTGTGGCACATATTACATTGTTCAGTCCACACAAATTGTAGCACATATTACGTTGTTCAGTCCACACAAACTGAAGCGCAGATTATGTTGTTCAGTTCACACAAACTGTAGCAGAGATTATGTTGTTCAGTCTACACAAACTGTAGCACAGTTTACATTGTTCAGTCCACACAAACTGTAGCACAGATTATGTTGTTCAGTCCACACAAATTGTAGCACAGATTACGTTGCTCAGTCCACACAAACAGTAGCACAGATTACGTTGTTCAGTTCACACAAACCGTAGCACAAATTATCTTGTTTAGTCCACACAAACTGCAGCACGTATAACACATAACCATACCCCGTAAACTACAGCACACGTAACCATGATCATCCCACACTAAGTACACAAAATAACTTTGTTCGTAATGTTCATTTACAATATTGTTGAAATGCATAACAGTGACCGCGAAAAGGAGAAACACTGCATGCTTTGAATGCAGCTGATGTGTTCTGTAAGAAGCGTTAATCGATTATTCAATACATTATCATAACAAACTGTAATGGGTTATTCCATAGATGACTAAAACAAACTCTAATCACTTATTCCCTAGATGACTGAACCAAGGTTGATCGTTTGTTCCGTATGTGAATAAAAAGAAGAGTTGATCGTTTACTGCATATGTGAACAAAAACAAGAGTTGATCGTTCACTCCGCGTGTGAACAAAAATAAGCGTTAATCGGTTATTCCATATGTGAACAAATACAAGCGTCGATCGTTTATTCCATATGTGAACAAATACAAGCGTTGATCGTTTATTCCATATGTGAACACAAATCAAGCGTTAATTGGTTATTCCATATGTGAACAAAAACAAGGGTTAATTGGTTATTCCGTGTGTGCACAAAAACAAGCGTTGATGGTTTATTCCATATGTGAACAAAAAGCAAGTGTTTATCGGTTATTCCGTATGTGAACAAAACCAAGCGTTAATCGGTTATTCTCTATGTGAAAATAAAAAACGACAATCAGCCATTCCATTGCTGATCAAATCATGTAGTTGAAGGCCAGTATTTAAGGTTCACATATTCAGGCAATAGTAGTCGAAGGCCAGCATTTTAGATTCATATATACAGGTAGTAGTAGTTGGATGCATGTATTCGAGATCATATATTCAAGCAATAATTGTTGGATGCCTGTATTCGAGTTCATATATTCAAGGAATAGTAGTTGGAGGCCAGTATTTGAAGTTCTTACATTCAAGCAATCGTAATTGGAAGTCAGTTTTAGCGCCTGATAACTACAACACGCTTTATGTCGCTTGCTTATAATTAGTTGTATATTCTCTTCAGCGTATATAACATTGATCTGGCTTAGTATGTAAAGGATCACTAATAACTGCGTAACTGCACTCAGTGGGTCAAGTGTTCAGTTCAGTATCACTCCGGTCGCGTTTACTCCCCAAGACATATCCTTGTACTACTTTTAGACTGGATCGGCTTTCAAAATCAAGTTTAGAAATCCGTCTCGATAGAATTTAATCCCATTACCACATGGCCGACAGGCGAGCGTCCACACACACACACACACACACACACACACACACACACACACACACACACACACACGCACACGCACGCACGCACACAATCACACACACTCACTCACACATCGCTTTATGGATTACCCAAAATCATTTGACGAAGAATTATGGAGCACACAGAAAGCTAATGGTTTCCAACTACAATAAAGGTGTGTGAGTATAGTTATCTGTATAGGAGTGTATGTAGATGTGTGGGTTGCTATTTTAATGTAATTCCTGACTTACGTGATCAAATCTCCTGTTTGTACAAGCTCTGTGCTGACAGTAAATGTCGGGATCTGATTGTAATAGTACCATGTAGCTCGGTGCTTTACATGAACGATTGTAACAGAACATCCAACCACATGTTAACAGACAGGTTACTAGAATTAACTTGCACAAATACTTCAATGGAACATGAGCCGTACATATTACCTGGTTTGGCTTACAAAGTCTCGACTACTGGAGCCACTCTAGTGGAGTTTGGCAAGTTTGTGCCAATCTCTAAGCCACTCCAAGGTAAACACGGTTTACTATGAATTAATGTATTCAGTCCTGAGTTCCCTCGGGTGGCCATGACATCGTTGTAACCTCGTGGCATTGTCACGTCGCCCTACAACGAACACCTAAATACAGTTGTGTACATAACTAGCTAGATATATGTGTGGGGACATACGTATTTCTTGTCCCAACTGCTCATCCATGTAATACTCCTAAAACAACTACCAGTCCGCGATTGTAGCCGAGAGTGGGCGAGATGCATCCTCGCAGGCCTTAACATGGCAATGAAGAAAGGAGGTCGGTTGCTGAGACAATACAACCACAAAAGATGTATATCAATGAGTTGGTGTTTGCCATTACAACATGCAAGAATCAATAATTCGTGACTGTTTTCTCCAAACTAAAAGCCGAGGAGAATTTGCAGTAGAAGCATGTTGCCTAATGAGTAGATTGAGTTCCATTGTTTGGGTGAAGCTGTTATCCCTCACATCTTCCGCTCACTAACTAGCATCATTTACTTCTCGCGGTGTCACTTCGTGTCAGTTTTCTTCCATTGTTATTTCGCACTGGGTCGATAAAACCAATGCATATATTTTAGCGGACAATATCAGCTCTAGTTTGCATAATACTATGCTAATACACTTGTTAAGAGTTGGAGTCGTGGGACGAGGGACAAAAAATAAACCGTGTTCATCAAATGTAATCGATATCGAGCTGACAAAGAGAAAAAAAGAGACAGGGAAAGTATGAAATGCAGCTAGATAAAAGCATGGGGAGAAGTATCTGAATCAGTAGAGCCGAGAACAATAACCCAGAGAAGAGTGAATAAAAAAAACTGATAACATAGATATAGTTTCCGAGCATTTGACGGATAGGCAATTAGTGAAGGTAGTGGACATGATGGAGTGGTAGAGACGGATGCTAGAAACGTTATGAAACTGATGGAATGATGAAAAGGTATTCAATCAACGTTGTATAAATTTTAGAATGAGGGACAGGTATTCAAGAAACGCTATTGAAATGATGGAATGATGTAGAGGTATTCAGAAAACGTAGTGAATTTTTTGCGGTTACGGCGTGATGTAGAAGACATTCAGTATAGACAACAGAAATGATGGAGGGACGAACAGACATTCAGTGAAGCTAATGGAAAGTATGGAGTGATGGAGAAGTATTCAATAAACGTAGTGGAAATTATGGAGTGATGGAGAAACATTCTGTACAGACAATGGAAAGTATGGAATGATGGAGAAACATTCAATAAACTTAGTGAAAATGATGGAGTGATGTAGAAACATGTAACAAATGTAGTGGCATTGGCGGAGTGGTGGCGTGACAGCAGACATACCGTGGTGACGACACCATCAATTCACTTGAGTTGTATTTGTATATACATGGCTGCCAAATCAGAGGAGCCTGAAAGAGACATTAGAAAGAATGTATCATTGTTACTTCTGAAATAAATATTCAGGAGAGATTAATGTGATACACATATGAGATAAATGAACGTAGTTATTTTAGGTCAAAACACCCACGAGTAGAATCCTGCTGCTGTCACTGCAGTGATCAACGCGCTCATCAGTTAAAATTTAGAAGATTACTATGTGCTTATCTATGTAGATGGATGTTATACAGCAGCAGCAGAGAAGTGTGTGGGCATTTACTTTAAATTCAACGGACAGAACCATTCAAGAAGCCAGTGGTGCCCAATCTATGACCATGTGTAGCATGATTATGGAGGTGATGGCAGTAATACGTGCTTATACATTGCGTTTGTAAAGTCTCATTACACTTTGCATGTAGAACAACTGTTTGTTGGAGAGTATGTTTACATGGTGCTAGCCCCGTGTTTTTATAGGCCAGTCGGCAATCGATGGTTAATGTGGTCAATATCACAACGGTCGCCGTTACTTTCCAATATATTTTGTGGTACCCATTTTAGTCTGGGTTCCCCAGAGAGCCCGGTGATTATTAAAGAAATAATAAGCGTTTTTATGGGAATTATAATCTTGACCACCGGACCTGCAGGCTTGCCTGATAGTCACTGTCCACCCGCGGCTCCTCTTAACTGAGTGGATTCGTGTTGTGATTAGTTTCTGGTTAGTTGATCGGTTGCTTGGTTGGTTGGTTGGTTGGTCGGTCGGTCAGTCGGTCGGTTGGTTGGTTGATTGGTGGGTTGGTTGGTTGGTTGGTTGTTTGGTTGGTTGGTTGGTTGGTTGGTTGGTTGGTTGGTTGGTTGGTTGGTTGGTTGGTTGGTTGGTTTGTTGGTTGGTTGGTTGATTGGCTGGTTGTGAATCCTCTGAAATACTGCCAGTATTAATTCTAAAGTCGAAGTCAATTTCTTTCAGGTCGTCCAAGCCATGAAAAGGGTGTGTTTCTGTAGGTGAGACTGGTATAGAGATGTGTTCCCCTACCTAGTGGAAAAGTACCAACTCCATGGGGTTTGTATTGCACACTTCTCCTTACTCTTTGCAAGTCTTGAGATCTGCGGGGTGTGCTAGGAGCGTACTGTTAACTGACACTGTCTCTCACCTTGCCGTCTTGGCAGACGATACTTTTATACATTGTGCTTCATAAAGAACATACTAACTACATGGCAGTTAGACCAAGGGTGGAATTAAATCTCTCTATAGTACAATGACTGGGCTGAATTGCAAACACCATGAGTTGCCCATGCAGTATGATGCGTCTCTCGGTTTGCCAAGTTTACTCCAGAGGAAAGGTAACACCAATATATTTGGAATAAACAGGCTGCAGAAGCTGCTGGATCAGCAAAGCAATTCTCTAACTGTTCGCCTTTCGGAGCTTCGATCCTACACCAGCTGCCGACCAAGACTTAGAACCTGGTCTGCTCTGCAATGATATTTAGTCTTCGGTTACATTTCCTTACACTTGCACCCTCCCAATTGTGCCCCTCCACATGAAGCCGCTGGCATAATGTGGGGTGTCGGGTTTGGTAAGCGCCTCGCAACATACGGCGCTAACAGAAAGCAAATAGTCCCGTCTACTGTCATACAGTAGTTCAGTCATATATGACTAAGATCTGACATCATGTGGAGAGGTACATTAGGTTATAATCCGGTCATGACTGGGCACAGCAGATATTGCTGGCTGTCTTTAAGTAATGTTTTCTCCGTGGGCTTTAGGAATTTCAAAGTCAACCAGTTACAACCCACTGCTCAGGAGGAAGGCCTAAGATGTAATGGCTTACCCTTGATATCCAAGAAACTGCCATGGATCAAAACTGACGATTCTCACATTTTGGGGCAGTCCTTGAAGCTAGCGAATAAAGCAGTCTGAAGACAGAGATTAAGTGTAGATAGGTCAGATTTCTTGCCCATGGTATGACAAGAGACAGACTTAGTGGCAGCTGATATTTTTGATGAAAAATAAGGACAATTTGACTAAATAAAATTTTTTTAAAAAGAACAAATTCCTGACTTGAGTCTCTAGGTGTCGCTTGAGAGGGTGGACCAAGGCCTCCCCATCCCCCATTTCTTGCCATGACGATGTGACCGTTGGATTTAGGAACTAAAGGGTAAAGAATATTATGCATATAAAAGATAAATAAGCTATGGGATTAATCTAACAAACATCTAGGAAAACCCATTACTACACACAGAACAGATAAATGGACAAGTTTATTATCTGACCTAAAAACTAAGACATTTTACTGTAATGTATTGGCACTTTGCCTGCAGACAGACAATAGATGATAGCATGTTTCATTGTGCTTCAAAAAGGGCACAATAACCTCTCCATAGCACAAAGCTTGCGTTAAATTGTAGAGATGTGTTGTCCATGCAGCATGATTCCTCTCTCAGCCTGGCTAGTTTACCCCAGAGGAAAGATAACACCAATATATCTGGAAAACAACAAGCTGCAGAAGCAGCTGGATCAGCAAAGCAGTTCTCTAACTGTCCGCCTGTCGGAACTTAGATCGTACACTAGTTGCCGACCAAGGCTTAGAGCTTGTTCTGCCCTGCCATGACATTTAGTCTTTAGGTTGCATTTCCTCGCACTAGGATAACGCTTGCACCCTCCCAATTGCGATCCTCAGCCCGATGCCGTTGGCACAATGTGGGTGATGGGTTTGGTGAGAGCCGCCCAACATTCTGCGCTAACAGAAAGCAAATAGTACTGTCTACTGTTATCCAGTAGATCAGTCATATCTGATTAAGGCTTGAATTATACCTAAGAAAACACACTTAGAACAAACATTGTGTCTCTTGGAACAAACATCTATAAATGAATAATATAAAACAGAACAAATAAATGAACATTGCGATTACTGGCTCAAACATCCTTCTGAACAAGGGTGAGAAAAAGCTGCCTAATTAAATGCTTATGGATGCCATTATTTATGTCGTGTTCGAAAACCTCACCTGCAGTCTATTTTTATCTTTGAGATTCTTACAATGGGGAGAATGTAGTTACAATGTATGTCTAAGAAAGCTATACAACATCTGCAAGTTGACACGTAGTTGTTTGTGCTATAATGGATTGTGGGTTAAAGCTACATGGTAAAGCTACACTGTTGTGGTCGTACATCATGCATGCATGTTTGCTAGACGTGATAAGATTGTAACCAAAGTGTTGACAGGCAATGAGTCAACATGGAATACACAGGCAGGAAAATGGCATGTACACATTTCGCTTCAAGGCATTTGTAAGTGACTGTAAGAACCCTAGAGATAAATGAACATTGTTATACTTGGTCCACGAAATAAATTGACATTGTCGTTCCACTGATACACGGACATTATTATTCATCGTTCAATTATATGCATGGACCTTGTTAATCATCGTCCCACTGATATACATGAATGTTTTATACATCGTCCCACTGATATACATGAATGTTTTATACATCGTCCCACTGATATACATGAATGTTTTATACACCGTCTCACTGATATACATGAATGTTTTATACATCGTCCCTCTGATATACATGAATGTTTTATACATCGTCCCACTGATATACATGAATGTTTTATACATCGTCCCACTGATATACATGAATGTTTTATACATCGTCTCACTGATATACACGAATGTTTTATACATCGTCTCACTGATATACATGAATGTTTTATACATCGTCCCACTGATATACATGAATGTTTTATACATCGTCAAACTGATATAAATGAATGTTTCATACATCGTCAAACTGATATACATGAATGTTTTATACATCGTCTCATTGATATACATGAATGTTTTATACATCGTCAAACTGATATACATGAATGTTTTATACATCGTCTCATTGATATACATGAATGTTTTATACATCGTCCCACTGATATACATGAATGTTTTATACATCGTCTCATTGATATACATGAATGTTTTATACATCGTCCCACTGATATACATGAATGTTTTATGCATCGTCTCACTGATATACATGAATGTTTTATACATCGTCTCACTGATAAACATAGATATTATTATTCATCGTCCTAATAATATACCTGGAAAATATTATACATCGTCCACTGATATGCATGTATATTTGTATACATCGTCCCATTGATATACATTGGTATTATTATTCATAGTCCCACTGATATACATGGACAATATTATTCTTTGAGCCACTGATATACCTGGAAAATATTGTACATCGCCCACTGATCGTCCCACTGAAAAACATATATTATTATTCATCGTCACACTGATATACCTGAAAAATAGTGTACATCATCCACTGATATACATGGATATATTTAAACATCATCCCATTGATATACATTGGTATTTAATTATTCATCGTCCCATTGATATACATTGGTATTTAATTATTCATCGTCCCATTGATATACGTGGACAATATTATTCTTCGAGCCACTGATACATAAGGACATTTTTATTCATAGTGCCACTGCAATATTTTTTTCGCATATCCTTTACAGGACATCGCTGTCAACACCAGCATTTTACCGCTGTCGTTGATTTCTTGGCAAGATTACGCTCAGTAGTTTGCAATTGCTTTCTGAGCGGCTGGCTCACTTATCCCGTAAGTTACCAGCGCGGCTAGAACCGCTTCCAATCCTCGCACGCTGCGTTACCCTACGTGGATAAATGGGATTACGGAGAAAGTCGTTTAACCTCTAAGCCAGGGAAACCAGCCACTGCTATATGGACATGTGTTATTCATAATCAAATACATACAGATTCATACAGATAAATAAACATTCAAAAACATAAACATTAATACAGCCGGACAGTTAGAGTATTGCTTTGCTGATCCGGCAGCTTCTGCAGATGGTCTTGTTCCAAATTTATTCGTGCTACCTTTCCTCTGGAGTAAGCTAGGCAGACAGAGAAAGAGGGATCGTGCTGTATGGGCAACACATGGTCTCTAAGTTCAGCGCAGGCTCTGTGCTATGGATATGTAAAATTCCATTCTACAAACTATCCTCTATCAAAACGGTAAGCTGACAGTCATACAGATACATACACATAACCAAACACCTACATATTCATACAGATACAGCAACATTGTTATCCATCGTCCCATAAGAACACTGTTTTGTCATTAATTGTCCAACAAATGTACAGACGTTGTTATTTCTGATGTAAGACATACACACACTGTTAAACATTCATGAAACATTGTTAGTTGCTTTCAAAGAGATACTTACACATGTTACTACTTGTGTATAGATTCATGTACTATATTATCCCTACACCAACAAACCTATGTTATATTGTTATTCCTGGTCCAACATACACAGGGTGTATTTGTAATGACTGTGCAGTGTTTGAAAATATTGCCGGTCCAAGTTTTGTATTTACCTATTATGTTGCATGAACTTTACAGAGGGTGAATACAAAACTTGGACCGGCAATATTTTCAAACACTGCACAGTCATTAAAAATACAGCCTGTAGATGAACACTGTTATTCATTGTCCCGCTTAGGAAATTAGCATGGCCGAATGGATAAGCGCGCTCCTTCTTAAACTGCCGGTGTGCTGATGCCGATGTAGCGGGTTCAACCCCAACACCGGTCTGTTGGACTAAATTGTTGACTTCTCGTCCTTGACTTGGGGACGTAAATTACAAGTACCTCTGAAGTCTGCCCAAATTACCTTTGGCCATTGTTTAAATAGAATGCTAGACACAGTAAACGTTTAAATATATTACACATTCCGAAGCCTAGGATTGACTTATACAAAACAAGCTCAACGTACTCTGCAGCTCAGCTGTGGAACAATCTTCCACAAGAAATAAAAGACATCACCAATCCTTATTCATATAATCGCAAATTACTCGAACACTATCTCAGTACGGATTACCTTCCCCCATAATAATAGTGATAATAATAATAATAACAAAACCCTAGTATAACAGTCAGTCCCCTTTTGGTAGGCCAGTATATTCCACATGGCTAATAAGTGTCTGACCATTATATAATGTTACTGTGTCGTGTAGTTTTGATGTTCGCATTTTGCCAATGCTTTTATAATGCATAAGTTTTATATTGTTGCTGTTCTCTGTTAGCCTTGAATGATGTGTGAATGAAATAATGTATGGAAGAGAGTGATAGAAGGGCAGAATGTTAGACGGGCCTGCGTGCCCAATTCTTAACCCTTTGAAAATAAAGTTTGTTTGTTTGTTTGTTTGTTTTGTTTGTAGGTTCGCATGATGACGAGGGACATTGGTAATAGAGAAAGCTAATCCACACGCAAAATTCAGTCCGGTGCTACTAGAAGTATCGTGTATGGACTACGCTCGAGTTCACAGCGCGCAAGCACAAATAAAATTGCCGCGCTTAAATTGACAGAAAAATCGTGTACACGCCTTAAAGCGTATTGGGCGGATGGTGCTAGACCCATATTGTAATAGAGCAACTGGGACTCCATGGATGGTGTGGTCAGAATTTAACCGCCCATCTTTACTTTGAATGGCATTTCCTAGTTCCCATTTTCGGTTGAGTTGACCTCGGAGCCTAGGTCAATTTTTAAGTCTCTCTGGATGTGGATTCGATCCCATAACCTGGGCGGCATGCCAGCGTTAAGCTCCCACAATTACAGTACTTAGAGCTAACTCGGCAACATGAATGAATCAGAAATGGTAGTATCGTGTACACTGTCGTGTTCTATAGCAACTGAATATAGCAATACATATTCCTCCGACACAACACAGTTATCTTGTAAACGGATATGCCTCAAACAAGGAACCCGAAGATATAATGATGCTGTCATAGTGGATCGTTTGCACATGCCCATTCGTTTTCTTTTTTTAAATAAAAAGCGATAAGGGGGTCCAGTGTGCATGCTGCTCGCGGAAAATATCATTGGCCATGTGTACATCCTTAGAATTTGTCAGGAAATTGATATTTCCAGGGTAAATTTCTACAATTAAAAAAAAAAAAACTTATCACAATACAGTAGTTTTAGTACACAAATCCCTTATATTTTGGAAAGCCAGGAGGAGTCATTAAAAGAACGGAAACATACAAATACCTGGGTACAATCTTCAACTGCTCCAACATCATAAGGGAAGAAATACAAACTAGTATCAACTCTGGAAATAAGATATACTATGTACTACAACATCTACTAAAATCAAAGGCGCTATCTCGTAACACCAAAATCATAATATACAAAACACTGATCAGACCAGTTGTGCTGTATGGCTCTGAAACCTGGAGTACAACGAAATGAGACGAAGCCTTGTTACAAACCTTTGAGAACAAAATTTTAAGACGCATCTTTGGACCCATTAGGGATACACAAAGTGGAGAGTGGAAAAGAAGAAGTAACAAAGACATTTATGATTTGTTTAAGTCCCCGCTAATCACAGGTATCATGAAGGCTAATAGACTACAATGACTGGGGCATATAGAAAGAATGGAAGATAATAGGGAAACAAAACCGCTTACACTCAGGAAATAAATGACCGTAGACCCCGAGGTAGACCAAGAAGGCGGTGGAGAGATAATACATGTACAGACCTACAAGCACTTGGAATCAACGACTGGCAAGAGAAGGTCCACCAGAGAGACGAATGGAGACAGATTGTATTTGCAGCAAAGAATCTCAATGGCTCGGAACGCTGAAGAAGAAGAAGAAGAAGAAGAAGAAGAAGAAGAAGAAGAAGAAGAAGAAGAAGAAGAAGAAGAAGAAGAAGAAGAAGAAGAAGAAGAAGAAGAAGAAGAAGAAGAAGAAGAAGAAGAAGAAGAAGAAGAAGGAGTCATCATATTATAGTCACGAAACTTTTTTTTTTTTTTGGGGGGGGGGGGGGGGAGTAATTTATTTGTCCCTTGATGCAACTGGTGAAAAAGTCATCATGGTGCCATCTTTATAAAAAAAGACTTCTGAAGTAAATTCCCGAGACTTTCTTTGGCAAGCTATTCGGTCAGTGACATGAATGTTTGAAAGTAACAGAAGATCAAAATAACTGAAATCCACGGTCTAAGAGTTGGAAGGTTTGAAGAGTTAGACATTCACGGGAGTTCGGTTACAGGGTAATACTAGCTGGTTATAAATTACCTGCTTCACTGTAATTATGTCTCAAGAAAGGGAAACATATATGCTACTTACTGGTATGGTATATATTCTTGGGTCTGCCTCAACAACTAGTACTATTCAACAGAAGCCAGGCGTTAACTTGTCAAAGCATTGCAGAGGTGACACAATATTAAGAACTTATGGCAGAATACCAGCGAAAACCTAAAGTGACTTGTTTGAGAACATGAATCTTTCTATGGCGACATACAGCTGTGAGCCAAATGCCATTTTGCATTCACTAAAGCAAAGTATCTGAGCTTTTGAACTTCAATGTTACGAACAATTTATTGAATACCGTGGCCAAGAAGGAAATAATATTGGCATGCTACAAGATCTGAACATCGGAGAAAACTGGCTCATTAATAGAAGATGTCGGAAACATGGCCATATTAAACATCACAGTGGCTTGGAAAGTACAGTGGCAGAATACATAATTCCCGGAAGAAGGGGAGGGGTCGACCAGCACGGAGATGGACATAGGTCGACCAGCACGGAGATGGACATAGGTCGACCAGCACGGAGATGGACATAGTTCGACCAGCACGGAGATGGACATAGGTCGACCAGCACGGAGATGGACGTAGGTCGACCAACACGGAGATGGACATAGGTCGACCAGCACGGAGATGAACATAGGACACTGCAGACAGACATCTTGGGTATGAGCATGCACGAGGCAGTAGATCTCATGTAGCACCAAGTTACGTTTCTATGGCCAGTGATAAGAGTGGCATTCTGCAAGTGACCCACTACACGAAGGTGATGACGGGTCGACCCCAGGGCTGAATAGAAAATGTTACCATCTTACCATCTAACCATCTTAGTAATTTACTATAGATAGGGACTGTTCATAGTGCCAAAGTGTTAGTGAAATTAGAGAGCATACAGAACGAAGATATACGGGTGAGCCTTGGATGCACAAGGGACACGCCGACATTGTGTTTGCGACACATCATAGCTTTGCCAAAGATTGCTGACAGGCTTAAGGTGCTGCAGGCTAAGTCATATCTCACTGCGGCCCTGGCAAAGACCATACACTGCATGAAAACATGGACACAGTTAAGGGCCAGGCTGGTCAAAGGAAAATCATGGATGGCTCAGTCAAAGACACAATCAGAGAAGTGTGCATGCTTGACTACATTGAAAGAGGAAAGAGGTGGGTCAGAATGCCGAAGGTTATATTCGCATAAGACCCGGAGTGCAAGGGTTTGCCAGCAGGCTCCTCAGAATGGAAGATACAACAACTGATTCACCACAATTCTCGCCTGGACGATGTAATCTTCTCAACGGATGGCTGTGTGCTTAGAGACACACAAAAATGATTGGTGATTCATAGCGAATGTCACTAGCCAGTATTTAATGTAGGAGATCCTGATATATAATACAACCACATCTAGTCTGAAAATGGGGGAGGGGGGTGGGGGTGGAGGTCACTACGGCGTTCCGCTCGCTGGAGAACTAAAAGCTCATTTCGTGATTCCATGTACCAACGAGGCATGCTGAAGAGGGTGAAGATATGCGTTCTTTGTGCAGAGCGTCGTGTTTCAATTCACAAATTAACGATAGTAAGCATCCGTTGAATCTTTTCCCCAGGACATTCTGGTATATTCTGAAAGCAGCAGACTGGCAGATTGGCTGAGTCTGCACCGCTGTGTTGGGTATTCGTGCACTATAAGGCAGATATGGTTAGGGCCCTGTGGCAACATGTGAACAGTGTGTACGAACAGATAAGTTATCACAACCTGGAAAGAATGGTGCAGCAGGGAATCACCAGAGGATCTGGCCGTCACGCAGTACTGCGAGGAAAGGCCACAGTCACATAATCAGACCGCATCCGGAACCATGTGTATATGACACTTTGCGCTGGTTGTTGAAGATATGCATGGAATGCGTATAGGAATGTCTTGAGTACTGTGATGTCGGTTCTTGACTCAATTCAACTCCATACAGTAACCAATATCTCAATGGCTTGCATTGATAATGAACGGTCTGGCAGATTGTGTACGACATTTACAGGTGTATGAACATACGTTAAATGCTGCAAAAGTATCAAACAGACAGGCGACCAGATACCTTCTTCGTCCCTTTAGGTTTTTGAAAACTTACTATGAAATCGGACACAAAGTTTAAAATTCGGTGGTTTGGTGTTAGACAGAGGACGACCTAGAGAATATGCTGGATTGGTTGATAGAAAGATCATTGTCGGAAAAGAGTGGCAACACGAAAGATAGAAAGATGGGGATTAATATGACGACCGAGGCCGTACGCGTGGAATATGGGAATAAGATTGTTTTCAAAAGCTAACGACATGTAGCAACTCATTCAGTTTCTAAGCATAAATGATTCACACTTGTTTCATTTCTCAAGCAGTTGAACTTCTATGAATGAGGAGGAGTTAATAAATGTCTACAACAGAGAGAGGTTTCAGTACGACCTGTCTAAGATAGACACGGTGAAGTAAAGTAAAGTAAAGTAAAGTAAAGTAAAGTAAAGTAAAGTAAAGTAAAGTAAAGTAAAGTAAAGTAAAGGAAGGGAAAGGAAAGGAAAGAAAAGGGATCGGAAGGGAAGTACAGTACAGTACAGTACAGTCTTCTCTTGGCACATTGCTGTCTAGACAGACGATAGTTTTTTACATTGTGTTTCACAAAGGCATATTAACTACAACCCACAGCAGTGGCGAATGTGACTGATAAGGCCAATTCGCGCTGTAAGTGTTCCTTCACAGTGGATGCATGTGAGCACATGGTCATTTCCACCATCATGCACCATCTTACGTCTCACATGCTCTGTGTGTGACTTATCTGCAATAATTTCTCCTTTGTCTTTATTCAATTTCTGATATTTGCCCTCCATGCTGCACGTTCAGCGGCGACTTGCTCCCAATGTGCATTATCAATACCTGCATTAATCATGTGCCGCTTACAATTCTGTTCTGCTACACACATCTTTGTATCGTAGTAGAGGCTAACCCTGAGATCCCTTACCTATCTGTAAAAAGATGTCCTTTGGTATTCTACCATCATCCATCCTTCTAACATGTCCAATCCATCTAAGTCTACGAAGACTGATCACAACCTGATCTTTCCAATACTTCAGTATTTGTGATTTTGTCTTGCTACTCAATACCAAGTATTCTTCTCAGACACCGCATATGAAAGCTGTTTAAAAGTTTTTCTTGGTGTGAGTAAGTAGTTCAGGCTTCACTGCCATAAAGAAGAGTATTAAGGACGCAGGCTTGATAGACAAGGACTTTTGTTTTGGCAGTAAGCTTCCTGTTCTCCCAGACACTTTTTGTTAACCTGCCTTACCAATCCTGATGTTGATTTTCTGATCTAGGGATAATTTGCTAGTTACCTCTGATCCTAGATATGTATAATGGTCTACTATCTCTAGTTCGGCGTCGTCAATAAGGATTGATGGTACCCCATTTGCACATTGTGACATAATCTGTGTCTTCATTTTGTAAATTATTAAACCAAATTCAGAACAAGCATTGGAGAAAAGTAAGGCGCCTCCTTCCCTCCGCTAGTCTACGGGACACCCTTGGGCAAGGTGGAGTACCCGTTTAGCCCCCCGATCAGGGTTACGTGAAGCCATGGTGCAGGTTGTGGATGAAGATGTAGAGCAGCCAACAGATAGTTGTAGGTTATGGTCTCCACCTTCACGACGGTAGGCAGAGGAACTCTATTTTGAGGAGACAATGGCTACGGTCACTGACCAGTATGGTCACTGCTAGGAAGGAAAGCAATGGCAAACTACCTTCTTTACAGATGCCAAGAAAATCATGTTGTGTGAAATCATCGATAATCAGAGAAACGGCGTAAATGGGTGCTCCATAGGAGCAGCCTCGCCCAGTAGGGATAGTCATGCGCACCAGGTGACTCCAGACCGTCAACAGGCTACTAGGTGCAACAGATTAATATCATTGAAAGTAGGAACTTGGAACGTTAGAACAATGAATGCAGATGGAAAATTAGAAAATATCAAAAAAGAAATGGGGAGAGAGAATATTAACATATTAGGGGTATCGGAAACGAGATGGAAAGGAGCAGGGATAAGGACAGGAGAGGATTGTAAGATTATTTACTCTGGGGGAGAAGAACAGCAAAGAGGTGCAGCCATTATATTAGATAAGCAAACATCAAATCTGTCAAAGGATATCATGCTGTGTCAGACAGAGTCCTATTAGTAAAATTAAACGGAAGACCTTTTAAAATAAATGTCATTCAAGTATATGCCCCAACAAGTGAAAGCAGTGAAGAAAGCATAGAGGAATTTTATAATGACGTGCAGTCTGCTTTGAAGAACTGCAAAAAATCAGAAATAAATATCATAATGGGTGATTTCAACGCAAAAATAGGACAGCAAGGCGATGGATGCAGTGTAGGCAACCATGGTTTGGGAGAGAGAAATGAAAGAGGATACAGACTTGTAGAATGGGCAAAAGAACAAGAAATCGTTGTAGGAAACACCTGGTTTAAACAGCATCCTAGAAGATTATGGACATGGAGGAGTCCAGACAGCAGGATTACAAACCAGATAGATTACATCCTGATTAGCAAAAGGTTTCGAAATGTGTTAACAGTCGTAAAAACAGTTCCAAATGCAGACTGTTACAGTGATCACAGATTAATTACAGGCACATTGAGGGTAAAGTTAAAGAAAGTCAAGTATACAGCAGGAAACCCTAAATATGACTTGTGCAAATTGAAAACTGACAAAGAAATACAAGATAATTTTAACATAGAAGTAAAGAACAAATTTGATATATTGTCTGATCTAGAGATCCTGTTTCAAGATGTAGATGATCAATGTGAAACGATGAAGAATTCAATCAGTTGCGCAGCAGAAAAAACTATTCCAAAAGTAAAGAAAGTGGGCCGTAAGACATGGATGACTGAAGAAATTTTACAACTAATGGAAACAAGAAGACAGAACAAAAATAATCCTGCCAAATATGAAGAAATTCACATAAAAGTGAGAACCTTATGTAAGGAGGCAAAAGAAACATGGCTTGAGAAAAATTGCAGAGAAATTGAAAAACACAACAGTAACAATGCGAAACTAATGCACAAAAGAATTCAGGAGCTTACTAATCAAAGAACACGTACATCAGCAGGCTGCCTAAAGACAAAAGATGGAAGAGTCATAATAGAAAAAGATCAGATCTTACATGAATGGTCAGATTATGTGAAAAACCTTTATGACGATAACAGAGACGAACAGTATGATGTCCAAAATAATAATGAAGGACCAGCAATTTTAAAGATGGAGGTTCAGAATGCGCTTAACCATATGAAATCTGGCAAGACCCCCGGTTCAGACAGCGTCACAACAGAAATGATTAATGCTTTAGAAGAATATAGAATAGATAAAGTTACCAGTCTGCTTAATACAATATATGATACTGGAAATATACCTCAGGAGTTATGTAATTCTGTATTTATTGCAATCCCAAAGAAATCAGGAGCCTTGGAATGTGATCATTTAGCCAGGAGTTCTTGTGTCGGTCTGCAATGTCGGTAACACTCTACCATGCCCAGTAGATGGCTTCTTGGCGTGTTAACAATCTGGCAACAACATGGTTATTTATATACAATACATCATCGTATACATTTCACTTAACGCCCTTGGTGTAATAATGTAATAACAATTAAATGAAAGGGACATAACTTCAAAATTTATGAAATATAATATATTACAATAATAATTCTATTTCTCAGCGTCATAGCTTGATGTTTCTCCATACTAGCGAAAAAAAGTCGATAGTATGAATAAATTAATCAAGACATGATTCTAAGATTACATTTAATGAAAAGTATTAATACACAATTCGTGTATTCGAAATTATTGAATCGTCAATAGTTTAGAAGTGTTATAACTTTTTAAGCTTTTGTTTGTCGTCTGCTAATTTTGAACTAAATTTCTAAATCATCCGGAAGTACACACAAACGTTGATGTTGGAATCTGTAGAACACACTTGTTCCGGTCTGATGTAGTAAAACGTAATGTGCAATGTTCTGATCGTTCATGTGTTGGTTGTTTCAACTGGAAAAACTTCTGGATTTCGCTTGACTGAAGTGGTGTAGATGTCAATGTTCAGGTCACAGTTTCACACACGGAGTTAAAATATCACTGGATAAGTTCCAAATGCAGCTATCACGGATAAATTTGACAGTTCGCTTGCGGTAAGTTGAGAGCGAATGTGGTACTGTTCTTGTTTCGTAATATATACAATTAATAAAGTTCTCTTTCTACCACACACTACACAATTATTCACGACAATCACTACATTAATAATAAAATAAGAAACCTATATATATTGGGAATAAACCCTATCACATCATATAGACATACACAGCTTTTGTGGAAAAAAACCTTCACTGATGCATGGCTGTGTTGGTCTGAGTGTATTTTACACACTGCACTCAGACATTGGTGCTTACTGGGTCGGTCGGACAACGGGACAAAAGATCGGCAATCGTGTTGGTTCTGCCCGCGATGTGTCGAACTTCAAAGCTGTAATCTTGAAGCTTAAGAGACCAGAGAGCTATCATTTGGTTGGAAGGTACACCTGAATTGATAAATCTCAATGGACTACTGTCAGACTCCACAATAAAATGACGTCCCAGGAGGAATCTGGAAAATTTAGTTATACCCTCAATTAGAGCAAGGGCTTCCAACTGCGGTGTCGACCAAAAGCGTTCTCTAGGTTTTAATTTTCTCGAGAAGTAATATACAGGATGTAGGATGTTATCATGTTCCTGTAACAGAACTGCTCCAATCGCTACGGAGCTCGCATCTGTGCGTAATCTGAAAGATATAAGAGAATTTGGCAATTTGAGAATGGGATTCTTTAAACTATTCTCAGAGAAATAAGATAATACTTTCTTGAATGCAAATTTTAGGCATTCATTGCTTACAATTTTCTCCGGTTTATCTTTTGTTAGTAAGTTAGTAAATACTTCGGTCAGTTCTGCAAAATCTGGTATGAACTGCCTATAATAATTTATAAGTCCCAACACACTTCTGACTTGCTTTTTCGTAGTCGGAAGTGAGAGTTTTAGTATCTTGGACACAATGTTATCGTCTGTCGTGACAAAGCCATTAGATATTTTGTACCCCAAGAAGGATATTTCCTGATAGGCTATGTCTACTTTTGCAGGCTTCACCGTCAGTCCGTGATGTCTAATGCGTGAAAATGTCTGTTCTAATGTCTTTATGTGGTCTGTCATCGTCTTTGTGTGAACACAAATGTCGTCTATATAGCAAATTATATTCGGTATGTCTACTAGTAGAAGTCGTGTCATACGTACGAATGTTGCTGGGGCATTGACAAGCCCAAATGGAAGTTTGCACCATTCTTACAGTCCCCAAGGTGTGGCAAATGCTGTCAGATGTCTGCTCTGTTCGTCTACCGCTATTTGCCAGTAACCTTTAGTCATGTCTACCTTCGTAAAGAACCTAGTGTCTGTCAGTTCTGTCAATAGGTCTTCAGAGTTTGCCATTGGCTCTAAATCTAAAAGAGTTATCTTATTTAATTTCCTATAGTTGACACAGAGTCTTATTGTGTTGTCCTTTTTGCGTACTATGACCATTGGAGATGCGAAATTTGATTGGGATCGTCTGATGATGTTGTTTTTCTCTAAGCTGATGATCTCTTGATGTAAGTGTTCTTTGTAATGCAATGGAATGGTGTATGGTCTGCATTTTATGGGTGTATTTGACGTGAGTGTGATGTGATGTTGTACTAACTCTGTTTGTCCTGGGTTGTTGGAGAAGATGGTGTTGTACTGTTGTATGAGCTGTTTGCAACTGTCTGTTTCTGCTTGAGTTAACTTTGGATTTATTTTAATTTCCTTCAAGCAGTTCGTCGTGTCTAATGCAGGTGTTGGAATTTCGTCACTAGCCTCGTCATCTTCATGGTCTATTATCACTGTACATGCTGTTGTATCGTCTTGTTCGTTGTCTCTGTTGTAATATGGTCCTAGCATATTGACGTGGAATATCTTGTGTTTGTCTTTTATTTGGATCTCATAGTCTACAGGTGAAATCTGTCTCGTCACTTTAAATGGTCCTTGCCAAGAATCAGTCAATAAATGTCTGTCACTAGGTAGGAGAAGAAGAACGTCCTGTCCAGGTGTCAACGTTATTGTCCTGTTACCTTTGTCAGCATATTGTCTATAAGTAGCACCAGATAATTTTAGTGCATTCTTTGCAATTATACAAGATTTGATGATTCTTTCACGCAATGATGTAACGTATACGTATGATGATATGGGTTTGAGTAAAGGAGTGGATTCAGTTAACATTTGATGATAAATGCTTAATGGGCCACGTGGTTTGGCACCATAGAAAAGTTCAAAAGGAGAGAAACCTGTACTAGCATGTGGCACCTCGCGATAAGCAAAGAGAATAGCAGGTAAATATACGTCCCAGTTATTGGGGTGCTCTTGCGTGACTTTAGCAAGCATGTGCTTTAAATCACCGTTACCCCGGGAAGGTTAACCCGGTCAACAAATGCCCGCAGAAGTCGGATGTGTCGGCCTAACGGCGCAAGAACGCAGCTCTGCTGTAAACAGGCACAACGCAATCACATCCGAAAAAAAACTCCGGATGAACGAAGAAGAAGAAATCACCGTTAAATTTTTCTATAATTCCACTCGAGTGAGGATGGTACGGGGAATTTAAACATTGCTTCACTCCTAGCATTTTGGTGAAAGCTTGAGTAGATGCGGCGATAAACTGAGTTCCCTTATCTGATTGGATAGTGTCTGGAAAACCTATCCGTGAAAATATATGGAAGAAAACTTCCATTATGTCATTGGCAGTTATGTTCTTTAGCGGAATCGCTTCAGGCCAGCGGCTACATTGATCAATAATAGTTAATATATACTTATTCCCTCTTGTTGTAATCTGATTAAGAGGGCCCACTATGTCGACAGATATTTTCTCAAAAGGTCGACTGGCTAAGTCAGTAACTTGTAACTTTGTCTGTGGGTTTTTACCTTTCTTTACAAGTTTTTGGCAGATGTCACAACTCCTGCAATATTGCTTAATATCATTGCAGAATTGGGGCCAATAAAACTGTAATAATAATCTCGATCTGGTCTTCGCGTACGCCATATGCCCTGCAAGAGGTATATCATGGGCAAGATGTAAGGCTTGCTTCCGATACTCAATTGGCAAAACAATTTGCTCTGTTGTGGTGTCACCTCTGGTATAATACCTGGTGAGGATACAATTTTTCAAAGCAAAATGCCATCTTGCATTTTTGGTTAACTTTGGCTTTTGGCCGATCAGATTAAAATATTTTGACAATGAAGGATCAGCCTTTTGGGCTGTTACAAAAGTCTCCTTCATAGTTTTAGAAGGTAGTAATACTGGGCTAAGCATTTCTATAGCCTCAGTCTGATTAATTTCATCTTGCATTCTAGCAGTCGATCTGGTTACTGCGTTCGCACATTCAATGATATCAGATGGTGATGAAACAGTGTTATCAATGATGTCATGAGATTCTAGTGCTACATTAGCTACCATACATTCATTAGCTGGTACAACAGTATCAATGATGACATTTGATGGTGATGTTGTGATCTCATTAATGCAAAGAGATGTTATGTCATGAGGCATATCATTCACCTCTGGTAAATTTCCAATTATAATATCACACACCGGGTTTGTTAATGCTGCGCATTTTACTTTCCCAGTGAGGAAAGGTGTTTGAATATATGCCCATGCTAGTGGGTACTTTTCAATATTGCCAGAGAATGTTCTGCATGTTACGTGCCTGCCTGTATAGTCTGTAGGCATTATGAACGTTCTCTTCAGTCCAATCAGTGAACGTCCCGTGTCCCGAAGGACTGTAGCAGCCTTGCCATTCACATATCCGTGATGGATGTTTATTCTGCCTTTGGAATCTACTACCAAATTAGCTTCTTCATTGGCAATAGGGATGGAGTGGCCGCATGTTAAAATACCATCTTCATAGAAAGTATTACAAACAGTACATTTATTTGCGTTAAACATATCAAAAGCCTGTGCTGAGTTCACAGGGTGTTTCTCTGATTGTTCTTCATCTGATGATGAACTATCAAATAAGGCGGCATTGGCTTTCTTGGTCATTTGCCTACCTTTACAATCATGGCGATAATGTCCATACGCCTTACAGAGAAAACATTTACGCAGATTTCTAAAGGATTTACGCTCCTTATCTTGTCTGTTTACGATGTTCTGTAAATATGTAGGATATGCGGGGTTCTTATCGCACATCTCACCTTGATGATGTGAAATTCTACAATATTTACAATGGTTGTACTTCTCAGATGTAGGCTTATAAGGTTTTTGCCTACTATAGGGTTTGTCATAGTTAGCCGATGCTACAAAATTGGTTTCAGTAGCTTCACTGGCAAAACAATGTTTGTTGGCTGTGTAATAAGCCGAACCACGTCTCTCAATCTCATCCACACTTGTGCATTCATTCTCTTGCAAAAACTTTGAAAATGCTGATGGAATAGATGAAATGACTTTATCTCTGATGATAAGATCTTCTAACTTTTGATAGTTCTTATCAATTTTAGCTGCTGAAGTCCACTTGGAAAATATATCTCGGACTAAGCAGAGGTAGTCAGAGAACGTTTTAGTCGGTTTGGGGCTCAACTTGCTGAATTGTTCTCTGTAACCTGCCTCATCTAACATGAAATGTGCCATAATCTTTGATTTTAGATAATGGTAATCTTTTCTGAGGTCTTTGGGGATAGTCTCAATGACTTTAAGAGGCTCCCCTGATAAACTCCTCATATAAATAATATTCCATTCTTCTTCTTCTTCGTTCATCCGGAGTTTTTTTTCGGATGTGATTGCGTTGTGCCTGTTTACAGCAGAGCTGCGTTCTTGCGCCGTTAGGCCGACACATCCGACTTCTGCGGGCATTTGTTGACCGGGTTAACCTTCCCGGGATATTCCATTCAGACAGTGGAACCTGGTAATGGTCCATTAAAGTCTAAAAATTTTGGGTAAAGGCTGCAATGCAGTCACCCGAGGTATAATTACGTACAATACCTTGATATTTCTTGTACTGGTTTTCTTTCTCCAGTCTCTCAGATTTCTTAGACTCTTTGTTAATAGCAGTCTCAGTATCAAGTTGTTTGATTTTTAATTGCACTTCCAGTTCTTCTCGCTTAATTTGAGCTGCTATCTCTGCTTGCTTTAAGGCTGTTTCTGCCTCTACCTGCTTGGCAGCTCTTTCCGCTGCTCTTTCATCGCGTTCATTAGCTTTCTCACGAAGGTGTTCAGAGTATTTAGGTTCACTCCACTTTGTCAATTCATCACCTGTTAATTTTAATTTTAACCCCATATCGATGAAATCGTTTAATGACGACATGATGGAAAATGCAAATGAGAAATCAGACACACAATTTGTTACAAGTTGTTAGTAAAGTGAACAGTTTACAATTGTGTTCTATTGACAATATGTGCCTAAATTTGCATCCGAAAGTATATGAAAAGAAAAATATACTCAAGTGTACTGGATGCGGTGAAGAACGGTTGAAAATCGGGCTAGGAACTGTAGGGTCGCTACTTCAAACACAAATGACCTCTACGGGCAAGGGTTTCAGATGGCACAGAAAACCTGCTTTGTTTTTGGAGGAAATAAATTAGCATCTATTTGATGTGGTATGCCTGCTTGTCACTAAGTTTTGATTAGGTTTGTATGGCGTTGAGTGTAATTGTAGGTCGTAATGTTGTCCGTCAACAATTTTTTTTCAAAACCACAAGTCACTTTCTTTCCAAAACTTTCTGCTTTCCCCAACTCAATTCACAAAGACAATTTACATATATCTCAACACTCTACAACATTGATGACACATCTCTTACATCAAGATGACATTCAGTAAGGACATAGACATCAAGTTTACAAGATGGCGGCAAGGTCACAATGGCGACAACTTCACAATGTCGACAAGGTCAAAACGGTGACAAGTTCTACAATCACAAATGTTTTACACCTTTACAAGATCAAACAATATGTATGCACTGTACGTTCACATTTAGTCTCCATGTTTAAACAATGTAATAATATATATCAAAATGAGCCTTCACAATCACATTTAAATGCACTCTAAAGTTGGACGAAATTTCTAAGTTCAGAAATCTAGGTTTTTAAATGTTATTTACTTAACCTACGTTCATTTTAAAGCCGGACGAATGCTACCACGTCCACACATGTCAGGGTCTTAAACCTGGCTCGTTAACCTAACACATGTGAGACAGTACAAATACAACGTGATTTGACTTGAGACTCAACGACACGAAGTTTCGATGGATTTATTTACAGATCACGATCTAGAGATGATCATCACAATACATGTTATAACAATACACTTACAAGCAACCCACAGCTTACAATCAGTCTCACAAGATGTACAAGCACTCGACTTTCGGGCCACAGAACTACACAAGCCTTTCTCCCATCATACGTCCAGTCGAGTCCGCGTCCCAGAGCTGTCTGGCTATATCTCGCAACGCGCCTGTCCACCTGAAGTGGCTTCACGAGGCCTGCGTGCGTCCTGCTTTGTCCTTGCCTGACCGCTGGCTGTCTCGTCAGCCGGCAACCTCGCAGGCAGGTAAGTAATACTCGCCTGGCGGGCGTAACGATGTTACAGCATCCCCGCTAGGGACTATTCGCCTGGCGGGCGTAACGATGTCCCTGCATCTCTGCTGGCACTACATTAGACTCTGACACTTAACCATATGAAATCTGGCAAGACCCCCGGTTCAGACAGCGTCACAACAGAAATGATTAATGCTTTAGAAGAATATGGAATAGATAAAGTTACCAGTCTGCTTAATACAATATATGATACTGGAAATATACCTCAGGAGTTATGTAATTCTGTATTTATTGCAATCCCAAAGAAATCAGGAGCCTTGGAATGTGATCAACATCGAACAATTAGTATAATGAGTCACATAACGAAGATTTTGCTAAGAATTATCATGCAAAGAGTTAGGAGGAAAATACAACCTGAAATAGGAGAAGAACAATGTGCGTTTGTGGAAGGCAAGGGCACAGTAAATGCTATGTATATACTGAGAAACATAATCGAACGTTCTATAGAAGTAAACAAAGATCTACACCTTTGCTTTATTGACTACACAAAGGCTTTTGATAAAGTGAGACATTTCAACATGATAAGGATGCTTGAAGATCTACACATTGATGGAAAAGATCTTAGACTTGTAAAAAAACATATATTGGAAACAACAAGCTGCCATAAGAGTTGATAATGAAGAAACCAATATCAGCCTATTAAAAGGGGTGTGAGACAGGGATGTGTAATGTCTCCAGATCTGTTTTCCCTGTACAGTGAAAGTATTTTCAGAAATATTGAAGATATGGAAGGAATCAACATTGGGTGACGATGCATCAATAACATTAGATATGCAGATGATACAGTCTTGATTGCAGACAATGAACAGGACCTGCAAAATTTAGTAGATGCGATTGTTACACACAGTGAACAACTAGGGTTAGAATTAAATTGTAAAAAGACACAGATTATGGTCGTCACTAGGAAGGACGAAATACCACAATGTAATATACAAGTAAATGGGAATATTCTTCAACAAGTGAGCAGGTACAATTATCTCGGAACAGTAATATCTGATGGGAGATGCCTTGAAGAGATTAGAGCAAGAATCGCCATGGCAAAAGTAGCCTTTAGCAAGATGAAAAACATATTGACCAATAAAAAGATGTCAATTGAAACGAGAAAAAGAGTGTTGAGATGCTACATTGAACCTGTACTTTTATATGGATGTGAAGCGTGGACAATGAGCAGTCAGGCTGAAAAACATCTGATGGCTGTAGAGATGTGGTTTCTGAGGAAAATGCAAAGAATACCATGGACAGCCAGAAAGACCAATGAACGAGTCCTTCAAGAAACAAATGAAGATCGTAAATTGATTAGAGAAATTAGACGTAGACAGTCAAAATTTTTTGGGCATGTTATGAGAAGAAATGGATTGGAGA
Organism: Cepaea nemoralis; assembly: GCA_014155875.1. Taxonomy (NCBI): domain Eukaryota; kingdom Metazoa; phylum Mollusca; class Gastropoda; order Stylommatophora; family Helicidae; genus Cepaea; species Cepaea nemoralis. The sequence continues at coordinate 414,098 of JACEFZ010024425.1, read as the reverse complement.
ATTCGGTGACAACTGGTAAGATCGAGGGGAACAGACCAAGGGGAAGACCTAGAAGCAAGTACCTGGATGGCTTGGCCTTGTGGCATGGTCGAGACAGAAACACGGAGCTGATCCACGACTCTGGTGATCGAGTGAGATGGCAGAACATGACCGCCCACGCTTACCGGCATGGCACATGATGGATGGATGGATTGGAGAATACAGATAGTAGACGTTGTAATTCTTCCTCATAGTGGGTCGTAATTGCAGCATGATCTGCAAATAGCAACTCTCTGATCAGTACACTCCTAATTTTGGTCTTGGCTTCAATCTCTGAGCATTGTAGAGGCCGCCATCTGAGCGTGAGTGAATGTATATACAACCATCCTTATCACGAAAGGCATATTTCAGTAGAAATGAAAAGTATATTCCAAAGAGGGTGGGAGCTAGTGCACAATCTTGCTTAACTCCACTCTTGATTTCAAACTCTTCAGAAGTTGCACCATCAAACTTGATTATACCCTTCATGCATGTGTGGAACGATTCCACAATGGACAGAAGAGCTGGTGGGCAGTCAATCTTCTTTAGTGCCTTGAACAGACCCTCATGACTGACCAAATCAAATGCCTTTGTGAGGTCGATGAAGGCAATAAACAATGGTTGATTCTGTTTACGGCATTTTTCTTGCATTTGTCGCAATGAGAATATCATATCAATGGTAGACCGGTTCTGTCGGAAACCACACTGTGATTTGGGGTAGACTTGATTTTCTAGGATTTGAAGTCTGCGCAGAACAATTCTGGGAAATACTTTCCCAACAATACACAGAAGTGAGATACCCCTTATAGCAGTTACAGTCGCTCCGATCGCCTTTGTTCTTTTACAGTGTTATGATGCTTGAATCTTTGAAATCCTGTGAGACTTGTCCTTCTCGCCAGCATAGCTCTATTAGCTGGAGGATCTGTAGAGTGAGTGTGTCTTTCCCATTACTGATAACATCTATTAGAATCCCATTCTTACCTGGGGCCTTGCCAGATGCAAGTTTATTTATAGCACACTTATCTTCTGTTATGGTGGGAAGTGTGTCCAGGTGGTCAAGAGTTGGTAGGGCCTCTGTGACGTTGACGGCATCATCCGCTAGTTTGGTCTCACTTGAGTAAAGATCAAAATAGTGCTCTATCCATCTATCCATCTGCTTTTTCTTATCAGTGATGATTTCTCCAGTTAAAGTTTTCAGTGGTGCACTTCTTTTGATCATTGCACAACATACTTTTTTTTATCCCTTCATACATGCTCCTGATGTTTCCCTTATCACTTGCATTTTGAATGGACTCACATAACTTGATCCAATAGTCATTTGCACACTGCCTGGCAGTCTTTTGCAGATCATTCCTAGCTTGTTTCAGCTCACTGAGAGTGTTACGCGTTGTACTTTCCTTGTTTCTTAAGAGAGCTATCTTCCCTTTATCAATCAAGGGCTGCAGTGTCTTGCCGTTTGCCGCAAACCAGTCCTGCCTCTTATGATCCACAATTCCGTAACCCCCCCCCCCCTTTTTTTTTTGCATATCCTTTACAGGACATCGCTGTCAACATCAACATCTGTCAGCTGATTGTTGATTTCTTGGCAAGATTACGCTCATTAGTTTGTTATTGCTTTCTGAGCGGCCGGCTCACATACCCCGTAAGTTACCGAGGCGATTCGAACCACTGCTGATTCTCAACTGTCGTCACGTTACCTACGAGAGTATACGAGATTACGGAGAAAATTCGCTAACCTCTAGGCCAGGAAACAGGCTCCGTAAACCCCTACCGCTGTTTTATAAAGAGTTTCCTTTAATTTAGCCCACATTTCATTTGCTGTACAATTTTATGATGTATAAGTGAAAGCGTCTTCAAGTTCCTGTTGGGAATTCAAAGCACTTTTCAGGATCGTGGGTGTTAATAATATTAATCCTGGGGCTAGATTTGTGTTTAGCTGTGTAGATTCTCTTTGGTCTCAGTCTAACCCTTGCAACAATCAAAGAATGATCCGTATCACAGTCAGCACTGTGGTAACTTCGAGTTAATGATGTTTTGTTCAGATGTTGTCTCCGTGTGGTGATGAAGTCCAGCTGATGCCAATGGCCGGATCTTGGATGTTTCCATGTGACCTTATGCAGCTCTTTTGTTTTAAAAAAGAAGTTTGTAATACATAGGTCATTTCTGGTACAATAATCCAGTAGTCTTTTCCAATTTTCATTCAATTCGACCGATGTCGTATTTTCCAAGGCACAATGGCCATGAACTCGAGTCCTTGCCCACATGAGCATTGAAATCACCGAGCATATAAATGTAGTCGGATTTTGGAACTGCCTAGATCACAGAGTCTAACTCCTCATAGAACAAATCCTTTAGATCACCAAAGGAAGTGAGTGTCGGTGCATGTGCAGCGATAATGGGGGCAAAACCACAAGAGTTTGCCTGGCGCAGGGAAAGAAGTCGTTCATTACCTCCAGCTGGAATTTCAATCATTCCCAGTAGCGAATTCTTCACTGCAAAGCCCACACCATGTTGCCTTTTATCTACCTGCTCTCTACTCTTCCCAAAAAAATGTAATTGTTTTCCCTGAGTGGCCCTTCCTCAGCGAGGCGAGTCTCCTGCAGGCCAGCAATATCAATGTTAAGACGATTGAGTTCGGCATCAATCAAATCCGTTTTTCTCACATCGTCATTATTCGTCAGGTCAGTGGAAAATCCTGGACACACGGTTCTTACTTTCCAGGTTTCAAGCCGTAGCTTCAGGTTTCTATGTTTTTCTTTTTAGTAATACCTGGTGCACTGGTTTTACAGCCTGCGATTCAGAATTTGTCCTATCCCCAAGCACCCATTGAAGCAGGCAGACTGTGGCGGATCAGCATCCAGTTGGCCGGGTGCTGTCCAGCTTGAGGCGGGCCGTAGCTGATTTGTGACACCTGTAGGTGTCTCCCACCGTCAGAGGCAACCCGTGGCGCCCCATGTCTACGCCATTTGTCAAGACTTATAACCCGTAACTGCTACCTCTCGCATTGATTCCGAGACCGGCTAAGACCCGGGATGGAGCTATACCTCCCCATAGCACAAAGCCTGGGCTAAAATATAGAGACCGTGTTTTGCCCATGCAGCATGATCTCTATCTCGGCCTGTCTAGTTCACTCCAGAGGAAAGAACAACAATACATCTGGAACAAGACAAGCTGCAGAAGCTGCCGGATCAGCAAAGCAATGCTCCAACTGTCCGCCTGTCGGAGCTTCGTTCCTACACCAGCTGCCAACCAAGGCTTAAGGCCTGGTCTGCCCTGATATGACATTTTGTCTTTAGGTTTCATTTCCTCGCACTAGGATAAGGCATGTACACTCCCAATTGCGCCCTTCCGTCCAAAGTCGTTGGCACAATGTGAGGTGTCAGGTTTGGTAAGCGCCGCCCAACATTCGGCGCTAACAAAAAGCAGGTAGTACCGTCTGCTATCATTACGGTACCTCAGTCATATCTGACTAAGACCTGACTCATCGTAAAGTAGAGTAAAGTAAAGCAAAGTAAAGTAAAGTAAGGTAAAGTAAAGTAAAGTAAAGTAAAGTAAAGTAAAGTCTCCTATTATTTAAAGACCAATCGGCACTTCAGGGATGATGTGATCAATATTGAATCGGCCACCTTTATTTCTGAAGACATTTTCTGGAAGCCATTTTAGACTGGGTCGAGCTGGAAGCGCGGATTATTTGTTAGATCCCTGGTGATAGAAAGAGGTAAAGTGTAAACTAGGGCAAGATGTGATACTACAACAACTCCACAGGACTGAACTACGAGGGTAAGTTAATATGTAAGCCACAAATGGCTGTAGAAAAATAACTAACTACGGGAACAATTTGAAACCAGTTTAATTTTATACGTACATTGTCCCTTCATTTCTCAACATAATTTTATTACCAACATTATTTACATAAATTATTGCACTTAATCCATGTTTTTATCAGTCCTCCCAAACCGGCTGCTTAGAACTGCGTGCTCTGTTTTCTAAACCACGTTTTCACATCTCATTCAACTTCAGCGTCATTCGCGAAATGTCTCCCGCCAAGGTGAGATTTCAATAGACTTAGCCCCTAGCGATTTCCTGTAAACCGGTGCATAGCCGGGTAGAAAAAGTTACGAGGGCGAGTCAATAAGTAAGGCACACAGTTATGTGGGATAGCAAGTTAATGAAAATAAGGCACGCATTTATATGCAGCCGGTTTGGGGGGACTGATAAAACGATGGGATAAGTGCATCAATGTTGGTGGAAATTATGTTGAGAAATAAAGGGACAATGTATGTATAAAAATAAACTGGTTTCATGTTGTTATCATAGTTAGTTATTTTTCTACAGCCATTTGTGACTTACTTATTAACTTACCCTTATATTCAAATCCCTCGACTCTGTGAGTCCAAGTGGCAACTTTAGATTCAGCTGAACAAACATTTCATCCAATAAATATACAAAGCAAACAAAACCACTATCTCCTCAGCTGACAAGTAACGATAGTGACAGCCTCTCCGCAGGTTGTTTGTCATATCTAACAAAGAAAGAGGAAAACCACACAAAAATGAGGTAACTATCTCCTAAGCTGACAAGTAACAATAGTGACAGCCTCTCCGCAGGTTATTTATCACAACTAACAAAGAAAGAGGATGGCCACACAAAAATGAGATATAGATCAGAATAACAAAGAAAGAGTAAACGGAAAGCACGAAGATAAACAACACTGGTAAGATACAGTACTGCAAACAATACAAGCGAATATTGCTGGATATGTTACTCCGACTTCCATTGTTCTTGTAGTAATTGACACAGATCCCTACTCAGTGCAAACCTGCGCTGTCCTAGTTGTCAAAGCTCTAATATCACGGGGCTTAATTTGCGGCTGAAGAATACGTCATTACTGCAGATTTTCTCAGATTACATTTCGTTTTAGAGCGGATAGATGAATGACATTATCTTGAGAATGTGGCGTAAAAATAGATTTCAGATTCATAAATCCCCTGTTAAGACGTGGCTCTTCGTTCGCGGATATCATCGGCAGAACTTATATCACGTTATCTCAAATTTATGCTTGACGTTTTTTTTATGAAATATTTCGTTTCTTCTATGACACTGCTTAACAATGACTGAAGGCGAGCTGCGGGATAAATAACAAGGAGATGCGAATGGAGAAGAGAAATAGAGGCAGAATAAGTGGGGATCGCATAGATGGAGTTGCGACTAGAAGAGAAGAGAATAGAAGAGACTCAGTATCTTGTTTATTGGTAGCGCCGACAGTTTGGCTTCTCCCACGCTTGTCTGTTTGAGCAGTATTTTGCCGGTGAAGTCCTCAGTTGTTGTTGTTGTTGTTTCCTCCTGTGTGGAGGTCTCCGGTAAATTGGGTTGCATCAATTTGTTGCTATTGAGAGCTTCCCGGCTGCTGCTGGCTTCAATTGTGGTTTCTTGAGTGACGGGAATGGTTTCAGCTGATGTAGGAGCAGGACTTCTGTGTGTGGATATGGGCTTAGCAGTCGCCTCGGCCTTCTTCGCTTCTGCATTCATCTTCCCGGCTGCATATAGTGAATGTCTCTGCGCGGCACTTTTAATGCGAGGCATCATCTGCGTTATCCAGTCGTGATCTTTTCTCGATAGAGCGTCGAGTCCGAAAAGATGTTGGGATTTTTAAATGGTTTAGCCTGTCCATTTATAAATATCATCTGCCGAGCGCATTTTGTCCATTTATGAGTATTACATATTTTATTTCCTATAACTGAATCACAGACTGTACAACGACATGTTATACAGTAGATTTCATTCATGCCTGAGCTGTAGCCTAGCGGCAAAGCACGTGTTTCACGACTCCCCAACAAACACAGACGGGGTGTTGAAATCAACTGCAGACGATTTGGAAGCAGACCGTCTTGCGTTGATTTCGATGGTATTGGCAATGATTGTTCGGGAAGCAATGGCAAACTACTGATCGTAAACTACTGCCTAGTCAATCATAAACATCCAAAAGATGGGGGGGGGGGGGAGAAGGGGTTGATTGTGACTGTACACGGCATTCAACTAACTACTTTAACATACCACAAGATCTAACGTTTTCCTAACTCATGTTGCCCAAGAAAGTTAAAGCACACCTAGACTGCGCAGACTTTCCAGCTATAAGTTTAATGAGCCTGTCATCAAAATACCGCCTAAGATTATACATGATAGAATTTACAATCAACCATCAAGACGATGAAGAACAGTCTGCATTCGCATAAAATTGTCGGACAACAGAGAAAACATTCTGCATGATGATGTTAATCTGGAACAGTTTAGATATATAAAAGTATAAATGTGCGCGATTCGTTTAAAATGTTACATGTACATTGCAGGAAGTTGCAAAGAACGCTCTTTCCCCGCGCCATCAATACACATGACGTTTCAGCGCAAGTTCGCGATAAACCTCTCTCTGACACACTGACCTCTGCGTGATTAATAAACTATATGAAATCATTTGACAAAATAAAACATGAGCGATTAACAGAAAGCCTTCAAGATACACATATATTAATCAAGTTTAGTTAGCTTATTATAAACAGATGTTACGACAGACTGGCAAATATCTCATACAGTAATGTTCGATCCTTGATAATATCCACAAAGAAAGATATCGGGCAGACGCATATACTGTCGCAGGACTGTTTTAACTTATGCACCGTCATGAGTCAAATTGTAGCTCATGGCATGATGAAACAGTTTCACGCTGAGGGACGTGACAATCATGGATCGTGGACCACGAGAGGCACGCTGAGGTTGTCACCGGAGCAAATAAAGACGATTTGCGAAGGTGACAGGGGCATTCAGGTACGTGGCTGTTACAAGTGTGGACGCACCACTTCATGAAGATAGCGACGGCTAATATTATGCCGCTATTTTTATAGAGTATTTAGAAATTCTTTAGATACATAGACTGTTAGAAAATCAAACACGAGTTAGAGTCGTGATCTTACAGGAGTGTGAAATTGTGTTTAACAGTTGGTCGTTATGATCAGTGTAGATTAGAAGAGTCTAACGATCATCAAAGTAAAGTCCTGAATACAATCAGTGAAGTGAATATGCTTAGCCAACTACAGAGTCTGTTTCCGCAGAGAAAGATGAGCCGAAATAAACCACGGCGAAGATTGAATATTATCTGCGGCTATATATTTCAGTGCAGAGAAAATAAACCCATAGGCATCAAACCCATATATCAAACAATCTATCACGCCGTGGCACATGGGGGTTCGTCCGGGATGAGAAAGATGAGCCGAAATCAACCTCGGCGAAGATTGAATATTATCGGCGACTATATATTGTAGTGCTGAGAAAATATACTCCTAGGCATCAAACCCATGCATCAAACAATCTATCACGCCGTGCATACACAGCGGTCCACATGGTAAGTCACATTTGGAGATGCATTATCTTTCGGCAATGAATTAGTTAATAATCTGACATATGCAGTTATCACAGTCTTAATGGCAGGTCACCCAGAGCAACAGCAGATTCTGATGGTTCATCGCCTTCTTCCTTTTCTTCTGTCTTCCACCCCCAGTGGAGCACAGATCATTAACAAATTCCCGCCTAGCCCTCTTATCTTTTGCAGCCCCTCCAACTTCCTCCTTGGCCTTGCTATATGATTTAACACATTTAAATCTCTTCTCGGTGAGTGTTCATGTCTCCCTTTACTTCTCTTGTCCTGTTAGATTTAGAGAAATGACTGTCTATTTATGCTTTAAACAGTATTTCTCAGTGCGTTTCCTATCCTTTGCTGGCGTCTTTTTCTCACCTTGAATTGCCCGAGTATGTTTAGTGATGCTGTCATATCATTTCATTCAGCATCATTGCTGTAAAGTTAACGAATGTTCGTAGTTTATTAGCATTAGTTTTAGTAGTTCCTCGTGTGTCTGATTCATACAGTAGTACTGGAGTCAATTTAGAGTTAAATATTCAAATTTGATAGTATATTAATGGCTTTTGACTTGCACACATTTTCTAGTGTTATGAAAATCCCTCTTACCTTTCGTATTTGTGACAAATTTGATAGTTGACAGAGGACCTAGTTAGTAGTGTTCTCTGGAGATATATCTTGAATAATAAATATACAAGATAAAGGATATGATTTAGCACGTTTTGTCTAGAGGTCACTCAAATGAGCTAATCATTCCCGCAATAGCCTTTTTGGAGAACCACTTTTCTTTGGCTCAAACCCCCATTGTGAGACCACTATGTATCTACACAGAAATTTATAAAAGAAGTAAAAGGTTCCCTCAAGACCAAAGGGAGATCTGGACTATTTGCCCCTGTACAACTGAGGATCCATCTCTCTCATTATAATGTTGCCAGTGTGCTATTCGTCCGTCACATTAGATCTACCTTTCTTTATTTTGTCAGTGTGACCTATATCAGGTTGTCCCATTTCTTTGGGATTGTAGGATTCAATTATTTGTAGACAAACTCAACAATAACTGTACATTACATCTGTTGGACAAGACATCTACATGACAGTTTCTTGACAAAAGTGGGACATACATTCACAAGGAATTGTGTACACCAGCCATTGTACAAGACTTACATCATAAGAGATACTTGACAACATCTATACAAGACTTTTCACAATATGTATAATCAACCACAGCACTTAAGACAGTCACCAGAGACAACACTTGACAGCAACTGTACAAGAAATTCACTGGGGACATGTACTTAAAACACTGGTTCAATAATACTGTTTATTGAGCTGATGGTGAGTCGAGTGATGATCCATGGTTCATCTTTCTGTCATGTCAACACCTCAACAAGGTACATTCATAATGCACAAATATGCTAACATGCATGCAGATAAACATGATACCACACTCGGATCCCTCCTCCACCCAATACTCAACTTTTCCTCCTCCTCTCCTCTCTAATCACCACTACACCATTGACTTTTATCCTTTCCTCTACTGTTAATGAGGGAAAACCAAGATAAGCCATAACCTGGGGCAAGCATAGGGACATTCTGCTCCACTGGTCTGTTTAATCCTTTTAGCACCTATGATGGGTGTTGGACAAGCTCAGGTTGCAGTTCTCCCCATGATGATTTTCCAAGTCAGACTAATTATCCCCTACTGTCACAGTTTGAAGAAAGGTTACAGCCCTGTCTTTCACCGGTGAGTTGACTGTTTATGAAGTTGAGACTTAGGGTTTTGTTCTACTTTTCCTGTAGAGGAAGATCTAAGATACAAATATGTCCCAGTCTTCTTTCTCCTCAGTCTATCTCACTTACTTTACAAGTCTTCATTCTGAAAACACTGTGTGAGCACCAGGCTGGAGATTAACTAAGATAAGTCCTAGCCAAACAATCCATTGTCCCAGTCATTTCACACGGTTCATTGAATGAGGTTAACAACCAAAGACTTGTTGTTGTCGTTCTCAGATGACATTTGATTAATGATCACTGAAGTCTTCAGAACCATTCCTTTTGAGAACAGAATTGGTTCTGGATTTAGGGACTACTGGTTAGTTGTCCCAGATGATATATGGAAGGCCTCTCCACCATCATCTTGTTCTCTGTCAATATACAAAATGGCACAACATCTCTTTACATTTGTTAAAAGATGATGTTATCATACATTAACATACACAGATGGAGATGGGGAAGGTTAGGGTGGGTGTTGTCCAAGCACACCTCTCCTAGTTGATGATGTAGTGAATTTCACTGTGATGTACTGTGGTAATCACAAGACTATATGCTGAGACAGGGTAGCTTAACACAATTACAAGCATTTATGTGGTCTAAGTTCCACCATGTTTGAACCACAGTAGACCTGGGCACAAGGAGGACCAGACACAGTACAGCAATCATTGTGACATAGCAACATGGGACAGGCATTGTGAAGGGAAATGGAAAATAGGCATTTACAACTGCAATCTGCATTATGTATTAACTAATGGCATTTACCCAATTAGCAGACCAGACATCCATTCCAATGGCTGTGATGTTGGTGCATGAATGTCCTATTCCATATACACACAGCAATGCCAGACCTCACCCCTTTTTCACCAGACTTGACTCACAGGTACATCATCATCATCATCATGTGCTCTTTCCCCACTGAGTAATTTTCATGTCTACTACAGTAGGTAACAGAAGCTCAATTGCATAGCAATTGTTCACATATGCACCAAAGCACATATTGGAAAAACATGTTTAGTCCTTGTAAATTTGCATGAGCCATACATTATATTCAGCCAACTAAGACACAGGTTCACACACCTATGGTCAGTTTAGGAACTAGTTTATATGAACCAACCAACAGTAGAAGTACCAGTGTAATGCTGCAGAGAGAAATGGTATTCTCTGGAGCGTAATCTAGCCACCAGGCATCACATGAACTTAGCAATTCTGGCGTGCCATACACAGTCCCTGCTTACATATGGATATTGAAGCATCTTTCTTCTACTAATGTGAGAGGCTACTTATCAAAGCACCAGCTCATTCACTCCAACATTCTCAGCTTTTACAAAGGAACTTGTACATGTTTACATCACCCATTCCAATTCAGACTGCCATATGTTAACTCGCGAGAGCAAGGGTACAGTTGATTTAAGAATGAGTCATCCTAGGCACGAAGAATGCACAAGGGGTTTGGGTTTGCGAATTTGCATGAGTGTACTATACATTCATCAAGCATACGCAACCAGTCACAACAAGGGATTGATATGAACTTGGAGTATACAGCGTAGAAAGACCTGTCAAGGTTGAAGAAGCAATATTCAGAATACTGGCGCACAGAAGTTCTGTTTTCACCTTTCACATTTTATTCATAAAATACTATTATATTCTTCTCTTTCGTTCACTAGGCATCCACAACATTAAAGTATGTTTTAAAGTGGTACCTGTTGTCCAGAGAACAATATATTATGTATTCTTTTAGGGCATTCTTGTCAACACTTCACAAAATAGCTACCGCTCCGGTTGGAATCTTGGCTCGAACTACCAAATTTTAAAAGGTGGCCTAGCAAACAGCGCGGGCTGCCACCTATTAACCAATCAAAAGACAAGCGCATATACCGCTGCCCTCCCCCAACTCGTTCTGGAACATTCGATCTAAGAATAGCCCTTCTATCTGGGATGGTCCCCGTTCAGACTTAAAGTATTTCCATGAATGTGTCGGGCTGGGAATGGGGGGTTCTGATTCATCATGTTACATGGCCCCTCTCTTAAATCTTTCATAGGCATGACAGATAATCTCAGAAATCCACAGTTCCCAGATCCCTCAGGTGGTTTTGTCAATTACTCCCTGTCTCCCTTTACCCTACTAGAGTAGTACATTTGGAACTAAGTGATTTTTCTCCTTAAAAAAAAATCTGCCCCAACATTGCATCTGTTGATGAATTTGGTGGCAAACGCAAAGACCATGAAGTTAGCCCTGCATTAAGTTCCTTTAAGTCACTGGGAGCATCAGGAGTCCTGACTCCACTCATCTGTGAACTGCCCTTCTATTTACCTCTGACAATGTTCCATCGCCAACATCCTTGCTATATTTCCTGTTGTGATAAATGATCTCTCTGAGTCACACCATTTCGTAATGTATGAATGGACCATAGAGATTCATTATGTGAAGTAATGGCTTTGCAATTAAGCCAACTTCTAGATGACGTTTAGAGAGAATGGTTGCATTCCATGTATCTCTCAACCTTTCACCTTATCAGAACTTCATTCTTCCCTTCGCCACTGGAGAATGATAATCCTGTGAGAGTGTATTTAACTGAACACTTTCTCCAACAGTAATCTTGGCATTTGGAACTGGGTTAAAATTTTTGATCATCACCGGAGCAAAGACAATCACTTCCGGGTGAACTGTATAGCAGCCGCTGCAAAACTTAAGACTAAAATCTACTAGTGCAGATTTGGTTAGCGTTGGACACAGGGTCTACCTTTCCAATAAGCCTCTTGTGTTTGCAGATAGTAGCAATTTCCCATTATATTTCCTTGACTTATTTCTGTAGTCTTACCATAGATTTAGAGGTGCACTTATTGGCTGAGATTTCCTCATTCCGTTAGGCCTCTATTTTGATTTGTTGTGAGAAGTGACAGCATTTTCTCTCCTTAGTTGCTCTATTTTCTAACGTAGCAACTGAATTTGTAGATGCAGCCAGACTGTGACATCTACTACTACTAATATAGAATTCCAGGTGGAGTTTCCAACTAGTTGTCTTCAGCCATGCTTTAGCTAAGTGCTTTTGAGTGGCTGGAGTATCCGTTCTTTCTCTCCCACATGAGCAAAACGTTTCCTATTTGGCGAATAAGGCGTTTCTTCTCAGCCATAGAGAAGTCCGTCATTATCACAGCCACCTTTGAAGGGGTGTGATTATGTGGGTATACCTTCTATATCCCAATATTGACTGGAATTTTGGAAGCAATTTTACTGACTTTGAGGATAGGACTGGCCAGGTCTTGTGTTATACCTCGCATCTCAGTAATAATATAAGATTCCACTGCGTAATGCATGGTTCTTATTATATAAAGAGTCGACTGCTGGAGTGCAGGGATCTTTATCTTGAAAGGAGTCAGCTGTTTGAAACTGATCTTTCGTTAGTCCACTTTCGCAGACATTGTGTATAGAGTGTCAACTGCTGGAGTTGCAGTGATCTCTACCATATAAGAGTTAACTGTTTAAGAACAGTAATCCTTATTAGTCCATTCCATCACAGACTTTGCTCTTGTCTAGAACCGAGCTACATTTCTACCATTTTTCCAGGCAGAAAGGTCTTCCCAATTGAGGATGAAAAAGGGGAAGGACATCAGTTGTACTCAACTTTGTCCGTCCTTTAGTCTCCACCATTTTCAGGCAGAAACGCTTTCTCAACTGAGGATGAATTGACGTCCGACGTCGGAGACGGATCCTGTTTTATCTCTTCATGAAATTTTTCAGGTTGTCCACGTTATGCTGCTAGTCGTATGATACGCCAATGACATCAGGTTGGTTATCCATCGTTTCCCAGACACATACTTTGCGTACGCTCTCCACTTCCATATAAATGGCTAGGGGTCCAGTTATTTTGACGGCCTTCCTGGGGATTCAATGAGTTAACTCCTGGCGACGCGGATCCTAGTACACCAGAGATTACACCATCGAACAATAGACTAATGCCTTATAGACACCAGACTGTGGTCGGTTTTGTATGACCGCCCATGACATCAGGTAGAATTTTCCCTTCATCTCGTCCATCACGTATCAAGTACGCTTAATAATACCACTTACTTCAAGGAATGGCGAGTGACTGAGTTGATAAGGATGTTTCTCCTGGAGATTTCAATTGTGCTCACTTTCTCAGCAGCTTGATCAGGGCTACCGACAAGATTACACAACTGAAGAATAAATCCAACGTCGAATCGACACTGGACAATAGCCGGTACGAATACTGACTATCACCTGAGAGAGATTGTTAGTGAGGTGTCTTAATGGTTGCCCAAGTTTTCCATCAGGGTTCACACTCTCTACTCTCAGTGTTGCAAGCATGTTATGGGGAGAAGAGAACATTAGGAGTTGTTATTTTATGTGATGTGGTGACATTAAAAATGTTGTAGTTACAACAATATTCCCCCTCTCTCACCCATGCCAGCAATTAAATTTGGAGATGGAGTAGGCCTCATATTCATTTACTTAAGTGTCTTAATTTCAGGGACAAAAATGAATTTCCCCCTGTAATAGCTGTCTCAGTTATATTAAATAATTTGTGTTCTCTGGTGTTTCAGGTACCTTAATTTTTGGATACATATATTGAATAACCAGCATGCACAAAATTATACAACATTATTGACAAGCTAATAAATCATTTCATACTGAGAACATAAATATCATGGATACAAGCAATTATGTTGACCCATAAGATATTTATACATCATCTTCAGTCTGCTACATTGAATTCCTAACTGATATATTAAAACAGTGATACATGCAATATTATCACTATTAATGAAATCAAACCTTCTAGAGATTTATTGTGGGTTTACATGTCTGGACAGTTGCCCTCATATAAGAGACAGGGTCCATTAAACAACACCATAAAAACTCCAAGAATTTGGTCTGATTTGCGAGAGGTCACCCCGGATTTTAATACCAACATAGAGATCCCCAAAGTGAGTCCTATGCAGGGTATACCCAAAGTTTGTATCCCTGACATCTGGGCACAGGTATGTGAGCCCCTAGCAGGTTATTACCAGGGTTTAAATCCGAGACGAGTATTCTTTTTCCCAGGGTTTATAGCCCGGAAAGAGCAACCCAGTTATGTGACAAATTTGATAGTTGACAGAGGACCTAGTTAGTAGTGTTCTCTGGAGATATATCTTGAATAATAAATATACAAGATAAAGGATATGATTTAGCACGTTTTGTCTAGAGGTCACTCAAATGAGCTAATCATTCCCGCAATAGCCTTTTTGGAGAACCACTTTTCTTTGGCTCAAACCCCCACTGTGAGACCACTATGTATCTACACAGAAATTTATAAAAGAAGTAAAAGGTTCCCTCAAGACCAAAAGGAGATCTGGACTCTTCGCCCCTGTACAACTGAGGATCCATCTCTCTCATTATAATGTTGCCAGTGTGCTATTCGTCCGTCACATTAGATCTACCTTTCTTTATTTTGTCAGTGTGACCTATATCAGGTTGTCCCATTTCTTTGGGATTGTAGGATTCAATTATTTGTAGACAAACTCAACAATAACTGTACATTACATCTGTTGGACAAGACATCTACATGACAGTTTCTTGACAAAAGTGGGACATACTTTCACAAGGAATTGTGTACACCAGCCATTGTACAAGACTTACATCATAAGAGATACTTGACAACATCTATACAAGACTTTTCACAATATGTATAATCAACCACAGCACTTAAGACAGTCACCAGAGACAACACTTGACAGCAACTGTACAAGAAATTCACTGGGGACATGTACTTAAAACACTGGTTCAATAATACTGTTTATTGAGCTGATGGTGAGTCGAGTGATGATCCATGGTTCATCTTTCTGTCATGTCAACACCTCAACAAGGTACATTACATAATGCACAAATATGCTAACATGCATGCAGATAAACATGATACCACACTCGGATCCCTCCTCCAACCAATACTCAAACTTTCCTCCTCCTCTCCTCTCTAATCTACCACTACACCATTGACTTTTATCCTTTCCTCTACTGTTAATGAGGGAAAACCAAGATAAGCCATAACCTGGGGCAAGCATAGGGACATTCTGCTCCACTGGTCTGTTTAATCCTTTTAGCACCTATGATGGGTGTTGGACAAGCTCAGGTTGCAGTTCTCCCCATGATGATTTTCCAAGTCAGACTAATTATCCCCTACTGTCACAGTTTGAAGAAAGGTTACAGCCCTGTCTTTCACCGGTGAGTTGACTGTTTATGAAGTTGAGACTTAGGGTTTTGTCCTACTTTTCCTGTAGAGGAAGATCTAAGATACAAATATGTCCCAGTCTTCTTTCTCCTCAGTCTATCTCACTTACTTTACAAGTCTTCATTCTGAAAACACTGTGTGAGCACCAGGCTGGAGATTAACTAAGATAAGTCCTAGCCAAACAATCCATTGTCCCAGTCATTTCACCAGACGTTCATTGAATGAGGTTAACCACCATAGACTTGTTGTTTAGTTCTCAGATGCATTGATTAATGATCACTGAAGTCTTCAGAACCATTCCTTTTGAGAACAGAATTGGTTCTGGATTTAGGGACTACTGGTTAGTTGTCCCAGATGATATATGGAAGGCCTCTCCACCATCATCTTGTTCTCTGTCAATATACAAAATGGCACAACATCTCTTTACATTTGTTAAAAGATGATGTTATCATACATTAACATACACAGATGGAGATGGGGAAGGTTAGGGTGGGTGTTGTCCAAGCACACCTCTCCTAGTTGATGATGTAGTGAATTTCACTGTGATGTACTGTGGTAATCACAAGACTATATGCTGAGACAGGGTAGCTTAACACAATTACAAGCATTTATGTGGTCTAAGTTCCACCATGTTTGAACCACAGTAGACCTGGGCACAAGGAGGACCAGACACAGTACAGCAATCATTGTGACATAGCAACATGGGACAGGCATTGTGAAGGGAAATGGAAAATAGGCATTTACAACTGCAATCTGCATTATGTATTAACTAATGGCATTTACCCAATTAGCAGACCAGACATCCATTCCAATGGCTGTGATGTTGGTGCATGAATGTCCTATTCCATATACACTTACACAGCAATGCCAGACCTCACCCCTTTTTCACCAGACTTGTCTCACAGGTACATCATCATCATCATCATGTGCTCTTTCCCCACTGAGTAATTTTCATGTCTACTACAGTAGGTAACAGAAGCTCAATTGCATAAGCAATTGTTCACATATGCACCAAAGCACATATGGGAAAAACATGTTTAGTCCTTGTAAATTTGCATGAGCCATACATTATATTCAGCCAACTAAGACACAGGTTCACACACCTATGGTCTCTTAGGAACTAGTTTATATGAACCAACAAAAAGTAGAGGTACCAGTGTAATGCTGCAGAGAGAAATGGTATTCTCTTGAGCGTAATCTAGCCACCAGGCCATCACATGAACTTTGCAATTCTGGCGTGCCATCACGTCCCGCCTACATATTGATATGAAGCATCTGTCTTTCTACTAATGTGAGAGGCTACTTATCAAAGCACCAGCTCATTCACTCCAACATTCTCAGCGTTTTACAAAGGAACTTGTACATGTTTACATCACCCATTCCAATTCAGACTGCCATATGTTAACTCGCGAGAGCAAAGGTACAGTTGATTTAAGAATGAGTCATCCTAGGCATGAAGAATGCACAAGGGGTTTGGGTTTGCGAATTTGCATGAGTGTACTATACATTCATCAAGCATACGCAACCAGTCACAACAAGGGATTGATATGCACTTGGAGTATACAGCGTAGAAAGACCTGTCAAGGTTGAAGAAGCAGTATTCAGAATACTGGCGCACAGAAGTTCTGTTTTCACTTTCACATTTTATTCATAAAATACTCTTATATTCTTCTCTTTCGTTCACTAGGCATCAACTACAACATTAAAGTATGTTTTAAAGTGGTACCTGTTGTCCAGAGAACAATATATTTATGAATCTTTAGGGCATTTTTGCGTCATCACATCACAAACTAGCTACTGCTCCTGGTGGAATCCCTGCTCAAACTAATTGGATTTTCAAAGGTGGCCTAGCAAACAGCGCGGGCTGCCACCTATTAACCAATCAAAAGACAAGCGCATATACCGCTGCCCTCCCCCAACTCGTTCTGGAACATTCGATCTAAGAATAGCCCTTCTATCTGGGATGGTCCCCGTTCAGACTTAAAGTATTTTCATGAATGTGTCGGGCTGGGAATGGGGGGTTCTGATTCATCATGTTACAGTATTCTGATTTTAATATTTCTACATTGCTATCTAAATATGTGTAATATTCCACCTCTTAAAGTCAGATTTCACTAACGTTAGGTGTGATGGGTCAGTGTTTGGAATTACACAGAAAGGCAACTTACGGATGCACTTGTTTTATTTTTCTGTTTCTTAATATATATTTACCGGCTCCGTGGCAATGGAGTCATGGACCCAGTTCGTAATTTTGCATACTTGCGTTCGAAACACAGATGCGGACGATTTTGCAGCAGACCGCCTTGTGTTGGTTTCTATGAAATGGTATAGGTACCAGTCGTTCAGAAAACAATGGCAAACAACTCAACGTAAACTTGCCAAGGGATCACAACTGTAAAAGATGCTGGTGTTGACTGCGACGTCCTGTAAAGAATATGCAACTAACTAATACATATTTGCTGGTCTCCCTGGCCTGGCGTTAAACGACTTTCTCCGTAATCCAATTACGCAGCGTGCGAGAATTGTTAGCGGTTCTTGCAGCGTTGGTGACTTACTGGATAAGTGAGCCGGCCGCTCAGAAAGCAATGGCAAACTACTGAGCGTAATCTTACCAAGAAATCAACAACAGCGGTAAAATGCTGGTGTTGACAGCGATGTCCTGTAAAAGGTATGCGGAAACAAAAATACATATTTAGGTGTATTCTTGACAATGTGCAAGTTTACATTCAAATCCCTATCTCACGTACAGCACGGAGAAAAGAGTTGGTGCGTGACGCAGGAACAATGCAACACAAAGCATGTTTACTTGACGCGATTAAACTTAGCATGTGATGCTTCGGATGACCGGAAAAGGTGTCAAAGGCCCGCAATACTCCCAGACCATCGGACGAAAAAGATGCGTGAATGTCACAGATTACTTTTCTGGCAATTACGCCTGACGCGGATACGACATAATCTAGTTATATGCAGGTAAACAATTATGACACTTGCAGTGATCAAGATTAGACGGTCTTGCCGTATAGGCATGAAATGTCCGTTTACAAAATTGAATATGATGAGGGTGGCGATCGTTTATAAGTTTGACAAATATTTCAGTGCATGCATTTACTATTTAGGTTGGCAGTAAGTTAGGTGTCAGAGGGACATTCCACCTAGAACTACATGGACAATCCAACATCTAAATGCCGTGATAAAGAAAGCCCCAGAGTTACACACACACACACACACACACACACACACACACACACACACACATACACACACACACACACACATATATATATATATATATATATATATATATATATATATATATATATATATATATATATATATATATATATCTTATATATAAAAGGCGATCTCCGTCTGTCTGTCTGTATGTCCCTATGTCCTATATGCACTCGCGAACGGCCCATCCGATTGAGATGAAATTTTCTACACGTCTTCCTTTCATTCCAGCGCAGCTCACTGTCATATTTTTTTAGTGTGAGATCAGCTGCTTACTCAATATTATTTAATTTTCCATTTTTCATTATAATTTCATATATCTCAGGGGACTTAACTCTGTAAAAGTTATTTCAAGGGGCATAACTTTTCTGTATAACTTATAGTCATATTGTGGCATCGTTTTCAAAGATTTATAAACTCTTTGTCCATAGTTATGTACCGGCATATGAGTTATAATAAATAATGATACAATCTGTAAGGCATTTTCAAAGTTTTCATAAAAATAATGCATAATGCATAACATTGTAACTCATCTTTTTTTGCTTAAAGAATGAATAAATAATAGTTACCTTATCTCTATCAAGTTTGAAGATTTTATATTTCTTTACACTGTCGCCAACTCTAAGAAGACGTGGAACAACTTCAGCCATTATTAAATCTACAGGCATATGCGTTATATTCCTCCTCCTCCTCTCCCCTCCTCCACCTCCTACCCTCTTCCTCTTCTCCTCCCCCTCCTCCCTCTCCCTCCTCCATCCTCCTCTTCTCTCTTTCTCCTCCTCCTCCCTCCTCCTCCCTCTTCCTCCTCCCAGCTCCTACTCCTCCTTTTTCTTCTTCTTCTGCTGCTGCTGCCGCTGCTCCATTTACCCAAGTTAATTGTTGGGGAAGATGTAAAGATCTTTCAAGTGCTCTTTCTAATGCTTTTTGTAAGTTGGTCTTCGTTTATCTAAGGTTGTTCTAACTGCAACCAATAAATGATTAGACAGACAGACAGACAGACAGACAGTCGGGAACGGGAACTTATATGACTACTCATATGAATTAAATGAGATGCTCCCCATCAGGGGCTGGGCGAAGCCGGGCGGGATCAGACAGATAGACAGACAGATAGACAGACAGACAGACAGATAGATAGTCGGGAACGGGAACGTGAGATTATATGACTACTTATATGAATTAAATGAGATGCTCCCCACCAAGGACTGGGCGATGCCGGGCCGGGTCAGACAGACAGACAGACAGACAGACAGACAGACAGACAGACAGACAGTCGGTAACGGGAACGGGAACTTATATGACTACTTATATGAATTAATGAGATGCTCCCCACCAGGGACTGGGCGAAGCCGGGCCGGGTCAGCTAGTATATATATATATATATATATATATATATATATATATATATATATATATATATATAGAGAGAGAGAGAGAGAGAGAGAGAGAGAGAGGTGGAGAGAGAGAGAGAGAAAATAGAGAGTGAGAAGAGAGGAAAAGCGGTGAACTTGGATGAGATATATTGCCAGACACTATGAATGTATGTATGTGTATACATATTAAAAACCAACAAAGAGATCTAGCAAATAACACCAAAAATATTAAAATAATGATTTTGCCAAAAGGAAAGAGAGTCCAACAGACGATATTAATAGAATAACAGATTGGAATAGTAATTGAGATACACATTTAACTTGGCCAAAGAATGCCATAAGTAGGCATTGATACAGAACTGACAAAATGGTCAGATGCCCAATAAATAGCATGAACTATGTACTTCTCTGGAAACAAATATCACAGGAACTAAAATTGAGACCCGTCGAAAGCAATGTATATTCAACAATATGTATGGAGACGAAACGTGAACTTAGACACCCAAAAAGGGATTGAGATTTTGAAATGCAAGCCTTCATTAGACTAATATGAGCTTCTTGGGAAGAAAGAGACAAGTTAAAAACGGCTCAGAACAACTCGACATAGAACGAAGACTGCTGAAAAAAAGTAAATTAGAGAAAAACAGGGTAAATTAGGAAAAGCGGAGAACAAAAGATCTAGAAGGTGCCACAGAGACAAACAGGAAAACGACGGGAAGAATGTTTTTCAGGATACAAACAGAATGTAAAACGAAGGTCAAGGGTAGACATTGTTGATCTATTACCATCATCCTTCAGTACGGAGACGGCAATGGATGATATCGATAATGATGCTGTTCTATCAAATGCATGTTAGATTTTAACCCTTGCTCTTTGTCCTGGGATAATGCAAGTAAGTATAGGACAACGCAGTCAATGTTGACACGTGCCATTGGAGTTTGCATGTGTCTAGAAATGTTAAGCAGTTCAGGTTGATTGCTAGTTTCTTTAAATATACCCCTGGTGATGCCTGAAGGTGTACCAAGAAGAAGAAGAAATGTTAAGTGTGTATGTCTTTGCGGTAGAGGGGTGGTTGAGAGGTTACCTTGTTCTCCTCAAGTTCAGACGCTACCGAGTTCCAATTCCACTATATGGCTGGGGATTTTAAAAGAGCAATTGATTTATAAAGACGATTGAGCACAATCGACTACTGGCAACGATGATCGTATTGCGGTAGGAATCTTGGGCCTTGTCCTCGTCACACTGGAAGCACTAGACTCGAGTTTCGCTCTCGTTTGAGCTCATCAGTATCCTTGACTGAACCTGGGATCGAATTCCGGATCAATGACGTGTTAGGCAGGTGCGAAACCAATTGACCTAGAGGCTCACGCTAGACACTACCAAACTACCATACTAGAATGTCACAAAGTCACCCATTGTAGGCTTTAGCTCAAATTGTTGCCCGATCTCTGCGATGACATCCGCCAATCGATGTGGCCCCGAATGATCAGGTCTTCTCGATCTGGCAAGGCACACCAGGCCGTCTAAAGTCCAGCGAGCAATAATCAAATTGATTTGCTTGGTTGTTTCAGGATTTGAGGTAATAATACCAACATACAATTAACTTGGCCAAAGAATAGCATAAGTAGACATGGTGATACATAAATGATAAAATGGCCAGGTGCCCAATAAAGTGAATGCATAGTGAGAGCAACTGGAGGACACTCAGAACCCTTCATCATAAAATCTGGAGTACGACAAGGTTGTGTCCTGTCCCCTCTCTTGTTCATAACATATATAGACAACATATGTAAAGAAACCAGCCAAGCAGAGACCGCAAGAATACCGCATGACGAGAACACAGAAGAAGAACCATCTGCACGTCTAACCATTAGAGAACTCCTGTTTGCGGACGACCAAGCACTAATAGCAAAATCAGAAGCTGAATTACAAGACCACATGAATAGTCTAAACGAAATGTGTAGGGAACATAACATGAAAATTAGCACTAGCAAAACAGAGGTAATGACTATAACTAAAGAAGAAACAACAACAACAATTCACCTAAATGAACATCCCTTGAAACAAGTAAAGAGTTTCAAATACCTAGGAAGTATAATATCAAATGGCAGATCAGAAGACGAGATCAAAAATATGTGCAATAAGGCAAACCAACTCATTGGACAAATGGCGCCAATACTAAAGAACAAACATCTATCAATAACTACTAAGAAAGCACTTTACAACACAATCTTCCTACCAGCTCTATGCTACCAATGCCAAACCTGGACAATGACAGAAAAAGAGAAAAGAAAAATGACAACAACAGAAATGAGATTCCTGAGAAGAATACTTTCTTTCTTTCTTTCGTTCGCCTAAATTATGTTTATAACTGCAATGTTGTCTCTTGTATGAATCTTACAGTCTTTTTTAGTTCATTCAGCTGTCCATAGAGTTTATCTTCCACTGTTGTCTCTCTAGGCCAGAAGGTTCGCCTGGATATGTTGTAGTTTGGGCAATCCTGGAGTGTGTGCTCTGCTGTCTGCGACGCCAAACCACATGTGCACATGGCTGAGTCACCAATCTTGAATTTTGTATACATGTGGTTGCGTACATATCAAGAAGACCAGAAATGAAGAAATCAGGACTAAAGTGGGGGTTATAGCACCACTAGATTTTATTAGAAAGCAGCAAGTCAAATGGTTTGGACATGCAAGTAGGTTGCCATTAAACAGCATACCGCAATAAGCAATGGTGTGCAGACCACATGGAAACAGAGGAAGAGGTCGACCACGTAAACGTTGGACGGAGGGAATAGCAGAGTCCATGGGAATATCGATACATGAAGCCCATAATCGAGCACTCTCACGATGTTTATACTTCACCTCGACACCGCAAGGTACAAGAGGAACATGATGAGATAAGATGAGATGAGATGAGATGAGATGAGATGAGATGAGATGAGATGCCTAATAAAGAGAGTGAACTACGTACTTCTCTGAAAACAAATATCATAGGAACTAAACGTGAGACCCGTCAAAGGCAATGTATATTCATGTGTGTTTATTCAATGTAAATCTTGAGGTTATAAAGATATCACAAGTCATCCTGATCTCTTGGGATCGGATAAAAAGCCAGCTCGACCTGGAGCCAAAAGTAAAGAGATCCCTGTCGTAGTAATCCTTTATTACTTTAGTGTCGTCCCCGGAGTGAGGGGAATCAACACCCACAATTTTATTAACCCAATATTATTGTCCTAGAGAAACCACCAGAATCCGTCCACAAAACTCCTTCAGTCTGTCGACACCTCTTTCTTACTCTCACTCACCCCTGGATCATGCACCCTCACATTCTTCCCCAACACAACATACTCAACAACTTTAGCTTAACAAATAAATACAACAAATAATTTATTAAAGCAAAGAGTATGTGTGTGAGAAATGTGGGTGTGTAATGTGTAGAATTTGTGTCGAATATTCTAATGTGTATGTAGAATCAGACCAGTGAATCAGGAGCAAAGTTAGTTACATCACTGTGCTGAGCACACAACAGCACCATGTATTCCGGACATAAAACCTCACCAAGAAGATGTTTCTCCGGCCACGTGACAACTTTCTCCGATCACTCTCGAACAATCAGGACGCTGGTCATCAATGATAGACACTGTTCGATATTGGTCTTCACTCTAGCAAACACCGTCACTGGTTATACAATTTTTCCCATATAAAAAAACAACCCATTACTGTTCCAGGTAGTTATATATTGTTATATGTGTTACGTATAGTGTTCTGAATCTACGGTGATGTAGCATATCACTCAAGGAAACAATCACACATATGTTCATCAAGTCCTGCTCAGCAGAAGTCAGGTTTCTGCAGACCAACTAGGCCATGTGCCCAGTGTACAAGCCTCTCAGTAACGCCTGTCTTCCATCCGTGAGCCATCTTTTCTTCAACTTTGATACTAACTTCTTGGTAGTATATCGTATCACCATCAGCAAGTAGACCTGTAAGTGGAACCTGAAGAATAGAGACTCCCCTGGTGAGAGCAACTCAATTCTGACCTTAATTAGGTGAGTGTAGGCCGATAGCAGCACTCAGATCTATAACAGAGAACCGAACTCTGTCATACGGCCAAATAGCTCATCACATTGGTCTGAGACATGGAAACACAAGGAAAGATTAAAGGAAACGGGTAGAAACCCAGCAGATGCCCTACTGGAAGATCCTATCATTTCACATTCCCTTCATCCCTCCCAACCATCCTCAATCTCTCTAATTATTATCCCACTACATTGTCCTTAACTCCCTGAGTTAAATGATATATTACACAAGCTAGTTAAAGCTACACAATAGGTTACTAGTGCCGACGCTCCTATAATACTTTCTACCGCCGCACTTATAGAACATTCTATCACCGCACAGTACTGTACTCTATTCCTAATCATACTATAAGTTTTTGTAGTTTTTTTTTTTTTTTTTTTTTTGCATATCCTTTACAGGACATCGCTGTCAACAGCAGCATCTTTCAGCTGTCTGTTCATTTCTTGGCAAGATTACTCAGTACTTTGCCATTGCTTTCTGAGCGGCCGGCTCAGTATCCCGCAAGTCACTAGCGGGGGTCGAACCGCTCTCAGTTCTCTCCCGCTACGAGACTCTGCATGATAAACGGGATTACGGAGAAAGTGTTGTAACCCCTCAGCCAGAGAGACCGGCATAGTCTAAGTTAGATATGATTAATAGACTACCATATGCCTATTCCGGTTGATGATTGAGACTATGCAATCACAGACTGGATCTATGTCCGCCGATAAATATCAACTCTTTGACACTATAGTCTCTTTCAATTAACACAACTCGGAATACTGCGCCGATCTTTAACACTTCAGAATTTTTGGTCGACTCCCTCAACTTGTTTACCTCAACTGGTTTTATATCGGGGCTTGCGTGACGTCACCAAAAATTCTAGACGCTAATCAGTCCAGAGTCTGGCTTTCTCCCTGTTTTAGACTGACTGGAATCAATCCGCCGTCTATTTTGCTTTCATCGGGGAAATCTTTGTCTCGTACAACAAAAGTCCTGTCTGTCTGTGAGCCAGGGGATCCTTCCACACATCACAGAATCCATCCGACGTCTATCCAGACCTTCCGTCTACAACTTCAAATGCTGTCTACCGCCTTTCAGACGGATGGCGTCATTGTACGTTTATCGAACAACCCACATCATACAGAAATGCCGACCGTGTGCAGACAGTTTTCGCGACGTATTTTGTTCCTCAATCTCCTGCTCATCGACGGATTGCTTGTTTTTGTAGACGAATGTCGGGTCTTGTTTGTCATCGATCGAAACTATCAAGTTTTTCCGCGACAATCCCGAACATGAGATGAACACATCAAACATCCTACGTCGGTTGGAAATAGCAAAGAGTATTTCTTAAGACTGCTGTCCTAGCAACATTGTTGGGAAAGAAAACCATCTCACAGGACAGATGGCGTGGCCTGGAATCTGTCAGTCAAACCTACATAAATGCATGCCGATGTATGACACTCTGATCTCTGGGGTGCATAACTATTTGTGACGCACTTCCCTAGATCTTATATTCTGCTTACTTATGCTTAAGATTTGATCTCTATATGTTTTTTCGAGCTTTGTCGGTATCTTGCTTGAACTTTTTTTTTTTTTGGGGGGGGGGGGGGGTATAATTCAGATTTTAACACAGCTGCGCTAGATTTGGCAGCAGATCGCGTCGCGCTGGTTTATTACGGAAAGGTACGTGAGCCGGTCGTTCAGAAAGCAATAGCAAACTACTGAACGTAAAACTTGCCAAGACATCAACAGCAGCTGAAAAATGATGGTGTTGACTGCAATGCCCTGTAAAATGGATATGCAAATTTTTTTTAAATGCATCTCAGATTTCAATATTCATATTAGAAGACAGTAAAATATAAGATACTATGCAGTGCTGTAGACAGTACTAAACGACAACTCTGACATCATTGTAAATATAAGACACGCTACCATAAATGGATACAGACAGCATGTAAATCTGAGCAGATATGGAATGCAAGGGGACACACCAGGAGGCAGTCTGCTGTACGTGTGCGTGCGTGCATGCGTGCTTGCATGTGTGCGTCTGTCTGTCTGTCTGTCTGTCTGTCTGTCTGTCTGTCTGTCCGTCAGTCCGTCCTTCCGTATCTGGTTCGCAAGATCAGTCCCGCGTCTGGCGTTCGTTGTCTGGGCTGTGTGAGGTGCACCAAACTGGGATCCTCCCAGCCAACGGAAGTTAGCGAGGCAGGCGTTTCGAGAATGTAACCGCATTGTGCAGCTAGGGTCGTGGTTTGAGCGGGCAAAAGAGCAAATTTGTACGACCGTTCGACAAAGTCTCGATAAGCGCCTACTCTCTCTCTCTCTCTCTCTCTCTCTCTCTCTCTCTCTCTCTCTCTCTCTCTCTCTCTCTCTCTCTCTCTCTCTCTCGATGAGTAGTGGGCCTGCAGTCAGTAAGCTGGTATAGCTTTTCGGTCAGTCCTGCCGGTGTAGCTTGAAAGCTCGTCGGTAGGCGTCCAGTGGTTTTGCATGTATCACCTTGCAACGAGAGGGCGCGCTTTAGCGATGCAACTCTTGGCCTGCGTGTGCGTGAATAGTCCGCCTGTCCGATAGATATTTGGTTGATCCTGCCAGTAGTCATATGCATTTGCGAACTGATGAAGTTCAGCCCTAGAACTGGAAATTTGTTCACAACTTAGACGATGTCGTGTGTGTAAAGAATGAATGTCGTAGTAGTTACTTGTTCTTCTTTACCACTTTAGTGTCATCCCTGGAGTGAAGGGAATCAACACCCACATTATTTTTTTAAACCAATATCTCTATCCTGGAGATATCCAGCAGACTCCGTCCACACACTCCTTCAATCTGAAGACACCTTCCACTCACTCTTACTCACCCCTGGATTATGCCCCCTCTCATTCTTCCCCAACATAACATACTTGACAACTCTAGCCTCAACAAATAAAAACAAGAAATTTATTAAAGCAAAGAGTATATGTAGGAGAGGTGTGTGTTTGTGTGTATAAGGTGTAGAATGTGTGTCGAGTATTCTAATGGTAGACCAGTGATTTAGAAGAAAAGTCTGTAACTTCATAGTGCTTAGCACACAACAGCACCATTTTTTCCGGACAGTGAACCTCACCCAGAAGATGTTTCTCCGTCCACATGACAACTTTCTCCAATCACTCGAACAAACAGGATGCTGGTCATCCGATAGACACTGTTGATCTCGATCTTCACTCTACCACACGGTGAAGTTACTCTGGTTCATAATGTTTGTTGAACTGAAATCTTCCAATTAACTGAAATGTCACTTGGGGAAAATCTAATGTTCATAAGTCTCCGATTATAACATTTTCCCCTCTTTTAGAACACAACCTATTAATATTTGTTAGGTAGATGTGTGTGTGTGTATATATATATATATATATATATATATATATATATATATATATATATATATATATATATGTTCTTGGTATGCGAGTTGTTAATCTTCGGTGATGAAGCTTAACACTCATTAAAAACAACACTTATGTTCATTAAATCCTACTCAGCAGAAGCCAGGTTTCTGCGGAACAACTAGGTTCTGAGCCCCGTATAAAACCCTCTCAGCAACCTCTGTCTTCTTTCCATGAGCCATCATTGTATAAAACTTTGAACTGCTTCTTTGTAATAAATCATCTCACACTCACGTGGAACACTCAAGGGGAACTGTAAATGAAACCTGTAGAGTAGATAACATCATGGTGAGGGCAACTCAATCCTGACCGTAATTAGGTGATTGTAGGCCAATAGCAGCACTCAGATCTATAACAGAGATCCGATCTCTGTCATACGGCCAAATCGCGCATCACAATAGTCTTATACATGGCAACACCAGGAAAGAATAAAGGAACGGGTAGAAACCCAGCAGATGCCCTACCTTAAGATCCTACCATTTCACATTCCCCTACTCCCTCTCAACCATCCTTAATCTCTCTAATTATTATTCCACTACATTGTCCTCAACTCCCCGAGTAAAATGATATATCACACAAGCTAGTTGAAGCCACACAATAGGATACCAGTGCCGACGCTCCTATGATACTTTCTAGCACTGCACTAATAGAACATTCTATCACTAATCATAATACATTATATCACTGCACCTATAATACATTAGATCACCGCACAGCACTGTACTCTATTCCTAATCATACTCTTAAATTAGATATTATAAATAGCCTACCATATGCCTATTTTGGTTGCCACTCGAGAAACTATGCAATCAGATTGGATCTATGTCCGCGGATAACTATCCCCACTTAGACATTATAGTTTCACTCATGTAACACAACTCGGAATAATGATCCTAACACTTAAGAATGTTTTCTCGACTCCCTCCACCTGTTTACCGCACTGGGTTTTATATGGGTGCTTGAGTGACGTCACCAAAAAGTCCAGACGCCAATCAGTCCAGAATCTGGCTTTGTCCCCCTGTTTCTAGACTAACCAGAGTCAATTCGCTGTCAAGTTCACTTTCATCTGGGAAATTCTTTGTCTCATACAACAAAGATCCTGGCTGTCTGTGAGCCAGAGACCTTTCCCCCCATATGACAGAATCCTTCCGACCTCTGGCAGACATTCTGTCCATCACTTTCAACGGCCGATTCCCGCCCTGCAGACAGATGACGCCAGTGCACGTCTCTCGAACAACAACCTGTCAACAAACTGTCGACCATGTGTAGACATCGCGACGTGACTCACTTTGATCTCATACAAAAAAGCCGACCAGGTGCAGACAGTTCTAACGACGTATTTTCTCAGTCTGTTCAACATCACAGGGTCTATTGTGTTTGCAGACCAATGTCGGGCTTGGTTGTCATCGATCGCAACTAACAAGTTTATTTAACTCGCGACAGACGAGCAATATCTTCTGTGGGCAGAATCTCGCTGGCCGCATGTGTGTGTGGTCTGTTCTGGCGGTCAGTCCGTCTATCCGATGGATACCTGGTTGATCCTATCAGTAGACATGCGCTCGTCTCTACGCTTGTCTCTACGTTTGTCTCAAGCTGAAAATTAAAGGAATTGACGGAAGGGCCGTTTGCACGAGGCTCTAGGCTACCATCTGTTTTTGAGAGCCAAATATACAGGGATAACTGGCCTGTGGCAGCCTAACGTCCACTGCACCTGTGTCCGTCTCCAGTCGTTTTGCCATGCTCGCCACTGGAACCAGATGGACGCAGGCGAGAGAGTGAGGTTGATGGAGTTGCGCAACCACTACCTCACTATAATCCAAACTAAAGCGCAAGTCATTCGTTCTTCATGAAATCAAAAGATGCAATGAGTGAATGGTCCTCATCATTCGTGATGGACAAACATCCATATATATATATATATATATATATATATATATATATATATATATATATATATATATATATATATATATATATATATATATATATATACTGTGTACATGTGTGTGTGTGTGTGTGTGTGTGTGTGTGTGTGTGTGTGTGTTTTACATACATGTGCCAAAGATATCAAAACGAGCGCGTAAATGTTCGACATGGCAGCTATTATTTGTGTCCTTGAAAGCCGACACGTGCACAACAGATGTGTTTGTCAGTATAGCGCTCCTCTCATCATCCACGACCGCCACTTCTCACACACTCCTGTCTCCCCTGTCAAAGGCAGATCCTCCTTCACTCTCTCCCTCAAACAGAGACCCGCCTTCACTCTCCCCCTCAAACAGAGATCTTCGGTCACTCCAGCCACAACGTCGACAGACGCTGATTACGATTCGCATTTCCATGGAAACCGAATGCGTTTTGGAGAAATACAGGGAAGAATCCTTAATGGTAAATATTTACTTCCTGGGTACTTCAGAACCAGGACGCGCGGCAACGCCAAACAAGCCTTTTAACGGCTGTTTCGTGTTTGTGTGGTCGTGTAAACTATCTTAATTTTACACCATTAAACTGTTGACAATAATGAAATATGTTTTGTTGTGTATCATTTGATGTTATCTTGCAGATGTCTGTCGGTTTGTTTGTTAGTCTTTATTTCTATCTGTCTATTTGTCGGTCTGTCTGTCTCACTGTCCTCCTTCTTGTATGTATGCATGAACCATATACGTCGGAGTGGGTTCGTCTAATGGCGAGGGACACTGTTAATAGGTAAAGCTCATCCACACACAAAATTCAGTCCAGCACTACTAGAATTGCCTGCTGCGTGGCGAAGAGGTTACTGTCGCAGTTCGTCATTCCGCATACCCGCGTTCAAAACACAGCTGCGGGCGACTTGGCAGCAGACCGCCCTGCGTTTGTTTTTTACGAAATCGTATGGGTGCAGATAGTTCTGAAAGCAATGGCAAACTACTGAACGTAAACTAGCCAAGAGACCATAACAGCACAAAATACTGGTGTTGACAGCGACGTCCTGTAAAGGATATGCAACTAACTTTTAACTACTAGACGTAGTGTGTATGGACTACGCTTGAGTTCAAAGCGAGCAGGCGCACATTTAAAAAAGACAGGTAAAACGTGACACATCTGTCCATCATATCGTGTCAGGTTGCTCAGTTCTAAGACAGTTATTCACGTGAAGTCTCTCAACATATCAAAAACGTCTCAATGGCGACTGGTATCCATGTCAAGTCTCTCAACATATCACAAAGGTCTCAATGTCGACAAGTATCCATGTGAAGTCTCTCAACATATCACGAAAATCTCAATGGCGAAGTACGTAAGCCGCCTCCCTTGCGTTCCAACGGTTGTTTGTTCGATTCCGAACTCCGTCATCCGGTTCACGAGTGCAATTCTCTCTGATACTCCAGAGGGCCCGCGCTGGAGATTCTGCGGTTCGTGCTTGTGGCGACCCTTTCGACCGGCGCCCTGCTGAAAGAGACCGAGCCATATGGGATCAAACAGTGAACTCGATTCTCTCGCGTTTAAAACTTTTTTGTTCTGAATGTGTCACTCCTCTATTCCACCGTTGTGATCTGTTCATACATTTATTCTTAAGAAGATAATGTGGTGGTTTCCCGTTGCCTTCCGCAACCATATGGCTGGTTTGTGACCTCCATATTGACAGAAGTGTGTAGCTGTCCTGGTCATCTACTGTACCTGTGTTTCTCCAGTCGTCTTGACTTGTCTTGCCACTGGATTCAGATGGTCTCAGGCGAGAGAGTGTGGTCGACGAAATGCACAACTCTTCCTCACTTTAATCCAATTCATCGCGCAAGTCATTCGTCATCCAACGTTTTTGATGGACAAACACCGGCTGTCCTTCTGAGCTGAAGTGAGGACTTCCAGCCTATCCTGTGGATGCTCGGTTTATTGAATTGCATACGTCAATCTTGCGTATCTGGTCCCTACGTCCACAACTGGAAGATGTGGTCGGGCATCATCAAGCCGACACCATGAAGGCATTTCTCATATTCTCCCGTACTTTAGATGTCAGAAACTATATTAAAACTCAATCATCTTTATCATCATCAAGTGGCTTGTTCTGGGGTGAATTTTCCCTCATAACAAACTGTCTCCGGAATGTCTTTTATTGCTAATGTTATAGGTATCTGTGACAATGGTTGTCTGTAACTGTTTTCTGTCTTGTCGGTGACAGTAGTTATTATAGAGAGCTATAAAGAGAACCTCTGTCTACCATCGTTATAAAGAGAATCTCTGTCTACCATTGTTATAAAGAGAACCTCTGCCTACCGTTGCGAAATTGAGACCATAACCAACAAACACCTGTCGATTGCTCTCATTAAATTAACTGCATGTCCTTTACTGTACGTCGCATTCAACCTCAGTATTTATTGGCAGTATGTGATTTTATAGACAATCTTATGTTTAGTAGTTTGTCATCGCTTTCTGAGCGCCGATGTTCATACCATTTTGAAAAGCAACGCAAAGAGATCTGCCCCCCCCCACCCCTTTTTCCCTTTGTATATAATAACAGTCCCATAGTTTTAAATATCAATGGGCACTCCATGCGTGACGTAGTTAATATAACACCTCCCCCGCCCCCCTCCCTAGAACATCTCCTGATATTAGTGTTAGGCTGGATCAACTCAGGAACTCTATCTCTCTCTCTCTCTCTCTCTCTCTCTCTCTCTCTCTCTCTCTCTCTCTCTCTCTCTCTCTCTCTCTATCTATCTATCTATCTATCTATCTAGTTATCTCTCTCTACAATAAGTATTCGATAATATGGCTACCAACAGACATGAGTGCAAGCCACTGCTCTACCACGATACCCATGTTCACACACACACACACACACACACACACACACACACACATAGTTAATTAAAAACAACCACTGAATTGTTGCGAACGATGAGGGAGTTATTGCCTCACACTAAACATAACCCACCCACCGCCTATTGCATAATCACATAGGATATTCTATTTATGTGTGTAATATACAACTGTTTCTGTTTGCGACAGACAAGGAGGGTCCCCTGCGGTGTCTGTGCAAGGAATATGTGCCTCTAGTCTGCTCAGGAGATACTAAAAATATGAATAAAATTGGGTGGAACTGCGGTAAAGCTGTGAAAATGTAAACACTATAAAATGACACAAAGTAGAGCAGTTTTACAAACAGAATTGCGACACATACAGCACGTTACGGCGATTAGCCCTCATCAGCAAAAACAAACAAATTCACAAAACACAACATATGTTCACGGAGATCACCTATGACTACATCATAACATGACGACAGGACGAGAAGAACAAAAAGATGAAAAAAATGAAAGCAACGAAGAGAAAATGAAAATTGGAAAAAAAAATATTCATACTTACCTCAAATTCCGAGCTATACAGTAAATATTCCGGTTATACACAGCTCGGAATTTGAGGTAGTATGAACATTTTTTCCAATTTTCATTTTCTCTTCATTGCTTTCATTTTTTTCATCTTTTTGTTCTTCTCGTCCTGTCGTCACGTTTTGATGTAGTCACAGGACATCTCCTTGACTATACGTTGTGTTTTGTGAATGTGTTTGTTTGCTGATGAAGGCTAATCGCCGCAACGTCCTGTATGTGTCGTAATTCTGTTATGTAAAGCTGCACTACTTTGTGTCATTTTATATTGTTCAGGAGATACTAGTACATCATCCTGAGAAAGACTGAGCGCTTTCAAGTGCGCTTGAAGTGAAGAAAGTTGGTTCTAAGTGCATCATAACAAAATAATAATAATATTAATCTAATTACTTCAACCCTCGCAAGTGTCTAGTTCCAAAATGGTGTTTACAGAAAAAGTATAGCAATTATTTGTGAATGACGTAATTTTCAATGGAATATTCTCTATAATCACCCTATCTCTACAAGGCGGATGCCGTTTTGAAGCTTTGATTTAAATACACAACGTTCTGAAAGAAACACACGGAAAACACAAGAGTATTTATTTGTGCGTACACATAGATGTTAGCGATAGAATAATGGAGAAGAAGCAGTACAAGAAATAGAAGTGATTGCCCAAAGTCAGCAATGGCGCCTATAACTGACGTTCCGACTCAACAGTGTGTTTTTTTTTAGGTAATGAAGAAAGCTAGTTTCAGTTATCCTTTACAGGACGTCGCATTCAAACCCCAAAAATTTTTGGCTGTTTGTAATTTCTTGGCAAAGTTTTACGTTCAGTAGTTTGCCATTGCTTTCTGAACGACAGGCACACATAACATTGTATGAAAACCAACTCAACGCTGTCTGCTGCCAAATCGCCCACAGCTGTTTTTCAAACACTGTATGCAGGGTTATGAATTACACAGGTAACCCTTTTATCACTGGAACTTCCGGTCCCAGCATAGTGGTTAGGCAGTGAAACGGTTAAGGCCTCTGGGTGTTTATGCTCGTGGCTACCGTTGCCTTTGCATTTTCCTCATGTTGGACTGGTAGTTTACGGTTCCGTCGCACTGCTGCTGAGTTGAGTGCG
Organism: Cepaea nemoralis; assembly: GCA_014155875.1. NCBI lineage: Eukaryota > Metazoa > Mollusca > Gastropoda > Stylommatophora > Helicidae > Cepaea > Cepaea nemoralis. Next base: position 380,126 of record JACEFZ010024425.1, on the reverse strand, counting down.
TGGCGCGATGCTGTGAGCTGTTAATTTCGTGTGAAATGCGTTTAAACCTTCCCGAGATTGTGGAGCGTGATCTGCATGTTCAGAGCAATGGCTGAGGGCTATGTCCCAGAATTGACCGGTTTTTGTGCCTTATGCAGAATTGTGTGGCGGCTGGTCTTCTGGTTGACTGCCGCTTCTTTTAACGATGAACCGTGCTTTCGTAGAGGACTGTTGTGTTGGCATTCTGGAGACGGCATTATGTACAGTGCAGGAACGAGATTTTTCCCAAATTCCCTCTTCTTTACATCTGTTTGAGGTTGTTTTGTATCGGAGAAAAATGGCGTGGTGGCTAGAAAACATCTATAAAATGAACAACAATATCTAGAGATATCGAGACTTTATAGGTGAACATCTGGTTGGGAAAGTGACTGCAAATTCCATCAGGGGCGAACTGTACTTTTCGTGGGGGACTTTTGTGGTGACACTCTGGCGGTGGCATTTTGCACAGTGTGCCTGAGCGGGCCGTTGTTTGTCGAGACTCCTGTCTTTCCCACTTTTCACATGGGGCATTGAGAAATATGTTATGTGATATTCACTGGCACGGGAATAGGAGCATAATGGGGACGACCGTTTGCTGTAATGTTGACTAATGACTAATGACCCTTTTATCACAGAGCCAGCGAATAAAGAAACAGTAATACCAGTGTGTATGAACTGCGGCAGTGTGCTAGCTAGCACGCTTGCCTGTCGGTATGGTGATCCAGTGTTCGAATCCCAATTCCAATTCCAATTTTTTTAAAAAATTCCCTCTCGTTTAACCTGCCTCCTCAACTTTGGTTATTGTTGAGATCCGTGGTTGTGTGGACTGTTAGTCCTAGTTCATACTGGTGGTATTGGTTGCGCTCTGTTTGTCGGATGAAGTTATTTTGTGCTGTCTGGTTATTTTCTTTCTGTCTTATGCTGGTCCTGATAAAGACCGGTCCTTGGTCGGGCCTATTAGGTTCCGTAGTCATTCGTTTGTTGGTTTCTTTCTCTATTAGCACTACTACGTGCTTGTTGTTTCTTGTGTTGTCCTCATCGGGGCTGGTCCCGGTCACGTCCAGTCCTCATAAGGACTCGATGTGGGCAAAGGAGGAGAATTTAAGTGCAGACTCAAGTAGTCCCTCCGGTCAGCTGCCCGTACTCCTCTACGTTCACATTCTTGTTTTCATCATCGGTGTATGGGTTGGTGCAACAACAAGACGACCCGGTCGCCCTGTCATCCCCGTTCAGGAGCCCTTCCGGAAGAGCCAACTCACCATCCTGTCACTCACCCTGCCACACTCAACTGTCCAGTTCAGGACAGCCGAGGCATCAAGTTTTGTTTTTTTTAAATTTAAATACAGATACATACGTATATACAATTTTTTTTTTTTAAAGTAGAGAGAGAAAAGAAAAAGAGAACGAAAAAAACAAACCGAGATGTTATATTCCCTGTTCTGCTTATGAACTGTCTGACCAGCCGCTGTATTTCTGGATTGATGTTTATGTGCAGGCACTCCGTCATTGTCATTGGAGTCTTAGTTTTGACGAAATAATCTCTCAGATCCCTCTGCTCACTATTGTACGCGGTGTGTGTCAGTAGATAATGTTCAGTGGTGTTGACTACTAGGCATGCTCTGCAGTATGGGTTCTCTCTTGCGTCTTTCCAGTTACCAAGTCTGAAACAGACACAGTTTGTTTGCCGGTGCTTTCATGTTGGTTTTGGCCTGTGGTTTGTAGCTGGGTTAACCCAGTACCTGGTATGCATGACGACCTCTAGCCCTGTCTCGCCACTGTTTCCTCCATTCCTGGAGTATGTAGTTTTTGATGATACTTTATCCTTCTACTTTACCTAGGCCTGTGCTGATTTTATTACTGCTGGTTAGTCCTCGTTTCGCCGCTCTGTCCGCTTGTTCGTTTCCCGAGATACCCCTGTGAGCTGGTATCCATCCGATGGTGACTTGGCATCCCATGTACCTGAGGTTGGTGGCTGTCGCTAATATCTCCTCTTTTATGTCGGTTCTGTTTCCTCCAGCGAAGTTCCCGAGCGTTTGTACTAAGGACAGGGAGTCTGTTAATATACATAGTCTCAGTTCGAATAACCCATCGAGATGGGAATATATGGTTTATTGACCTGGGCTCCTAGATCGACCCAGCCTACAACGATTACCAGGACATATTATGGGAGGGTAAAGACTGCCTGTGTGCTTTTAACTACATCGCCAATCGAGGCCGATTGCTTTATAAATACACTGTGTTAGCACCATATCAAACATACGTCTCAAGGCGTGGAAAAGGTCATTTGCTTATTTTACTTTAACTTACAGGATCTAACCAGTAAATAGATAATAAGTGATGTTTATTAAAAGTCATAAGCAAATAAAGACATAGACAACAATTGGGAAACTAGGGTTCTTAAACTTATGACTCATGTTGCCTCAAGATTCGTAAGCGGGTCTGCGCATCCCTCTCCTTCAATTTCACCATACGTTATCTTTTTGTATGTAGAATCTACCATGAATGTTTACGTAGCCTGGAGCCTTTCGCAGACACTCAAGGACCCACTGAATAAGGACTCCTGACTGTTTGACTGTTCACTTTGAGAAATGCTGCAATAAATAAGGACAATAGGTAAACAAGCAATGTACGATAGACATATACAAGTGTAGTAAATACGAGGGCGACTGAGGTGAGATGGGCCAAACACCATCAACAACATAAGAGATACAGGACGTACATATGACTTTAAGGACACTTGGGAATCTAATGGTATATTGTTACCAAAAACAATACAATGTCAAATATTGACATCTAACAAGTCTAGTTTATACCAGACTTAAGCAGTGTGAAGACATTAGTTGTCGGGAAAACATATTATATGCGTGTCTTGACATAAATATCCAGGATACACATAAATGGAACAATATGCGTGTCTTGACATAAATATCCAGGATACACATAAATGGAACAATTTAGCGTAAACAATACAAATAGCAGAGCAAATATCTCAACTGAAATATCAAAAGGGGGGGGGGGGTGGAATGGAACAACTTAACGCTGTGTTTTTTTTATTGCCTGGGTTGGGGGGAGATAAGGGGGAAGGGGGGACGATGGAGCTGAGTTTAGGCCCAATCAGTTCTGATTGATTGCACAGGAAGTGTGGCATCCGGAACAGGGACAGGACAGTATTTCCATGATTAGGTGTAATTATTTCATGGCATTCAACTTTCCACAGTCGCTCCACAGGGCGGAAACGCGTCTTGATCTCCATGGGATTCTGCAGACGGTCTTTTCTTACGCCCGGTGAAAAATGATTGCCGAATGAAACATTGCTGTGCCGAAGCTAGACGGGCAGAAGAATCGTAATGAAGGGGACTTTATATCTCTAATTGAAAGAAGAGATCAATCTGGGGTCCTCCGCTTTGGAAATTACTACAGACAATTATATTACCGGGCTGTTTTCGGAATTTTCTTGATTGCTTTATGGGAAGTGATTTCTATTGATAACTTTATCTAAGCTAATTGTCCGCGGTTACTATGTTGTGGTTATGGCAGTTAATTTCTTGTGCTCTGTGTTTTCTTGCTGTTGACAAAACAATGATTAGTTACTGTACTTTTGCGTACTGTTATTGCCGATTTAAAATATTCTTTTCACAGCTGTATTGTCTCTCCGTTCGTTTTTTTTTTCTTCTCAATTCAAATTTCTATTTATTTAATTAAATTTCAATTTATTTGTCGGTTTGATTCGCTCTTTTCTCTCTCTCTCTCTCTCTCTCTCTCTCTCTCGCTCTATATATATATATATATATATATATATATATATATATATATATATATATATATATATATATATATATATATATATATATATATATATATATATATTAGACAAACTGATATATATCGAGGAAAATTCATTTTCAGAAGTTTATAAAAATCAATTTATATTCCTCTCCGTGCCACTTCGTGCAATGGATAACGGAAAGTGATATACATAAATAAAATTTATTAAAATCTGTTCTTAAGTTTACATAGGATTAGTTTACGAAACCTTTTGAGACTTCGTCTCTGCAAAGGTAGCAGTCAAATGAGAGGGAATCGTCTCTCATGTATATCAACTGTAAACACAAACAACAATGTAAGATGTTAACTTGATAATCTATATCACGATGTAGAAAGATCGATAAAAACGTTAACAAGAAAAGGAGATGGGGATATCAAGAGATGCGTTCGTCTAAAGAGTTTGATACGGTGCAGCAGTAGAAGAATAAAAAGAACATGATGATGATGATGACGATAGCAATGACGTCAACGACGAAGCAGAAAATCTTTCAACAATCAGAGGAAGAATCTTTAAAGCAAATGACTTTGAAAGAAATTGGGATCGGGAAGGACATGCGGTTATATTTCTCCAAGCGGGTACAGTGAGATGAATCTACACAGTTTTTATATAAGTTTTAGTGTGGACAGAAGCAAATTGATATCTGCTCTATTTGTCTGCGGTGCTTCTTTGAAAGGGAGTAGTTGAATAGGGTGTTAAAAGTCTACAATAGACTACTGATGACACCCGTGTCGATTGCGATCACTGTCCAATCATATCCAATTCAAGCACAATCACTGCTAGAAGAGTTCTTCGATCGGCACTTTTGTATGAAACACACTGTCCATAAATCTCGTTGGCAAGCGAGGACCTTCAACTAATAAATCTCCTATCTCCTCTTCATTGGCGACTCTCTATTACGAGTTGGACATCCCAGCAGACTCCTCACGCACTTACTTTGTCATGGCAGCCAGGGCCAGGCAGAGGTGAGAACAAGACCTCCGCAATCCCCAGACACTTTCCCAAATGTGAGTTTCAGTGCTCAGACATCATTGTTCACTGTGATCAGAGAAGAAGGCAGGAGAAAAGCCCGGAACGCGAATGAAAGGAGAAACACGAATTGGCGAAAGAGGCAGAAATTAAGAAAAGCGAAGGTTTGTCAAACACAAATAGTGAGACGTTATTACGAGATGAAAAGCGAGACATGGCTGCCCAGGGGAAATAAACAGCTCTGGACGCCAATTTGCTCGCGTTGATAGCTCGACTCTAGAAGCGGACATCAAATTTGTTGTTGATGTCAGCATTGCTTCCAAATCCTTCATGTCTTCTTTTTTCCTATCTACGTAAATCTCTTTGTATACAGGAAAAAAATTGATGGAACACATCGAATTTGATTGTATCCCCAAGGTGGTGATAATATGTAAAGGAAAGTAGGTTTTATTTGTCGTAGTCACTATCTTATTAGTTCAAATGTTTATATTATTTTGTTAACGTATACGAAATCATAACATAGGAGACCGGGGTTTTATGTAGCAATACAATGGCCGAAATCTGAGCTGGTCTTCCCACAAGAGATTGTCATGATCAAGTATATGGGAAGTGATAGCTCTATAGACTTCTCTCCAGAGAAGTAATACCATTGTGGTCTGAAGGTCCCACGTAGTGTGCGATCTCACGTTAATCTGTCTGTCTGTCCGTCCGTCCGTCCGTCCGTCTGTCTGTCTGTCTGTCTGTCTGTCTGTCTGTCTGTCTGTCTGTCTGTCTGTCTGTCTGTCTGTCCGTCCGTCTGTCTGTCTGTCTGTCTGTCTGTCTGTCTGTCTGTCTGTCTGTCTGTCTGTCTGTCTGTCTGTCTGTCTGTCCGTCCGTCTGTCTGTCCGTCTGTCTCCGTCTGTCCGTCCGTTCATCCATCAGTTATATCTTTATGTTGTTAATTTCTTATGTGAAGCTTGCATAGTTTCTATCGGGTACATTCCTACTTGTCAGAATTCTACAGTTTCCATTCGGGAGTTAATTGCATGGATATATTCAGACAATCCTACTGAAGCCAGAGTGTGACTCCCCACTCCGTTCTGTAATCAGAATTTGTACCACACACTTGGTAAATGCTGATCCTCTAACCGACTAGGAACGACAGACGGATTCGACAAGGCGCATAAAACTACTTCTAACCGGGTGCACGAATCTACTTCTAGTCGACCTAACCCAGCAATCGATGGACACGTAGAGTAGGTCATTATCAGTCAGCTGCTTCACTTAATGTGTTGATTCAGAGGCCGTTGCGTTCGCTCGCTTTGAATCAAGCGTACTACTTCTTGTAGCATAGGACCGATTTCTGTATGTGGATATTATTTTTTCGCATATCCTTTACAGGACATTGCAGTTAATACCAGCATTTTTCAGCAGCTGTTGATGTCTTGGTAAGTTTTACGTTCAGTAGTTTGCCATTGCTTTCTGAACGACCGGCTCACTTACCCCCTAAAGTAACCATCGCGGCGCTAGTATGTGGATTAGCTTTCCCAAATACCAGTGTCCCTCGTCACCATGCGAATCCATGCCAAGAACGAGAAGTCAACATTTTCGTTCAACTGACCAGTGTAGGAGGTTGAACCCGATATCACGGCATAAGCACACCGGAAGTTTAGGAACTAGTGTTCTGCTCAATATGGTGATGTTGACCTCTATTATATTTGATACTGGTTATTTTTTTTTTAGCACCTCTGTTTAAATCTGTCTTGAAATGGACGCACAGAGCCACATCGACAGCAGCAGATTTATTCCTAGGGTCTCCCATGTCGGACAGGTAAATTGACAGGGACAGGGAAGGGAGACACAAAACTGTTGCCTTGTAGGTAGGCTGAATGCCAGCCAAAGGCTACGGAAACGAAATCCTATTACCGGCAAAAGTCTGTCGAAATAGGATGTCCCAAGATATGACTGACGAAGCGTAGAAATGATTGTATCACGAATTAAACGAAAGCGTATCGTTGCTAATCCCGTAGAATCCCGTTTCGCCCCACCTCCTAGCCAACCTCAAAGGAATCCACCCAGTTCGACTATTGGTCACATTCCACTAATTATTGACCAATGCTTAACAAACAACAGTAAAACGCCGAAGTCCTTTTTCACTTTCATATATGAGAATAATTGACATAAACTGAAAAATAGTCGTTAACTTTCATGGCTGCTCGGATAGATCGGGATACCCAGCTACTGACAACAAAGGAGATGAAGTGGAGAACTGGAAAATATATTCTCATATTTAACTGATCAAAAAATAGATTCTTATTTACAACTAATTAATAAAAATAAAAATGGATTCTCATCTCCAACTAATCAACAAACAGAATGACAAACAGAGCTTGTGCTCTAGAATATGGCGTACCACTACTACTGCATATTTGACTTTCTACATAGATTACATTCTCCACAAAATTTATCATTATGTGCTGGACAAATTAGCAGGCAGCCACAACAGGTCAGTAAAATTTGTGATAAATGTGATTTATTGTTTTTTTTTTCCAAAATTGTAAAAGTTCATTGCCTCATTGGATATTCTTACCCGTTGATTGAGATAGATTTACTATTTTAGCAGACATGTGCTGTGAAAACAAATACACGACATTGCACAATGGGAATAATAAGGAGAGACTAAACATGGCAAACTACATTGATGTCACAATAGAGCAGGAAACGGCATTCGAAGAAGAAAAGACATGACATAAGAACACAAAGATAGCAGCTGAACTTATGATGGCAAATTTAACAATGGAAGAGATGGAACGGGCGATGTGTGCCTTAAAGAAGAAGAAATCACCAGTATAGAATTGCAAATTAATTGCTTACAAGACTGGTACTAACGCAAAAAGAGAAACTACAAGCGGTCCTAAATTGCATTTAGAACAGATAAATAATCTCACGGGAATAGAAGGAAGTTATGCTAATACCAGTCCCAAAGAAAGGAAAAGATCTGACAGAAACAAATGACAATCGACCTATCAGACTACTTTGTTGTATGCGGAAATTAATGGGATTTACTGAAGATCAAATAAGCTGTGAGTATACAGCACAGTAAACAGAGGATGTCTTCCAGAAGGAGAAAAAAAACACACACACACTAACCGTCTGGGCACATTTAGCAGATGTATTTGATGAAGCATAGAATGCCTGAATAGAGAGACTGAAAGCAAACTATCAAACGATGAAAAGGGTTAGAATTTGCACAGACGGAACAGCGCTACTCTGAGAACGAAACTACCGGAATAAAAGTACAAACTTAAACCAGCAAGAAGATGGTGTTGGAGCAAGGTGTCCCTTCAGGTGGAGCTCTATTACCAAACTTGTCCATCATCGTGTACCCTGCCAACTGGCGTAGGTGTCCATGCATCTTCATAGAATTCGATTTGGTGTTGCGGATTAACTCTGCTGGTGATATTCCTCATTTCACACAGTCTTAGTTCATCTCTTGGTCCGCCTCTTCTACCACCGTTTTCAGCGATGTTTTCAAATGCCTCTCTTCTCATCTTATTACCAAAGAACGCTGTCTGCCTCTTTTATATAATTGTATATAATGTTCTAGTTTCATTATCATCTTACAGGATCTCATTATCTACTCTGGCAGTCGAATGTATTCTGGCAGACCTAGGTATTTGTCGCAGGAACCACCGTTTCCATTTCCCTCAAGCTCTTTCTAATTTGTTCGTACACATTTCAGGACTCATTGCCGTAACGCAAAATACGTTCTATATAACAATGTAATGCATTCTTTCTGACATTCAATTATATGTACTTTTTGCAGAAAATACTCTTCATTTTCTGAAATACAGCTCTTGCTTGTCCTACTCTGCTCTTAATATCTGTCATGCATCTGCCCTCTGATGTTATAATTGTCCTTATACATTTAAATAACTGCAACACTTAGTAGATACGGTTGTTGCACACAGTGAAAAACTAGGGTTAGAATTAAACTGTAAGACGACACATATTATGGTCGTCACTAAGAAGAAGGAAATACCACAATGTAATATACAGGTAAATGAGAATATTCTTAAACAAGTGAATCGGTATAGTTATCTCATAACAGTTGATGAGCTTAGAGGAAGAATCGCAAAGGCGAAGGTAGCCTTTTGTAAGATGGGAAACATAACGACCAATAAACAGATGTCAATTGCAACAAGAAAAAGAGTGTTGAAATGTTGAAGTGATAGACAGAACCTGTACTTTTGTATGCGTTTTAAGCGTGGATAATGAGCAGACCAGGTGGGGGGGGGGGGGGAAATCTAATGGCTGTGGAAATGTGGTTTCTGGGGGAAATGCAAAGAATTCCATGGACAGACAGAAAAACCAATGACCAAGTCCTATAAGAAACAAATGAAAACCATACAATGATTAGAAAAATTAGACGTAGACAGTAGACGATATGATAAGAAACAGATTGGAGAACATGGTGACAACTGGCAAGATTGAGGAGAAAAGAGCCATGGAAGGCAGAGAAGTAAATACCTAGATGGTTTGGCCAAATGGTTTGGTCGAGACGGGAGCACAGAGCGGATCCACGACATACAACTGGTGATCGTGTGGGATGGCTAAACATGACTGCCCACGCTCATTGGCATAGCACAAGGTGATAATGATATATTTTAATAAATACATTTCTTTAAGCACGTATCGACGTTTGTATACCACGCTTCGGTGCTATCTTTCTTCTTGATACTTTGATATAACCGTTGTTTCTTTTGTTTCTTTTGTTTGTTTTCTTTTTGGTGTGATATATATATATCTGTGTGTGTGTGTGTGTGTGTATGTGTGTGTGTGTGTGTGTGTGTGTGTGTGTGTGTGTGTGTGTGCGTGTGCGTGTGCGCGCTCAAAGAAAATCCTTTTTGCCTTCTCTATTACTACAATTACTAAACAAGCTGAACAGCGCATAAATGCCTTGAATATAAATGTTATAGACGGGTTCTAAGAATATCTTGGATAAATAAAAGTACAAATGCATCCATACTTCAAGAGCTATATATTGAAAGAAGTTGGCTAATAAAAACACTAAAACAAAGAAAATTGAAATATTTTGGTCACTTTAAACGTCACGAAAGTTTGGAGAAAACAATAATAGAGGGTGTATGCACTGGGAAGAGAAGAAGAGGAAGGCCAAAGAGAAGATGGGTGCAGGATGTGTCGGATGATCTGCAGATGGGTGTATCTGACGCCGGACATCTTGCTTATGATCGAGAGGTTTTCCGGAAGGTTTTTATGGGAGGGAGGTTTTGCAAAGGACATGCTACTGAATGAATGAATTACTACAATGCCCAACAGTTGTTTCTAGTATATATAAATGCCATGGCAGAAATATATCCAACTAGAATAAACACCTCCACGAACTTGCCAAATGGCCTTGTGAAGAATATGTTAGTGCAGCTGACAATAGGATACTGCAAGCCTTATCAGCGTTAGAGGAATGGATTAAAAACAAACTTTGCTAGTGAAGATCAGTGAGGGGGAAACAACATGTATATTCTTCTTCCTCTCAAATAAAACACAGTATTCTAAGCTAGTATTGGATGGGGATGTAATTGCGCCAGATGGAAGTTCCAATCTATCTAGTTGTCACAAGTATAGGCTGCCGGCTTGATACTGATAATATCACCCAACGAGAGCCTATTGGTCTATACAATTATGAGTCTAGCACTATATTTTCGAATGCGAATAAGTTGTGCACAAGGGCCCTGTTTTAGTATTATTAGATGTCACCTTTCGTTGTCGCATAACATGGAAGACACGGGCTGAGACAGATCGAACGAAACTCATTACAGCAGACCTTCAATGCTGAGATGGCACTTTATTGGTTAACTGATAGATTTATTGATTAACTGATAGACATGGGTGATGTAACTGCCTTCCTATATAATTGTAAGTAGTGCTTCATATCGATTCCTGAACGTGTTAGATACATATCCAACCTGAGTGCGAGTAGGGTAATTATTCTCCATCTGTGGACGCCCGTGAAGGCGGATTTATTAAATTGACCGGGGCTCCCAGGTGGATGCAGCCTTAAATGTGACCAGAAAATATGTCCTGGGAAGTAAAAGCGGCCGCCGTGATACCGACTGAATCATCCGTCTAGTGCAGATTGGTCTATACAAATATGAGTCTAGAAGTATATGCCCAATGCGTTTTAAGTCACCTAACAATCAATGCGGTGATGCCATCTTCTCTCAAGCTGTACTGTACATAAATGTATCGAAAACAGGGTGTGACTACTGCCTGGTTGATATTGGATTCCAGATGAACACAAAATATGCTAGACAATGGAATGCTAAATGCAATTGACACAAAATAAAAACACCGATACAAGCCAATGTTTCCATCAAAGTCTATACAATTGCTTAGCTTTAAAACCGAAGTATCCCAGTCACAGAGTGGTAATCCACCATGCTACAATCGTATACTGCTTACAGGGAGCGGCGGTAGCGTAGTGGCTAGACACTCGCCTGGGATTGTGTTCGATCCACAGCTGAACTAATTAGGATTTACAAAATTGACATGGGCCCCAATGTGGACTCAGTATACATGTGGTACTCAGAATGTCTTGGGAAATAAAGACGACCGGCATGATACGGATCACATCACTTCGAGTGCCGACTGGTATATACAAATATAGATCTAGCACCGCACGCCCAATACGTCTTAAGGTGTCTGTTCTTTACTTACTTATTAATTTACTTCCATAGTCTGTCATGTGCGGGTTGGCATCATTTTTTTTTTTTGTTGGTACAAAATTCTTAGGGAAGCATTCAGCCAGCTACAGTATGAAGGGCAACAGACAATGCCCGAGCAGTGCAGCAGAAGTGGTATCACGTAATGAGAATAACTTAACTGATTCAATGCCGAAGGATAATATTTCGCCACATATGAACTCCCATTGCACAGATGGACGATATATCGTCATATTAGGGTCATCATATTATTTGTTTCGTTTCTGGTATCTTACGCAGTTTTAACGTTCAGAGAACGGAAATTTACATTATAATACTCGTTTATTTGATGGTGTACAATGTTTGGTCCAAACCCGTGTTTGGTTTGGCACTGAATTAGTTCAGGAATGGCGAACAGTTTCAGAAGAGCAGTAGTAGTAGGTCAAGCCAGTGCGCTCTAACCTCTACCTTGTAGTGAGTATATTTAGAGATCAATACCAGAACGCTTTATTCGTCTCCAGTCGTCTTGACTTGTCTTGCCACTGAACTCAGATGGACTCAGGCGAGAGCGTGAGGTCGACGAATTGCGCAACTCTTCCTCACTAATCAATTTAATCGCGCAAGTCATTCTTCATCCAACTTTATCTAGACTGTTTATCAGCAACATGCTAGAAAATTAAACCACTTCCACACAGTCTGCCTTTTGAAGTTGTTGAAGATTAAATGGCAAGACAAGATTCCAGACACTGAGGTCTTAGAAAGAGCGTCCATGCCCAATATCCACAATCTACTAATGAAGAATCAGATTCGCTGGGCTGGTCACCTGACTCACATGCCAGATCACAGACTCCCTAAACGAATTTATTTACTGTGAGTTGCGTTAACGGTAAACGCTCCCAAGTCGGCCGGAGGAAACGCTTTAAAGATACTCTGAAGATCTCACTAAACGCTTTTGGAATTCATCGTGACACTTGGGAGACTGCTGCCAATGACCGACATTTGTGGCATACAACATTACGCAAGGGTGCAGTCATTTGTGAAGCAACCAGGACTGCAAAAGCTGTGAAGAAAAGGCTGGACAGAAAAATCACTGCAGGATATCCTCCTTCTGGAACGTCAAGCAATCTTGGCCCACATTGTCAAAGAACATTTCGAGCCAAAATAGGCCTTATCAATCAGTCATCTTAGACCTAACGGCTCCATGCTTTCAATCCCCACTGGTAGAAGTGAATGGTCATCATTATTGTTGATGGACAAAGAACAACACCAGACCACTTCGCACAAAGCTGTCACTTGCAGTGAGACAGTGAGCGATAAAGTGCTCTAGAGAGCCGACTGTGGAATGTATATAGATCATGTACAATAAGAAGACAAGCTTGAGAAATATCTAACTGGTAGTGGAAATGTGGTTTCTGGGATAAATGCAAGAAATACCATGGACTGAGAGAAAAGCGAATGCTTAAGTCTTTCACAAACAGATGAAAACAGTAAACGGGGATATAAAGAATATGGGCGTAACACTGTGTACATGGAGGATTGGTAACGGGGCTGTTAGAATGCATGCTGAACGATTCAGCGGTTATGCGGTCGAAACCCCCTCGAGATTGGGATTTTTTTTTTAAAAATCTACCTGGACTTCCAGATCTAAAATTAGTACCTGGAAAATATCTGTGAAATAAAGGAGGCCGGATTGATATTGATGACATCACCATCAGTTGCCGACTAGTCTATACACATCTGGCGGCAGTACCATAAACTCAATGCGCCTTAAAGGCCTATAAAAGGGACGTCTGTTTTAGCTTGTTTATTATATACATAGTGTGGCTTACAAAACAGGTTCGTTACTTTAAGATAAACAAAAGGAAAGAACCACTTTTCCACGCATTAAAGCGCTTTGGGCATATGGTGTTAGATCCATATGTAGTCAGTAACCTTTACCTCAAAGACAATAACTGGTACTAATTTTAATCTGGATCGATCCAAAGGCTCAGGTTAAAGTTAAAGTTAGTTGCATATTCCTTACAGGACGTCGCAGTCAACACCAGCATTTTTTTTTTGCTGTTGTGATCTCTTGGCAAATTTATAGTCAGTAGTTTGAAGAGTTCAGGTAAGTTGTAAAACTTCGAATCCGCCTCAATGTGGATCGAACTCTAGACCACTGGGCCGGCAGGCGAGCTTCTAGTCACTGTGCTACCTCGGCTACCTTCCGTTACATTACTTTTTTCTTTTACTGTCATTAACACATACAACCACACATGGTCTGGATATAGAGGCAGGGGATGATCAAGAAAACAATGAATAGACAAGAAGATACTGCAAACAAACATGAATACGACTCAGTCAAGGCAACACATCTGGCCTTGGAATATAGACTCTGCACATCCCCAAGCTTAATGGCAAATGTGGGTTAGCAACAGAGACAATGTCAACATAATACCAGAGGAAATAGAGACATTGTAAGGTGCACAACCTATACAAGATACCTCGTATATTTCGTCTAATTTCGAATACACGAGGCGTTCATTTCACACCCAGGTGTCGTGTCTTCTGCCGCCTTTTATCCTACTTAGGAACTATCCCGTGCAGCTCCGTGCATGTCCTAGACAAATGTCTGTCAAGTTATACTATTCTCACGTTTTCTCAGTGTGTTTTTTAATTCTCTCTATGAGTTCCACAGTAGTGATTCTGTCATACTAGATTAGTCCTTCTATTTTGTGCATGCACCATTTAATGAATTATGTAGTTTATTAGTATTCGTCATAGTCATTCTGCATGCACTTTTCTGATCCATACGTTTTACTGATTTTACGTTAGAATTCAATATTTGGTTTGGTGATGCATGTTTCGCATGAATCCGAATAATCTAAACTTAAACTCCACAACCAATATACAAGTATGTGGTGACGTCGTATATTCCGTAGAAACTCGGGGGAAAAACTAGACACTCAATCCACAAACCAAGTATATGAAGAGCGGGGTAGAAGGAGGATGGGGTTAGTAGTGTATTAAATAATACCTTGTATCTTGTGTCTCGTTAATCCAATTCTATATTCATTACATGACCTTGTTCAGCCGGTTGGTCCCAGTAAATTCCCCAAACCACCGGTACAGCTGTCAATAGCGATGTCCGCATGGTTTGATAACTTTATACTAGTCACTCCGGGCACTAGACAATAAATGTCAGTGACACGAAATGTTCACAGTCCATGCCTTCTCTCCTGGAAGCCACTGGCGGTTAGATTTTCTACATCTTATATACGAGAGAAACATCAGGATATTGGAAACGTTGACGAATCACAAGACGATAGTCTTGTAGATAACTTCATTGCAACGTAACATGAAATACAGGAACATGAATATGTAGATATGCAATTTTATAGTGAAACTAAAATAATATAACAGAATCACCAATGTAGAGCTCGTGGAGAGAACTAAATCCATCCATCATGTGCTATGCCGGTAAGCGTGGGCGGTCATGTTCTGCCATCTCACTCGATCACCAGAGTCGTGGATCAGCTCCGTGTTTCTGTCTCGACCATGCCACAAGGCCAAGCCATCCAGGTACTTGCTTCTAGGTCTTCCCCTTGGTCTGTTCCCCTCGATCTTACCAGTTGTCACCAAGTTCTCCAAATCATCTCTTCTCATAACATGCCCAAAAAATTGTGACTGTCTACGTCTAATGTCTCTAATCAGTTTACGATTTTCATTTGTTTCTTGAAGGACTTGTTCTTTGGTCTTTCTTGCTGTCCATGGTATTCTTTGCATTATCCTCAGAAACCACATTTCTACAGCCATCAGATGTTTTTCAGCCTGACTGCTCATTGTCCAAGCTTCACATCCATATAAAAGTACAGGTTCTATGTAGCATCTCAACACTCTTTTTCTCGTTTCAGTTGACATATTTTTATTGGTCAGTGTGTTTTTCATCTTGCTAAAGGCTACTTTTGCCATGGCGATTCTTGTTCTAATCTCTTCAAGGCATCTCCCATCAGTTGTCATTACTGTTCCGAGATACTTGTATCTATACACTTGTTGAAGAATATTCCCATTTACTTGTATATTACATTATGGTATTTCGTTCTTCCTAGTAACGACCATAATCTGTGTCTTTTTACAATTTAATTCTAACCCTAGTTGTTCACTGTGTGTAACAACCGCATCTACTAAATTTTGCAGAACAAAATACACACCGGTAAATCAAGAGGTGGGGAAAAGATGCTGGCGCTGTATAGTAATCACGTTAAGAAAAACTTTAGAATATAACCAGAAAATTCTTTGTCTGGTACCACAAGGCCAAAAAAAAAAAAATTAGAAGAAGACATGCAAACACGTGAAGAAGATAATTAGAGCGACAGAAGAATCGACCCAGAGGCCGATTATGTCACGAATAATTGTTATCTCGTGGAGATCTTCAACTCAGAATCACCGAACACATCAGTGAGTTCAGCAGCTTCAATGTTGCAGTAGTTCCAACCTGAATTGTCTTAACGAAAATAGTTCGTTTACCTTGGAAGACGTGCAGTATGGACTATGTATATCTCACCGCAGCTCCAGTTATTTAGACATCCATTGTATAAATGCTGATTTCTTTTATATTATCATCTGGGCATTTGGGAAAGACCATAACTTTGTTGTTTTTGCAAACCATTTACTTTCAATGACGTACTAAGCAAAAGAGCCCATTGACTGTGTGAAAAACAAGCCATATATTACATTGGAACTCCACTACTTCTCGTGTTTGGTCATATGACATTGCACGTTGTTTCTCCGCTTTCATTTCGTTCACTGAATGGCTCACACGGCATTTTTAGAGCCTATACTTGTCTCGACTGTACTTATCCAGTGGGCTCTCAGATACCATTTGACTATTAAGTTTGTCGCCTAATGTTTCTTAAATAGTCCGCATTGCACATCATTGACATCATTTGCATCATTAGATTGTTCCTCCAATATTTTATAAATAATTACAAAGTTACTAACATATTCTAACGTAGAATATTTCACAAACACTGACAATTATATTCATATACTAGAATATATTACATGCACATATACACTCCCTCTCTCTCTCTCTCTCTCTCCCTCTCTCTCTCTCTCTCTCTCTCTCTCTCTCTCTCTCTCTCTCTCTCTCTCTCTCTCTCTCTCTCCGCCTTTCGTATGGACATGCTCTCATACACATATTAACGAAACAGCACAAGCAGCAAGAGAAGCAGCAGCAGCAGCAGCAGGAAGATGAAAGAGAAGAGGAGGAGGAAGAGGGCCCTGTGATTGTGATTGTTGGGGTTAAAGAAATCGCTATACATAAACTGTTCAGAGACACATTATTTGCTCATTCCGGCCATCCTTTAGTAAAACGTTAATTGCTGCTTAAGTTTCTCCTCTTTCTTCTCCATCGTCTTTTGAACTAATCTTCTTTCTGGCCGTGTCTGTCCTGAGTGTTTGCGTAGTATGCAGCAGCCGATGGTCACTTTTGGACGTTATGGCGCAACTATACAAACAGATACATAATGTATGTCTGTACTGATAGAGCACAATGACTTTTGATAGAAAAGAGACCGTATTTCCATTCACAAGACTAGTTCATTTGCCATTCCTTCGATCTCCTAGCATACATATCCAACCGTGATGCCTAGACAGCCAGCAGACGGCGATTGTCACAGATAATGGAGCAAAGAAAGAAACGTATACATATTTTATGTGCTACAGACTTAATGGCCATTTTGAGTTCGTAGTAAACAAAATAAATAAAAAAGCGAAAGCTCATTTCTACGAAATCCGAAAACCTGAGAACATAATAATACACGAGTGTACACACGTAAGTGTGTTAGTCATTTGTAAGAACCAGAGAACCTGGTCGACACTCAGTACTCCAAGGAAAGGCCAGACGAGCACATAATCAGACTGCAGCTGGTACCATTAGTATTGGGACTCTTCGCTGGCTGTTGAACATGAGAACGGAGAATACATGGGAATGTCCAGAGTGCTTTGAAGTCGGTTCTTTACTGAACACAACTGATCGTAACACATTTGTAAGGTTATAAGTGGATGTTGTATGCAAGTCATCATCATCATCATCATCATCATCATCATCATCTTACACTTATGCCTCAAGCGTCGTGGGGAGGAATAATTGGCGCTTCGGCGCCCGAAGGGTGGCATTGGATAGTGTCATTCCGTGTGATTGTACAATGTCTTTGATGTCGTCACTACATTTTCTTCTTGGACGTTCTCTTGGTCTTGTCGCGGATGATCTTTGATGTAAGGCCAATGATGGTAGTTGATGGTGTTGCATTCTAACGACATGGCCAAACTACTTGATCTTCTATCTTTCAATAAATGTGGCACAAGGTGTTGATCCCACTGTCTGTCTAATAACAACATTTCTTACTCAGTCTCGTATTGTTAAGTTGGCAGCTCTTCTCAGGCATCTCATCTCGCAGGTATCGATTTTGTGAACGTTTAATTTGGATAAAGTCCAGGTTTGAGATTGGTAGGATAGGGTTGGTGTGAATATGCTGTTTAGAATCTGTCGTTTTGCGAAAATGGGCATGTTTGGATGTTTCAGTATGCAAGTAATGACTCAGTTTTGCTAATTCACAGCTGAATCTGTTATCAGAAATGAAATAGTAAAATATTTGTATTCCGCTAATGAACTATCACACGAATACGTATATGTGATCACTTATATGTATATCATAAAGTCGACGGCTGTGGCTTAGAGTTAGTGAGCTCAGTTTCACAATCTCGCCACACCGGATTTGAAAGCAGCCGAAGGCAGTGTGGGGTAAGATCGCTTTTCGTTGATTTTTAAAATGGTATGCCTGCGCTTCACAAATCAATGGCAAACTACTGAGCGTAAAATTGCCTAGAAAAGCATAAACAGCCGATAAATATTGGGGTTGATTGAGACGTTATGTAAAGGACAAACAACTGAAATGTTTATATCATAATAGTGACAGGATTAGAAGCTGCTGTAATATTAATTGTAGTTGAAGCAGATGGAGAGGAGAGGAGCGCCGTAGTGGCAACCATAATAGCTGAGCTAATACAAATGGCAGCAGTAGCTGTAGTTGCTGCTATTTGTGTTATTCGTGTTGTAGCAATAACAATGTGGAGTAGGGGAGCAATGTAAGAAGGATTGATAGCACAAATGGTTATAGTAATGATTCCTATATTAATCAATTTTACCATATTAGAGCGACAATTTCCACGCCTGGAGTTGTTTTCGGTAAATTGTGTACTATACTATTGGCACCTTGCCGAATTGACAGACGATAGTTTGGTACATTGTGCTTCAAAAAGGCATAATAACTACAACCCATGGTGGTGGCGAAAGTGACTGATAACGCCAATTCGCGCTGTAAATGTTCGTCCACCGTGGATGCATGTGAACACATGGTCATTTCCACCATCATGCACCATCTTACGTCTCGCACGCTCGGTGTGGGACTTATCTGCAATCATTTTCTCCTTTGTCTTTATTCCATTTCTGATATTTGCCCTCCATGCAACACGTTCAGCGGCGACTTGCTCCCAATGTGCATTATCAATGCCTGTATCAATCATGTCCCGCTTACACACATCTTTGTATCGTAGTAGAGGCCGACCCTGAGATCTCTTACCCATCTGTAATTCACCAAAAAAGATGTCCTTTGGTATTCTACCATCATCCATCCTCCTAACGTGTCCTATCCATCTAAGTCTACGAAGACTGAGCATGGAACAAACCGTCACACAACCTGATCTTTCCAATACTTCAGTATTTGTGATTTTGTCTTGCCACTTAATACCAAGAATTCTTCGCAGACACCGCAAATGAAAGCTGTTTAAACGTTTCTCTTGGTGTGAGTAAGTTGTCCAGGCTTCACTGCCATAAAGAAGAGTACTAAGGACACAGGCTTGATATACAAGGACTTTTGTTTTGGCAGTAAGCTTCCTGTTCTCCCAGACTCTTTTTCTTAACATGTTCATTGTTGTTGCTGCCTTACCAATCTTGGTGTTTATTTCCTGATCTAGGAATAATTTGATGTTTACCTCTAAACCTAGAATTGTAAAATGGTCTACTATCTCCAGTTCAGCGTCGCCAATAAAGATTGATGGTACCCCATGTGCACCTTGTGAAATAATCTGTGTCTTCTTTTTGCTAATTGTTAAACCAAATTCAGAACAGAACAAGCATTGGAGAATGCAGATAGTAGAGGTTGTAAATTCTTCCTCCGTGTGCGTGGTAATTGCAACATCATCTGCAAAATGCAACTCTCCGATCAGTATCCTCCTAATTTTGGTCTTGGCCTTCAATCTCTGAGCATTGTAGATACCGCCATCTAAGCGTGAGTGAATGTATATACAACCATCCTGATCACGAAATGCATATTTCAGTAGAAGTGAAAAGTATATTCCAAAGAGGATGCAAGCTAGTACACAGTCTTGCTTAACTCCACTCTTGATTTCAAACTCTTCTGACGTTGCACCATCAAACTTGATTATACCCTTCATGCCTGTGTGGAACGATTCCACAATGGACAGAAGAGTTGGTGGGCAGCCAATCTTCTTTAGTGCCTTGAACAGACCCTCACGACTGACCAAATCGAATGCCTTTGTGAGGTCGATGAAGGCACTAAACAGTGGCTAATTCTGTTCAAAGCATTTTTCTTGCATGTGTCGCAATGTGAATATCATATCAATGGTAGACCGGTTCTGTCAGAAGCCAGACTATGATTCGGGGTAGAGTTGATCTACCATGACTTGAAGTCTGTGCAGAACAATTCTGGCAAATACATTCCCAACAATAGACAGAAGTGAGATACCCATATAGTTGTTACAGTCGTTCAGATCGCCCTTGTTCTTAGTTAGTTAGTTAGTTAGTCGACAGATCATCCTCATTGCACATCGAACCATTCAGTCCATAAGCGCACAGATTCCCTCCTCAGTAAATCCCGCAGCGTGTAGCGGCTCACGACACCAGTTCTGTGTTGGTTTATCAATTTTCTTTGGCTTCCTGTGTAGTGTTCTTGTTTGGCAACACCTCTTTTAATTTGCAGTTCTCGCAGTCTGACCATGGTTGTAGATTCTCAGTCATCACTTGGTTCTCGCAACAGTCTTACTTCTCGTAGAGCATTCAGAATGTCAGCCTGGTCCATGGCGCGTCCTCCATCCACAGCAGCCCTACCTGCGAGCATGTCAGCCCGCTAATTTCCTTGTACTCCCGCATGCCCTGGCACGAAGAAACTAATGTTTGCCAGCTGAGACCGCTCCAGAGACAGCAACCACTCTCTTCGGATCCACCCCATCTCTATTCTCTTGACCATGCTCATTGAGTCGCTAAGGACACATGCCCTAGTGAATGTCTATGTCTCGAGCCATGTTATTGCTTTACTTACTGCCATGACTTCCATAGTCAGGCTACTT
This sequence comes from Cepaea nemoralis, assembly GCA_014155875.1. NCBI lineage: Eukaryota > Metazoa > Mollusca > Gastropoda > Stylommatophora > Helicidae > Cepaea > Cepaea nemoralis. The sequence goes on along the minus strand of JACEFZ010024425.1, from coordinate 359,210 downwards.
GTGGTCTCAGCAAAAGCACCAGTCCCCCTTCACAATTCTCCCTCCGGCCTGCGCCGTAAAAGCCCATGAGCTTCTCACATCTGTGTATATGACAGCATCACCGTCTAACGAATTCTCGAAAATCAAAGCTTGTACGTCCACCTCCACAGCAGCCGGATTTTCTTGTCTGCATTTTCTGTCTAGTTAGATGCAGACTGAAAGAGACGTGCAGAAATATGTTGGCCCTTGTACCCACTCCTCGCCAGGTTCTAAGTCCTCAAGTGAACATACCTGTTTAGTTGACCTTGTTCTTGAATAGTGTTATGATGCTTGAATCTTTGAAATCCTGTGGGACTTGTCCTTCTTGCCAGCATAACTCTATTAGCTGGTGGATCTGTGAGTGGGTGTGCCTTGCCCACTCATGATAACCTCTATTGGAATCCCATCCTTACCTGGAGCTTTGCCAGATGCAAGTTCATTTATAGCACACATAACTTCTGTATTGGTGGGAAGTGTGTCCAGGTCAAGAGTTGGCAGGACATCTATGGCGTTGAGGGCATCATCCGCTAATTTGGTCTCACTTGAATAAAGCTCCAAATAGTGCTCTACCCATCTATCCATCTGCTGTTTATTATCAGTGATGATTTCCCCAGTCAAGGTTTTCAGTGGTGCATTTCCTTTGATCATTGGACCACAGGCTTTCTTTATCCCTTCATACATGCTTCTGACGTTTCCCTTATCACTTGCATTTTGAAAGGACTCATATAACTTGACCCAATAGTCACTTGCACACTGCCTGGCAGCATTTTGCACATACTTCCTAGCTTGCTTCAGCTTACTGAGAGTGTTACGCGTTGTTCTTTCTTTGTTTCTTAAGAGAGCTATCTTCTTTTCATCAATCATGGACTGCAGTGTCAGGCTGTTTGCCGCAAACCAGTTATGCCTCTTATGATCCACAGTGTCGTAAACCCCTACCGCTGTCTTATAAGAGTTTCATTAAGTTTACCCCAATTTTCACTTCCTGTACACTTTACCGATGTATCAGTGAAAGGGTCTTCAAATTGCTGGAACTCAAAGCACTTTTCAGGATCGTAGGTGTTAACAATGTTAACCTTGGGGCTAGATGTGTGTTTAGCTGTGTAGATTCTCTTTGGTCTCAGTCTAACCTTTGCAACAACAAAAGAATGATCCGTTTCATAGTCAGCACTGTGGTAACTTCGAATTAATGATGTTTAGTTCAGATGTTGTCTCCGTGTGATGATGAAGTCCAGCTAATGCCAATGGCCAGATAATGGATGTTTCCGTGTGGCCTTATGCAGCTCTTTTGCTTTAAAAAGGGAGCTTGTAATACACAGGTCATTTCTGGTGCTATGCTCCAGCGGCCTTTGCACATTTTGATTCATGCTACCGATGTTGTATTTTCCAAGGCACACTGGCCATGAACTCGAGTCCTTGCCCACACGAGCATTGAAATCACGGAGCATATAAATGTAGTCGGATTTTTGAACTGCCTTGATCACAGTGTCTAACTTCTCATAGAGCAAATCCTTCACATCATCAGAGGAAGTAAGTGTCGGTGCATATGCTGTGATAATGGTGGCAAAACTACAAGAGGTTGCCAATCGCAGGGATAATAGTCTTTCATTCCCAGTAGCGAATTCTTAACTGCAAAGCCCACACCATGTTGCCGTTTTTCTGCCTGCCCTCTGCCCTTCCAAAAAGAGTGTAATTGTTTTCCCTGAGTGACCCTTCCTCGGTGAGGTGAGTCTCCTGCAGGCCATCAATATCAATGTTAACACTATTGAGTTCGACATCAATCACAGCCGTTTCTCTCACATCGTCAATATTTTTCAGGTTAGTGGAAATCCTGAACACATGGTTCCTACGTTCCAGGTTGCAAGTCGTAGCTTGAGGTATTTATTTATTTTTTTTTTTAAGTACCTGGTGCATTGATTTTACAGCCTGCGATTCAGATTTTGTCATATCCCCAAGCACCCATTGAAGCAGGCAGGCTGTGGCTGTTCAGCACCCAACTGGCCGGAGGCTGCAAAGTTAGAGGCGGGCGGTAGCTGACCAGTGACACCTGTAGGTGTCTCCCACTGTCCGAAGCAACGCGTGGCGCCCTATCTCTACGCCAATTGACAAGGACTTATAACCCGTAACTGCTACCTCTCGCTTTGATTCCGAGACCGGCTCAGACCAGGTATGGAGTTATACCTCTCCATAGGACAAAGCCTGGGCTAAAATATAGAGACCATGTGTTGTCCATGCAGCATGATCCCTCTCTCGGCCTGCCTAGTTCACTCAGGAGGAATGGTAACACCAATACATCTTGAACCAGACAAGCTGCAAAAGCTGCCGGATCAGCAAAGCAATCCTCTAACTGTCCGCCTGTCGGATTTACGATCCTATACCAGCTGCCAACCAAGGCTTAGGGCCTGGTCTGCCCTGTCATTACATTTTGTCTTTAGTTTGCATTTCCTCGCACCAGGATAAGGCTTTTACCCTCCCAGTTGCGCTCCTCCGCCCAAAGCCATTGGCACAATGTGGGGTGTCGGGTTTGGTAAGCGACGCCCAAAATTCGGCGCTAACAGAAAGCAGGTAGTATCGTCTACTGTCATACGGTAGCTCAGTCTGACTAAGACCTGCCACCGGTAAACTGTGTAAGCCCATATTTATAGGCCTGTCGGCACGCGATGGTTGTTGTGATCTATATGACGCCGGCCGCTTTACTTCCATGGCATTTCCTGCTACCCATAATTTGACTATATCGGTCTGGAAGCCTAGATCAATTTTTTTTTTAAATAATAAAATCTACGCTTTTATGAGGTTCTAAAGAATGGTCTTTGAGCCAACAGGCACACGTACTGACCACTCTGCTACGGGGACCCATAATATAGTTGTTTATTTATAATTAGTTGTGTATATATGTATAGAAATAAACTCTGGCCTAATCAGTAACAATGAAATCAGCTATGAGTGAATTACGTGTCGAGGAAATTATTCCTTCGTCCACAGGCACAAAAACAACGCAAAATACATGAACATGGCTACACAAATCATTCAAGTGACATCGAGGCGTGACTTTAATTAAATAATTAAATAATTGAATAACGATATTGCGTTTGCTCATTCTTGTACTTTTGTTGCCGAGTATCATCAAATATTTGTTTCCTTATCTTTGCATTCTATAGTTGTCTTTTTATGTCTCTCTGGTTAATTCCAGGTATGCCTGTGTTGATAGATCTGCGCAAGCCAGTTCTATAATTGTTTCTCTTGGTCTGCTTCATTCTCTTGTCCCCAATAGTTTGCCCTCTAGTACTTTGTTTTCTGTGTCTTCGTCTTTGAGAATGTGACCAGACAATATGAACCTTTGCAATTGTGTTCATTTTAGAAGTCTTATATTATTATACTAGAGCGAGGGAACAGACGTTTCCACGTAAAGTATCTTACATTTGTTTTGCTGCATTGTATCATAGTAAGTAAGCAAATGGCTCTTTTACACAGCTAAAGCGCATGATGCTAAGCAACAGTTAGTTCCTTATTCTGTACAGGACGTCGCAGTCAACCCAAGAATTTTTCGAGTGTTTATATATCTCGCCGGCTCTGTGGCGAAGGGGTTAGGGCTGCAATTCGTAATCCCGCATACCGCGTTGGAAACACAGCAGCGGGCGATTTGGCAGCTGACCGTCTTGTGTTGGTTTCCATATAAATGGTGCGAGTGCCGGTCGTTCAGAAATCAATGGCAAACTACTGATCGTAAACATGCTAAGAAATCACACACAGCCAAAAAATGTTGGGGTTGACTGCGACGTCCCGTAAAGGATATACATCTAACTTCACTTTGTATTTCTTGGCAAGTTTATGTTCAGTAGTTTGTCATTGTTTTCTGAACGACCGGCATTCATACCATTGTATGAAAATCAACGCTAGGCGGTCTGCTTCCAAATCGCGCGCATGTGTGTTTCGAACGCAGTATACTGGATTGCGAATTGAATTCGAATCCCCTTAGCCACGGCGCCGGCTTGGTGCTAGACCCATATTTGTATAGAGCAGTCAGCATCAGGTGGGAGATGTCAATGTTACAGCGGCCGCCATTACTTCCTGTGAAATTGACTGGTGCCCACTTTAGGCTTAGCCGGCCTGGGTTCCAGGTCGAATACACCGTGATGCGGTTCGAACCCATGAGCTGTAGAAGCAAGTGATCTAATAATATTAAAAGATGTAATAGTAAGAGATGTAATAGCAGGTGGTCTAACACCAACAGATGAAATAGAGATGTAATGATGAGGGATGTAACAGTAAGAGATGGGTGAGTAGAGAATGGCACAGTAAGAGATGTGATAAGGAGAGGTGCGACAGTAAGAAATGTGCTGGTAACATATTAGGTTTAATAGTAAGATACAACAGTAAGAGATGTAATAATAAGAGGTATAATAGAGTTTGCGACAAAATGTTTAGCAGTAATGTGAACGGCAATGCTACTACAGCAACAATGTCTCAGCGTTAGTGGTAGATGCAGTCAGTAAGGATAAGACTTTGTGTGCACATATTTGTCTAGCACTAGTGAAAACGTTGTACAAGTAGTAGTAGTAGTAGTAATAGTAGTAGTAGTAGTAGTAGTAGTAGTAGTAGTAGTAGTAGTAGTAGTAGTAGTAGTAGTAGTAGTAGTAGTAGTAGTAGTCGTCGTCGTCGTCGTCGTCGTCGTCGTAGTAGTAGTAGTAGTAGTAGTAGTAGTAGTAGTAGTAGTAGTAGTAGTAGTAGTAGTAGTAGTATTAGTAGTAGTAGTAGTAGTAGTAGTAGTAGTAGTAGTAGTAGTAGTAGTAGTAGTAGTAGTATATGTCGCCGCTGCTGAGACTAATATAGTTAATATGGTATAGCCATGTTGTAGTATACACCTTGTCAATGAATTGCTTATCCTGTCGTAAATTTACCAGTAGCCGGAATCTAAGTCAAATATTGTCAGCATGGTGAAAGGATTACGAACTCAATTCGCAATCCCGCATTCTGTATTCGAAATACAGCTGTGGACGGTTTGGAAGCAGACTACCTTGCGTTGTTCTATATACAATGGTGTGAATAGCAGCCGTTCACAAAGCAATGGCGAACTACTGAACATAAACGTGCCAAGAAATCATATATACAAAAGCTGGGGTTGACTGCGACGTCCTCTAAATGATACGCAATTAACGTTATTGTCAGCACAAGCGATTCTCCCACGCAAACTGTCTGCCCTATTGTATCTAAGCAGTGGTATGCCTACCTGACCTAAGATAACCCAGGTAATGAACGATGAAAGATGACCTTATTGTTACTTTATGCACCACTCTACTCACGTTGATTTAAAAGAAAATCACTGTGGGAGTCAAGGTGGCTCGGGATGTATCATATCCACGTAAGCAGAATACTTTTTAGTATAGTATACCAACGGTTTTCAACCTATGCCGCAAGGTATCCCGGGGATTCGAATCACGTTAGGGCGCCAGTGATAAGAGTTATTGTGTTTCCTAATTATCTGCAAGGAGAAAGCTACTTGTACTTTGATGTTTTCGTATTTTATAGTAAGCGGCTAAGCATCTTTAAAGGGAAATTTTTTACTTATTTTGCTTGTGTGTCTTTTTCCACAGAACGACCAACGGCAGTTTGTTGTTGTTGATGCTGTTAGTTTTTCCGTATAGATACGACTGCTTGAAACTGAGGAATTAAATGAAGAATATCGTGTATACATTACTTTTATTATTATTATTATTATTATTATTATTATTATTATTATTATTATTATTATTATTATTATTATTATTATTATTATTATTATTTTGAAATAATGTTGAGAATATTGTGGACAAAGAAGCAAATAAATGCCGGGGTAATAACTTCAAGTGTTAGAAGATCTCACATGAAAACCATAAGAAAAAGATAAATTAAAATTATCGGCTATGTCGACAGAAGAGCTGCAATATGTAGAATCAGACCAGTGGATCAGGAGCAAAGTCTGTTACATCACTGTGCTGAGCACACAACAGCACAAAGTATTCCGGACAGAAAACCTCACCAAGAAGATGTTTCTCCGGCCACGTGAAGACTTTCTCCGATCACTCTCGAACAATCAGGACGCTGGTCATTGTTGATAGACACTGTTCGATATTGGTCTTCACTCTAGCAAACACTGTGAATTTACACTGTTCAATAATGTTTGTTGATTAAAGAATCTTTCCAATAACTTAAATGTCACATGGGAAAATATAATTGTTCATAAGTCACTGGTTGTACGATTTTTCCCATATTAAAAAAAAAAAAACCTATTAATGTTCCAGGTAGTTATATATATTGGTATATGTGTTACGTATAGTGTTCTGATTCTACAGTGATGTAGCATATCACTCAAGGAAAAATCACACATATGTTAATCAAGTCCTGCTCAGCAGAAGTCAGGTTTCTGCAGACCAACTAGGCCATGAGCCCAGTGTACAAGCCTCTCCGTAACCTCTGTCTTCAACCCGTGAGCCATCATTTTTCTTCAACTTTGATACTAACTTCTTGGTGGTATATTGTATCACCATCAACAAGTGGACCTGTAAGTGGAACCTGTAGAATAGAGAATCCCCTGGTGAGAGCAACTCAATCCTGACCTTAATTAGGTGAGTGTAGGCCGACAGCAGCACTTAGATCTATAACAGAGAGCCGAACTCTGTTATACGGCCAAATAGCTCATCACATTGGTCTGAGACATGGAAACACAAGGAAAGATTAAAGGAAACGGGTAGAAACCCAGCAGATGCCCTACTGGAAGATCCTACCATTTCACATTCCCTTCATCCCTCCCAACCATCCTCAATCTCTCTAATTATTATCCCACTACATTGTCCTTAACTCCCTGAGTTAAATGATATATTACACAAGCTAGTTAAAAGCTACACAATAGGTTACTAGTGCCGACGCTCCTATAATACTTTCTATCACCGCACTTATAGAACATTCTATCACCGCACCGTACTGTACTCTATTCCTAATCATACTCTAAGTTAGATATGATTAATAGACTGCCATATGCCTATTCCGGTTGATGATTGAGACTATGCAATCACAGACTGGATCTATGTCCGCCGATAAATATCAACACTTTGACACTATAGTCTCTTTCAATTAACACAACTCGGAATACTGCGCCGATCCTTAGCACTTCAGAAATTTTGGTCAACTAACTCAACTTGTTTACCTCAACTGGTTTTAATTCGGGGCTTGAGTGACGTCACCAAAAAGTCTAGACGCTAATCAGTCCAGAGTCTGGTTTTCTCCGCCTGTTTTAGACTGACTGGAATCAATCCGCCGTCTATTTTGCTTTCATCTGGGACTTGTCCCGGCACTTCCGAGAGTCCCGCTAATCCGGGATCTGGAGAATCATGTCCCCTACATCACAAGACCTCTCCGACGTCTGTCCAGACATTCCGTCTACAACATCAAAGGCCGACTACCGCCTTTCAGACGGATGGCACTTTTGTCCCGTCTCGAGTAACAACTTGTTAACAAAATGCCGACCGGGTGTAGACATTTGATGCGACTTATCTTATTCCTCAGTCTCCTGCTCATCAAAGGGTTGCCGGTGTTTGTGTAGACGAATGTCGGGTCTTTTTGTCATCGATCGAAACTACCAAGTTTTGTTTTTTTCGTGACAGATAGCCGATATCTTCTTTGGACCAGGCACCCGAAGAAGATTATATTTTAGAGAACCTTTCAAAATCTCACTTGCTCAAAATACAAGTTAGGCTGATGTCGGTGTTTCGCTACAGTGTTTACTACCCATTCCATAAGGCAACCGCAGAAAGACTGGTTGGGCATGAGAGCCACAAGCTAAAAAAGGTTTTAAAACCGCTGGGCTAGACGATAGATCTGTAACATTTTACAGATGATCTTATGTGTCTTCGATCTATACGGAATTCCCTGTTTTAACAGACAATGCAAATGATTGGCTTTGTTGTCTCGGTAAACAGTTCTTGTCATGAGTAGCGTCTGTTGCGAAAGTCCATAGACACATTTCCACTAAGTGTTCAATAGTATATATGTCAAAAAGTGGGGGTGTGAGATGAGACAGAGAGCCATGGTAATGATTTGTTGAGATTCTCGAGCAAAACCACTTGCTAATTGGCAACATGACGAAATGAACGTCTGATCATTGAAGTATTAATTGCCACCTATAATAATTTGTTCGTCACGTTATGAGAGAAATAAATTGGAGAACTCGGTGACAACTGCCAAGATCGAGGGGAAGAGAACAACGGAACAGGGCAGAGAAGTAAATATCTGGATGGCTTCGCCACGTAGAATGGTCGAGATAAGAACACTGAGCCGATCCACGACTCTGGTAATCGGGTGAGATGGCGAAAAATGATCCGCCAACGCTTATAGGCATGATACATGATGATGATGATGATGATGATGATGATGATGATGATGATGATGATGATGATGATGATGATGATGATGATGATGATGATGATTTTAAAAGTGTAATGGAGCTGTCGACCTGCTCATAAAGAAGCATTCTTTAGATACAAATACTGATGAAACATTCAACAGCAGAGGCATAATTAGAGTCTGGAGTCCTTCAGTACTGTAACTTAGTGTCACTCATTATGCTAACTAATAATTTGACCCAATGGGTAACTGATAGTGCCACAGAGTATGGCAAATGGTGGTGTCGTAAAATACGGTAATTCATAACGTCACCCAGTACTGTAGCTCATAATGTCGCCCAGAACGTTAACTCATATGATATGTCACATTACGTCACTGAACATGATGCATTCCCATGCCTGCCAATCCCCCAATGCGGCTACCACCATTGTATTATTGATCATTGTTTTCGCGAGGAGGCGGTTATGATATCTCCTCTCTTGACCTCAGAGACGTCATCGACTTGCTTGGCCATGCCTCACTCCCAAGTCACGTGGTCTGGCTGGCGTCAGTTTCGTCACCCAAATCCGTACAGAAATGCCTATATCAGACTTGTTCGTGCTTCTTCCCATGTGTTTCGATGCATTATTTGCCGGTCAGGCCGCGTTTGCTTAGACAAAGCCGTAGCTGTGTCTTCTTAGTCTACCTTCGGCATTGACCTTAACCCATCATAATTCTGAAGTTGGCCATTTGCATGTTGTCCAAATGGAAACACCAGCAGCTTTATTCCAGCTGTCCATCTCACTTGCGACGAGCTTTCTCTCGTGGAATAGTGAAATTAAAGTTTTGCTCGGATAACACAGAGATGGAAGAGAATACGTTTTATCACTTGTATTTTGACTTTCATTGTAAACTTCGGATGTTTAAATGAAGGTAATGTCTGATAAATCATTGCGTTTAACTGTTAGCATTTTGTTTCTATCTCACTGTCTAATCTTCCTTGTTCTGTGAAGTAAAGTAAAGTAAAGTAAAGTAAAGTAAAGTAAAGTAAAGTAAAGTAAAGTATAGTAAAGTAAAGTAAAGTAAAGTAAAGTAAAGTAAAGTAAAGTAAAGTAAAGTAAAGTAATTGACCCTTTTACGCCGTATTGGGATTACGGGGTTAGTCTCATGATTTTTAGTTGGATCGGCACTCAATGGGTGATACGGTCAATATCATGCCGAACGCCTTTGCGTTCCAAAGTATGTCATGGCACCCATTTTAGACTGGGTCGTTTTGCGAGCCCATGTAAATTTAATATTCGTCTGTGAAAATAAGAGCCATTAATTAAGAACAGTAATAAATAAAAGTAATAATAATAAAATAATCGCGTGACATAATGTAGAGGCATTATGAGAAATGACACATATAAATCGCTATTGGAAGACATAGTACCAAAATTATAAGAAATGCAGATGATACAGTCTATCGACTTGGCATTTTAAAAAAAATGTTTGCATATCCTTTACAGGACATCGCTGTCAACATCAGCATCTTTCAGCTGGCTTTATTTTTTTTTTTTAAATCTTTTTTTTATTTTCTTTATTTTTTATTTTTTTTTTTTTTTTTGGGGGGGGGGGGGGGGGGAATTTAATGATGATGAATTTAAAGGCATGGACTGGATATTTGATGTTAGTTTCACATTGTCGGTCACCGATATGCACACACTAATGTAATATGGTAGGACAATGGATGGTCGTTTTAACTATTATGAATATGTGGTACCACTCTGACGAGGCTGACTTAATCATATAATAATGTAAATGTATACAAGAGAAAACATTGCGATTATAGATACAATTCAAACGAACGAAAGAAGAAGAAGAAAACGAAACAGTAGCATTAGCAGCAGGAGGAGGTAGAGAAGGAGGTGGAGACAATTCAACTTTGCCAAAACTAAATATCTTATCTATGTATGGAGACAACTTTGTCACAATTAAATATCTTATCTATATATGGAGACAATTCAACTTTGCTACAACTAAATATCTTATCTATATATGGAGACAACTCAACGTTGCCACAACTAAATATCTTATCTATATATGGAGACAACTCAACTTTGCCACAATTAAATATCTTATCTATATATGGAGACAACTCAACTTTGCCACAACTAAATATCTTATCTATATATGGAGACAACTCAATTTTGCCACAACTAAATATCTTATCTATATATGGAGACAACTCAACTTTGCCACAACTAAATATCTTATCTGTATACAGTGACGCTGGGACATTGCAGACACCTTGGGTGTATGAGGCGGGGCGTGAGGGTTATGAGGTGGGGCGTGAGGGTGTATGATTCTGGGCGAGAGGGTGTATGAGGCGGGGCGTGAGGGTGTATGAGGCGGGGCGTGAGGGTGTATGATTCTGGGCGAGAGGGTATATGAGGCGGGGCGTGTGGGTGTATGAGGCGGGGCGTGTGGATGTATAAGGCGGGGCGTGAGGGTGTATGAGGCGGGGCGTGAGGGTTATGAGGCGGAGCGCGAGGGAGTATGAGGCGGTGCGGGAGGGTGTATGAGGCGGGTTGGGAGGGTGTATGAGGCGGAGCGCGAGGGTGTATGAGACGGGCCGTGAGGGTGTATTAGGCGGGCGTGAGGGTGTAAGAGGCGGAGAACGAGGGTGTATGAAGCGGGCGCGAGGGTATGTGAGGCGGGGCGAGAGGGTGTAAGAGGTGGAGAGCGAGGGTGTATGAGGCGGGGCGCGAGGGTGTAGGAGGCGAGAGACATTGAGAGAGATCGAGAAACACTCTGGCAGGCCGTGATGAGAGAGACTTTCTGCCAAGGACCTGCTACATGATCATGGTTGTGAGACCGAAGGAAAGAAAGTGTCGTCAGCAAGGCGGCAGATGTGGCTGGCAGTGTTTTGAACACGATTGTCAACAACTGTCATGTTCAAATAGTTTCCGATTTGAAAAATAGCCACTGCTCTGGAGGATTACAATATTGTGAACTAGTGCAGACACACAGAGATTGGGAGGGGGAGAACGGGGAAGAAGGGTGTGAGGAGAAGGAGCGGGACTAGAAGCAAAGAAATTGAGAGGAAGCAATGCTAGAGTGAGATAGGGGAATGGGAAGATATAGAATGGAAGAGAAGTAGAAAGAAAGAGGAATACAGATATAGGGACCGATGAGATAGAGAGAGAGAGAGAGAGAGAGAGAGAGAGAGAGAGAGAGAGAGAGAGAGAGAGAAAGAGAGAGAGAGAGAGAGAGAGAGAGAGAGAGAGTTGGGGAGGGGGGTGAGACAGAAAAAGTGACAGGGAAGGATATGAGAGGGAGAGAGTGAAATAGGGGTGCAGATAAGGGAAGACAGCCAGAAGGAGGGAGAGAGGAAAACAGAGAAAGGAAGAATTTGAAGTGAAATAGCGAGGAAGAGGAAAACAGAGAAAGGAAGAGAAACAGAAGGGAGATAGAAAGAGGGAGATAGAGAAAAGTTGAGCGGAAAGTGATAGGGATGGGGAAAAAAATACAGAGAAACTTGGAGAGATAAATGAGAGTGAGAGATAGAACGAAGAAATCAAGGAACAAAGAATACGAGAAATGAGAGGGAGAAAGAAGAAGGGGAAGACCTAGAGGAATAACTGAGGGAAACTAGAGGGAGATAGAAAAGGCAATGAGGACATGAAGAGAGAGACACAGAGAGGCAGAAAAAAACAAAGAGAATCGGGTGACAGTGACAGAAGTAAGGAATGCAATATGAGACAGAGTTGGATTGAGTACAGGAGAGAAATATAGAAACAAAGAGAGTTCAAATGACAGAGAATGAGAAAGAGCAAGAGAGGAGGTGGTGGTAGTGTGTTGCTTTCAATAAACACCCTCTTAAGCATCGCCCGCTCTTAAACTTCCTTTGCGCTGATGGCGAGATAATAAGTTCACTATCTACACAGACTAGTTGAACTTAAATGTTGACTTGTCCTTCATAAAGCCATGGCAAACTACAGAGCATAAAATTGCTTAGAACACCAACATGGGGTTGTTCGCTACATCCTATAAATGACATGAATCACCCAAATAAACGAGAAGTAGATTGTGAGCTTTACTAAAACACGACTACAAGAGACAAATTGGACGTTGCGGCCAAAGCCTTCGTCAGCACAGGACAAACAAATACAAACCAACACAAAACTACATGAAACACACTATGACAATATTAAACTATTAAACTAATTAAAATAAAATGTACTCATCTGAATACTGTGTCCTAGCTTGGAAGGTCTGACACACGTAGGGCGCCAGTGGATCAATAGACCGGATGTATGCAACATTTGTAATATAAAGATATATAAATTGTCAGGGAAACCTTGAGACGATTGAAGGAACACACACACCAATTTCAAGTTATTGATTGGTCATGTGATGAGAAGAGAGGTATTGGAGAACATCGTGACAACTGGAAAGATAGAGGGGAAGAGAGGTAGAGGTTGGCCAAGAGAAATAATACTGCATGGATTGAGACTGTGGCATAGAGGAATATCATCAGCAGAGTTGATCCAAAATACCAACGGCCAAGATATAAGGAGAGTCATGAACGCCTACGCCGGCTGGCAGTTGATTATGATGATGATTCGCGCTCATAGATGTGGAATAAGTAGGTAAAGAATAGAATACGCACTAGATAACTTACTAATTTAAAGCTATCATTGACATATAAAGTGAAGGTATACAGTCAAACCTCGGTTTTCGTCGATAATCCGCCCGAAGACAATCGCGAAATCTGAAACCGACGAAAACCGGGGCAATTATTTCTATATGAATCAATGTAAATCTAATTAATTCGTTCTAGACACTCCAAAACACATACCAAACAACACATTTTAGAGAATATTTTATAGAGAATAAATATAGTGCTTAATACAATTTTTTGGGGGGGTTTTTTGGCCCAAAACTTGTCCGAACTCGCTCCTTCGCTACGCCTAGTAACACTATGAATCAATGTAAATCTAATTAATTCATTCTAGACACTCCAAAACACATACCAAAAAACACATTTTATAGAATATTTTATAAAGAATAAATATAGTGCTTAATACAATTTGTTTGGCCCAAAACTTGTCCGAACTTGCTCCTTCGCTACGCCTAGTAACACTATGTATGTCAGTGCGTCTCTTGAATTTGTCAAACCATTCTCTGCTGGCCTTAAAATCACTAAGTACATTAGCACTCATCCCAAGCATTTTCTTAATGAGATTAGCATACAACAGTCTGGCCTTTTAAATTTGATTGCCTTCGAAACAGAATCGCCATCTAACTGGTTTTGATTTATCCAAATTAATCATAACTGTTCGACAGTTTTAATAGTTTGCGATCTCTGTTTCGTTAGCACATTCATGCCTTTTGCTACATTAGTACCCCTGTATTGCCTCCATTGTCGCTACAATGGAACTTATCTTGGATGGCGGAATCCCGTACATGCGGCCGATTTCAGCAATCTTAATACCGCTGTTGTATGTTATTATTAGCAAGTGATGCTCACACAACAAAAATTTACGTCAAACTGAGAAGTAGAACGCATGGGTCGCTTTGTTTTCGCAAAATTAGCAACGAGGTCATGTCGGCACGCCAACGAAATCCGAGGCAACCGACGACAACCGAGACATATTTTTCGATGAAAAATCGACGAAAACCGAAACCGACGAAAATCGAAGGCAACGAAAACCGAGGTTTGAATGTATTTCCATAGCAGATATTGCCCTTAGTATATGAACTGTTAGACTTTCACATATTGTATGCCTCGACATATAAAGTGGAGCGGTCAATTCCCTTCTTCGCCCCTTGTCATAACTTTTTCTGGTACTCACTGTATGAGAGTGAATCTACCACAGTCATCATCATCTAGTGCCTTGCTGGCTGGCGTGTGCGATCATGCCTGTCCATAAATTACGATCTCCGACGTCATAGATCAATTCCTGTGTTGACTCCCTTTCATGACACAAGACTGTCAAGAATCTTCCTACACTGTCTTTCTCTATCTCTCTTTCCGCAAATCGTTTTGGTTGTCACAACATATTCCAGGTTTTGTCTTCCCATAACGTAGTTATAAAACAATGACTGCCTCTTTATAATGTTTGTAATAAGTTGTCTTTGCGACTCAGCTTCCCTTAAAACGTCCCCATTGCTCATGTTAGCTGTCCAATTAATTCTCAGCATTCTTCAATAAAACCACATCTTCAAGGCTTCCAGGGATACTGGTTGGAAAACATAATCCTACCTCTGCTGAGAATTGAACCCAGACCACTGTGCTAGCAGGCAGGCGCACACACCACAACGCGCACAGCGGCTACGGTTACCAAATACTGTAAAATATTCGGTCATGCGCATTATATAATGGTTGTATTACGAGCGCCACTCGTCGCCTTATAGAATTGTTGTAATACGTGACCCCTCGTCTCCTTGCACCTGCAACTTGTAGTCAATCACATGAGAAGAACAGTGTCACGTTTCAGACACGAACCCACGAAAACTCACACGTCCTTAAGGGTCACATGACAGGTTTTGTTTGTCATTCTTGCCTCAGTTGAGATCTAGGCTTCAGCCGTTAGCAGTGTTGATCTTGTCATCATCTCAACGATAATTTGACCAGCTTCGACTTGGTTTCTTTGTCTCATCTCATCAACATGCACCCAGAAACGGGAGACAACAGTGCAACAAAGGAAGGGGAGACAAATACGGAGTTTATTGAAGAAAATGCATCAAGATGTAAAATAATAAAATAAAACAATTGATCTTTTCTGCGATTTCTTATGTTGTTGCCCTTTCCTTGGAGATAAGAAACAAAGAAACAAGAAAGAGAGGGAGAGAGTGAAGGCGAGAGAGAGGGCAAGCAGTGTGGATAGAGAGAGCAAGGACGTCCAAAGATGAAACTATACGTTCGTGGTATGACAGTAAATCAATATATTTCACCCTTGCGCCTGTCCTCTTGTCTTAATTATTGATGGCATAACACTGTTTTCTTTAGGCTGGAGCGCGAACTTGACATGAGGGCCCCGTGTTTTCTGAAAATCACATTTACACATAAGCAAATAAACAAGACACACGTTGTCACGAGTTGAGTTCTGTGTGTTTTCTTTTCCCTTCCCGTCTTGCTCTTGGATGTGGACCAAATGTTCGGTTTTTATCTCGTCCTTTGCAGCAAGAAGTAAAAAAATGTAAATGAAATAGGGTATGGTTCGCAGACGAATGTAGTAATTATAGGAAAATCCTCCATGGCACGTTCGTATTTGACATTTTTTTAACAGAACTGGCATCGTTGCCCTCAGGACAAATCACATCAAATCAGCGTCGGCAGATATTGATGAGTGTGTAGCGCTAATTGTGGCAGTAACGTGGGTCTTGTGTTAAACGTGTACCACTTCTCTTCACACTTTCCGGTGTACGCTGGAAGCTGTGTTAGCACAGTATGTAATCAACTCATCTCCCATGACAATGGTCTGGAGTTCAATCCTCTGTAGTGGTATGATGGTGTTTCCCATCAATATGTCGTGGAAACGTGATTAGATAAATTCAGTTCGTGGAGAAACAAGATAGGGAACGCATTTGTGACAATGATGGTGATCGTTCTGGGGTATATTCGTTCCCTTAAAGTGGACATCGTACATTGTTCAATGAAAACTAAACGGCGAGGAAGGTTGCTGGTCATCCCACATCAGTATAAAATCACACAGTACATACGAATATCTTAAAAACAAATAAAAATATCCTTTACAAGACGTAGCAGTCAACTCCAGCATTTTTGGCTCTTTGTGATTCCTGGGTAAATTTACATTTAGTAGTTTGCCATTGCTTTCTGAACGAGCGGCACTTATACCATTGTATGATAACCAACGCAAGACATTGTGCTTCCAAATTGCCCAAAGCTGTGTTTCAAAAACCGGTATGCGGGAATACGAAGTGCATTCGTAACCCTTTCGCCACAGAGTAGGATTCTAGGAGTGGGCTTCAATTGAAAACTTTAAAACTTTGATAAGAATGACAAAAATCCTGCCATTGTCTTGTAACCTGACAATATTGTTGTTAAGGATGTCAAGAGTGTTAAATTCGTGACATCACGATGCAGACGGACACGGCGACGTCATAAAGAAAGTTTAAAGATGACTGTCCCACTTTTGACATGCAGCAAAGAGGAGCGGCGTTCTATTATCCGTTTTTTTGTTTTTTTGTTTTGTTTTATTTTATCAGTGACCTCCACTTTCAGTGTGTACCACATCCACCGTACTCACCAGACCTAGCCCCAGGTGATTTCCACCTGTTTTGACAACTCAAAGAGTCATTGGGAAGAAAGACGTTTTCAGTCCGATGAAGGTGTACAGCAGGTGGTGTATGAGTTGTTACGCACGCGACCACGAGAATTTTTTTTCTACAGAAATCCAAGCATTTTATCGGCGCTGGAGGACTAGCATTGAACGCAGTGGTGGCTACATCGACAAAATAATACATTTTTTTCTGTACTATTTCACAATATATACACCAAAATCCAAAAACACAAACATTTAAGGTGTTGATATGAAGCCCACTCCTATTGTTTCATAGAACGTAAAGAACCTTTCCACATGCCTTACGGCGCAAGCATACGAAAGTATACTTATGTGTGTATAGACCAATAGACACTCGGTGGGTGATGTAGTCAGTGTCACGCCGGCCACTTTTAGCTCCCCAGACATGTCCTGGTACCCGTGTTCGGTTGGGTCGACCAGGGCGCTCAAATCCTGGTACCCGTGTTATGTTGGGTCGGCCTGGGAACTCAGATCCTGGTACCCGTGATAGGTTAGGTCGACCTGGGTACTCAGATCCTGGTACCCGTGTTATGTTGGGTCGACCTGGGAACTCAGATCTTGGTACCCGTGTTAGGTTGGGTGGACCTGGGTACTCAGATCCTGGTACCAGTTTTATGTTGGGTCGACCTGGGAACTCAGATCCTGGTACCCGTGTTAGGTTAGGTCGACCTGGGTACTCAGATCCTGGTACCCGTGTTATGTTGGGTCGACCTGGGAACTCAGATCTTGGTACCCGTGTTAGGTTGGTTCGACCTGGGAACTCAGATCCTGGTACCCGTTTTATGTTGGGTCGACCAGGGCGCTCAGATCCTGGTACCCGTGTTAGGTTGGGTCGACCAGGGAACTCATATCCTGGTACCTGTGTGTCACGGGATACTGCGAGTTTAGTGATTCCCCGATAACTTACATAGAAAATTAATTGCAATATATGAGGATGGAAAATTATGGACCGTGAGTCAGAATTACAATCGAGCCTTCAGTCTTGAGCGAGGACAAAGTGACGGTCATTGACCGAATGGTATAGAAGTAAGATACAGTGTGAGGGGTCATTGCCTGCCGATTTCACCGGACAAAAACAACGCGGAGACATCGGGTTGTGGATCAAAGCGTTAAAACTGATTGATGTACGAGAGTTGGGGAACGCGGGACTCAGCGGAGAAAGACGAGGCGGAGCGGCCACGAACGAATACGTGATTTCACAGACTTTTGATGTGAGGGAAACGGCATATTAGATTGTTGATGTAGTGACATCAAAAGAGAACGGAGAATTGGACCCAGGTATATATAGTTGGAAACTTGTTTTTGTGGGTAGCGTGCTCCCAAACTGGACGGAGAATATCTATGTGTCCTTAATTAGAAAAGAGATATAAGTCCCTTATTGTTTAAAGGCGATGGGATTTTAGTGCTTATGTGCTGGTGTATTTCATTTCATGGACTAACATAGATTATATAAGGTAATCTAGCCTTAGCTTAATAGTCTAGCATAGGGAACTAGGGGTCTGTGCGTGGCTTTTACCATTTCCTTCTTTTAGCTAATCGTTAGACTTTAGTGAACTCATCTGTCTTATGTCAGAGTATCTTTCGGAAGCGTCTGAGTACGGCTGGAGAAAGGCTCTCACATAAGAATTAGTCTGAAGCAGACTCATATCACCTGATTATATATATCACCCACAGGTTCCAAGAAAACTCCTGACATGTTCAGAGAAGATAAGAACGTTACTTCACTTGTGCAGAGATACAGCACCTCATCTTAAGAAATAAGATTATAGAACGGTACTTCACTTGTGCAGTGAAAGTACTTCACTAGAACAACTTAAACATAGCCATTCACTAATCGTGGGCCGACATAACGAATTGCAAATAACAGGTTTTTGAAAACCATGGAAAGGACTTTCATTCTATAAAGGCAAAGTGACACACGCTAAATATAGGTGACTGGTTTACTCATATAAAAGAACCAGGGAGAACTTAAGAACAGTTTCCAGGCCTACCACATTGCCAATTAACTAACTGTAGACAGTGGTGATGTGTTTTTCCGTGATGGATTCTACTATCTTCCAAGAAAGGGAAATATGCTGAATTCAAACTTATCATAATCGCAGGATTTTATAGTGATCAAACGGTGAACAGTTTTTCAATATTGGATTACGTCCAGACTCAAGCAGAGCGGAGCATCCAGGGTGAGAGCTGTCCATATATGTGTGATGTCTTGTTGCTTGGCCGTATGCAGATGAGAGATGTGATACGGAGCATAGACATTCAGAGTCCTATCTTGCACTCACAATAGAAGACACTACAAATTACATATACACATTCAATACATACAACTGACATAGTTTTCAGCAATAAATATTTTATTAATTGTTGGAGGAAACTGTTGTCATGGTATGTTATGAAGGAATAAGAGAGAGAGAGAGAGAGAGAGAGAGAGAGAGAGAGAGAGAGAGAGAGAGAGAGAGAGAGAGAGAGAGAGTAGAAGACAGAACGGAGGAGTGTAGACAAAAAGTATGTCAATAATTCCCAAGTATAAGGATCTTAAAGGTGTGCTTGTTGATTCCACTTTCCTCCCGGGACGACAAGCGACACCGTGTTAGGTTGGGTCGACCAGGTAACTCATATCCTGGTACCTGTGTTAGGTTAGGTCGACCAGGGAACTCAGATCCTGGTACCCGTGTTAGGTTGGGTCGACATGGGAACTCAGATCCTGGTACCCGTGTTAGGTTGGGTCGACCTGGGAACTCAGATCCTGGTACCCGTGTTATGTTGGGTCGACCTGGGAACTCAGATCCTGGTACCCGTGTTAGGCTGGGTCGACCAGGGCGCTTAGATTAATTGTAAACATCCACATTGATGCTGATTCGATCTAATGATCAACGGGTATCTCTTCATACACCTATCGACATGTATGCAACATCGGGCATATTTTTAATGACTGTGGGGTGTTTGAAAATATTACCGTTCCAAATTGTGTATTCACCCTCTGTGAACTCATGCAACACAAAAGGTAAATACACAACTTGGATCAGAGATATTTTCAAAACCCCACTCTCATTAAAAATACACCCTGTATATAGAGTACTATATCGAGACGGTTAACTTCATAGCACCAGGTGTTACTCCATGTGGCCCGGTCTCTCTCCGCAGAACATGCAAGCCGCTTGCTGACAGCATCGCATAAATCACGAACCCCGTATCTCCAGCGATGACCCCCAGGAGTCGCTGGAAATATCGCACTCGTGCTCTGATCTGATAACGCAGCCCGTGTATAGTAGGCACTATCTTCAAAACGAGAGGCAATGGCTAACCCACGTGGTCACTGAGACCACTATAGTATACGCTATATATCATCTTTCTAACCCACGTGGTCACCGAGATCACTATAGTATATTCTGTATTGAATTGGCACCTTTCCGTCTTGACAGACGATAGTTTGGTACATTGTGCTTCAAAAAAGCTTAATAATTATGACCCATGGAGGTGGCGAGTGTGGCTGGTAAGGCCAATTCTTGCTGCAAATGTTTATCATCTTTCTATACC
This sequence comes from Cepaea nemoralis, assembly GCA_014155875.1. Taxonomy (NCBI): domain Eukaryota; kingdom Metazoa; phylum Mollusca; class Gastropoda; order Stylommatophora; family Helicidae; genus Cepaea; species Cepaea nemoralis. The sequence goes on along the minus strand of JACEFZ010024425.1, from coordinate 338,991 downwards.
ATGTGGTCACCGAGATTACTATAGTATATGCTGTATATCATCTTTCTAAACCACGTGGTCAGCAAGATCACTATAGTATATGCTGTATATTATCTTTCTAAACCACGTGGTCACCGAGAAAACTATAGTATATGCTGTATATCGTTTTTCTAACCCACGTGGTCACCGAGAAAACTGTAGTATATGTTGTATATTATCTTTCTAAACCATGTGGTCACCGAGACCACTATAGTATACTGCATATCATCTTTCTAAGCCACGTGGTCACCGGAACCACTATAGTATATGCTGTATATCATATTTCTAAGCCACGTGGTCACCACGAAAACTACAGTATATGCTGTATATCATCTTTCTAACCATCGTGGTCACTGAGGCCACTATAGTATATGCTGCATATCATCTTTCTAACCCACGTGGTCACAGAGACCAATAAAGTATATGCTGTATATCATCTTTCTAACCCACTGCAATGTATCGAAACGACTCGAGAAAGAGTCACACGATACAGATTGACAGTAGACAAGACTAGACCACAAAAGTGTTAAAGATGTAGACGAATAAAAAATCACCACGAAAGCGTGGCACGGTAGAATAGACGTTGTATAGTGGCAATAGATAAACTAAAGAACTAGATGAAGTGACGCCAAGAGCAACAAAGCGTTGTCAGGCAGTTAGGCTGAGAGACAGCTAGAGTGAGGTCAAAAAGCGTACCCGAGCGCTCGAGAAACGTAGAACCATCTAGATTAGCATAGTGACTAAGACAGCCGATATGTTTACGGCAGGCTTAGACACTGAACAAGTGTTTGAACACAGCTGAACTAGCACAGCAAAAATTAGCAGCTAAGACTTTGGACCCCATCAGACGGTACCAGGGAATCATCAGAAACTTTACACAAGGCTATTCAATATCAGCCTGGGTAACAAACTTCGAGGTTCTAATTAACCATTACAAGGTGCCGGCCGAAGATATGGGCAATACTATTCCATAAACATCTTGTCCTTGAAGGTCGTAGAGGTCATACCCGAACACCTTCGAACCAACTATAAATATATTAAGGAACGGGTATTAGTGCACTTTTCGCTTGACCAAGCAGGTTTGCGTACAGGATATAAGGCACTGGCGCCGAATGCAAATCAGACCTTCTTAGATTACATCTAAGAAACATGGTCGTTTTTAGATAAGTGGCTTACGTCAGCCGATGTAGGCTCAGACTTTAACAAACTAAGAGACCTCACGTTGAGGGACACATTAATGTCATCTGTGCCAGAGGCCATGTCCACATTTCTGATTGAGAACAAATGTACATCAGTGCCTGAGATGGAGTCCAAAGGAGAGGCATATTACAATGCCCATAGGGAAATTTTTGCATAAGGAGGCCCAACCTGATTTGATTATAGTGGCGGCTGCCCGATTTTCTAATCAAAGGTACAACAGTAGTGCTAACGAGATCAACAGTATCCTCAACAAGGGAGAGTGAGAGGTTCATACTACACTATAGGTAATCAACAAAGAACTACATACCGACCAAAAAAAAGGATATAGCAATGAATCAATTAAAAGAGAAAAAGCTCTGAATCAGGCCAGAATTTGTTGTCACCTGATCTTTACTCTTTATATAGTGAAGCAATAATTAGGGATATCAAAGAGCGGACAGGATTTCGTTCTGTAGCTTATGGTATAAACAACGTACGATATGCTGATGGCACAGTATTGATGCGTTTTACACATAAATATCTATTCGGAAACCCTTTGAGACCATCAAGACAATTAATTAATAAATGCACACGTCCTCTAGTCTCTAATTCGTGCCACTGCTTCTATTAGCGCCAACCAATGCGTGTGTATTTATTTATTGATACGTGATGTCGCATATCCTTTACAGAACATTGCAGTCAACACCAGCATTTTCAGCTGCTGTTTATGTCTTGGCAAGATTACGCTCAGTAGTTTGCCATTGCTTTCTGAGCGACTGGCTCACATACCCCCGTAAGTAACCAATGCGACGCGATCCGCTGCCGAATCTCGCACAGATGCGTTACCCACGTGAAAATACGGGATTTCAGAGAAAGTCGTTAAGCCCTTGACCAGGGAGACTGGCATCCGTGAAATTACAAAATAAAAATCTTCAACAACCTGATAGACATTGTGACAACAGAGAGTGCAAACAAAATGGGCGTTACCTGATTATCAAGAAAGCAGAAAATAATGTCAAAGAAAAGAACAGCACCAAAATATGATATCAGATTTAGGAAATGCTAGGAGGAAACGTACGTGTGATTTCTAAGACGTACGTGTTAGACGGCTAGAGTCCCTAAACATGAGATTCTAGAAAAGGATAATTGAAGTGCAACATCATATACAAACATAAGAAAAACAGAGTTTTGAAATAAGACGAGAGGCACTGAAAACACTGTGGTGACTGGAAAGATTGAGGGTCGAATATTAAGAGAAATGGTGCTGGATGGACTGCGACGGTGGCATGGAGGTATTTCATAAGCAGCATTGATCCTGACCACTAGAGACCGAGCTCTGTGGAGAAAATGAACGTCTGCACCAGTCGCCATGGTACATGCCGATGATGATGAATTGTGATTGTGACATTAAAACCGAAGGTTATTTCGGATATAACTGTCGTGATTATCACCATGCAGGAAGCCCTTTACTGAAAGTTATATCGTCACAGTGATTCGGGAAGATCGATCTTTCATGAGTGGGTGAGATCTTTCATGAGTGAGTGAGTGAGATCTTTCATGAGTGAGTGAGTAATTGAGTGGGTGAGTGAAATCTTTCATGAGTGAGTGAGTGAGTGAGTGAGTGAGTGAGATCTTTCATGAGTGGGTGAGTGAGTGAGTGAGATCTTTCATGAGATCTTTCATGAGATCTTTCATGAGTGAGTGAGTGAGTGAGTGAGCGAGCGAGTGAGCGGGCGAGCGAGCGAGCGCGCGTGTGTGCGTGAGTGAGTGAGTGAGTGAGTGAGTGAGTGAGTGAGTGAGTGAGTGAGTGAGTGAGCGAGCGAGCGAGTTAGTGACTGAGTGAGTGAGTGAGTGAGTGAGTGAGTGTTTGAGTGAGTGAGTGAGTGAGTGAGTGAGTGAGTGAGTGAGTGAGTGAGTGAGTGAGTGAGTGAGTGAGTGAGTGAGTGAGTTTACGAATGAGTGAGTTTACGAGTGAGTGAGTGAGTTTACGAGTGAGTTAGTGAATTGACGAGTGAGTGAGTGAGTGAGTTGACGAGTGAGTGAGTGCTCTTACGATTCGTCAATCACTCTGTAAGAAGTCAAGAGGTGCCACCATACCCATCCAGGTAAACGATAAGTAGGCATATTGAATGCTTCAGGTGTTAGGTAAGTGGGTGTACCGGTAGTTCAATCAATGACACACCTATCGCTGGTGAATGTGACACCTGCCCCACACGTCACAGGAAACTCGCACTAAATGTCACTGTATGCCCTTTCTAGACCTCATAAAAATGTCCAATCCAAACTTCTCCCAACCTGTTACGGTGCGTGGAATACGTCACCTGCGATTATATGTCAGCTTACGCATAGCTAACCTGCGGAAGGAGAAAGGGCGTTGACTTTCGTAGTCTTTCTGCTCATCTAGGAAACTAGATTGTCGCATTCGACCACGGTCTCGGAAAGAAGCTATCTCGCATTCTTCTGAATTATCATCATTATCGGGTTAGCCAGTCCACAGACTGATGTTGGAGTTACTTGATCATGTCACTCCACTGTTTCCCGTTCTCACCAATTCTCTAAGTTTTCCCACAGTGTCTGCGGATGCCTGTGTGACGTAGATTGTTGTTAGATGTCCTCATTTGTCTTTTTAACCCCTGAGTTTGCGCTCCGGTGTATTATAAAGTAGACCTCAGTTTCACATAATTTTTTACCAAACCAGGGCAGCCTTTATTTTTCTTTATAAAAGAAACTTTCGTTGGATCTGTGGCGAAGGTGTTAGGAATGCGATTTTCAATCCCGCATAACGCGTTCGAAATACAGCTGCGGACGATTTCGAAGAAAACCGCCTTGCGTTAGTTTCCATACAAAGGTATGAGTGCCGGTTGTTCAGAAATCAAGAGGCAAACTACTGACAGTAAACTCAGCCAACAAATCACAAACAGTCAAAACTCAATATTTCTAGCTCTTAAATGATCGGTGCGCTGATTGTAGAGTAGTGAGTTCATCCCCTACACCAGTCAGTTGAACTTATACGTTGGCCACTCGTTCAGAATGCAATGGCAAACTACTGAACGTAAAACTGCCTAGAAAATCAACCTGGGTTGACCCTAGCGTTCTGTAAAGGATATGTAACATTTATTTTTAAATACATATTCAGTAGTCATCTATCTCTGCAGTGTCTACTTAAACTTGTTCATTTTAACTCCTTACTATCGAGCTCAACTGCTTGCTTCCTTCAACAACACCATATCTCGCATACGTCAAAGTTTTTTTCACCATTTGTTTTTGTTGGAGTCCACGTTTCGTAGCCTTGTAGTGCTATGGGCCAAATGTTGGTAGTCTCATCTCATCATGTTCCTCTTGTACCTTGCGGTGTCGAGGTGAAGTATAAACTTCGTGAGAGTGCCCGGTTATGGGCTTCGTATATCGACATTCCCATGGATTCTGTTATTCCCTCAGTCCAACGTTTACGTGGTCGGCCTCTTCCTGTTGTTGGTAGTGATTATTCTTTTTTCTCGATCACTTTATAGCAGAAGTGTCTCTTTCTTACTTACTGCGTATTCTATGCCGAATAGGATGCATAATTTAGAAAGAGGACAAAATACCAGTGACTCTTTCATTATGCAGTGACGTTGTGTATATGGAATCCTTAGCATAACTACACCGTGGCCCGTCTAAACACTAAAGAAGTCCATAGTCCGACCCTACTACTCTTGGAATACGACGTGCTAGGCCCATTAAACTATTGTATGCCTTAGTGCGCGGAGAAATAGTCGTGTAATTCTTTCCTTCCTGTAGCGAATGTCGAGAGCTAATATGAACACTCCTCCAGCCGTGACCACATTATTGTCTGCCTAACGTCTTAACCATTGCACCAACACAACCGCTCGTTACTCTCTATTGGCCGAGACTATATTCATCCTCTCCTTAGTGTTCACACTATTGGCAAGATCGACACTCCTGTTTACTTATCTCTGCCACATCCGGTTACGCTACAGGAAACCTGGCTTGGTACTGAGTGCCTCATTTAAACCTCGCACATTGTCATGCCACCCGCATTCGTTGCCGTTACCCGCTGTGTATGTAAGTAAACTTATGTATCTTTCCCATTTCGTGGCCTAGTTATCGCTTCATAACATCTCCAGCAGATGTTTAGAGAGAGAGAGAGAGAGAGAGAGAGAGAGAGAGAGAGAGAGAGAGAGAGAGAGAGAGAGAGAGAGAGAGAGAGAGAGAGAGAGAGAGAGAGAGAGAGAGAGTCCACATCGATATTTACAATACGTATGTTTGACTAAAGTCTCGGGTACGAAAGTTTAGGAATATTCTAACAATTACAGTTACCATACATACAAGCGTAAAATGTTGACAAGCGGGCAGTAAAGAATATAACAGTCTTGGTGCCTGACAAGGGAAGAGGTGGATTGTAATTAACATTGATGCCAGTAATGAATAGATTGCTGCATGTGCTTCCTGTATGAGCATACATATCACGTACTCCAATTAACTATAATGGGGCTCACTTCGATCCATCACTAAGTAATCACACACAAGACAGCGCACTTTTTTTAGCGTGGGATCACTAGCCAGGTATGTTCTGTCTGGAATGTTCTATCTTAGTGGAGCGGAACTGGGGTGTTATAGCTTACTGATAAAGTGTCTAGCATAATTGCGTCTGTGTGCGCGCATTTGTGAATGAGAATGTGGAAGCTGTGAGTTCAAACCGGGTGGCGATCGATGTAATCGTTTCTGGGATTGGCCGGAACATGGTTTACGCTATATCTTTCTTCCTTTCTGTGTCTCACCTTGAACTTGAGGTTCTGATGCGTCTTGGAGACGCTGATTTGTTAGAAAAATGTATCCCATTCCAATTTAGTTGTAAGATTGTGGCCTGATGGTTATGTAAGATCAATATCCCATTGTGAAATAAAGCGCTTTTGATACATAAAGCTTTCCGTTAATGTCTATAATTGTGATTGATCCTGGATTGGATATGTTTTTTGTTGTGTTAACCATATCTATCTCTTGCTAAGGCTTTCACTTTCAATGCATAGGAATGAATCGACCTGTCAAGAAGAATTGGTTGCCTAGAGGACGTTGTCGTGCTGCTCACAAAACCGGATACAACTGCAAGGCATGTCACGGTCATTTGACCAGGAAATATCAAAAGCCTGTATTTTCATTGATTGACATTGTGTGTGTTTGTGTGTGTGTGTGTGTGTGTGTGTGTGTGTGTGTGTGCACGCGCTTGCGCGCATGCGTGTGTGTGTGTGTGTGTGTGCGCGCGCATGCGTGTGTGTGTGTATGAGTGAGTGCGCGTGTGGGTGGGGGTGTAACAATGGCATCATTTGTAGCACATATACTAAATGGAACGGATGCAGATGGCTGCAGTGGCAAACTCTGGTATAAGACCAGTTGCTGTTTTCACAAAGATGGTTGGTAGCTATAGATCTCCAATACTCTGTCTCTGGCTGATGCCAGAGAAACTTGGAGCCAGAAAATATAGGCAACCCTTTGTTACGAATTACACTTTTGCACCGTGGATACGAACTTACATACATACATGGTCTTCGTGTGAAAGTAGTTTAGTTGCCTGCCTCGCGCTCCCAATGGATTCGTTTTAGGACTCCGTCATTTGATTCACAAATACAGTTTTTTCAAGGGTTCCTACTGTTCGTTGCTGGAACTACGGAGTTCGTTCTGTGTGTGACGCTTTCGGCGGATCGCTCTGTGGAAACAGACCCAGCCATTTGGGATCAAACCAGGTGTAATGAAGTCGATTTTCTCGCCTTATCCGTAGAACAACCCATCAGTGACTCAGCATGTAGCAGTTTGTTTATAAATTCACCGCATTCAGCAGGTCTTCCAAGACCACGCCAGGACTGCAATCTTTGTCCAGCCGGCTCCCTCCTTGAGCCGAAGGAATAGCTAAGGCGGCAAACCGTGCCGGTCCACTGCCTTTTCGCAATCTCGGCGTTGCCAGCATAAACCAGTTATTACTAAACAGCAAATCAACAAAATAACAGTTGTTCAATAGTCTTGCCACAATGTGCACACATCCAGCTCTTGGAGTTACAGACCAACATCTTCTTGCCAATCCGCCTCTTCATGTTATCCTTCTATTTTGGCCACCGTCTTCCGTATGCATGTCTGCTATCCAGTGCTGTTTTCAACTGCAGGACAGCAGTTAAGTATTAGCATCCCACTCCGGACAAGTCCTTTAATGGTTCGATCTTTGTCTTAACAAACCCCATTCAAAGGCAGATGGTCAGCAGGCAAGCTTGCTAGACACTCTGCGACTGCTGCTCCTGGGTTTTGAATTGTTTTCATGTTTACCTGTAAACTTACACCTATTTATTAACACCTGTTTTCGTTTTTATAGTAATGGTCTTCTAACGGTGGGTGCTGCGTTTACACAGGAGTTAGTGTGCTTGCCTGCCAAGACAGTGATGCGGGTTAAATCCCCAGAAGAGACAGAATTATTTTTTGCGGCCAGTATGACTCTAAGGTCGTATAAATTGGTGCAGACAAGTTTTATAATTTCATAGAAATAAAAGGCGAAAAAAAAGGCGATGAACAAGAAAACTGACCACCCCACCTTAAATGTCATTGCCTAACCGTGGCCAAAGTCTTGCGAACGCGGTTCGTGAGCCGCTTACCAGGCGTTCGAAACGCAGCCGCGACCGATTTGTGCAGCAGACCGTGTCGCGTTGTGTTATAACGTGTTAGTATGGGAGCCGGTCGTTCAGAAAGCAATGGCAAACTACTAAACGTAAAATGGGCCTAGTACATCAACAGCAACTGAAAAATGCTGAAGTTGACTGCAACGTCCTGCAAGGGATATGCAACATTAACAAAAAGAACGTGTTTAGGCCTAACACTTCACATCCCATCGGCAGTATCTACTATTAGGCTATCTTTACTTTATCTGTTTACTCGAACATTCTCCTGTACATCCATCTCCTATCCCCTCCCCTCAATGTTCACGCAAATAGAACTCTCTGCAACTGCACCAGTGGGATACAAAAGAAACACCATCGCTGATCTAGAGCTGCACTTGATAATGCATGCATTTAAAGTGGTCTTCGGTTTTAGAGTCAATATTCAAGAACTGAGAGGGAATCACCTTGTAAAAACTGAGATCATCAGTGATGTTAATTCCACGCAACCTGCCAGGCTGTATGTGCGCTAGTTCTGCACGTGAACTACAAAAACATCGCGCCTGAAAAACACATTGTAGGAACCACGTGGAGTGTGTTTTTTATATACATGAGATGCTTCTAGATGCCTGTAATGTGCACATTCCATACTTCATCATTGACATAGAGCTCTACTTACTGTCACCCGTCATAGTGATATGTGAGATGTCATCAATAGTGTTGAGGGTGATACTTACTTTCAGTCTCCGGTTAGTTAGTTGCGTGTCCTTTAAATGAGTCGCAATCAACCTCAGCATCTATTGGCTGTTTGTGATTTTCGAGGCAGTTTTAAGTTCTGTAGTTTATCATTGATTTCTGAATGGCCGACGCTCATACAATTGTAAAAATCAACGCAATGAGATCTATTCCATTTCTCTTGCGTCTAATTTCGAATCTGATATGTTGGGATTGTTAAATTACGTTTACTGTCCCAAAGCTGCAGACACGAACGGGCCTCTAGTGTTGAGGGGAGCGGCTGGCCGAATGGCTAGATTACCGGATTCTCTTTCGGGAGACCCGGGTTCGAATCTTCGGTAAGGTGTGGAGTTTTTGTTTTAATCCGGGGGCACACAAAAAACTCTAGCCTTCACAGTTCGCGGCGACTGCACTAGCCAGGCGGCCTTAATTCCTCAGGCTCAAGACACACACCCCCTGCCATATACCGCAAGGTACTATACTGGCAGTAAATGACAGTCAAATGACAGTTGTTAAGGAGTTGTGTATACCTTCAACTGGTGATGCTAGGCGGAGACTTGAACGAATGCATTCAATCAGCAGTATGAGAACTTCATTCCTTTTCTTTCGCTGGGTTGAAATTGTTGACTACATCTGCAATGTTGTCTCTTGTATAAACATGAGCAGTTCATGGTACACATAGACACAATTCTCTTTCTGTGGTGACAAACACAACTGGCACTTATTGTATTGTTATTGTCTTTGTTGGCATGAAACCCGCAGTGTTAAAATAGTGATTGTAGTTGTCTATATGTGTTTGCTTTCAGTGGTCAATATTGCGAAGGGTGTATAATTATATTTATATATGACGTATGGTGAAATGTTCACTTACATGTCGATCTGAAGCAATGAGCTTTGAAACTACTATTACCAACTCTTAAAACGTTCAACCTATTGAACTACTCCCTTAACGCCACTGGAAGCTTGTTGAGTATATGATGCCCGCGCCATATTTGTATGAACCAATCGGCACTCGATGGGCGATGTGGTCAATCTCACGGCCACCGCCTTACTTCCCGTGTCACTTCCTGGTACACAGTTTAGGCTGCGTCGACCTGGGAGCCTAGGTCAACTTAACAAATATCCACCTCGATGGGGATTCGAACACAAGTCAACCTGGCCGGCAGACGAGCGTGCTAGTCACTACCGAGGCTTCCCGTATTACTAATCATGACCGCAAACTGATTACTAAAAACGAGCAGGTAAAAACCGATTTTTGAGGGCTTGAACACAATGGCAAACTATTGAACGTGAAATAAATAGCCTAGTACAGCACAGTCAATAAATGTTGGCGTTGATTGCGACGTCGTGTAAAAGACATGCAACTAACTCTGTTTAACCCGTGCAGTTTCTATGTAGAGAATGAGTTTAAATCTGTTATTTAAAAATGATTCGAGGATACTTTATCTTTCAAAACGAACTTTAGGAAAGCTGATTTCTTTCGTCCTAATGCCTAGATTAAGTTTCTCCCCTGCCTGACTTGGTCTTTCGTCTGCTGGATCCAGCCCTCTAGCCTAGCATACACCAAGACGGCCTACTTGCCTACCGTTTACTTTCTAATCTTAAGTTGGCATAACTAAAGCAAAGGTGAGATAACCTTTCATTCGTGACAAACAACTTTCTGGCTTGCCTGCCACAAAAATCTGACAGCTGATTGGAAGGTGGGCTGTGCGGTTTGGCTGCTAATATATAAATCTAGCCATTCAATAACACCTTCCTCAAATCCGCTTGTCAAAACGAGCACAGGAGCGCGTGCGTTTATGAAGCTGGATGAGTTTTCCATGTCCTCGAGGCAGACGTTAGTTGAAGTTTGCGAATCGGATTTACTTGAGAATCGGTTAATGGATGGGGAAACGTCACCATTAAATCTGAATTGCCAGAAAGCGATTTGACAACGTTATTTTCCTCTTATTTGTGTTAGTTTACACACCGGAAGAAAACTGGTAAGGTTAAATCTGAGAGAATGCCGATATTTCCTAGAATGTGTGCTAATCTTCCGGCATGTGATGAGTCTCGGGTAAGGGTTGTAGCTATTAATTTGTTTACATTGCCATATCCATAAAAACTTCCGACCGTCTGCCGGGAGGTGTGTTATTTTTCCACCGGAGTCGACGAACAAAGACTTCGTTGATGAAGACTTCAATGAGGATCAACATGGTCGAATGGACAAGAGCGCTCGTTCTTAAATATCCGGTGTGCTAATGGTAAGGTAGCGGGTTTAACACCTACACCAGTCAGTTTGACAAACATTTTGACTTTATGTTCTTGACGTAGGGACGTAAGTTACAAGTACCTCTGAAGTCGGAGTGTGTTCACCTCGTGGCGAAGGATACTGGTAATAGGGAAAGGTAATCCACACGCAAATATCAGTCAAATGCTACTAGAAGTAGTAGCACGTGTATGGACTATGCTTGAGTTCAAAGCGCGCGAACAAACAACCAAAAAGCAAAAAGACACAAAAGAAGAATTGAATCGAAACGTTCGCCACAGTTTGAGGAATGGAGGCAGTTTGTCGGAGCAGTGTTCGCCTAGTGTACAGGCCTGAAATGTTTGTTAAACACAACCTGTACTGAGGTTCAAGCACACGTCTCACGATGTGTGAGAAGATCATTCTAGCCCTCGCGTACCCTCGTTTCAGCAGTATGAGTAAAATTACTCTTACTAAACTTGAGCCGGTATGTATCAATAAATACAAGCTTCTAATGTAAAGAAGAGGAAAAGAGGTGTAGAGAACATACACTTAAAGTTAAAGATGGCTTGGCAAGCGTACTATTTTACAAGTGCTGTCCGGTGAAGGACAAGATGGGTCTAAGGCCATGTTCTCGGGAGTCGTGGTGGCGAGGTGGTCAACCTTGGTGGCTGCCGGCTCGCTGATCAGTGGTTCCAATTCACATTTTGTTTACGTGACTTGGACTCTCTGACTGATCCGGCCTAAAATGATCATCGGGGAATATGTTTGAGAATAAACTTCGCCAGGCGTCATACTGACTACCTCACTCTTTAAGTGGCGTCTATTAAAACATCGGGCTGGTACTATATGCACAATACACTCTTTAAAAATAGTTAGTTGCATATCCTTAACAGGACGTCGCAGTCAACCTCGCATTTTTGGCTATTTATGATATTTTAGCAAGATTACGTTCAGTAGTGTGTCTTTGCTTTCAGAACGACCGGCATTCATATCATGTTATAAAAACCAACGCAAGGCTGTCTGCTGCTAAACCTCCCGCAGTTGTGTCTTGAACGCAGTATACGGTATTAGGAACCCCTTCGCCACAGAGAAGCCTTAATGCGTGTAAAATAAGTCCTTTGCATTGTTTTCCTTATGCAGGCTTAGTACATATCCCCATGATATGAACACATGTTCTTGTGTATATTTGTGTTTTAATTGTGTGTGGGAAGAGCAATGATGGGAACCGTGGAATGAACAGGCAGGGATCTACCATCATAAAGCAAGAAACGGGACAATAAACATGCCTTGAGCATGAAAATGCATGAGACAAGATATCTGCAAAGCTTTGAAAATCTTTCCACCGGATCGCGATAAGAGAGTCATTCCGCAAGGACGGACTGGCTGATGATTTTGTGAATAATTGCTGGTGGTGGGGAAATGTATCAAGAAATATTTCCCACAATAATAGTAGATAACCAGCACCCAAGTCTTGCACTCACCGCTGGCAGAAGCTCGCAAACAAGCTCGGAATTAACATGTTACTTTCCTACCGGGATGTAAGTATGTCATTATAAGTCTCCATTTCTTCAAGTCATATAGAGGTATAATTCGAATCGTCGAGTTCTATAACAACAATAACAACAGTCAGGCTTTCTAATAGCTTTCCAAGCCATGTACGCGATTAATAACGTCTCTAAGCATGTCCCCGCAGAACTTGTCCACCACAAGTCCTAGGAAATTGTTGTGTATCACAAGTCAACATGCCCTGTCTCTGTTGCTGTCCTAGTGTAAATTATAGACCACATCTTGGGCCCATCTAACATGTGGTTCTCCTGTTTTCTGCTTTCCCGGTACGCCCCCGGCCATAATATTTTATTCAAGGGATTCTGGTCTGTATAGATGTCCAAAATATGTCCCTTTCCTCAATGTCATTGTCTTATTAACCAATTTTCTTCAATACTGAGATCTTGTTGGTTAGATGTATTTGCCATTTGTGCTTCCAGTGAATGTGTAAATACTGTCCTGTGATTGTTGTATTTTCCTAGGCTTCTGTAAAGTTGGCATATGACCCGCCATATATTATCCACGTGGCAGTGACCATACTGCCATTTTCTCCATAAAAAGATTCACTGTCTATAGTTGTTTTGTTTTTTTGCGCGCGCGAGCTCGCTCGCTTTGAACTCAAACGTAGTCCATACACGCTACTTCTAGTAGTGCTGGACTGAATTTTGCGTGCTGATTAGCTTCCCCTATTAACAGTGTCCCTCGCCATAAGGCGAACCCTACTCCGACTTCAGAGGTACTGTAATTTACGTCACCAAGTCAAGGACGAGAGGTTAACCTTTTAGTCCAGCTGTCCTGTGTAGGGGTTGAACCCCTTATCTCGGCATCAGCACGCCGGATGTTTAAGAGCACGCGTTCTTATCCCTTCGGTTATTCTGACCTCCTGCCTATAGTTTCAAACACTAGACTATAGCCAACACGTATCTGTCTGTTGATCTTAAGCTCAGTCTGTCACATGTCTTTAACTAACATGATTTAATCTATACCCCGATAACACAATTACCTAGGGTTTTCTTGAGAACACAGCATTGGGTGTGTGATATGGTTTATGCTAAGCAAGCAGCCGAACTTTCCAGAAACTTATATAGCTGCCATTCTATGAAGTTCGGTAATTCCGAAGCTATTTAAGTCAGTAAGGAAGGTCGGCTCCGTGGCGAAGGCGTTACGGACGCAGTTCGTAATCCCGCATACCGCGGTCGAAACACATCTGCGGGCGATTTGGCAGCAGACCGCCCTGCGTTTGACGTTTTATAGAATGGTATGGGTGCCGGTAGTTCAAAAAGCAATGGCAAACTACTGAACGTAAACTTGCCAAGAGATCACAAACAGTCAAAAATGCGTGGGTTGACTGCGACGTCCTGTAAATGATATGCAACTCACTGGTTTAAGTAAGGAAGGACATTTTACTCGCCTTGGGTACATTGGGCATATGGTGCCAGTCCCATTGTTATAAAGACCAGTCGGTACACGTTGAGTGATGTGGTCAGTATCACGCCCACAGCAAAGCCATGTAGCAACAAAACATCCCATCTTTATGGGGATTTAAGCCTAGGACCACCGGACCAGTATGCTAGCGTAGTTTCCTGAACGCTACCACGGCATCTCATTTCAATGTATTATCAATGTAATAGATTTATTATATTTATTCACTAAGTGTTCGACCTGTGGTAGCGCACAGGGCTAACATGTTGGCCTGTCGGTCAGGTGGTTGGAATTCCCATCCAGGCAGTGATTTTTTTTTTATTGACCTGAATCATTTAGTGTACAAGCAAGGCTATAGTTTTGCAACTCAGATCAATCAATTAATCATGTGCCATGCCGGAAATCGTGGGCGGTCATGACTAGCCCATTTCACTCGATCACCAGTGTCGTGGATCAGCTCAGTGTTCCTGTCTCGTCCATGCCATGTGGCCAAGCCATCCAGGTATTTTCCTCTCGGTCTTCCTCTTGATCTGTTCCCTTCGATCTTGCCAGTTGTCACTAAGTTCTCCTAATCCATTTCTTCTCATAACATGTCCAAAAAATGTTGACTGTCTACGTCTAATTTCTCTAATCAATTTACGATTTTCATGTGTCTCCTGTAGTACTTGGTCATTGGTTTTTCTGTCTGTCCAATGGTATTCTTTGCATTTTCCTCAGAAACCACATTTCTCAGTGTAGTGCAATTGTTAATGTCAACACTTCTATTGTCATGCTGCTGGTGGCTATAGCGGGGGAAACTGCTTGGCTCCCGTAATTATTCTGCCATGTGAGGGAGGCGAGAAGGTCCATACGGCGTCTTGGATGCCGAATAACAATCCCATCTGTGTAAATTGGTTTACCATCATCGTCTGGATGCCTTGGCCGCGTGGCATGTTCGAGACAAGAACACAGAGCTGATCCACGACTCTGGCGATCGTGTAAGATAGCGAGATAAGACCATCCACGCTTATCGGCATGGCCCATGATAATGATAATCATCATTGTCACGTTTGTTGATTGTATTTGACATACATGCAATCACTCATGTACAAGCCAAGTAAGATCCGGTTAGGACAAACGAATCAATGGAGGACATAACAAGGAGACAAATCAAATATATTGGCCATTTTAAACTTTACGAATCTTTGATTAAAACCACACCAGTTTCAACATTTGAAAGCATTCGCGCAACAGGCAGGCAGAGAGATGATAAAATTTAGAGATGGGCGAATAGCTCTCTGACAGAAAGTACCATCAAAGCGAGAGACAAAAATGTAAGGATGTTCGTTGCACTCAACCTTCACTATGGAGGAAATACATGGTTAACTGATCATCATAATATTCAGCTCCGGCTGGTTGACAAATTAGAGTTTAAGGAGATGAACCCACATCTTAAAGTTATATATCTTACAGTTGTAGGCGGTTATTCTGACATCAAGACTGAAATGACACCGGAAACAGCAAAAATGGCGTCACATAAACATAAAATTACTTTAACGTACAATTCATGTCATTAGCATGATGCAGATGAAACGTCATCTGTCAGTTATTCCAAAAAGAACATCTTGAATATTTGATTCCCATTTTTCGCTTAATAGCCTTCAAATTGCAATGTCCGTGAGCGAGTTCGTTCTTGTTGTCTTTATGGTGCTACCACTGCTGGCTACTAGAAGCAACCGGTTCTTTCTAGAACAATCCAGATCCGCGAGCCAACCAGACTTTACCCAAACTATCCTGTCATGCTTATTGTGAACTGACCTCATTATTTCGCAGTCTTGTAGAGCCTGTGGCAAGATCTGTCAAACTCTTGCAGAATTGGAAGTTCCACAGCAAGGTTACTCTGGTACCTAACCGGTTTCATCTTGTTGGATTTCATATTTCTTCTATGTGTAGATTGTTGACTATGAAAATAGATCGTTGACATGTACCTCTGTCTGAAGCTGGTTCGCTCCGGTTTTTTCAGGTGTGTGTCGAGACTGATTGTTAACTTATTCTGTAATTTGTGTTTGTGGTTATCCATAGCTTTATTTGGTTCTAGTCATATTTAGGAAGAAATCAGCAATTTTTAAATCATATAGTAAATAATATATCTTTTTCACAAACAAATTGGTGTATTATTAAACAGGTTCTCACCGGAACCGAGATTAAAGTTCTGACAACTTTATTTTTCATTCATGAACTGTTGCATAATGTTATTTATTGTACATGTTTACATACTACTACAACGCGTCATGTGCGTAGCTGAGTATTGAAACTGCGTGGAGACTAAAAATGTAATGAGGGAATCAACGGAACCGAGAAGTATAATAAGTAAGCTTAACACGAAAACAATGACAAGTGACACAGTGGACGTTGCGGCTTTCGTCTGTACACAGACAACAACCATGTACTGATAAATCATGCTTGTTGTATTTCCTTTTTTCTAATGAACTCTTGTCGGTCTCTCTGGCTAAGGGATTAAAGTCTTTCTACGTAATCTCGTATATCCACGTAGGGTAACGCAGCTGCGCGATATTCGGTGGCGGATCGCGTCGCGTTGGTTACTGACTGGGTATGTGAGCCGGTCGCTCAGAAAGCAATGGCAAACTACACAGCGTAATCTTGCCAAGAAATCAACAACAGCAGTAAAATGCTGGTGTTGACAACGATATCCTGAAAATAGGATATGCAGAAAAACAAAATGAACTCTTCTTCCCACAATTCCCTCCTTTTGTGATCGTGTTGCTGTACAATGGTTTTCTACGCTGTTTGCTGCTCAAAACAAGTATTGTTGTAATTTTTTTATTTTTTTTAATAATATGAGCTGTGCAATATACATCTATCTAAATGTGTTCAAACAGTTTTGGAGCAACTATATTTGTAGAACTGTAGACGAGCAGGTCTGAGCTAATACTGACGCAACATCCAACGTCCAACGCTAACTGCCGCTCTCTGCACGCATGCACTAAATATGCTTAAGCACTATATTATCTGCTTTTCTGTGATATTCTGTCAATGACACCGAATTTTATAATCGGAGGGCAGTTGTAAGCATAAGGAACCCTTTGTAAGTTTCACAACTCTATAGAAACTTCTATGCATATATTGTGTTTGGTACACGGGTGTCCGTCGCAATAAAGGGGTAGACAGGATGTATTCTCGTCTTCTTCTCCTTCTTCTTCTTCTTCTTCTTCTTCTTCTTCTTCTTCTTCTTCTTCTTCTTCTTCTTCTTCTCCGTTATCTTCCACTGGAGCATAGCCCCTCAACTCACTCAAGCCAGAACATCCTATCTTTTGCAATCTCATGCATCTCCCTCCACGCCCTATTATTCCCCGATGTCTGTAAGTAACTCTTTTCTGCACGGTTTTATAATTTCTATCAGATTCGTTTGCCCCGTGCCTTACAGAAGACGTACTCTCTATAGAATGTCCAGAAATGAATGCCGTCATTCGCGATCAATTATTTTGAAAACTGTCTGTTGCATCGTTATGAAAGTTTTCCTGCCGTCTTATATTTACACCCACCAAAGGAATATGTCTTTGATAGGTCCAAAAGCAACTTATATCATGAAAAGCGGTGACATTTCTTTGATGTTTTGATGAAAAACTAGTGATTTCTCGCTAACAAACTTGTTTTACAGTAATGCCAATGACCCCGCCAGTTCGGATGACAAACACAAGGAGTATCCAGATTCGTATGGGAGTGGGTGCATTGTCTGCTATGCTGAGATGGAACATGATTACATGTTTTGCACGACGAATATAGTTGTGAATGTCTCTGTAGTGAGCTTCCTTCTTAACGGTCAAGATATTGGTCCTCTTTTCATTGAAGTTTATAGATTGATTCGTATGTTCGTGTGTTGTCCCCTCATTTGACAACGTGTTTGTTCTCACGTTTCTTGTCATGCCACAGTATGTCAATACCCTCCACAATATTACTCTTCTGTTGGTATTCGATGCGTCTAGAGATTTTTGTTTTTTCAATGTCAGTTGTTTGTCACCGTTGAGGGCTTACGGAATTGAAAATTCATCACTGTGGAATACAAACTGTTGTCATTAACAAGTTGTATTGTTAATGCCGATGCTATAATGTTTAGGGCCTGTAATTCTTCTGAATATTTGTAGCAAAATATCCCAGTTGGTGTGCACGTGGATTAAGGTCTGCGATCTGCTCAGACCTTAATCTGTGCCGGACGATTCCAGTAGGTTGATGACTGCTCTCGGTTGCATAAAATTCAATCCATCCTTTCTCCAATAATCCTCTTCTTCTTTCAACACATGGTCCTCACATTTTTCCAGTAACTTTTATCAATATTTAATAGCGCGGACTGGATGTCAGACAATCTGAATATAATATTGTCAGCTGCCACCTGTCCTTTAATTTTAGCCCACACAAGTTCTATAGGGTTAAAAAGAGAATGGTACGGTGGAAGTCTCAAGCACCCATGACGATGCTCTTCTATCAACTTGTCGATGTGATATTTCTTGCTTTTTGGCGTCTGTTTTACAAGGGACAACAAATCTAGCTAGAAATACGTTTCTGGAAATGGTATGTTTTCCATTCGGAGCCATATCTTTATTGCTCCCTTTGTGCTCGATGCTGTAGGTATTTTGTCTTCTTGGGCAATAACATTGATATCATGCATTGTCCATAATTATACACGACGGTCTGTCTAGGGATGGAAGCACAGTATTCTCGAGCCAATCTCTAAATACATTACCATTCATCTTATTATGATAATCCCTGTTGTCTGTATGCTTTGTTACGAACACGAGCCCAGCATTCTGCTGTAAGCCATTATGCGTATTACCAACATGGGCCATGACCAAAAGCTGTCCTATACTACTGGGCACATATCGCTTTATCTGTCCATCCACTGATTGCCATTCCTTATCACTTGTGTGGTGCGCACTGATCCCCATTTCATCCAAACACGCTATGCCATACTTTTCTTTGCGGATTTCCCTTATTTCACGTAGGTATCTGCTTCTCATGGTTCCTAAATGCGGTTGCTCGCAAAGAATATTTCTACCGCCCTTGTACTTTCTAAAAGTGAAGATAATGTCCTTATAATTTTCCACAAAGTTGTTTTATATAGCTCTATGTTATTGTTCTTTCTCAAACAAACCCTAAGTTTTCTTACAGTCACAGTTACTTTGGCATCCAGCATTTTTATAATGCTGGATAATCCTGGATATAAAATCCAAAATTTTTATAATTTTAGGAGTCTCCGTAGTGAAGTGGTCAAGCCTTTTGACTCGGGCTTCAAAGGTTGTGGGTTCGATTCCGGGCCGCATCCTTCGGTTCACGAGTTAAATTTTTCGGAGACTTCTGTGGGTCGTTGCTAGAGCTGCGGAGTTCGTGCTTTGTGCGATGCTTTCCGCGCTGCGGAAAGAGACCGATTCATATGGGATAGAACCCGGTGCAATGAAGTCGACCCTGTCGACTTTTAAGCGACATTTTAAAGCAATTTTATAATATCTCGCCTTATGACATCTTTGTCAAAGCTGTCTACAATAACCTTTCTACCTACCGTTCGGTTATTGCGTGATGGTTTCATTCCAGATTCTTGCACCCATCGACAAAATGACCGTTTACTCAAACCCAATGCATGCACTGTTCTTTTTTCGGAATTTGTAATAGTATAAAACAGTTTCCTGCGATCAGCTTCTTGACAAAAATATGTGTACAATTTCATAGCGATGCTTTGAAGTGTATACACAATTTCGCATTCAATCCCATTGAAAAATATTCACACATTTCAATAGTTAGTTAGTTAGTTAGTCGACAGATCATCCTCATTGCACATCGAACCATTCAGTCCATAAGTGCTCGGATCCCCTCCTCAGCAAATCCCGCAACGTGTAGCGGCTAACGACGCCAGTTCTGTGTTGGTTTATCAATCTTCTTTGGCTTCCTGCGTAGTGTTCTTGTTTGGCCACCCCTCTTTTAATTTTCTGCTCTCGCAGTCTGGCCATTGTTGTAGATTCACAGTCATCACATGCACAAAGGACAGCCACGGCCCGAGCTGTAAAGGCCCATGAGCTTCTCACATGTCGGACGACCGACCCATCTGTGTAGATGACCGCGTCACCGTCTAGCAAATTCTCGAAAATCAACGCTTGTACTTCAGCCTCACCAGCAGCCGGATTTTCTTGTCTGCATTTTCTATCTAGTTGGATGCAAACTGAAAAGGATGTGCAGAAGTCTGTTGGCACTTGCACCCACTCCTCGCCAGGTTCTAAGACCTCAAGTGAACACACCTGTTGAAGAATGTCTTCGGCTTGACCCATCCACGACCGTCCTCTTTTTAACCTGCTACCCTTCACCTTCCTAATTTCACTATGCAGTGGATGTTGTGTGCTTGCGTTAATTCTGAGGTAGGCGCGTGCCCTGCAACCTTGTATTCTCTCTTCAATGGTTGAAAAATCAAGAAGGTAGCGCATCGCCCTACATGCTGTATCTCTTGTACATCCAAGAATAATGCGCATAGCTTCATTCTGTATCCTTTCCATCCTTTCTATCTGCTTATGGCTGAGAGTCAGGATTGCCATTGCATACTCCAAAACAGACATGACCAGCCCCTCGTACAGAAGACATAGATGGCGCTGCTCACAGTTTGCTGCCGCCATCACCCGCATCGCTGCCAAACCCCGCTTGGCCTTTGTTATCACCTAATCTATGTGCACATTATAAGCAAGGCTTCGATCAAACCGTATCCCCAGGTAATTCATTGCCTGCGTTCTTTCCACCGCCTCTGAACACAGCATTACAGTTGGTGTTGGAGTGTTGACAATATGATTATTCAACGAGAACCAAGTCACTGTTGCCTTTGTTGGGTTGACCATTGCCCCAGCTTCATCACACCAAGTACTTATGCGATTGAGTTCCGTTTGTAGTTCCACCGCAACCGCCTCTCTATCCTTACCCTGACGATATATCACAGTGTGAACATGGCCTAGCCGTAGATCGTTAGTGGTTGACATCACTTATAGATGACAGACTCCGCGTTGTATTATATAAAAGTTTTATTTGTTCAATCCATTACATTTCATGCTGTCAAAGTACATGCAGACAATGCAGACATGTTTGTTTATCCTTTCATGTCTGAGTCCCAAGTCCCAAGTCCCAAGTGACGTGTGTGCAACCCCTGGATACTTAGACCCATTTGTGCACACACGTTCACCAACTAGGATTGCAGCATTCATTAACTCTCCACTACTAAGCTAACTCCCTTACTGTTATATACCTCCCCTTCTTCAAGGAGACATTTTCTCTGAAAAAGTCTCAACCCCAACCCTTAACCACTTAACTCTACTGAAATATTTCTTGCTCTATACCACATCTGCCCAACAATCCCTTCACATATATTTCCTAATTCAAATCTCACCCTCCTGTCTCATCATAGCCAAATGCTAACCAGAGACATACTTCATACAATATCAATAATACAAAACTCTCTACAAAATTCGTTATAAAGTTCTCCCCAAAAACTCTCTACAAAACTCTCTATAAGCGAACCGCTTTTAAAGTGTCCATCTAAATTATGATTGACAAAATTGAAGATATTTTCCTTATCGTTTTCTCACTTACTCACATTCTCGCTATTCCAGGATAGACAGGAAAAAAAAGTTTAGTTTAGATTGGTTTGGTGCGCACCTAAGGAAGTTTTAGAAAGTAAGGAAAAAGTAAGAAGTAATCACATTTCTCTTCCCACACATTCTCAAAACTTTATAAAATAAAGTTTCCAAAATGTATCTTCATTGCCGTCAATAATAATTTTTCAAAAAGTTATGTTAATCCAAAACTACAACCTTGTGTAGTATTCACCTCGTTAAGTTCAACCATTTTTTTTTTTAAACCTCCAAATTATTAATATACAGTCAAACACAGTGTTCTTCTTCCAGAGTCCAGTTATGCCAAAATTCAACCTGGCATTCCCCCCATATTCTCCCATTAAACGCTGTTCAACCCAGCTCCCATTTCAACTCCCATTTACCCAGTATCGCCCCGTCATTCCTCACATCCATGGCTTTCAATCCATGTATTTACATTACGAACCGTCTAATGTAATCCCTAATTCAATCCCCCAAACCATTTTTAACGGTTTAACTCTTTCCAACCCACATGTAATTATCAATTGTTGCTGACAACCCCAGCCACTTTTAAATATACTCCTCCATTACTTTCTCTACAACATACTGAGTCACTTCGCTAATCACCACAACTTCCCCTTTAACTCAATCATGTTTCACCCTCAATTTCTATTTATAAACGTTATACACGTTAAACAACTCAACTTCAAGTTGCAAAATTCATAAAACGAAGCATGGCCCTTACTCCATGTTTCATATTTTCTGCAAGCTCCCAAAAAGAACTCTTCATTTTCCCCATTACTGAACATCAAGCTAGAAATCATTTTAAACACACCCAGGGTAACTCAAGAAAAACAAAACCAAAGTTTTGTAAAAATAAACAGCTAAGGTAACATATTATCACATTTTATAAAGAACAACTGAAGTCAAAACAATAGAGCAAACAATATCAACCCCCTCATTCTTTGACATCATTTTTATCCCCACACATTATTCAAAATAACCATATGTGATGAAATGAAAAACCATATATATACATACACCATAATATATTATGACTACTAATCAATTATTTTCCGTCTAAGAAATACTCAACACTTCAACTTAAAAATCAAAATGATAATAAAGCATATATCAATCAGTCCTAACTTACTACAGTATTATGTCTACTCATCCCGACAACTCTCAACAACTCTTGATTAAGTTATTTGCTAACTTTCTTCCTTAGGAATTCACAAATACCGTCTCTAACTTCTTCTTCTATCTGCAATCTGCAGAATATTCTACCACGCTATTTATCACTTCTCCATTTTCTTAATAACTCCAAATTTTTTTCTATAAGTGCAATATCTACATCAATGTCGCCATCCTCCCGAGGAGAATTATCTTCTTTCATATTAGCATCCTCATCAGTTTCTGACTCTTCATCCATCTCTTGTTCCGCATCTGTATACCCATTACTAGCAACCGCTAATCTCTTCCTTTCTAAATCCAATCTAATCTTCCTATCTTGATGTCTTAATAAATTTTCAAATAGTGGCATATCTTCATCACTTGAGGAATTTACTCTAAATTTCCTTTGCCTCTTAATTTCTCTTTCTTTCTGTCTATCTAACTTTCTTTTTACTGCCTGTCTTCTTCTTCTTCTTCAGCATTCCGAGCCATTGAGGTTCTTTGCTGCAAATACAATCTGTCTCCATTCGTCTCTCTGGTGGACCTTCTCTTGCCAGTCGTTGATTCCAAGTGCTTGTAGGTCTGTATGTATATTATCTCTCCACCGCCTTCTTGGTCTACCTCGGGGTCTACGGTCATTTATTTCCTGAGTGTAAGCGAGTTTTGTTTCCCTATTATCTTCTGCCTGTCTAGTATTCATAAATGGAGCGTCTATTTTTTCTTTGATTGATTCTTCACTATTATAACCGTCATACGTGTTGTTTTCCTCTGTCACGATTGTTTTTGGTATTGTTTCTTCTTGTTCACCAGTAGTAGATGCTGTTCTTATTTGTTTTTGTACCAATTCTCTCCCATTTTCTATAGGTATTGAATATTCCGTTTGTCTAATAATCTGTCCATCTGACAATATTTCTTCTGAATAATAATAATTATTATTATCCTCTGCATCTTTTTCCTCATTATCCCGTCTTAAGTGCTCTACATGTGAACGTGCAACATGGCCTGCAACTTGATTTTTAATAGTTTACGATACTGGACTCTTTTTTTCTAACATATAATATCCCGGGACCCAATGAGCATCAAACTTAGAGTTTTTCCTATGTTTTTTGTAATAAACTCTATCACCTATGTTAAACTCTTGTAAGTGTGCATTTTTATTTGTGTATTTCTTCTGTCTTTCTCGAGCCTTAATTATATTATTTCTTAAACGTATATGTGCTTTGTGCATTTCTTGCAACCTTGTTTCCTGAAAATCCTCCCCCATATATTTTCTCCTAGGCTTTAATAAATTGTCAGTTGGTAAAATTGGTTCTCTTCCATGTACTAGGTAAAATGGTGAGAAACCTGTTCCTTCGTTTTGGTGTGTACGGATCGCCCCCAGTGCTATTCCCAAATAAAGATCCCAATCCATATCGTGTTCTTCTACATTTTCGCTAGTATATTGTATAATGTCCTATGTTGTCGCTCATTTTTGGCATTCGTAGATGGTCTGTAATACGAAGTTTTAATGTGTTTTATATTCAAATCTTTTACCAATTTTTCAAATTTTCTATTTACAAATTCTTTCCCATTGTCTGTAAGTATTGTTTGTGGACACCCAAACCTTGGTATAAATTCTTGTAAAAGCATATTTATAACTGAATCAGAACTCTTGTCTGGAATTGGATAAACTTCTGGCCAGAGACTATATGAATCTACGATATGTAGTAGGTACACATTTCCCGATGATGTTTTTGGATGAGGACCTGAAATGTCCAAACTTACTTTCTGCATTGGAAATTGAGGAATATCTGTATCTTGTAAGGGACATTTAATTATCTTCATGTTTCTTAACCTACACTTTTCACATGCTTCAACATATTCATATACGCTTTTAAATAAATTCGGCCAGTAATATTTACTGCTAATAGACTTAACTAACTTATCTCGTCCAAAATGACCATTATTATCATGATATGCCTTTAAAACTTCTCGTTCTAAATGTTTCGGAATATATTTTCTTAATCCCTCACCTTTTTCACCGACATAATATAATTGATTGTCTTCTTGTAGCTCTAAAAATTTTCTTTTAAAACTGTTTTCCCCTGTTTCTTTCAGTTTTCTTTTTATCTGTATTATTTTTGGATCTAATTCCTGTTCATCTTTCATATTAAATTGTGCTAAATGTGGGTCTTCTGCCCTAGGTTCAGACTCTTGATCCGACGGTAAACTCTCAAAGTCTTCTCTATTTATTATGGCAGAATCTAATATATTTACTTGCCAGTTTCGATCGTCTATCTCCGGTTCTCCTTCATCTTCCGTGTTTCCTGATGACTGTGGATACGGGATTCTAGACAATAAATCAGCGCATGTATTATGTTTTCCTGAAACATATTCTACTTTAGCATTGTATCCCTGTAAATTTAATGCCCACGTTTGTATTTTCCTATTTTGTATTGGTGCTTCTAATATAGACTTTCATGGCATGTGATCAGTTCTAATAATGAAATTGGCGTTATGTAAGTAGTAATTAAGTTTTTGGAGAGCATAGTGTATAGCATAAGCCTCCTTCTCAATAGTAGACCATTTCCGTTGAGACCTGCTAAGTTTATGAGACAAGAAATAAATTGGCCTTTCATTTTTAACCCCTGGTATTCCAGATTCTTTTCCTTCATATGGTTGAACCAAACACGCTCCTACAGCATTATCTGAAGCATCTGTATATAATATTAGCTGTTTATTCAAATCTGGATATGTCAATAGTGGCACTACTGTTAGGCTATTTTTTAAAAACTCGAACGCTTTTTGACATTCATCATCCCACTTAAATCTAGCGTATTTTCCAGTTAAGTTAGTAATAGGCTCTGCTATCTTTGAGAACCCTGGAATGAAACGCCTATAATACCCACAGGTTCCAATAAACGCACGCACTTCTTTTACGTTAGTTGGAGGGGATAATTCTCTAATAATTTTAACCTTATCTTGATCTGGTTTAATTCCGTCTCTATTAATAATATACCTCAAATACTTTGTTTCTGTTTTTAAAAATTCGCATTTACTGAGCTTCAGTTTAACATCATGTATTCTTAATCTGTCGAATACTAATTTTACATGTTTTAAGTGATCATCTATATCTCCTGCAGTATAAAATAAAATGTCATCTATATATGCCAATGCAAACTTTTGCATACCCTCTAAAACTTGATTAATTAATAGCATATAATACGAGGGCGCTGTACGAACTCCAAAAGGCATTCGTAAGAATTCGTAAGAACCTGCGTGTGTACAAAAAGCACTCTTTTTCTGGGCGTCTGGGGACATAGGTATACACCAAAATCCTGATCTTGCATCTAACGTGGTAAAGAAAGTAGACCCATTAAGTAAACCCAAAATATCATCAATCACCGGCAATGGGTACGCTAGATTCTTAGTGATTTTGTTCAACGCCCGATAGTCACAACAGAATCGATGTGAACCATCAGATTTGGTCACGATGACGATCGGAGATGACCATTCTGACTTTGATCTTGTTATTATTCCTGCTTTCAGCATGTCTTCTATTGCTTTTTCAACAATTTCTCTATTCCTTAAGGGTGTTCTATACGGTTTTAAACTAATTGGTGGATGATCTCCAGTATCTATTTCCATTGTAACTGTATTAGTCCTTCCCAATTCTAAATCATTAATTGCAAAAACGTCTTGATTTTCTTTCACCAATTGTTCTAATATTTCTTTATTCTCCGGTGGGGCTTTTAACTGTGATAACAATTCTTGTTCTCTTGTCCTTTTGTCAACTGTATCTATTTGAGATGGATATTTTTTTAATGTATGGATCAATTCATCATTTCGTCTTTTCCAGCTTCTTTTATACTTATTTCTGACATTATTTCTAACCATGGGAGTTTCTGAATAACCATTTCCCAACATGTTTTCTTTTTCTATAGTTAAAATGTTATCATCATTATACGCTACTTTAGCGATTACACAGCCTCTATATAATTTAATATTTTTTCCTGTATTGTTTAGGAGCATCACTGGAAAGCTGAGATGTTTATCTAATACTATTAACCCATCGGTGACTTCTAAGCCAGGTTCATGTATTATTTCTCTCTCTAATTCCGTTATTTTAACTGTTTGTCCAACCGAAAAGTACGGATTTTTTTTTCATTTTTGCCTGTATTAAATTAACCGTTTGTGGTTTCAAATTCATGGTCGTTTTGACTCTAACTAGTGTCGCCACATGTATATCCTCTTCTAAATCTACGTAAACATCTTGGAATTTTAATTTATGCAAATCAAAAAAAAGTCTCACCCCATTTTTCAATAAAAAATCTCTACCCAATATCATATTTCTATTTAAATCCTTGACCACATGGAACATATGCCTAACATTTATCCCTCCTAATTTAAAATTTATCATCGTTTGTCCAAGCACTACTAATTTGTGTCCAGTTACCGAATGAAGATTCTCCTGAATTCTAAATATTTAAAAAAATTTTAATATTCGATATAAAAATGTTTCTTTAATCACGCTAACTTGCGCTCCCGAGTCAACTAATGTTCTAATTTTATCTTTCCATATTTCTATTATACATGAACTAGGATCAACCATATTTAGTGACAACTGTTTTATCTCCCCAAGTTGAGGCCACTTCTTATGTTTTTTATTTCTAAATGTCCTATTACACTCATCATTTGGGTTTTTAATATATTTATTCATCTTTTGGATCTTACTATCTTCCCCCTACTGCCGATCCTGTTCAGTAAGCGGGATGCCAATTTCCCTGATGTCCTGACCTTCTAAAATTTCTCTGCACTTCTCCATAATTCCCATTTGATGATCTACTATTTACAGTTCTATTCTGTGTACTAGTCTGAGCACCTCTATTATTTTGTGTATTCGACTGGACAAGTCTGTTATCACAGAAGCGAAAAATGTGTCCACGTTGGTGGCACCCCCAACAAACCACATTTGTGTTATTTGTGTTACCTACCATGTTTCTTACAGTATTTCTCACTTGTCCTTCTCTACCTTGATTATATACGTTACTGTTTCCTTGTACCATCTGTATTTCTCCTCTTTTTCCTCTTCATCCATATCTATACTGTCCTATTTCCATTGGTTCTTCAATTCTATCTTCCGAACTACTACCTAACTCTCGTCCTACCCTCAATCTAAACCTTCTCCTCAAGCTTTCTTCTTGTATAGCGATATCTACAGCTTGTGACAACCTTGCAGGATTCTCTCTCATTAATTTAAATTTCAATCCATCTGACCTAATC
The DNA here is from genome assembly GCA_014155875.1 of Cepaea nemoralis. NCBI lineage: Eukaryota > Metazoa > Mollusca > Gastropoda > Stylommatophora > Helicidae > Cepaea > Cepaea nemoralis. Next base: position 311,182 of record JACEFZ010024425.1, on the reverse strand, counting down.
CCATCAACAAAAATCCCCACCAACATCCGTTCCACTTCTTCAGCTCGTACATTCTGTCCCAAAAATGACTCTTCAGCTAAATTGACCAACCTATCACTGTATAGCTGTACACTTTCTGTAGTATTTTGTCTCGTCTGTCGCAACACTGAGAATGCGTGTTGAGGGTCAGTAATTTCTGCATATTTATGTGCCAGGTCGTCTTTGAATTGTTACCAGGTTTCACCTCCTCCAGCTTCTAGCTTTCTTCTTATATGGTCAGAAACAGGACTTGTACTAGTTCTATAAGCTAAATTCTTTTTATCCTCGTCTGTAGCGTTCACTAGATAAGCATGTTTCTCAATAGAAATAATTAATTTCTTAAATTGGTTCGCCTGTCCATTAAATCTCTCGACATCACTGATTACACTTTGCTGTCTTAATACTGCGTCCAACTTTGATATTGCCCCACCAACTCCACTCAGTACTTGAGAAAAATCCTGGGTCTCCATCCTTAAAAAAATCTGTAATGGAAAGTACCAACCAATATAATATACTAATATTTTAAGACAATATTATTTTAAAGTAAGCAGCAAGAAATATTCTGTTCAATTGAGTATGTTGTTAATTAACCTAAAATTATCCATTACCCATACTTGATGAAAGAGGTTCCAATCGACAAACTTGACGAAAGAGGTTCCAATCGACAAACTCGACGAAAGAGGTTCCAATCGACAAACTCGACGAAAGAGGTTCCAATCGACAAACTCGACGAAAGAGGTTCCAATCGACAAACTCGATGAAAGAGGTTCCAATCGACAAACTCGACGAAAGAGGTTCCAATCGACAAACTCGATGAAAGAGGTTCCAATCGACAAACTTGATGAAAGAGGTTCCAATCGACAAACTTGATGAAAGAGTATGATGCCCAATCGATAAACTTGAAAGTTGTCCTCTACTCTCGCAGGAACAGAAAAAGAAGAGCCTCTGGATTTCTCACTTCAATCGAAGTCGGTGCCTTCTAGTCGTTTTCATGCCGCTGATTGTGCTTGTCTGGATTTGAAATTACAACGATCGAAACAATACTGATTGATTGATTGACTGATTGACTGATTGACTGATTGATTGATTGATTGATTGATTGATTGATTGATTGATTCACTTTAAGCGTTGGCCAAGAACTCCGGACTTTACCTTCAGACAAGCAAGGTCACCTTCACTGTAGTTCAAACGATAACGGTTAATAGTTCCAGCAAAACCAGATTTCACGGCAGCATATCTGGAACATCCATACGTTTCGAAAAAACGAGCAGGTCAACAATGGATTTAAGCTTGACGATGGCTGCTCTGTTTCACCACTCGGAACATTATGTGTTGTGTGGCGTTTCCAACAACGGTCAACCCCATCACAAAAACTTGAAAATCTAACATAAGTTGTTCCTCCAGAGTGCACAAGCCTCCATGACTTCTGTTGACTTTTATTTTATTTTCTAATCGATTTAATTGAGGACCTCTGTGATCAGTGGTGTCTGCGACAGCACGATTTCGGAATCTTGGTAAACACGGAGCCAAATAAGGTCATATCACAGTGTGAACATGGCCTAGCCGTAGATCGTTAGTGGTTGACATCACTTATAGATGACAGACTCCGCGTTGTATTATATAAAAGTTTTATTTGTTCAATCCATTACATTTCATGCTGTCAAAGTGCATGCAGACAATGCAGACATGTTTGTTTATCCTTTCATGTCTGAGTCCCAAGTCCCAAGTCCCAAGTCCCAAGTGACGTGTGTGCAACCCCTGGATACTTAGACCCATTTGTGCACACACGTTCACCAACTAGGATTTCCCCTCTATTTAATGAATGCGCAGCATTCATTAACTCTCCACTACTAAGCTAACTCCCTTACTGTTATAGATACACTAAAACATCATCGGCATATGACAATGTCCTGCCAGGTCCAATGATCTGCTCACTGGTGATTCTCATTGTGTAGGCGTTGAACAGTACCGGAGATAAAGGTGATCCCTGTGGTAGGCCAGGATATATTGTTGTTGGTTCCGAAGTCCAACTGCCACATCTAAAAACTACTTTCCGTTGGAAGAGGGCTGCAGCGATCCAACTAAGGAGGAATGGACTTACGTTTAGTTCGAGAAGCTGAAACATTAAAAAATCCAGTGGTACTCTGTTGTATGCGTCCTCAAGATCAATCGCTGCAGCGTACATTTCAATGTTAGCGATAAGTGGTAATATTTAAAAAATTAAAAAAAAACATATTAATCAGGCTTCATGAAATAACCCACATTTTGAGACACCTCTGAACAGTCCCAGTTTAAACAACGCGGGGTTCTTGGCATAAGGCCAATCCCGTGAAACACGTAAATAATTCAACATTGAACGCTGATTGTCTGGCTACGCTGTAATACATTTAAAATTATGAACTTCATCTCTGACCCGTAAATTATATACCGCATATAAACAAACTTTGAAATCTGCTGTAAAATCTCCAGAACAAAATTTTTTTTTGTTGGGTAGACATAATGATAAGGTTATATGCTAAATCTCATCATTTTCCTTCAGTTTGTTACTGAGATATGGAATTTTATATTGGGGTAGACAAAAGTATACACACTATAGTTGCACAATTACGATTAGGTTGTCTCAAAGTGTGTCCTATCCAGCGTCAGTGTTGTTTCCTCAGATCTTGACATTGTGAAATATATATACTTCTCCCCAAAGCTCCAAATAATGATTCTGTCATACCAATGTGGTTCTTATTTTGTAGGTTACGAGTAAATATTTTAGTCGTTTTCATTGTTTTTGATCCATACAGATCAGGTTTTTTTTGTTGTAGATTTACAGTGAAGAGATTCTTGCACAAGAATCTTGACTTATACCAAATTTAATTTTTTTTTTTTTTCCTTCAAATTTTACCAGTTTCCTGTAGTACCCTCACTTAAGAACACACGGTAATGTAAGCGGAAGAACTATAGACACGCCGAAAATTGGAAGAGCTACTCCTCACCCCCACCATTTTTTGTCCTTCGAAACGACGGTAGGCGTCTGTGGGGTAAAAACTAAAACACGTACAGACGCTAGATCATATTGGCAACCCGGTAACTGTGCTGTCAGCAACCCATGGCTTTTACAGACCTGAAACAATAACCCTGAGACTCGGAGCGGGGTTCTCTTCCAGTGCATGATGTCACCCAGTCTATACCAGAGGTTCCCAGACCGCTTGGGGTCGCTGTACCCATTGCCTCCTAGATAAGACCCCAAATAATCCTTATTAAAAAGCACTTATAATTTCACACATTTTTGTTTGTATTAAACCTGTTGAAGTTGAAAACCGCATCCCTCTTTCCAGAATCATTCAACTTCCAGCGAACGGCAGGGCGTCACGCCACACACTTTGGTAACCACATGTATATATCCAGTTTGTCAACTATATGGTAAATAGCAAAGAATCATTTTACACGCTTTGAGGCGCACTAGGTATGACGTGCTAGTCCCATATTTATAAGGGGCGTTCATTTGAAAACCGTTCGTGCCTCACCGCGCGTAATTGCGTACGTTGAACATGATCATGGCATAGTCATGTGATAAGTACTGACCAATTAATAAAAGAACGCGTGCTTATCGTCCCATGATGCATAGGTTATGTTTCTGACCGTTGAGAAAATGGCAGGGTTGATCCAAAATCCGTCCAAAGAAGCTCAAAGAGCGGTGATTCAATTTCTTTCATTTGAAGGATGTCGACCAGAGGACATTCATCGAGGAATGCAGGCATCGTACGGTAACAAATGTGTGTCGAAGACAACAGTGACAGACTGGGCACGAATGTTTCGAATATTTCGGAAAGGATGTCAGTTCACGACAGATCTTCGACGGCCAGGTCAAGCGTATATTTTTGCAAAAGAAAAAAACATCGCCAAAATTGATGCAGCAGTACAGATGAACCGTTGTCGAAGCATACGTTCGCCAGCGAATGAATTTGATGTGTCAATTGGGACAATTCAAAAGGTCATTCGTAAGAAACTGCAATATCGGAAGGTGTGTTCACAGTGGGTACCATGGATGTTGACCGACAACCAAAAAGAAGAACGCATGGGATGGTGTTTGAACCACTTTCTACGTTACAGAGTAGAGGGTGGTCCATTTCTCTTCCGCATAGTGGCAGGAGATGAATCATGGTGTCACCACTTTGAGCTGAGCAGCAAAAGAGAGAGCATGCAATGGAAGCATGCTGGATCACCAAAAGCCAAACAATTCATGTTACAGGTTCCCGCTGGTAAGGTTATGCTGAGCGCATTTTGTGACCATGAAGGGCAATTACTTTACCCACTAATTGCAACGAATGAATCACCGAAAAACGAGAAGTAGATTCTGAGCTTTACTAGAGCACCACTAATTGCAAACACTAGACATGCTGCAAAAAGCCATCAAGAATAAATGACCCGGCATGCTTTCTCGCGGTGTCATTTTGTTGCACGATAATGCTCGTCCCGCATGTCGCAAAAATTGTGCAGGAAACATTAGCAAGGAGGAAGTGGGAAATTCTGCTACATCCAGCCTATAGTCCTGATTTGTCACCATGTGATTTTCATTTGTTCGGACCTCTAAAAAAAAAAGCTCTCAAGGGGCAACGATTTCACACAGATGCAGACGTAATGAACGCGGTAAACTCTTGGTTCAGTAAGCAACCACAATCCTTTTTTTGCGGACGGCATTCGCCGCCTATCTAAGCAATGGGATGCTTGCCTGAATGCCTACGGCGACTTCTTCTGACCAACCCATGGTGCATAATTCATTCAAAATGAATGCTTTGTTTAATTTTACCACACCTGTTAATGTTTCTTTCATGCTTTTGTAATAAAGCCATTGGAACTGGTTTCACATGAACGTCCCTAATATATAGGTCAATCGGCACTCGATGGGTGGTGTGGTGGTTGTCATGCCGGCCGCTTTTACTACCCAGAACAATTCCTCGCTCCCATGTTAAACTGCTGTCTCCGCGGCGTAGTACTTACGGACGCAGTTCGTGATCCCGCATACCCGCGTTCCAAACACAGCTGCGCGTGATTTGGCAGCAGACCGCTTTTCATTTGTTTTTTAACGAAATGGTATGGGTGCCGGTCGTTCAGAAATCAATGGCAAACTACTGAACGTAAGTATGCCAAGAGATCACAACAGCACAAACAAAATATGCTGGTGTTGACTGCAACGTCTTGTAAAGGATATGCAACTAACTTTGTAACATAATAGACTCGGTCGACCTGGAAGTACAGTTGCACATTGTTGTTTTGTTTTGTTTTTTAATTCAAGCCTCTAGAGGGATTCAAACACATGAACACAGGGAAGCGTGCTAGCCGCTGACACCTGCACCACTTTGACTCTCAGTAGGTATATGGAGTAAGTCCCATATACAGGGTGTTTGTAGAGTCTCACTACACTTTGTTGGTAGAACGGGCTTTTTGTTGGAGAGAATGTTTTCCGTTTGCAAGACGGGAAACATACTCTAACAAACAGCTGTTCTACATACAAAGTGTAGTGAGACTTTACAAATACCCTGTATTTAAACTAAATCAGCATTTGGTTGGTGATGTGTTGACCTTGTAAATGATATACAAATGTTACTTAAATGTAATATAAATTCACTACCATTTGCGCTGTAACGCCTAGAAAAACGACCGCGAGTCAACAATGGTATCGTGAAGTAGTAGGGGGTTAGTTATTTAGTTAGTTAGTTAGTCGAGGTTCCAACTTCACGGCAACGGGTCGTCCACATTATCCTCCGTTCCTGTGCTAGTGAATATCACACAAAATGCTCCCCACTGTCCAATGTGAAGTAGAGGGGGTGTGTATAGCTAGCTATCTGTAATAAGTTAAATTAGACAATAATGTTTTCAAGCTTCTGTCGCATATTTTTTGTTACAAAAACACGAAAAGTTATTATGTTTACCATCATCACCAAGCCGGCTTCGTGGCTTAGAGGCTATGACTTTTCTCCGTAATCTCGTATACTCTCGTCGGTAACGTGATGACGGTGAGAATCAGCAGTGGTTCGAATCGCATCGGTAACTTACGGGGTATGTGAGCCAGCCGCTCAGAAAGCAATGGCAAACTACTGAGCGTAATCTTGCCAAGAGATCAACATACAGCTGAGAGATGCTGGTGTTGACAGCGATGTCCTGTAGAGGGTATGGAGAAAAAAAAATCATAACCGAACTTTTTATACTTTAACAATTCGTCAATATCCAGGGGCTTGTCCTGTGAAAAGCTATGTCTTTGGAAAGTTATCTCTATCATAAGACAGATACCTTGCCTCTGTTGTTGTCATGTGTAACGTATTTACCACATTTTGAGTCCAATTACGTTGTGGTCATCCTCTTTTTCGCTTACCCACTTCCCTCCACAGTTATTATTTCCAGACATGCATGTCTGTGTTCATGCCCAGTAATATTTCAGTGTCCTTATTTTCATGTGTCTTAATGACCGATCCTCCTCAATATGGACTTATTGTTGGATAGATGTGTTATATCTCTTTCCCCTCAATGGATGTTTAACGTTCTTCTTAAAACTGATAATTCAAAGACGTTTGTGTGATTTCCAGCTATTTTCTGAAATGTCCAAGTTTAACATTCATTTGCTAGTCACAGTCAAGAATTCTATTAGAGCATTAAAATGCGGTAGGGTATATGGTTAGTTAAAAGTTAAAGTTAGTTGCATATACATTACAGGACGTCGCAGTCAACCCCAGAATTTTTTTGGCTGATCGTCATTTCTTGGTAAGTTTATATCCAGTAGTTTCCCATTGCTTTCTGAACGACCGGCACCCATATCATTTTCAAAAGAAAAAAAAACAACGCAAGGCGTCTGCTGCCAAATCGCCCGCAACTGTATTTTGAACGCGGGTATGCGGGATCACGGACTGCGTCCGTAACCCCTTGGCCACGGTAGGTATATGGTGCTGTACCCATGTGTATAGACCCTGCGGCACTCTGCGGCGGACATGGTCAGTATCACGCTGGCAGACTTTCCTTCCCGAGATATTTCCTGGGTCCATTTTAGACTGGTCGACCTGGAAATCCAGGTCTGTCTTAATACTTCAAGTCCGCCCCATTGCGGATTGGAAACCGACCTGGCAGGAGAATGTCTAACCACTAGGCCACCGCTGCTCCTGTGTACGTCGTACCTGAATGAAGATTGATTGAATGTTCCTGTACTCAATCATGTTTGCTCGGCTGTTGTTTTGGTATTAGTTTGTTCACTGTGTGCAATCAAAAATAAGGGTTAACTGTCACTCGCCCTTCCGAAGGGAAGTAAAGTAAAGTAAAGTAAAGTAAAGTAAAGTAAAGTAACGTAAAGTAAAGTAAAGTAAAGTAAAGTAAAGCAAAGCAAAGCACAGCACAGAACAGCACAGCACATCACATCACAGCACAGAACCCGTGTATACTCCTTAAGGCAACACTGAACATATAGTGAGTAAATTGATTATCTTCTTCTTCTTCTTCCTCTTCTTCAGCGTTCCAAGCCATTGAGGTTCTTTGCTGCAGATACAATCCGTCTCCATTCGTCTCTCTGGTTGACCTTCTCTTGCCAGTCGTTGATTCCAAGTACTTGTAGGTCTGTATATATATTATCTCTCCACCGTCTTCTTGGTCTACCTCGGGGTCGACGGTCATTTATTTCCTGAGTGTAAGCGAGTTTTGTTTCCCTATTATCTTCCATTCTTTCTATATGCCCCAGCCATTGTAGTCTATTAGTCTTCATGATACCAGTGATTAGCGGGGACTTAAACAGATCATAAATGTCTTTGTTACTTCTTCTTTTCCACTCTCCACTTTGTGTATCCCTAATTGATTATATAGTAAGTAAATTGAACATATTGTAAGTAAATTGATCATACAGTAAGTAAACTGAACGTATGGTAAGTAAACTGATAGTAAATAAATTGAACATACAGAAAATAAACAAGAAAATAATCCTTGTACACATTTAAGGTGCATCGTGTACATGGTGGTAGACCCATATTTGCATACACCAATCAAGGCGTAGTGGGTGATGTGGTCAGTATCACTCCGACCGCCTTCGTTTCCCGAGACATTTCCTAGTACTACTTTAGGTAGGCTTAACTTGGTAGTCTAGATCTTTAAAACAAAATAACTCTAACCCCCATCCCAATGTGGATTGACCCCATGACCACCGAGCCGATAGGCTAGCCTAGCTACTATTCCACAGCGACCCATCCTTCCGCTGCAATATCATTAAATGGTAGTCACCAGCGGCCAAAGCCAGACGCCAATACTAGTTCATTGCCAAGTATCCCAGCCTATGGGCTGATCGCTCAGCTTCCCGGGCCTTCTATTCCTTAATTGTCTGTCTGCTGTAGTTCTATTTAATGACATCTTTGTCTGCGTTGATTCATCTGGATATCTTTTGCTTTATACATGTTTTGTATGGTCTACCACTTCCTCTGGAATTTCCGTAGATCAGTGGCTAGCAAGCTTGGTTGTCGGCCCGATGTTAATGTGTTCTAATATCCACGGAGATGGACATTTTGTTGAATGATCTGTCATCCCAGTCGACCCACTCTAGAATGCGTACCAGAAAAGCTCATGGGGAGTAAAGGTGGTATGTGCGATATTGCTCGTGTCCTCTATATCAGTGCTGATTGTTGTATAACAATATAGGACCAGCATCATGTACAGACTTACGCCTCAGAGCATGGAAACTGGCTCTTTTCTACATTAATTTATTTATCCACTATTTTGCAATATTTTACATATGTTTAGTTTAGTTTAGTCGATGGATCAACATCACGTCACACGGGTGCAACCCATAAGTGCTCCGTTCTCCTCCTAACTCAAATCTGAGTCTGGAGAGACTCAGCTCAGTGCACGAACTCCGTAGCACCGGCGAGGATCCTGAAATACTTTGTGTAGATTTTTAACTCGAAATTTTGCCCGGGCAGCGCCGTTAGGCTACTGTTTTTCGATTTCCAACTGCCAAGGGATTTTTTACGTGCGCAACAATACACACGGGCGTCCGATCTCACTACCCAGAGGCCAGGAGAAATTTTATTACTAGAAGTCCACGAGAAAAAAATCCCGGTAATCACCAGGGCTTGAACCCGGGACCTCCAGCACTCAAGGCTGACACCATACCACGAGACCACGCAACCCCCCTAGTTTTTTTTTTACATATAAATTGCATAAGTAGCCATTACAGCTTTCTTTGGTCATGTGATGAGAAGAGAGGCATTAGAGAACATCTTGACAACTGGAAACATCGAGGGGAAGAGAGGCAGACGCAGATCAAGAGATATGATGTTGGGTGGATTGAGACGGTGACATGGAGGAATGACATAAGCAGAAATGATCCGGAAAGAAATTCGAGATCTGTTGAGAGTCATGAACGCCTACGCCAACCGGCATTGCACTTTATGATGATGATGATGATGATGATGATGATGATGATGATGATGATGATGATGATAATGATGATGATGATGATGATGATGATGATGATGATGATGATGATGATGATGATGATGATGATGATGATGATGATGATGATGATGAGTCATTAACTCCTTTGGACAACAATCCCTTTCAGATTAATTTCCAACATGTAGCTGATTTGGTCACAGGACTATTGATCTGAGGTGTACAGCTCCAGTGTCGGCATTGCCCACCCCGGTAGTTATTGGGCTTGGAAGGTGGAATAAGAAGTCTGCAACAGTCTTCGTAGAGATGATACTTTTGTCTTGGGTCGGGAGAAAATCATCTACACTAAGCTCAGTCCGATAAGTGCAACCACTGTTTTTTGGAGCTCATGCGAACTAAATACCAAAGCATCTGACTTACAAGTCACATTCTTCTATAGTACTCACAACCAACCAACCATCCCGGTTGTTATAAAACATAATCAGTAATAAGCCAGGCATGAACATTGACACCATCAAACTAAATTAAAAACGACATTCTTCAAAGTCACCTGTGCCTGATTTCGAATCCTCGATTCATATGTCAGGTAATTGAGAAACCGCGTTCACAAAACTCCTCGCCGTAGACGTCGAGAGATTACGTACAGTATGTGGATTATGGTATACATAGATCGCCGGTCTCCCTGGCCTAGGTGTTAATGTCTTTCTCCGTAATCCCGTATATTCTCGTGAGTAACGTAACCTGCGCGAGAATCGGTAGCGGTTCTCGCCGCGTTGGTAAATTACGGGGTATGGGAGCCTGTCGCTCAGAAAACAATAGCAAACTACTGAGCGTTATCTTGCCTAGTACATCAACAGCAGCTGAAAAATGCTGATGTTGAATGCAACGTCCTGTAGGGGATATGCTTAAAACAAAAAAAAAGATCGTGATCCGTGACAACACTGCGGATCCGTATTTTGAGTTGAGAGGCTCCTTGAATGATCCGAAATAGGAGCTGGGGGAAGTTTACTATAGTTTTACAGTGCCATGCGGTCGGGCTCTAAATCCAATCAATCTAAATGAATAAATGGGCTTAATTCAAGCTGATCGTCTTCATTGCACGAGTCTATCCTGTTTAGTTCGGTCTTCTTTTCGCAGAGAGGCCTGACGAAAGTGTCGCACAGAGCGCAAACTCCGAGTCTCCAGCGAGGATCCTCAGGGTTCTACGACAAAATTGCACTCTGGAACGAACAGATGGAATCCCAAAACGAACCCACGACCTTCTTAGGGCGAGGCAGGTTGTTTGACCTTTTATCACGGAGACTTCCTCAGTCAGTCAAATAACCAAGCAATCAGTCGCTAAATCAATCGTCTTGGTACATAATCTAAATGTGTCTAGTTGGCTTGGGCGCTAAATTGTGCTTGCTGGTCAAGTTACTTCTGGGGTGTGATCTCACTACATGATTATAACCAACCCTGTTTAGTACAACTGTTTACAGCATGTCAAAATTAACTCATTCTCTGTCAATCAACTTACCACGCCTTTCATCGATTAACCCTTAAACACTCAATATACATTAAGTTCTCTTGACTCCTTCTGATCATTGGGTGGAGTCAGTTTCCAATGAAGTACCTGAATTCTATAGAGACACTATCACCAATCAAAACCTAACACTGGCGAGTCCTCCCGTCCTGTGCTGAGTCATGGCTACATCCTAAAATGCCTCTGCGCATTTCTAAAGTTGCAGCTCGGGACTTGCACACTGGTTTGTAATCTTTTAAGGGGAAGGAGAGCTTTGCAACAGTCTCCCTGGCTATGGCATTTTGGTACCTGGTCGAGAGAAAAGTCACTACACAAACCCCACTCCGATAACTGTAAGTCCTTTACAGGGCCCTGTTGACCTGCATTCCGATGCATCGGGCTTAAGTGCTGAAATTGGCAATCTTGCAGAGGATCCACAACCAACCAACACATTTCTAGTTGAGTCCCAAATAGTTTTTGCTTTCCTTTATGACACCTGGGTGATGACTTTCAAAGTTTATGTTCATACTGTCTCCTGATATTACTTTTAACTCTTTCTTATAGTTTTCTGCCTTTGTTAAAAGCAATTGTTGGTGAAGGAGACAGCAAACTACGCTGGTAATGCAATGAGCAAGGTCGGACTCGGGTTCGACGATTGGGCTCGTCACTTGCCAAAGTGGGGGAAAGACTGGCCAGCTATTTCTCCTGGCTTTCAGGTCTACAAAATGCGATGGTGCTGTCATATCATAGACCCCTAGCAGGAAACTGCTGTCGGAACAATTTAGTTTGTATGTTTATATAAATTCGCAGACGTAAAAGTGTGCTCAAATAAGCAATTCTGAATGATCAAAGGCAAGAGAAAATAGAATACTTGTTACGCAACCTGAAAATATGCAGACGTGTGCATTAACTGCAGTCATAAATGCCAGACAACCGGTGAATCCATAATTTCATTACCACGAACAATATTCCCTTTAAATCAGCAATTCCCACGCTCACTGAATGAGTATGCAAACCGGTGAAGAGTTAAAAATACAATTAGCTAATTCTTGTATGATAGCTTTATCTATCAATCTATCTATCTATCTATCTATCTATCTATCTATCTATCTATCTGTCTGTCTATCTATCTGTCTGTCTGTCTGTCTGTCTGTCTGTCCGTCGATCGTCCGCCTATTTGTCTGCCGATCTGTCTGTTTGTCTACGTCTAGCTGTCTGTCTGACATGTTACCTGGTTGTATCTCGGTGTCTGTCTGACTGTTTGCTCCTGGTTGTCAATCAGGTTGGCTGCAGCTTTTTTAGGTTGTCTTTCTAGTTGTCTGTCTAACTGTCTGTCTAGTTATCTGTCTAGCTATCTTTCTTGCCGTCTGCCAAGTTGTCTGTCTGGCTGTTTTTCTTGCTGTCTGTCTGCACCTCAAACCCACAAACACTCAATGAAGATATAACTAGAACCTAACTCTAACTCGATCTATACCAGTCAGCGCCGCATTTCGATGTGGATGTCAGAGTTATTATGTCCCCCTTATCTTTACACTTGTTCACGGTTGGCTGGATTCTACAGCTAAAGTTGTCTAAGCCACAGGTAGTCAGCGCCATGCCAACTCCCCGTAATCGTCTCTTGCCACATGCATGACAGGCTACAGTGTTACTATCCTTTGCTTCCCACGACATCCCCGGAATCACGCGAGTGTAAGACTATTTCTTTATGTATATTATGTATATATTCTTTATTTCTGTATATGTTTATGTGGACCGAATTTGTCGCGTATTTGTTGCATGGTCTGATCATGGAAAAGGGCTTGCGTTGGCTTGGAGTAAGATTGCAGGAGTGACTTTTCCCGACACGCTACCAAAGTACCATATCTGTGGGAACTGTTTTGAGAAAATCTCCTTCCCCTCTCCAACTTTTGAAAGCGGTTTTTTGGGTTGGTGTAGGCCTGGGTTGGTGTAGACCTGGGTTGGTGTAGGCCTGGGTTGGTGTAGGCCTGAGCTGGTGTAGACCTGGGTTGGTGTAGACATGGGTTGGTGTAGGCCTGGGTTGGTGTAGGCCTGGGTTGGTGTAGACCTGGGTTGGTGTAGGCCTGGGTTGGTGTAGACCTGGGTTGGTGTAGACCTGGGTTGGTGTAGGCCTGAGCTGGTGTAGACCTGGGTTGGTGTAGGCCTGGGTTGGTGTAGACCTGGGTTGGTGTAGCCCTGGGTTGGTGTAGGCCTGAGCTGGTGTAGACCTGGGTTGGTGTAGGCCTGGGTTGGTGTAGGCCTGGGTTGGTGTAGACCTGGGTTGGTGTAGACCTGGGTTGGTGTAGGCCTGGGTTGGTGTAGGCCTGGCTTGGTGTAGGCTTGGGCTGGTGTAGACCTGGGTTGGTGTAGGCCTGGGTTGGTGTAGGCCTGGGTTGGTGTAGGCATGTTTTGGTGGAGGCCTGAGCTGGTGTAGGCCTGGGTTGGTGTAGGCTTGTTTTGGTGGAGGCCTGAGCTGGTGTAGGCCTGGGTTGGTGTAGGCTTGGCTTTGTGTAGGCCTGGCTTTGTGTAGGCCTGGCTTGGTGTAGGCCTGGCTTTGTGTAGGCCTGGCTTGGTGTAGGCCTGGGTTGGTGTAGGCCTGGGTTGGTGTAGGCCTGGGTTGGTGTAGGCCTGGGTTGGTGTAGGCCTGGGTTGGTGTAGGCCTGGGTTGGTGTAGGCCTGGGTTGGTGTAGGCCAGGGCTGGTGTAGGCCAGGGCTGGTGTAGGCCTGGCTTGGTGTAGGCCTGGGTTGGTGTAGGCCTGGGTTGGTGTAGGCCTGAGTTGGTGTAGGCCTGGGTTTGGTGTAGGCCAGGGCTGGTGTAGGCCTGGACCTGGGTTGGTGTAGACTGGGTGGTGTAGGCCTGAGCTGGTGTAGACCTGGGTTGGTGTAGGCCTGGGTTGGTGTAGGCCTGGGTTGGTGTAGACCTGGGTTGGTGTAGACCTGGGTTGGTGTAGGCCTGGGTTGGTGTAGGCCTGGCTTGGTGTAGGCCAGGGCTGGTATAGGCCTGGGTTGGTGTAGGCCAGGGCTGGTATAGGTCTGGGTTGGCAGTGTTTCCTATCACGGGCATTGGGTATTTCATTGTCAACAGACTCCGACTCAATGCCCAGACGGAAAGCTACACAAGATGGATAGAGGCCGGGGCAACATCAATTATTGAAAAGAATTCTTGCCTGTTATCTAGAACAAGTTTTAACATATGACTATGCATCCAAGAATTCTTTTTTTTTACCTCCAAGGACAAAGATTTATTATATAAAGTGTTCTTTATTTGATAAAATGCAGGTTTTACTTGTGCTAGTGTGCACTTTATCTGTATGATATAATCTTCCATCGGATGTTATCCATGTGGAAATATGTTAATGTGTTCTTTACGCATTTAAAAAACTTCTAAGTCAACTCTAAGGCGAGGTTATTGACCACATATTTCAAAGAATGAATGTGTGAATAAGGACAACATGCCTTCGGAAAGAATGTATTAACTTGGGTTGCAAAAAAAAAAAAAAACACTGCTGTAGGTAAATCCAAAGTCAGAGCGTCTCCGAGACAGTTTTGTTCCATATATAAGAGATAAGCTGTAGCATTCTAGAACTCCTACGCCCCTGAAATCGATTCTCGCCATTGCTCCATCATCATTCATAAAAAAAAGAAAGCCTTTCAGGAAGCAGACATACTAGGTTCCGTTTTGGTTCCCAGAAATGAGGTCAGGTCAATCGGAAGAGAGAGAGAGAGAGAGAGAGAGAGAGAGAGAGAGAGAGAGAGAGAGAGAGAGAGAGAGAGAGAGAGAGAGAGAGAGAGAGAGAATTCATGCCAGTTTTAGGATAATTATAAACTATAGGTGGATGTTGCATTGCAAAGCACCCAATTACAGAACACATTTGTTTAAAGGTCTGTATTATCACGATCTCAATCTGTTTTAGGCTGACCTAGTTCACTGATTAAACATCGTTACTAACGAATTTCTTGTGAGGGATTTAAGAGTATATACAGTAAGTCAATATTGAGCCCGACAGGAAGTTATGCTCATTTGAACAATGTGCTGTGTGTGTTTGAATTGTGGATTTCATTTCTCCCTGGGCTTGCTGTTTGGTGCCGCATTGTCACAATCAAATTAAATTAATGCTGTTTGGAAGCAGATATTCAGCTGTGTTAATTGATTAGGGACATCAGTGTTGCCAGATTATCCGAAAATTTGTAGCCAAATGGGCCATAAAAGATAAACACATCATAATAAAGACAATATTTGCGTAAGTTCGTGTGTATGCATTTTCAAATACAAATATATAGACAGATGAATATTGTTTATTCTCTTTTGCTTGTTAACCTTTCACGGTGTGTAGATTATGCTTTCGTTCAAGAAATATATATATATATATCAAGAAATATAAATATATATATATATTGTTATTTTGAAGCCATAGTGGCGTTTAATATGGCCAAAGTATTTCAGTTTGCGAGACACAATGCTGTCTGTGAGCCAGTTTTCTTCGATGTTCACATCTTGTATTATGATGTCAGCATGTGTCACCTTCTTGATCAGCGATATTCTAGGAACTTTGCTGTAACAATTATGCTCTAAGGCCCCAACAATTCTTTCTTTAGAGGTCGAGAAATGGTCTACGAAATACATGAGTATGTTGCTACAAGGACGATACATGTTCTCAAAAACTGTTCTTTTAACCTGCTTTCTGTTGTTGAGCCATCGGTTCTTAATTCTGTTTAATTAACATTGTTATGACTAGACTCCGTCTGACTGCTTATGTACATTCTCACATGTTACTTATTATGGAGCCAAAATGTTTACAGTTTGTGTCATTTTCAATTTCTTCATGTTTGATTGTGATCTTTGGTTGTCGTGTAATTTTGTTTGTGGGCATTGTTTTTGTTTTCTGTAAGTTCCGAACAAAAATGTGGATTTTCAATGTGTCTTTGGACAGACTGGATCAACACTTCTAAACCATTAGCATATTTGAGAGGAGGACCATGTCATCTACATATCTAAGTTCTGGAATTGGATCTTAACCAAATATGAATGGATCCTGTTGTCTCTGGTCACAATATATTTGACATTTTTCATTATATTTTATGCATAGATTTACAGATAAGAGGAGAGAATGCAGTCGTGTCTTATTCCTGTTTCACCTCAAACCAGTTTAATGTTTCACTGGCTATTCTGACAGCTTTTTGTTGATGACGATATAATTTAGTGAGTCAATTAAATGGGTCAAATATACTGGAAACCCCATATCTCTTGTGATGTTCCACAATTTCTGATACTGAACACAGTCGAGGGTTTTACTACTGTGTTCTATAAAGCAAGTAGAAAGTTGCACGTTGTACTCTCTGGTTCCCAACACTAAAAGAGGATTAGGTAGCCAGTCTTCTCCTTGAATACCTTCCACAGAGTGTCAAGTTCTGCCCACCGAGTGACGAGTGCAAGATTAATGAAGTATCTGTATCTCCTTGCCTCGTTGCTATCCTTGTTAGGCTGCCACCGTTAATAAAGACATAGCCTGAATCCAATAAAGCTTCCTCAACAGCTGTAACAGTACAGCGAGGTAATGAAGACGATGGCATCAGAGATAACACAACTCCAGCAGTCTCGGTCGATAGCGTTTATTGGAGTGAATTCACTATTACAGGCTCGGGATAACAATCCACTCTGAATACATTGTAGATAAACAACAGCGGTCTAGTCCAATTAACATTCTAGATGACAACTTTCACACGACATCTCCACCAGACTGCTCGATGGTAACTAATCTATCCGCTGCCCCTACGTCAGCGCGTGAGCGTACCTAGTTACATTTCAGCGGGGTGCTCACGTGTGCATTGAATGCTAAACCCTTTCCCCTTGCACGCCCATCTAAACCCCTTAACAGAGACACTCTGTTATACAGCTTTTCAATTCTTGTTTTCCCTCAAATTTGTCACATTCGAGGGCTCGAGTATTAAAGTCTCCATATCAGATATACGATGCTTCTTAATGGCCAGTTTTCTTCGGTAAACAGATCTTGTAGAATATCAGTATGCTTCATGGTCCGCAGTATTCAAAGAATTGATCTGTAACCTTTAAGTTCACAAGCCTCAATATTCTCCTGATGTCCCCAGAACGATAAAATGCCGGATGTGTTCGAAGTACCCCGCGGGAGACAATCAGTTGTGGAACTTATCAAGAAGGCAGGGGGCAGATGTATGCAGAGATACACGATCTTCTGATCAGCTCGGCATGGCACTTGATAATGAACACTATGTAGGCAATGGGATCAATGGTATGGAAACAAACCCTTTACTCTACTGTCTACCATCTCCCTTTAGTGACTCAGGATATACCAACAGACGGGCAATTCTGTCTGCAAGATTACACACTTAGTTCGTCAAGAACAAAAGGATATTTACACCAATAGTTCCGTTTTATTTGCATGAGTAAAAGCAGATAAAGAATTCGCAGTTTGCTAAATTGACGTCAGCTGACCAAGGAAGCGAGAAGATAACAACAGCCGTCTGCAACCGCAAAGCCGAAGCCTTCAGAAAGTTAGAGCAGGGAAGTGCCGTGTGACGTTGACAGCCAACGCCCGCTACAGACCAGACGTTGGTGCCAACAGCTGTAGCGAGAGAGCGGGGGTTTCATTCAAATAGCGCTCGTGGCGAGTCCCGGTGATACTCACTAGTGACTGCACTGACAAGTTGTATACATTCGGATTCTGTCTAGCTGCAGACGAACACGTAAATACGCCTCTGCTCATATTGTGCTTGAATTTTCCAGTTGGGACTTGAGACATTTGGTGCTACAGTAGCTTAGATTCGTTCACTTGTGGATGCAACTGGTGAGTGAAGTAACTTGTAGTTGAGTCGTTCATTTCATTTCATTTCCCGATTCAATTTTTATAGTTTGAGAGATGTGGCATTTTCGCTTAAATCTTTGCGAATTATGGGAACATAATCGTCTGCATATATTTTTCAGTTGTGACCATAATTTAATCTGCAATTTTGCAGCTTAAACATTGTTTATCATTACATCGTATCTTGCATGTTAATGAAACCATTCGATTCGGACAATTTTAGACAACTTTTCCTTTTAACATACGAGCTTTTTTCTAAATTGTAGTTTAATATAATATAATGTAATATAATACAATACATTACAATACAATACACTACAATACAATATAATACAGTACAATACAATACAATATAATATAATACAATACAATCCAATACAGTACAATACAATACAATACAAATATAATATAATATAATATATAATAGAACACAACACAACACAAGATAATATGAGATGAGATAAGATAAGATAAGATAAGATAATAATGATCAGATAAGGATCAGATTGGATCAGACTAGGAAATATGACATAATATAACAAGTAAATACTGGAGGACATTTCCACGACTTAGGGCGTATTTGACATATGGTGCCAGCCTCATATTTGTATAAAGCAATCGGACATCAGTGCATGATTGTTTAAACTAGCTATCCTCCTCGATGTGAGGATTCAAACACATAACAGCCGAAGACAAGCGTGCTAGCCATTACGATAACGAGGCTCCCATACTATAATATAATATAATATAATAATATAATATAATATAATATAATATAATATAAAAATAAGTAAAGGTCTCTTTTACTTGCCTTAGGCGCAGTGTGGACACGGAGCTAGACCTGCACTAGTAGAGGTAATCAGCACTCGGTGGATGATGTGGTCACTATCACGTCGGTCGCTTTTACTTCCCAGGACATTTCCGGATATCCATGTCAGACTGGGTCGACCTGGGAGCCCGTGTTAATTTGTAAAATCCGCCCTGGTGCGGATCGAACCAAAGACCACCGGGTCGGCAGACGAGCGTATAGCCGCTAGGCTACCGTGGCCAACCCAGTATAATATAAAGTAATATAACAGCATAATTAGTTATAACACAACATAAAATAACATAACATAACATACTTCGATTCGCAGGGTGCACAGTTTCGATTTTTGCAAAATGTGCTTTTAACATGCTCCTCATCAATGTGTAGTGGACCGGACTCATAGCCTTCTCGAACAAGGACGATAAACAGAGAGGATTTCAAAATTAGGAAACTTTTGAGGGGAAAAAAGATGTATAGCATGGGTGATTCTTGTATTGATATTACTGAACCCTCGCTGATGCTAGAAAGTTGGTACACTGTCCTGAGATCATGAGATTCTCCTGGTATGATCTCTGTAAGGAGACCCGCGGACTTAAGAAGATATATGTGCGTGAAATGAAAGTGATTCTTTAACAAAACGATAATATATCATTATAAAGGGGCCGCTGTTGCGCAGTGACTATCATGCTTGTCTGCCGGCTTGGTGGTCATAAGTTTGAATTCCCATCCAGACTGATATTGTTATTTGTTTAATTGAGCCTAATTTCCAGACTGAGCTGATAACGGGTACCAGATAATGTCTGGGAAATGAAGGCGGCCTGTGTGGTAATGACAACACCAAGACGCTTGCCTGTCTAACCTGCATTGAAACGGATTTTGAACATTGTCCTGGGCTCTGAAGTCGCCCCAGCCTTCTGAAGTCGCCCCAGCCTAAAATAGGCACCAGAAACTGTCTTTTGAAGTAATACCGACCGGGATGATATTGACAATATCAGCCTGGAGTGCTGATTGAGTCCAGCATGCTCTATACTATTTAAGGCGCCTAAATGGTAATTGTCTTACTTACTTACATTTAGATTAAGGGCTTCTAAACGTTTCACAACTGCCGGCATTAGTCTTCACAAATACACCCCTAGTTTCATCAAACATGCATACACCTAGCTCTTACTATTAAGACAACTGCAAGCTCCACCCTCACAAACCCCTACATCTTTCAATCCGAATAAAATTACGATAAAGAGTAACCACGTATACAACTACAGCTCAGTGTCTGGTCTGACCCTGATAGTCGTTGTGACGTCAGTAGAGGGCCCTATACACGCATCAAAACTCATCAGCACACGGTGCTAGACCCACAGTTTTACACATCAATGGACACTCGCCATTAGCACAAGTCAAACAGAGGTAATGACTGTAACTAAAGAAGAATAAACAACAACAATTCACCTAAAAGAACATCCCCTGAAACTGAAACAAGTGAAGACTTTCAAGTAGCTGGGAAGTATAATATCATCAAAGGGCAAATCAGAAGACAAGATCGAAAATAGATGTAATAAGGCAAACTAACTCAATGGACAAATGGCACCAATACTAAAGAACAAATATGTATCAATAGTTACTAAGAAAGCACTTTACAACACAATCTTCCTACCAACTCTATGTTACCACTGCCAAACCTGGACAATACAGACAGACAAAGAGAAAAGAAAAATCACAACAACAGAAATGAGATTCCTGAGAAGAATACTCACTGTATCAAGAAGAGATAAGATCAGAAATGAAGAAATCAAGACTAAAGTGGGGGTTATAGCAGCGCTAGATTTTATTAGAAGGCAGCAAGTCAAATGGTTTGGCCATGCAAGTAGGTTACAACTAACAGTATACCACAATAAGCAATCATGTACAGACTAAATGGAAGCAGAGGAAGAGGCTGACCACGTAAACGTTGGACGGAGGGAATAGCAGAGTCCATGGGAATATCGATACATGAAGCCCATAAGCGGGCACTATCCCGCTGTTTATACTTCACCTCGACACCGCTAGGTACAAGAGGAACAAAATGAGATGAGATGAGATGAGACTGGACACTCGGCGGGTGATGTGTTCAGTATTATGCCGACCGCCTTTACTTTCCAAGGCATTCTTGGTACCTAGGCTGGGTCGACCTGGGAGCCCATGTCAATTTTTTTTTAAATCCCAATCCGCCCTGCTGTTAGTCGTTATGTTCGCATATTAATCTATATCTTTCTACAAACTCCAGGGAGGCTGTGTCGCCCACTTTTAGAACAGCTCATGTCGAGTGCACATAATAATAATATATTAAAACGTGCATTTAAACCATTGGCTTCAAAATGTTTCGCAGGCTGTCTCTTCTTGTCTCCAAAATTAAACCCCAGTCTTCATCAAACACACATACAAATATGTATCTCACCGTTCGTAATAAGTCATCAGTAAGCTCCACACCAACCCACCCCTCGATCTTTCCTTCACCGCAAGAGAAGCTTATGATGATCGGCTTATCACCCACTTTGAGAACCACTTCTGCTGAATGCACACAAAATCATTAACATGCCTGCGCGTTGACAGTCCACACAATCATTAACGTAACTTCCGCGTGTAGCACAACCTATCATCTCATGGCATTACAATGCACTTCGTTAATATAATTTGCCTGCGTTTTCTTCATAATCCAGTGCTGTTACTTTTTTTAATCTCATGCCCCACCTCACCCGTTCTCTGATTACATTCAACTTGTCATTCTTTCTCTCTGATTCCACGTTTGATTGCCAAATTGTACTTGTCCTGCTGTAGTGAAATGTCCGGCCCATTGTGTTTGGTTTGTGATTAGTCGTGGCTATCGATTGGAAACCCCCACAGTCTGCTAGAAGACGAGTTGGGCGGGCGGAAGCGAAGTAAAGGTCTCAGTAATCTAAATCAAAAAATTACCATGAAAAATCAATAGACTTTTGGTTAAAAAAGAAGAGCTTTAGAGCAAGGATATACGATAAGTCAAGAATAGATATATCTAACGAGCTGATCTTTAGCGGGCCGCACCAAATTGGTTGGTTGGTTGTTTGGTTCTTGGTTAGTTAGTTAGTTGGTTTGGTTGGTTGGTTGGTTAGTGGGTTGCTTGCTTGGTTAGTTTGATGGTTGGTTAGTTATTGGTTGGTTGGTTGGTTCTTAGTTGGTTGGTTGGTTGGTTCTTGGTTGGTTGCTTGCTTGGTTGCTTGCTTGCTTGCTTGGTTAGTTGGTTGGTTGGTTGTTTGGTTGCTTGCTTGCTTGTTTAGTTGGTTGATTGGTTGTTTGGTTGCTTGCTTGCTTGCTTGGTTAGTTGGTTGGTTTGTTGGTTGGTTGTTTGGTTGCTTGCTTGCTTGTTTAGTTGGTTGTTTGGTTGGTTGCTTGCCTGCTTGGTTAGTTGGATGGCTGGTTGGTTGGTTGCTTGCTTGGTTGCTTGCTTGCTTGGTTAGTTGGATGGTTGGTTGGTTATTGGTTGGTTGGTTATTGGTTGGTTGGTTGGTTCTTCGTTGCTTGGTTAGTTGGTTGGCTGCTTGCTTGGATGGTTAGTGGAATGGTTGGTTGGTTTGGTTGCTTGCTTGCTTGCTTGCTTGTTTGCTTGGTTAGTTGGTTGCTTGCTTGCTTGGATGGTTAGTGGAATGGTTGGTTGCTTGCTTGTTTGCTTGCTTTGTTAGTTTGATGGTTGGTTAATGGTTGGTTGGTTTGGTTGGTTGGTTGGTTGGTTAGTTGGTTGGTTGGTTGGTTGGTTGGTTGGATGGCTGGTCAATTTCCTTTAAGTCCGAGATTCGAGACTTTTAAGCCCCAAAGTCTAAGCTTGAGAAAAATCAATAGTACTAGTTGGTATCAGTTTGGTTAGCAGAATATAAAGTGTGTCCTGCAGATTATGATAATTTGTGTGACATATATATTGATAATGTACTTAGTGTGACATTTATATTGTTATTGTACTTAGTGTGACATGTATATTGTTAGTGTACTAAATGTGTCGTGTATATTGTTATTGTACTTGGTGTGACGTGTATATTGTTATTGTACTTGGTGTGACGTGTATATTGTTATTGTACTTAGTGTAGTGTGACATGTACATTGTTATTGTACTTAGTGTAGTGTGACATGTATATTGTTATTGTACTTAGTGTGACATGTGTATTGTTATTGTACTTAGTGTGACATGTGTATTGTTATTGTACTAAGTGTGACATGTGTATTGTTATTGTACTTAGTGTGACATGTGTATTGTTATTGTACTAAGTGTGACATGTGTATTGTTATTGTAATTAGTGTAGTGTGACATGTACATTGTTATTGTACTTAGTGTAGTGTGACATGTATATTGTTATTGTACTTAGTGTGACATGTGTATTGTTATTGTACTAAGTGTGACATGTGTATTGTTATTGTACTTAGTGTGACATGTACATTATTAGTGTACTTGGTGTGACATATAGATTGTTATTGTACTTAGTGGGACATGTATATTTTAGTTTACTTGGTGTGCCATATAGATTGTTATTGTACTTAGTGTAGTGTGACATGTGTACTGTTAGTGTACCTAATGTGACATGTATATTGTAAGATTACTTATGTGACATGTAAATTGTTAGATTAAATAGTGTGACGTCTAGATTGTTTGACTACTTAATGTGTCATGTAAAGTGTTTGTCTACTTAGTATATGACATGTATATTGTTTAAGAATTTCGTGTGACATGGTGACTGTACGAATCCCATTGTTAATTGCTGATTGTTAGGATGCTTTGTATGACCTTTAGATTGTGTGTATAATTGCTTGACCTATAATTTGTTAGGAAATATAATCTCAACGTAATCTCTCCCTGTCTCAGGTATTGACAAGAACCCATGTGTCAGTTATTTGTTGGCACAAAGAAAACGGGTGGCATAATATATGTCTATCTAGATCACGACCCACTTTTTGTGTAACAATCTTTCGGGCGGGAATAGAAAGTCTGCCAAAGTGACAGAACCTGTCACAAGGTGTAATTATGGCAAATCTGCAGATGGAGACTTAAGCAAAGACCTGGGGCATTTACTTCTTGCTTTTATTGATTCATGCGCCACGTTGCAGTATTTGCCGCAAATTTAATTTATTGAACCATAATCCTCTCTGTTTATCACCGGAACATCGATGACGTCATTGGAGGTTATCCCTCAAAGTACGTCACCGCCTGTTAGACATAACGACCTCTTCCATCAACCAATTACTTCAAATCACCTGCCAGTCTTTCCTCTCCAGTCGCGTATGTTGACAGGAATATCTGCGTTTGGATGTTTTTAAATAATTTCTCTTCTTTCATTCTTTGTCTTTTTTTTTAAGATTCTGGGTCAGCCAAGTTTGTGATGGTGTAAAATAGAGGTTTTCAGGCTGTTGTGAGATTCTTTTATAAGCATGAGTTTTTTGTTTTGTTTTCCTTACTATCCAGGAGATCTTTTCCTCACTACCCAAGAGGTATTTTCCTCACCACTCAGTAGGTCTTTTCCTCACTACTCAGTAGGTCTTTTCCTCACTACCCAGGAGGTCTTTTCCTCACTACTCACGAGGTCTTTTCCTCACTTTTCAGGAGGTCTTTTCCTCTCTACCCAAGAGGTATTTTCCTCACTACTCAGTAGGTCTTTTCCTCACTACTCAGGAGGTTTTTTCCTCACTACTCACGAGGTCTTTTCCTCACTATTCAGGAAGTATTTTCCTCACTACCCAGGAAGACTTTTTCTCTCTACTTACGAGGCATTTTCCTCATTACTCAGGAGAGCTTTTCCTCACTACTCAGGTGGTCTTTTCCTCACTACCAAGGAGGTCTTTTCCTTACTACCCAGAAGGTCTTTTCCTCACTACTCACAAGGTCATTTCTTAACTACGCAGGAGGTTCTATTCTTCACTTCTCAAGAGGTCTTACGTCGTAAGTTTGTTTTGGGAATTGTGTGGTAAGGGCCATGAGTGCAATAGTTCCGGAGATCCCCTGGAGTATCGCTGGAGCCAATGTGTTGGTGCCTTGTGAGATGCTTGCCAAACTGTGGAGAGAGAACAAGCCCGATGGGGTAGTACTTGGTCAATTAAGTCGATCCCCTAGTCTTTAACCGTTAACCATTTAACCTGTTATGAGCAAAGCCACACTTGCAAGTACTACTGAAGAAAGGGAGCATCGGAGGAGCTTCAACGCATTTATGATGCTATCACCGCCACCTATAAATGGGCTAGTGAGATGAAGAAGATCAACAACACTAAAAATAAGTGCAAGTTGATCAAGCATGCGACAATTAAGGTGACGCATTCCCTTCCCACATTAGAAACAAGGTTATTGGTAACAGCGAAGGACCTGTTTACATTCCTTCAGGCGCACCCTGTATGTTTTTATAGACCAATCGGCATTCGATGAGTGATATGATCAATATCATACCGGCCGCTTTTATTTCCCAAGACATTTTCTGGTATCAATGTTAGGCTGGGTCGAGCTGGGAGCCCCGATCAATGTTCAAGTTCTACTCGATGAGAAATCGAATACATGACCACTGGGTCGGTACATAGACGTGCTGGATACTGAGCTTTCGCGGCTCTTAAGAAATATCCTTGTCACGGCTAGAAATACAGCAGTAACTGTGGACTCCTAGACGCAGCACAAGATCTCCAAAGGACTATATGGCTCGTGTATGGTCGGCGGTGAGAATCATTAGCAGAGACTGCTTCATTCTTTTAAGACAAGGTTTTGGCAACTAATCTAGAAATACGTGACTGGCAGTATTAATATCAATGAGTAGACAGTCGGAGTTTGTGAATATTTCTATTCATACTCCTTCAATCACTGCATCTCTGCGTGACTTAACCTTTCAACCATACACCATTAAGCTCAACTTTCTTTTGTTGTGCTCTCACGTAATTATTCATTGTGAAAGATCTCTGGTGATTAGGTACCGACATAAGCTGTATTTGGAATATTCTTAATGTAATGAAACATCACGTTTTATTTTCTATGTATATTGATGGGTCTATTCGCTATCGCTAAAGACGAAAATACGGGCTTTTAACTTATTTGTTTCAGAAATAAATCTAGAGAAAATCCTGAACCGAGAAGAAAGAAAGTTTTTTAACAAAAGTCGCTTTAAAATTGACAGGGTCGACTTTATTGCACAGGGTTTTATCCCATGTGGCATATCTCTTTCCGCAGCGCGGAAAGCTTCGCACAAAGCACGAACTCCGTAGCTCTAGCGACGACCCACAGGAATTTCCGAAAAATTTCACTCGTGAACCGAAATATCCGGCCAGTAATCGAACTGACAACCTTCGGAACCCGAGTCAAAGGGCTTGACTACTTCGCCACGGAGAAAGAAACTACTGACATTTTAGAAAACCTGAACAATGCAAAAAAACTGGCTCATAAACACTATCCTGTTCCGGAAACGGAAATGCTTTGGTCATAATACACGGTGTATTTTTAATGACTGTGCAGTGTTTGAAATTATTACCGGTCCAAGTTTTGTATTCACCTATTATGTTGCATGAATTTTACAGAGGGTGAATACGAAACTTGGACCGGCAATATTTTAAAACACTGCATATTCATTAACAATACACCCTATAAAAGTTACAGTGGTTTGGGGGTGGGGGGTGAGGTGAAGAGAGAGACAGTAATGGAGGACATCCTTCCTGGACGAAGAGGCAGGGGTCGATCAGCACGCTGGTGGACACCGGATACAGACATCCTGAGCATGCAAATGGGTGAGGCAGGGAAGCTGGCAAAGAATCGAGAATCGTTTAGCCAGGCCGTGGTAAGCGCGCAGTTCAGCAAAGGTCCTGCAATATACTCGTATATTATTATATATCTACTATCAGCATTACTGATTATTGTGGCTCTTCCTTATCTCCTGTTATCTATCTGAATGTATCAGTCATATATCGGAAATGTTCAGTGTTGTCTCTTGCGTTATTAATCTCGCCTGTTGCAATAGTACGCTCCAGTTTTCTCATTCCCATAATTTGGCCACAAAATGGCGACTGGCTTTTTCTGTTAGATATATTTTGTCTTTGTGTTTCAACGTTTTTCAAAACCGGGAAGATTACTCAACTCGTTATGGCTACCCATGTTACTTTTACCTTTCTTCTGTGAAACACCTGTGACTTCAAGGTACAATGTTGCTTGTTTTACACTAATTTTTTATGACTGTTATGCAGTTGTTGAGATTGGTTATTTTTAAAGCGCAAGCATTCCTCACTTTAACTTATAATGGCAAGGATTTATTGCACCGTGCAGGCAGATACTCTCCGACTTCGGAAGAATCAGCGATCCTACTACGTTAGCCATGACCCCGAAGGGACCTGTTGCCCAGGACGCACGACCTGGACGTGTTAGTAGGTCTTGGCCAGTATAGAACCTGGCCCTGGTGCCTTGGAAACACTTCTGCGTCCCACTGACTGTTTGTGGTTTACCAGATATTTTAAATTCAGTATTTTGCCATTGCGTCTTGAACTGCTTACGCCTCATATCTTCGAAATCAATTTATTTCTGACGCTCGACTCGGTGTGTCGGGAAATTGTTAAATGTTTTCCCTGCACCTCAACTCAACCCAACTTCCTAGGTCGGAAGAAAAGTCTCCGGCTTATTCAGATAGTTGCAAGTTCTTTTCATAGCTCAGAGGACCTGAACTTCAATGCATTGGACATCAGAGATAAACCTGACTAGATGTTGTGGTATCATATGCCAGGCTCTCCTAGTCATTAACCAACTAGCCTGTCAACCAGCCAACCAAACAAAGAAACAAACCACCCAAACACTCAATAACCCAACAAGCTAATCATCCTGCCGGCCAATCAGCCAACCATGCCAATCAATCAAAAAGCCAACCAACCAATCAAACAGCCATTCAATCAACTAACCAACCAGCTAAATAATCAACCTCCCAACCTGCCAATTAATCAACTAGCAAACAGCCAACGAATTAACCAAGCAACCAGCTATCCAATCAGCCAGCCAACTAGCCAAGCAACCGACCAACCAAACAACCAACGAACCAACCAACCAATTCAGACAACCATGTTATCTGTAAGTGATCCAAGACAAGTCGTTTGAAAATTTCCATCTCAGTAACCCCATTACAAAAGCATTAACAATTCCCCTCTCCTTCCATCTCTCTCTCTCTCTCTCTCTCTCTCTCTCTCTCTCTCTCTCTCTCTCTCTCTCTCTCTCTCTCTCTCTCTCTCTCTCTCCATCCATCCCACTCCGTGTGTGGTATATATGTATGTGTATATTAATGTGTGTATTCGTTTTGTGTTTTCATAAACAAGTGATCTAACAAACCCCGTTCGCATCAATAAAGATCAACCTGGCCTGGATTTGCTACTCTCTGAAATGTCAGACAAGTTAAACACCATGTCCTCGCAGCTGTGACCTCACTCCAAGAACAAATGTTTGGTCTGTTGTGCCACACACAGGGTCACTAATTAGCCTCATTTGCCAGGCGCGACCTACCTCACCCCACATCCCTGTTTGTGTCCGCCCCCTGGGACGTTGAGGAAAGCGTTCGCCTGCAGTCCTGCTCGTGGTGAGGGTTAGGTAATAAAGGGAGCCCATAATGACAAGAGCAATCGATGTCATGTTTGAGACACTAACAGAATTTCGTCACACTGTTTGCTTATTGTCAATACGTTATTGACCGTGTTGTTTTTTGGCGTTAAGCAGACGTTTGGATCAGTACAGGCATGGGTGGGTTTTTTTCTTTGTGGGTGGTGTTATGTCGCGTGGGGTTTGTCGAGATGTAAGACAAAGATCACTTGTTCATTTTATCTGTTTGACATACTGTGTGGCATGTTGCTCTTGGCGCTGTGTCTGCTGAAGTTGTATGCATATGGAGAATATATTTTAATGGCTCTTTAACTCTCTATCTATCTATCTATCTATCTATCTATCTATCTATCTATCTATCTATTTATCTATTTATTTATCTATCTATCTATCTATCTATATTTATTTATCTATCTATCTATCTATCTATCTGCCTGCCTGCTTGCCTGTCAGTCTGTCTGTAGCTCTGTCTGTAGCTCTGTTTGTCTTGCCTGCCTGTCTCTCTATGAAAGAGAGTGCGTTTATCCGGCCGTCTTTTCTCCTGTCTGTCTAACTACATGTTTGCCTGTTTACTTATCTGTCTCACCCACAAATCATAAAACTACAGGAGCAAATTAAAGGAAATGCATTAGTCACAGTCTCTGGAACTCCAATTACTCTTCCCCGTGATGCCTAATGGCATAAATGGAAGACAAACACACATCCACACATCTACCACATCCCACAAGCCCTTCTGCCTATTTGCATTTCTTGTATTAATATATCTATCTCTGTGGCCGGTTTTTTTTTTCTTTTTTTAAATTTGCCCTAGCTTTCTTCAAATATTCTTTCATTCCTAAGATTTCGTGGCAAGCACATGCATCATTCAAATACAGTATTACTGCACATATAATTGCTTAACATGGCTCCACATCCCATCTCTTCCCTCTCTCTCTCTCTCTCTCTCTCTCTCTCTCTCTCTCTCTCTCTCTCTCTCTCTCTCTCTCTCTCTCCTCTCTCTCTCTCTCTCTCACGCACACACCACACACACACACACACACTATTTCTGGATTCCAGACAACAAAGAATTGCAACTATATTATGATAAACGTATCTAATGCGTTTGTTACATGCTTTTAGGTGTTGTTTTTATCCTCTCTACGTCTAACGATTTTGTTCGTAATTACTCTGATTGCGAGGTTAGATGTTGATTTCTGAACTTACCTATTGTTCTCTATGTGTTACGGTTTCATCCTGTACTTTGCTATATCTCTCAGTATGTTACGGTTTTATCCCGTAATTTGCCATTTCACTCAATATGTTACGGTTTGATCCCGTACTTTGCTATTTATCTTGTGTTGTCCGTACTCGGCGAGCGCGTTTGTGTAATCGTTAGAAGGTTACGCTGATAATGTTATAAGCGCGGTCGGATAAGTTTCTACCCCAGCGCTCGACGTTCGCTAAGAGAGGAAAAGATTGCCCACCTATTCTTCCATGCTTTCAGGCTTATAACACGCGATGGTCCCAAGGTATCACAGAACCATTTCAGCTTCCTGCTTCGAGACAACAAATTATTGTTTGTCTACAATCTGTTGCTGTATCTAGGGGTTGTATATGTTTATATACAATGGTTAGATTGACACTGACAACACTTAAATTAAATACAATGTTCCCTACCGAGTCTATTAAGTAATTAATTATAAACTTGTTATTTACCTGACATGTTCAATCACCAATGGCTACATTGATATATCTTTCTTTCACAGGCCACCCAAGCCAGTGAACAGAACCGCTCAGCGCCTGTCCTCGAATACATCCAGCCTGACTACGTGCTTTGTGCTCGCAGCCCACTGACTCAATGAACTCTTGATAAAATAACTGATGAGATTCCAGCCTAGAGCTCTGACCATTCAAGACAAAATCAATTTCGGCCAGAAGTTGAGGTTGTGTGAATGTAACCGTTTGCATTCTGAAGTTACAAACTAACGTTAGCTGTATTCATCAGTGTTTGCTGTGGTAGACATAGCTCATCAACGTACTGCACCCAGGAAGCGTTTCTGTAGAAGTGTGCGAAGACTACCATATCGATAGACGGAAGCAGAGAATGCTTAGATTCTTGTAAAGAAGTCCTGAAATAGAATAGAACGTCTTTCAACTCGACTCACTAGACATTTGAGTGCTTACGGTGAATGAAAACGCCGATCATGTGTGGTGGGTGCTGTCAGAAGGCAAAGGTTAGTCATTTATAAACTTCTTATTATAATTATTATTTCTTCTTCTTCTTCTTTTTCTTCTTCTTCTTCTTCTTCTTCTTCTTCTTCTTCTTCTTCTTCTTCTTCTTCTTTTTCTTCTTCTTCTTCTTCTTCTTCTTCTTCTTCTTCTTCTTCACCATTCTTCTTCTTCTTCTTCTTCTTCTTCTTCTTCTTCTTCTTCACCATTCTTCTTCTGCCGCTGCTGCTGTTTATTCTGTTTCTTCTTCTTCACCATTCTTCTTCTGCCTCTTCTGCCATTTCTTCTTCTCATGCTTCTGCATATATTTCTATTTATTCTCCTCTTCTTTCTCTCCTGTACCTACTCCCATCTCCCACACACTTTGTTCCCTCTTCTGGATCACCTCCTACGTTCAAGACAAGTATTCACTTTAGCTACACGCTTATTCCATTAAAAACGGCTGTAACTCACAGCCGTGTCAGTTAAAAGAAAAAAATATCTATCACCATATTAAAACTGAAAATAATATTTATTATCAGTTCTAGGAGTTTCAGGCAAAAATGTTTCCATGGCTTGCAGCACAGATGATTATCTAGCCAACGGGATGCATCTGTCATAAAATATTTTTGATATCATGAATGAGTGCCAGTTTGCATGCTGGTGTTCTGCTTTCCAGTAACATATCCTCTCAATGGCGTGTGTATTTATTTCTCTGTTAGCAACCTGGTTATGCAGTTATCTAGCAGCCGATGAAACATGACATCGCTGTTGACACTGTAAGCCTTTAGTCAGCAGAAATAAATGGTGATAACGGATAAACACTTTAAGCTAGTTAGGTTGTGAAAAGCAACAACTGTTTTCTTTAAACATCCACCTACCTTTGAGGATCAGTGTAAATATATGTAATTCTGGCTTATAAATGGAGGACCTATCTGAATCTCTAATGTATTGAAGCCTGCCGAGGACTACAAATGTGAAGAATGCGAGATTGCAAGAGTATACCAGCAATTCCCCATGACAAATGTAGACAATCAGCACCCACCTCTTTCACACCCAGACTGGAGATGTTCATCAGTAAGTTCGAAATAAGTATTGTTTGCGTGCCGGGATGTAAAAGTCATGAGTAATCCATGATTGCAGTATTCGTGCAAGAGTGAACAAGTCAATACTATGTGGCTCTCAACCAGCCAACTAACCAACCAACAAAGTAATTATCTATTCAACCACCCATCCAACCAAATGGATAAGAACGCGTGGTCTTAAAAATCAGATGTGCTGGTGCCAAGGTAAAGAGTTCAACCCCTATACCGGACAGTTGGACTAAAATGTTGACCTATGGTCCTTGACTTTGAGATGTAAATTATGGTCCTTGACTTTGGGATGTAAATTACAAGTACATCTGAAGTCACAGTGGGTTCGCTTGATGGCCAGGAACACTGTTAATATGAAAAGCTAATCCACACGCAAAATTCAGTCCAGCACTACTAGAAGTAGTGTGTAGGGACTGCACTTGAATGCAAAGCAAGCGAGCACTAAACAAAACAAAAACAACCAACCAGCTTATAAACCGACCAATTAATTGACTGACCAACCAATCAAGCAACCAAGCAACCAACCGACCAATTAATTGACTGACCAACCAATCAAGCAACCAACCGACCAATTAATTGACTGACCTACCAATCAAGCAACTAAGCAACCGTCCGACCAACCAACCAACCAAAAGCCAACCGACCAAACATGAGCGGTTCTGTGTGGAC
This sequence comes from Cepaea nemoralis, assembly GCA_014155875.1. NCBI lineage: Eukaryota > Metazoa > Mollusca > Gastropoda > Stylommatophora > Helicidae > Cepaea > Cepaea nemoralis. The sequence continues at coordinate 279,081 of JACEFZ010024425.1, read as the reverse complement.
AAAACGTTAGTTGTTTTTTTTCCTTTGTTATACACACATGTGGACGATATGCAGCGCATCTTTCATCAATCAGTTTGGAACGTAATGATTACCTCACGCCATTTGTTGGAGAACTACCCTATCTTTGTGGTCTGTGGATTATCTGTGTCATCTGCTCAAGAGAAGCAGTAAGCGTGCAACAAGCACGCCACAAACCCATCAAACAGAAGCAATATATCAATCCCACCCCGTTCATTGGCTCAGAGGAGGTCAGCAAGGCAGAGTGGATAAGAGCACACGCTCTTAAACTTCCAGTATGTTGATGCCGAGGTAGTGAGTTCAACTCCTACATCGGTCAGTTAGACTAAAATGTCGACTTCTGGTCTTTGAATTGGGGACGTAAATTATAAATACCCCAGAAGTCGGAATGGGTTTACCTGATGGCGAGGGACACTGGTAAAAGGAAAAGCTATTTCACACTCAAAAACTAGTCCAGTGCACTAGAAGTATGGATTACACTTGAGTTTAAATACAACGACTGCAAACAACAGTGACACATCATCAGAAATAAATTCATAGTTATTGACTGACACTCATATAAGTAGAGGGATGAAGAAGAGATTAGAGGGTTCACTAGATAATATAAACAGAAGCTATACGGGTGTTTGGAAATAACATTAAAATTATCTATAAAATGCATTTATTCTTAGTAATAATGTCATAGTGGCTAGTGCAGTGGGTTTATCCACACTGGCTCGATACCTTGTTGAGGTGGAATTCTTGTCATTCTTAATTCGAGCCTAGAGTTGACCATCATTGCACAACTTGTGCTAGATATAAGCAGGAAAGAACAGGGGACGAGGATAGCGATATTTTATCAACTGCTTGTGTACCGAATTAAAAAACCGCCTTTTAAGAATTTTAAGAAGCTTATTTTCTGTGAGTGACTGTCGAGTCATGCATGATTGGTCTTAATCGTTTGAAAATCAATGCTTTAGATTGACTGACTAATATAATTGCAAGACTTGCCAACACATAGATTACAACACGTGACCTGTAGAATGGTGTAACTTAATGTCATATATTCTACTTAATCTAGACTTGCCGAGTCTCAACTATTAAAGCAAGTCTAAGTCCAGTTTGGCATAATTAGGTCCATTATCGAGCCATTTCAAGCCGTGTCTCGCTTACTAAAAGTTACATATCATATTTTTTTTGTGTGCATATCTTTCTTACAGGACATCGCAGTCAACACCGGCATTTCTGCCGCTGATCTCTTGGCAAGTTTACTTTCAGTAGTTTGCCATTGCTTTCTGAACGACCGGCACCGATACCAACGCAAAACCAACGAAACGCGGTCTGCTGCCAAATCGCGCGCAGCTGTGTTTCGAACGCGGGTATACGGGATTACGAGCCATGTCCGTAAACCCTTCGCACGGAGAACGGCACATATCGTAATAAATAAGTAAAACGTGAAGGGCCCTTTTAAACAGCTTACGGCGCGTGGGGCACATGATGCGAGATCCATACTTGTCTAGACCAGCTTGACCAGTCGCCACACAGTGGCTGATGTGGTCATATTTGTCTAGACCAGCTTGACCAGTCGCCACACAGTGGCTGATGTGGTCATATTTGTCTAGACTAGCTTGACCAGTGGCCACTCAGTGGCTGATGTGGTCATATTTGTCTACACCAGCTTGACCAGTGGCCACTCAGTGGCTGATGTGGTCAGTATCACACCAGCAGCCTTTATTTTCCAAGGCATTTTCAGGTACCCATTTTAGACCGGGTCGACCTGGGAGCTGAAGTCAATGTCTAACATTCAAATCTGTCACGATGAGGCTCGAACCCAAAATACCATAATATATGTGAAGACCTAAAACGAATATCATCTGCCCTTGTATTAATACTGGATACAGATCAGGTGAAGACGAGCCATGGTGTTGGCATTAAGGACATATATTTGGGATAATTCATGCCCTTTATGTACATTAGGTTTCTGATAGTTGCCTGCCAAAGTTTACACAGCTTTCAGCATTCTGGAATCATTTAGTTTGTTGCGCATTCCTAGGTCATAACAAGCCGCGTGATTCCGTCTGGAGAATCGACCTCTGACGCTTGTCGTCTCACGATCTCCAGGGTTATTATTATAATAGCCACATGTGCTTATCTGCAGACACACAAAGGCTGCCTGCATGTACACAAACCCAGCAGGAAAGCTGGCATCAGCCGCGCCGTTACAACAAAGACATCTCTCCACGCCAAAGAGAAACTGGCATTAATTGTCAATATCATGAGCAAACACGGCAACAGAAGCAGAATACTTAATCACATTTCATCTCTTCATATGAGAAGTCAGCGTGGCCGAATGGATAAGAGGACTCGTTCTTAAACATCCGGTGTGTTGATGTCGAGGTAGCTATTTCAGCGCCAACACCGGTCAGTTGGATTGAAATATTCACTTCTCGCCCTTGACTTGGGGACGTAAATTACAAGTACCTCCGAAGTCAAAATTGGCTCACCTGAAGGCGAGGGACATTCGTAATAGGGAAAGCTAATCCACCAGCAAAATGTAGCCCATTTCTTTTAGAAGCAGCGTGGATGGATTACGTTTGAGTTCAAAGCGAGCGAGTTAAAAAAAGAAAAGACAATCTCTTCTATTTTGGTAGTGAATAATACTTCATTAAACGCATGTCATATAGGTCTCAGGTCTCAGATCTGGATGTTTGACCTATCAGAATTACAACTTGACGTGGGTGAACCTGCCAGTACTATACCCGGTCATGTTTGAGTGGAGCAGTAACGCAAGTTTCACACATGGACAACACTGGTCTGAGGTCACATGACTCACTCATCTTTCTGCGACTCCTTTTCTCTTGTCTTCTTTCTTTCATCTCCCAGTGGATCACTAGTTCTCAGCCAACCAACTTTGCGATCTACCCCAGGTTCATTTTCTAGGCCTCTGTTCTGTAGTTTGCCATTGATTTCTGAACGAGATGTCAACATTTTAAGCCCCGTTTAATGCTGTTGTTGGGGTTGTACACCCCCCCCCCCCAACCTCACCAACAGCGCACCGGAAGTGTAAGATCGAACTTTCTTATCCTTTCATTCACATCGATGCCTCAGCCCTCTTTTAGTAATAATAATAATTATCATACTAAGAAGAAGAAGACAACTAAATGGAAAGAGGACGACGAGGAAGTGGAGAAGGAGGATTAGGGAAGAAGATTGGGGGTGTGGGATGGAATAGGAGGAAAAACACAAAAATCACAATTATAATTTTGTTACAATCAAAATAATATTCTAACATACCCGGGGAAATTTGTATTCCCTATCTTTTACACTCATGTTGCTGTCAATGTAATCTTCGCTCTTGTATTTTTGTTCAAACTGTCTGTGCAGTAAGCTCACGGAATAGCCCCTGGCAGCAGGCACTCACAGATTCAACAGCTTGTCATGAAAGCGTATATGTTCTTTGTAATTCTGACTGAACGTCAAAATGGACTGAAAAATACAGAAGAGATAAAAGAAAATGTACACCTTTTGGCACTTATCTGATAAACAACTGATAGAGATATCAGCGCCGTTTATTTTTTATAAAAGCTCCATTATCCTCAGGTGATAGGCCAGAGAATATTATGAATAGTCTTTGTGTCTGCGATGAGATAGCAGACGGGAGGAGAGGTGCCATCAGACTCAGCTCTGTATTCCTTTATGTGTAAGATGTTGGAGCGATAAGCAACGAAGTCTCCCATTGCAGGAATAATCTCATTCACATCGTTTGGAGATCTACTGGATGCACCATTTTCTTCGCGGGTTGTTTTCGTGGTTCTGCAGCCGTGCCCATGTGGAGATAAGAGGGGCGGATAGAAACGTACAGGCTGGCCAGATTTGTAGCTCACGCTGAGCTAATGAAATCTTCATTATGTTTTATTTGTGCACCTGCCAGGAGTTCTCATTCCTAGCCATAGCCTTATATGTAGTAAATTATTTTATAGTTTCTGGAAGTGAAGATAATGATTCCCAGCAAACTTAAATTGGTGTCACAAATGTGATACCGGTGCAAAATTATCATTAAGAAAATTGAAGAAAAATAAACAGTTCTAGAAAACGCAATAATTGACATGTCGAACAGGACAGAAAGATTCATTAAATTTAACCCGCTGACTCCCAAAATTATGTGCACCGCTAATGGTAGTAGGATATGCATAGGAAACATTCGAGCATCGTCCAGTAAGTATCCGGACTAATGTAATTTCTAGATAATCATGGAAATGGATCGAGACTACCTGTACTATTTTTCAACGCAGACACCTGCCTCTGCAACACATTTTCCCCCATTGAGCTACAAGCTTCTGTATCCCGGCAGCATAAAATTCTTTCGGCTGGTCCTTGAGCCATTGGAGAATTGCCTGACGCACTTCGTCAACCATGCCAAAATTTTTTCCTCCGAGATGCTGTTTCGGAGGGCCAGGAGAGGAAATGAAAATCACTCGAAGTAAGATGAGTGTGGCAGTTCCTGCCAATGCAATTGGTCAATAATTGCCGTAGTCTTGGCGGTTGTATCGGGTCTCGCGTTGTCGTGTTTAAGCATGACATCTTTACTGGACAGTCCTACACGTTTATGGAATTTTATTAGAAATAGCGAAGAGAATTACTCGGCATTTATAGTTTCTCCCCGTTTCAAGAAATCACAAACACAATATCCCCAGTAACTCCCCAATCGCCTAAAACAACCTTTACGACACTGAATGGTTTCACTGGTACTTAAACTTTTCGTTTGACCTTCACGGGGCTCATCTTCGATGGATTCATGACCTTCAAGAAAGTGTGTATACCATTCAATCACTGATGAACGTATTACAGTCTGTTCTTCGAAACACGTGACAGTCAATGATGAATTTCAGCGGGGTTTGAACCTTCTTGTACCAAACATTTAATCATAACACGCTGTTCCTGCACTGGAGTTACCTAGTGCGACACCATTTTGAAACCAAAAGAAAGGCAAAGCACGGGAAAACTGCTGAAACTTGCTTATTCCACCACCAAGTGTCAGATGTATACTGTTCACTTTGGTACTAAACTTAATTCTCTTCGTCTTTGAGTTATCCTGATAAAATCCAGATACTTACTAGACTAGCCTCGTACGTGTTCGCACTTATCCTATAACATCCAAATATCAACATGCATACACCCCCCCCCCCCCCAAAAAAAAAGCAAATAGATGCTTCATCTGCATCATCGCTGTGTTAACAGTCCCAAACATGGACAGTGCTAGAAGTGCGCAGACGTAAATTCGTGGCATGAAGTTGAGACGCGTAAGAAGCGCAATTGGAAAAACAAGGAGACATAGAAAGACAAATGAGAAACTTAGAACAAGCGTAGGGATAAAGCCAATACTTTATAGAACACCAAAGAATTAAATGGTACGGACATTAAGCTAGAATGAAACAAGACCAACCAGCGGCTAGAACGTTTCACGAGAACCACCGAGATATAAAGCGAGAGGACGGCCCAAGTAGAGTTGCTGGGTATGGTAAAACACGTTAAAGAAATCATACATGACATTAGCAAAAAGCAACAAAACAAGCGAAAAACAGAAAATTACTTCCATCTTCTCACTGCGACGCTTCAAGGCAAAAGGAGAAGAACAGAAGAAGTTAAAAAATACTATCTACGTTGTTTCTTTTACTACAGCTCCTAATCTCCACCGGGTGTGGTGGATTTTATGGCCTTGGATGTATGATGTATACACACGAACATTGCGAGGTTAAAGACTGGAGGTTACAGAAGTAATCCGAATGTAGGCAATAACCCTGCACATCTCATAACTGCCGACAGGAGTATTAGAGCTCTTTCATGGAGACGCTACAGCTGAGAAGTAGTGGCAAACATAATTAAACCAAGCGTCCTGTCCGGTGGTCAGTTTCCAATCCCCATTTAGATGGGATGGTTTAAATTGGCCTGGGCTACGGGGTCGACCCAGTCTGCAATTCTCCTTCTTCTCCCCCCCCCCCAATTCCCCAGTGGAGCATGAGCCCTTACCCACCTCATTCCAAGCCCCCCCCCCCCCCGTATCTTTAGCAACCCCATGCAGCTCTGTCCGTGTTCCTCCCATATTGTCCATTCCTGTGTCTACTTCACTTCTCCGCCAGTTTTGAGAACTTCCTCTCTTTCTGTTGTCATGTGGGTTCCAGACTAAAGCTTTGTTTTACTCACTCTATTCTGGGTTTTCTTAATATATGGCCTACCCAGCGCCAGTGTCTTTTCTTCATCTCTTGGTTCATTGGTATTTGTCTAGTTCTCCATATTGTGTGATTTTGTCTTACCATTTTATTCCTTCGATTTTGCGCAGGCTCCATTTAGTGAATGTTTATAGATGTGTATGTAATCTTTACCTTGTTCTCCATGTTTCTGATCATACAGTAGCACTGATTTAACGTTAGAATTGAATACTCTAAGTTTGCGGCTAAGTTTAATATCTTTTGACTTCCATAAATGTTCTAGTGTTATAACATCTCCTCCAGCCTTCTGTATTCTTAGTCTAATATCCTCATCTGTTCCACTTCCTATGTGTATATATCTACCAAAGTAGGTGTATGATTGTGTCTTTTAAAGTGAGGTTTCCCCAAGAGATATCAGGTTATCTTTTGCTTGATTTATTCTGTGTCTTTCCTCTATGAATTTTAAAACCTAGTTGGTGTAACTTCCTATCTAGTGTTGTTACACGCGCCTACAATTGGCTCGAGGAGATGGCATGGAAAGCAAAGGGTGGTGGTTCTATTCTGACAGCACCCATAGAATGGCGACTGGTCTGTAAAGACATAGGGCTGGCACCACGTACGCGAGACCCGTGGGAGCGTAGTGGCTAGACGCTTTCCTGCCGGACCGGTGGGCATGGGTTTGAGTCTGCTTCGAGGCGGATGTTTACAATTGACCTGGCCTGCCAGGTTGAGGCAGTCAAGAGTGGGTACAAGAGATGTCTGGGGAGGTGAAGACGAGATAGGTGATGTTGATCATATCACACCAGCATTGCCGACTGGTCTATTAAAATATGGATCCAGCAACATGTGGCAACACAGTCTTCAGATGTGTTAAAGTGTCATTCGCATATTTTACCACTCTACCATATCCACAATACGTAACAAGGTGTGTGAAAGTGTCCTACGTGTACTTTACTACTTTACCATATCCACAATACGTAGCATGATGTGTGAAAGTGTCCTTCTTTATTGTTATTCTATTTCACACTTCAAACAGCACATTACTGGCGTTTGCTTTATCTTCAATTTTGGGTATAACGAGTACACATGTTCTCCATACCTCTACTTTTTTTTTTATATTAGCACCCCCAGTAATTAGCCTAGTTTTATAATAAAGCCGAACCCTGACAGCTGACTCGTCTGTGAATCTGTGTCAGTGAACTCGTCTGTGAATCTGTGTCAGTGAACTCATTCAAATGTTGACACGGTCAGAAACGTCAGAGAAAAACTTGGATGTCCCTTCGTAAATATGCAATTTAGTTTATCCGAAGAATGTAAAGATATGTTTCTATGCTATTGTATGCTCATAATTTGATTAACTTTTAAACTGTAATTTTTATTATCGATTTACCTATTTCTTGGTTGTTTTCGGAATCTCTAAGCTGATAACCAAACGGAAATGAATTTACAATAATGTTATCTGTGCATATTCCTTACTTTTTGGTGTCCCCTTTCATTAACAGATTCGTTTCTTGTCAGAAAGTGGGACACGTAAGATTGTCATCATTATCATCATGTCGTGTCCAGAAATGTGGTCTAAGAGATCGCATCTTGTCCCAAATTTCAGTCATTGGTTTTTGGATCAAGTCTGGTGATAATATTCCCCATGCCATTCTCTTAGACCATCGTGCATCATTCCTTTATGTTTGCCTCTGCCAAATCTACTGCTGAACTTACCTGCCTCCACTATGTTCCCCAATGCCTCTCTTCTCACCATCTGACCAAAGAACAGTTTTTAATACTTATATATTACGTTCTACTTTCATTAGCCCCTTCCAGTCAATCGTTAGTCACTCTGGCAGTCCAAAGTATGCCCAGCTTTTCTCTCAGAAACAGCCATCCTCTGCTGCCTCCAACCTGTTCCTAATTTGTTCGCTCACATCCCAAGATTCGCTGTCATACAGCAGATCAGATTCCGTATACCAGTCAACTTTCTTCCTGACATTTCAAATGAAAGTGATTTATTACATTAGATACCTTGTTTTGCGCTCGCTTTGAACTCAAGAGTAGTCCATACAAAATACTTCTAGAAGTACTGGACTCAATGTTCCCTGAAGATTATCTTTCCCTATTACTAGTGCGAACCCACTCCGACTTCAGAGATACTTGTAATTTACGTTTCCCGAGTCAAGGACGAGAAGTCAACAAATCCAGCTGTTCTGTGTAGTGGCTGAACCCCTTTTCTTCTTCCGAAATGCAGTTTTTGCTTTGGCCTATTCTACTCCTAATCTCTTGCCACGCATCTTCACACATTATGACCCTATTCTCTTCCCGTTTCCTCTTATTTCATTATTGTATATGATAGATTAATATACTTAACTCATGTACAACATTTGCCATGACATTATATGTACGTGTTTGTGTGTTACAGGACGCGAAGGACGAGAAAGGGTTACTGACCAACCCTAGACGAAACCGGGGATGTACCGACATCATGGTCTTTCTCATATTCGTCTTTTTCCTCTGTGGAATGGTAAGTGTTGATAACACAATGTATTTACTGTTTGTGGTGTTTTGTTCTAGCATATATTACTGTTTATGATGTTTAATGCATGAGGTGTATTTAGTGGTCGTTATTGTGTTGTTGTTGGTTTGTTTTGTTTTTTTCTGTTCGCTCTTTTGTCTGCTTTTTTTGTTCGCTCTTTTGTTGTTCCATGTTTGTTGAACACAAGCGTAGTCCATTCACATGCTTCTACTTCTCGTACACTGGATTTGTTTGTTAGCTCTCCCCCTTACTAGTGTCCCTCGCCACCTGGTGAACCCACTCCTACTTCAGAGGTTGAATTCACGCTTCCCGGGAAGGTTAATCCGGTCAACAAATGACCGCAGAAGTCGGATGTGTCGGCCTAGCGGTGCAGGAACGCAGCTCTGCTGTAAACAGGCACAACGCAATCACGTCCGAAATTTAAAAAAACTCCGGATGAACGCAGAAGAAGAAGAAGAAGAAGAAGAAGAAGAAGAAGAAGAAGAAGAAGAAGAAGAAGAAGAAGACGAAGAAGAACTCACGCTGAACTCATTGTTGTTGTTGTCGTCGTCGTTGTTGTTGTTGTTGTCGTCGTTGTTGTTGTTGTTGTTGTTGTTGTTGTTGTTGTTGTTGTTGTTGGTGGTGGTGGTGGTGGTGGTGGTGGTGGTGGTGGTGGTGGTTCTGTTGATATGCCGGAGCTGTGGCGAAGGGATTACGAAAGCAGTTCGCAATCCCGCATACCGCGTTAGAAATACAGCTGCGGGAAATTTGGAAACAGATCGCCTTGTGTTGGTTTTCACACATTGCTGATGAAAAAAATGGCAAACTACTTAAAGAAAACTTGCCAAGAAATCACAAAAAGCCAAAAAAATGATGGGGCTGACTGCGACGTCATGTAAAGGATATGCATCTAACATGTGTATATGTTTGCATACTTTACATGTATAATTCTCTTAATATCTTATGTGCCTTCAGGGTAGTGGAAGCAGTTTCACAATCCTGACCTGCCTGGTTCAACGTCACTCACTCGCAGGCGAGTTGAGAGCAGGCCGCTTTGCGTTGATTTTCACAAAGATTGAACGTCAGCTCTTCAGAAAGCACTGACAAACTTAAAAGTTAATGTTAGTTGCATATCCTTTACAGAACGGAGGAGACAACTCCGGTTTTTTTATTTTTTTTTTATCTCCTGGCAAGTTTACGTTCGGTAGTTTGCCATTGCTTTCTGAACGACCGGCACCCATACCATTTCATAAAAAATGTACACAACCAACGCAAGGTGGTCTTCTGCGAAATCACCCGCAGCAATGTTTCGAATGTTGTATGCGGGATATCGAACGGCGTCCGTAACGGCCTTCGTCACGGAGCAGGCTGATGGCAAACTACTGAACGTAAAATTGCCGAAAAAGTTACAGTCAATAAATGCGTGGGTTGATTGTGACGTCCTGTAAACGACATGCAGTTAACTTTGCAACTTTATATTGTAAAGAGTGTTCGTGTTTTAACACCAGGGTAGTATTTTTACACTGTGAATGGCAAGATACTGAACGTAAAATAGTCCAGAAAATCAACCTGTAGTTGATCGTCACGTCCTGCAGAGGACATGCCACATCTGTGATGTTTCATGCTCGTTAAATTCAATGTTTGTGAAGTAGCTGGGCTGTTTTATTTTTTACAGCCCTGCATATAAATCACACATCTGTTGAAGTGGTTGCCTGTTTTATGAGCGTGAAATAGATGTTTTTAGTGTGTATATGTTTCTCGCACTCGAAAACAAAACCGTTTCTGTTCTTGCATTTTCTCGCTTATGTAATAAAGCCGTTTTTTAATACTGTTCATCATCCAACGTAAATAAAAATTTTCGTAGCACGTTTTTGGTTTTCTCAAACAATCGGTTTGTGTGTTTTAAAATATACTAAACATTACAATTTCTACCATTTTTAGGCAGCCAAGTTAACGGTGTGGCTATGTATCTTGCCTGCCTGTCAGTCGGGTTAAAGTGGTGGCTAGTTCTCTTGCCTGCCTGTCAGTCGGGTTAAAGTGGTGGCTAGTTCTCTTGCCTGCCTGTCAGTCGGGTTAAAGTGGTGGCTAGTTCTCTTGCCTGCCTGTCAGTCGGGTTAAAGTGGTGGCTAGTTCTCTTGCCTGCCTGTCAGTCGGGTTAAAGTGGTGGCTAGTTCTCTTGCCTGCCTGTCAGTCGGGTTAAAGTGGTGGCTAGTTCTCTTGCCTGCCTGTCAGTCGGGTTAAAGTGGTGGCTAGTTCTCTTGCCTGCCTGTCAGTCGGGTTAAAGTGGTGGCTAGTTCTCTTGCCTGCCTGTCAGTCGGGTTAAAGTGGTGGCTAGTTCTCTTGCCTGCCTGTCAGTCGGGTTAAAGTGGTGGCTAGTTCTCTTGCCTGCCTGTCAGTCGGGTTAAAGTGGTGGCTAGTTCTCTTGCCTGCCTGTCAGTCGGGTTAAGTGGTGGCTAGTTCTCTTGCCTGCCTGTCAGTCGGGTTAAAGTGGTGGCTAGTTCTCTTGCCTGCCTGTCAGTCGGGTTAAAGTGGTGGCTAGTTCTCTTGCCTGCCTGTCAGTCGGGTTAAAGTGGTGGCTAGTTCTCTTGCCTGCCTGTCAGTCGGGTTAAAGTGGTGGCTAGTTCTCTTGCCTGCCTGTCAGTCGGGTTAAAGTGGTGGCTAGTTCTCTTGCCTGCCTGTCAGTCGGGTTAAAGTGGTGGCTAGTTCTCTTGCCTGCCTGTCAGTCGGGTTAAAGTGGTGGCTAGTTCTCTTGCCTGCCTGTCAGTCGGGTTAAAGTGGTGGCTAGTTCTCTTGCCTGCCTGTCAGTCGGGTTAAAGTGGTGGCTAGTTCTCTTGCCTGCCTGTCAGTCGGATTAAAGTGATGGCTAGTTCTCTTGCCTGCCTGTCAGTCTGGTTAAAGTGGTGGCTAGTTCTCTTGCCTGCCTGTCAATCGGGTTAAAGTGGTGGCTAGTTCTCTTGCCTGCCTGTCAGTCTGGTTAAAGTGGTGGCTAGTTCTCTTGCCTGCCTGCCGGCTGGGTTAAAGTGGTGGTTAGGTATCTTGCCTACCTCTTGGCCGGGTTAAAGTTGTGGCTAGGTAGCTTGTCTGTCCGCCGGGTTAAAGTGGTGGCTAAGTATCTTGCCTGCCTGCCTGCCGGCTGGGTTAAAATGGTGGTTAGGTATCTTGCCTACCTGTAGGCCGGGTTAAAGTTGTGGATAGGTAACTTGTCTGTCTGTCCGCCGGGTTAAAGTGGTGGCTAAATATCTTGCCTGCCTGCCGGCCGGGTTAAAATGGTGGTTAGGTATCTTGCCTACCTCTTGGCCGGGTTAATGTGGTGGCCGGGTTAATGTGGTGGCCGGGTTAAAGTGGTGGCCGGGTTAATGTGGTGGCCGGGTTAATGTGGTGGCTAGGTATCTTGCCTACCTGTAGGCCGGGTTAAAGTTGTGGCTAGGTAGCTTGTCTGTCTGTCCGCCCGGGTTAAAGTGGTGGCTAAGTATCTTGCCTACCTGCAGGACGGTTTGACGTTGTGGCTAGGTCTCTTGCCTACCTGCCTGCCGGGTTAACGTGGTGGCTAAGTGTCTCGCTTACCTGCTGGCCGGGTTAACGTGGTGGTTAGATCTCTTGTCTGCCTGCAGGCCTGGTTTACGTGGTGGCTAGGTACCTTACCTGCCTGTCGACTGAGTTACCGTGGTGGCTAGGAACCTTGCCTGCCTGTCAGTCGGGTTAACGTGGTGGCTAAGTATCTCGCTTACCTGCTGGCCGGGTTAACGTGGTGGTTAGATCTCTTGTCTGCCTGCAGGCCGGGTTTACGTGGTGGCTAGGTACCTTACCTGCCTGTCGACTGAGTTACCGTGGTGGCTAGGTACCTTGCCTGCCTGTCGACTGAGTTACCGTGGTGGCTAGGTACCTTGCCTACCTGCCTGCCGGGTTAATGTGGTGGCTAAGTATCTCGCTTACCTGCTGGCCGGGTTAACGTGGTGGTTAGATCTCTTGTCTGCCTGCAGGCCGGGTTTACGTGGTGGCTAGGTACCTTACCTGCCTGTCGACTGAGTTACCGTGGTGGCTAGGTACCTTGCCTGCCTGTCGGCCGAGTTAACGTTGTGGCTAAGTCTCTTGCCGGCCTGTCGGCATAGTTAAAGTGGTGGCTAGATCTCTTACCAGCCGGCAGGCCTGGGTGTAATATGTTCAAATCACCCTCGAGGCGGGAATTTTTTTCTTTTTTTTCTTCTTTGTAATTGATCTTGGCTGCCAGGCCAACCCAGCCTAAAATGGAAACCAGGAAATACTTTGTGAAGTTAACATAGCTCGGAGTGATAGTCACCTTGTGAAGTTAACATGGCTCGGAGTGATATTCACCGCATCACCCATCGACTGCCCCGAGAAGCACTGGGATTATGGTGCTAGTTCCATTATCTATCACTACTAGATGGGCAGCTTGGTCAATATCAAGCCGATTGCCTTTACTTCCCATTCATTTCTGGTTGGGTCGACCTGTGAGCACACGTCAATTTGTTTTCATCCACACTGATGGGAACTGGAGCAAGTAACCTCCATATCGGTAGGCAAGAGCACTGCTAGCCATTGGGCTAGTCCAGCATCTGTGAGAAAATGTTACTTAATAAAGATTTAATATGGTGGGCTAATGAATTTTAGTGTGCGAATAAATGTACTGTCTATCTATATGTATGTGGGGAGCCGCGGTGGCGCAGTGGCTAGACGCCCGGCTGGTCGTGGGCTAGAATACGCATAGAGCTGATTTCTTAAATTTAATCAAGGCTGCCAGGTCGACCCAGCCTAAATTGAGCACTAGGAAATGTACTGGGAAGTAAAGGCGGGCGACGTGACGGCGACCACATCACCCGCTGATTACCAATTGATCTGTAAAAGCTCCGGTCAAACATCACGAGCCGAATGAAAGCTTGATGCGTGTAAACTGGTCCTTTTACGTAACTAAGTGTATGAGCAGATTAGTGTTTACTTGTATGTAAGTGTATGAGCAGATTCCTGTTTACTTGTATGTAAGTGTATGATCAGATTCCTGTATACTTGTATGTAAGTGTATGAGCAGATTCGTGAAGTGTATGAGCAGATTCGTGAAGTGTATGAGCAGATTCGTGTTTAATTGTATGTAAGTGTATGAGCAGATTCGTGTTTACTTGTATGTAAGTGTATGAGCAGATTCGTGAAGTGTATGAGCAGATTCGTGTTTAATTGTATGTAAGTGTATGAGCAGATTCGTGTTTACTTGTATGTAAGTCTATGAGCAGATTCGTGAAGTGTATGAGCAGATTTGTGATTTACTTGTATGTAAGTGTATGAGCAGATTCGTGATTTACTTGTATGTAAGTGTATGAGCAGATTCGTGTTTACTTGTATGTAAGTGTATGAGCAGATTCCTGTTTACTTGTATGTAAGTGTATGAGCAGATTTATGATTTACTTGTATGTAAGTGTATGAGCAGATTCGTGAAGTGTATGAGCAGATTCGTGAAGTGTATGAGCAGATTTGTGATTTACTTGATGTAAGTGTATGAGCAGATTCGTGTTTACTTGTATGTAAGTGTATGAGCAGATTCGTGTTTACTTGTATGTAAGTGTATGAGCAGATTCGTGAAGTGTATGAGCAGATTTGTGATTTACTTGTATGTAAGTGTATGAGCAGATTTGTGATTTACTTGTATGTAAGTGTATGAGCAGATTAGTGGTTACTTGTATGTAAGTGTATGAGCAGATTCCTGTTTATTTGTATGTTAGACTATGAGCAGATTCGTGTTTACTTGTATGTAAGTGTATGAGCAGATTCGTGTTTACTTGTATGTAAGTGTATGAGCAGATTCGTGTTTACTTGTATGTAAGTGTATGAGCAGATTCGTGAAGTGTATGAGCAGATTCGTGATTTACTTCGTGAAGTGTATGAGCAGATTCCTGTTTATTTGTATGTTAGACTATGAGCACATTCGTGTTTACTTGTATGTAAGTGTATGAGCAAATTCGTGTTTACTTGTATGTAAGTGTATGAGCAGATTCGTGTTTACTTGTATGTAAGTGTATGAGCAGATTCGTGAAGTGTATGAGCAGATTCGTGATATACTTGTATGAAAGTGTATGAGCAGTTCGTGTATACTTGTATGTAAGTGTATGAGCAGATTCGTGATTTACTTGTATGTAAGTGTATGAGCAGATTTATGTTTATTTGTACGTTAGACTATGAGCAGATTCGTATTTACTTGTATGTAAGTGTATGAGTAGATTCGTAATTTACTTGGTGTAAGTGTATGAGTAGATTTGTGTTTACTTGTATGTAAGTGTATGAGCAGATTCGTGATTTACTTGTATGTAAGTGTATGAGCAGATTCGTGAAGTGTATGAGCAGGTTCGTGATTTAATTGTATGTAAGTGTATGAGTAGATTCGTGTTTACTGTTTGTCTATATGTGTATGGACGCCATATTCCCTGAATGAGTGCGGACATGTTCACGGCTGGTCCCTTGTACCTTAATGTGTGTGACAGCACGTAGAATCTATCCGATCCCAGGTTTAGTGTCTTCTGCCTGCTGGCCGTGCCTTGAAATTGTATCGATCTGTTTTTCAGGTTCTGCAACGTGGCGCGGATTAGAATCCTACTCCCTCGCTACTTCAGCTGTCCTTCCCTTTCTCTTCTGACTGGCAAGACGAACGTATTCTTCTGCTCAGCCATTTCTAACCGGCTCAGAATGTCCTTGTACAGGCATGCTAATCAGGCTCAATGATCGCTCTCATTTTCGCCGTAAGGCTGAACTTTTATATTGCCATCTGTGGGAGGATTTTCGTATGCGGATGAGTTACTTACCGTTTTCGAATATGTAATAATGTGTGTGAAAGATTGAGCAGGAAGAGGTGGAGAGAATATTGGTGAGCTAAAGATATGGAGTAAGAGAAAGACAGCTATTGGGGGTGTGGTTTTGACATCTGAATTTACAGTTAAGAAGCACGTTGGTTCTGATCGGGATTGTCGTACATAGCAGCGTGTTTCTTTATATCCTAACATGAAAGTAAAATTTGCTGTTGATTTTACGGGCATGTTATAAAATTGTATAAAACTAGGAAATTCTGTAATAACATAAGAGAAGTAACGGGTGCAGCAGAATATAAAACTACAAAATAAAAACAATTAGGTATGTATAACTCCTGCGAAAACGTTTGTGTCTCTTACCTCTCACTTGTTTGCAAGAGTTACACATAACTAACTGTTTTAGTTTTGTACTGTAATTGTATAAACATACATATATTAGAAACACCATCTACTGAACACATTAAACTGTGGTCATTGAAAGTAGCAGGTAATTTAGTCTAAACTGCTGCTAACAGCTGCAAGTATCGCTTTAAAAAGCCTATATGTATTTCAATTTCTATACACAATCAGTACTTTACCTAAGCATAAAGATAGAGAGTCGAGATGGCATAGTGGTTAGTGTGTTTACCTACAAAGAAAATGGCTAAGATTCAATCCCCAGCAGAGACAAGATTCTTTTTTTACTTTTGGGGTTTCCCCAGTCTCCTAAACAAGTGTACCATTTTTCCTAATTGTTTAGGGATTGTCTAAGAAGGAGAGGCGACGAGTGAGGGAACTGACGATCCCACTTCATACGTTGTGGTCTAGAATATGCGAAGGCCTAACACGTCACAACTGGACGGTGGTATCTGCTGTAGGACCCCCTTACATCTTTCAGTAAAATACCTCCTTCGTGGATGCACATGTGTACATCAAGTATTACAACTTCATCTGCATCTTCATACAAAGAACAAATAGGCCAGATTAGGCAACAGCAGCAGCTGTACCTAAATATATCCCTCAATATTAGCTTGTAATAATGGGGTTATTGGGGGTTCAGTGGAAGAGAAAGGTCAACTGATGAAGCCTTGGAGAGAGATGTAACAAACACATTCTTCAGAAATCTGTGATACAAGGCCACAAGAAGCACCAAATGACATTGTCCAACAGGTGGGGAACGTTGGCGTTGTGAACTAGAGTAAGGCCAGTGTGAATAGAGAGTAATGGAAATGCACTGTACTAACGGATAACAATCTTGCATCACTGAGATCTGAGAACGAAACGAGAAAGGAGTCAACTGTCATACTATGTTGTTATGTAGTGAACAGAATATTTTTAAATTGGCCATTTGTATCAGTATGAATGTCCTTTTTCTGAAGCCCACTATAATTTCGTGAATCTGATCGCTAGCAATATGGCGACAGGAAACCCGCATTTCATTATAATAATGTCAGTGCATTAAGAATATTACTACTCCTTATTATGTTGTGACGTATCTGAAAGATAGGAAATATGACCAGCAATAGTCCGGAGTTATTTGGTGGAAATATAAATGTGCTGTATATGGGGGGATAAACTGTCTTCACAGTATTTGACATTTCCACAAAGAAGAGTGGGTGGGTAGCTGGTATTATTGTCTTATTACTGTGTCATCGTGACATATCTCACTGAAACGAAATTCCGGTAAGTGGGAAGAATACCTTTGTACGTCATTTCTTTTTTTTTTCTTTTTTTAAAATAAAATTAGGGGTTTCCTTTGGGAAAGCCAAACAACATTCCATTCTAATGAACGTTAAATAAGTTGTTATTTATATCGGCGAATGAAAAATAACGTAGTCGACACTCTAAGCTGTACTTTATTTTCACCAACATCACTATAAACAAAAAATCATCAAAATAATGAGCTTCTAGACAAGGATGCACTATTTCTGGACCAAGAAATCCTACTTAAGGCACATGTCGTGACTTTCAGCTCGGGGTGGATACATGAAGAAAACCCCTCATTAAGTGTATATTTGTCATGCTAATGCTTATTTGCTCTCACTCTCTTGAATTCCACTGCAAGTTACGTCATCTGTCACATATACTTTAAGACAATCATGATCCACTTCCGGTCCCAATTTGTATAATGATGAGTCGTTAAAAATATACAAATCCAGGGGATTCCAAAACAAAGATCTCCACGAAATCGATCTTTGCATAGATCAGCAAAATGAAAAGACCGTCTTTATACACGCTGTGATGCATTTGATAACACTGCTAAATAACAACTTTACCCTACCTACGAACAGGGGTGACGAGGGAATCCCCTTTTAGATTTCCCCTACTCTTGCGTCACAAGTCACGCCCTGCGACTGTAAAATATGAACTTACTCTTAAACTGTGGCCATAAATTGTTATTGTAATGTTTACATTTTATTATTATAAATAAAATCAAACTAACCGCTCTGTTTTACGTCACATATGATGTTTTGACATTGTAAGGGTGTATAATTGTCGATGACGTGGAGTTATTTCACAGTGACGTCAGCGCCTGTCCAATACAGCAGCGAGGGAATCGATTTTGTCATGTGAGATGCTCCTATGATATGCATTATGTGGAGCGTTTAATTTTATGCCGCTGTATAGACATTGTATACCCCACTGGCATAACATGCACGCCGAGGAATAAATAGACTAGGCAAAAGGGCAAACTAGTATTTGTGTGTGTAAGAGTGTCACGGTTTTCTTGTATGCTATGAAATTGTAGCAAATTGTATATAATAGTCAACGATTTTTTAAATGCTACAGCGGACAAGTTCGTGATGTACGCAAGCACAAAGTGAGCTTATTTTAAGCTTGAATGTTTATTTCCAGTTTAATTTTGAAAGAAGTAAAATTATAGCATCGTGATTTATTTGTAGAAATTTTGTATATTTCTGGAAAACTGCACGTGCTTAGTTTCAAGGAGATCGCTGAAGTTGCAATCTGTTTTGACATTTTCATGTCACGAAGAACAGCTCTGGTTAGGCTGACTATAGCGCATGAAACCATCACTGTTGTTTGTTTCCAATATCTCTATGTTCAGACACTCAAGAGCCACGTTACAAACACACCTTTGAGAATACGAACCTTGGAACGGGACCAGTAGTAGTTAGCCGGTCAGACTTTGCGAAAAACGGACATAGAACTAGTACACAAGACTAAAGTAGACGGGTAGAGGTAAATAGATAGGAATAAGATAGGAAAATGGTTATGTAGGTAGGAATCAAAGTTGTTTGGGTAGATAAAAGCAGGGTGTGAGAGAGGTGCAAAAAGAGGTACGAGAGAGAGTAATTAGAAGAGAGAGGGGGCATCCGATATTTTAATCACCAAGTACCATGCTACACGGTCACCAGAGTCTTGAATCAGCTCTGTCATTCATTTTTTTTTTTGTTCGCACATCCTTTACAGTACATCGCTGTCAACACCAGCATCTTTCAGTTGATTGTTGATTTCTTGGCAAGATTACGCTCAGTAGTTTGGCATTGCTTTCTGAGCGACCGGCTCAAATACTCCTTAAGATACCGATGCGAAGAGAACCGCTACCGATTCTCACGCAATGCCACGTTACCGATGAGAGTATAGGGCCTACGAGATTACGGAGAAAGTCGTGTAACCTCTAGACCAGGGAGTCCGGTTATGTCATTTATAGTTACACATAAAATAAATATTCAGCAGAACAAACATGACTACTGGGGAGATGGGGGGGGGGGGGGGGGGGGGCTGGTAAAATCGTGTATTTATCCCGCTCATGCAACACGATATAATATGAACATTTCACAATGAATGTTGCTGTCTGTTGACCCTATTTGTATGTGTTTCTGGGAAACAATATAAAATGAATATATTTGAAAGGAAATATTTTGTTTACATGCAAAACGATGTCGCAACCTTGTCGTTTTATGGAAAAGACGTCAATGATATGTTTGACCCCATTGGCGTCTAAAAATAGAAACGGCAAACATGCAAGTAAACAAATAAGTCACATTACAGAGGTCTTTCCCCACGCTGAACACGGTAGATCCCCAGTATTTGTATTTTTCAGTGTTATGTTTAATCAGATTGGTAGATAAACATGATTGTTTGGAATGTCCTGAGAATATATGAGAATATTATATATATATATATATATATATATATATATATATATATATATATATATATATATATATATATGTGTGTGTGTGTGTGTGTGTGTGTGCTGTGCGTGTGTGTGTGTGTGTGTGTGTTGTGTGTGTGTGTCCCCCCTTTGCATGAGGTTGCGATCAACTCAACCCCCAGATTGATTAACTTGGACAAGTTATACGTTCAGGATCTCACAAAACTACAGGATAGAAGTAGCGATCAAATAAGAAACTAGTTAGTCAACAGATCACCCTCATGTCACATCGAACTATCAGTGCATAAGTGTTCAGATTCTCTCCTCTGTATCTCCCTCAAAGTGTAGTGACAGACGACAACAGTACTGTGTTGGTTGATTATTCATCTTTGGCTGACTGCCTTGTCTAGTGTGACACAGATTAACTTTATGTTCTTGCAGTTTTGTCAAAGTTGCAGAATCACTTCATCTCTTGAGGCTACTTACTCGTCCCGCCCATCAAAGGGCTTTCGTTATATCAGCCTGGTCCAGTGCTCTTCCTCTCTCCCACAGCAACCAAATTAATCAGTTATCAGTAAATGATTCTTTTACGCACCTTGAGGTGTATTGGGTATATGGTGCATTGTCATTTTTATAGACCAGTTGTCACTCTATGGGTGATGTGGTCAATATCAAATCTTGATGTAGTCAATACCTTCACTTTTCCATGTAATTATTTGTAAATTGGTCTCGACAGACCAGCAGCTTCCGCATCCTTCGGAAGTCTAATAGCTTTTCTCATTTTTTCTAGAGACAGTTTCCCACTGTTGATGTGCAACTTCTCTCACTTCCTCTAGGGACAATTTCCCACTGTTGATGTGCAACTTTTCTCATTTCTTCTAGAGACAGTTTCCCACTGTTGATGTGCAACTTCACTTCTGCAGGTTGGATATCGGGCAAGACTTTTTGGACCTGGTCTGTTCAAGAGTTTCTCAAAGTATTCGGTCCATCTGCTCATTGTGTCTTTAGTGTTGGTGAGAATTTGTCCATTGCTATTTATGTTAAGTCCAGTAGATTGGTGATAGTTTCCTACTATCTTTCCTGTGTTGTCGTAAAAGTCTCTGTTGCTTCACGTCGATACTTCTACGTGTGCCTCTTCTGCTAGGCCATCTAAATTTTGACCTTTATCAGCGTGTGTGTGTGTGTGTGTGTGTGTGTGTGTTTGTGTGTGATACAGGTTGTAAAATATACTTTAATGTGTATATTTTTATGTTTGCTACTAAATGAATACACCTTGCAAAATTATACATACATAATTAATGTGTGAGCATTTAAACAAAATGGCCTGCGTGCCCAACATTTATCCTATGAAAATAAAGTTCGTTCGATTGTTTGTTTCTTCTTTTGTGCGAATCCATTTTGCTCATAGATTTCAAGTGTTTCTCTCTTCTAACTAGCGCTATTCTGATATTTACTTTTTTTCTAGTTTTCCTTCATGCTATATCTGTGACAATCAACATTTGTCCATTTTTAACAAATGATATTTCTTTCCTGAGTCTGATAAAGGTAATTTCAAAACTCTGTGAACATCACAGCTTTTTCATCTGTGTTATAAATTCGAGCCTGTGAAAGTCCACATGAAACGTCGGTTTATGGCAAAACATTGGAAGTTTGTCAAACAAACAGGATCGACTATGATCCTGCACAGATTAAATCATAGCAACCATTATTTTGTTTTCAAATCGGCTTACTAATGCCCTAGTTGCTCCCCGGCCTAACGCGAAATGTAGCCAAACAGTTAACGAACTTGTGTATTTGAAGTTATCGCTCTTTGGTGAAACAGATAAAATGAGTTGGTGGCGGCTTGCTTGACTTTTCCTGATCCTGGCTAGTTTAAAAATGTCGCAACACATAAAACGATTTTCTGCATGTCGCAGTTAACAAACATCATCTTCAACCAGTAGTTGTGCGGTCAGTGACTTGAGGCTGTTGCTACTGGTGGTTGTAGTGTGGCTGGTTTTGACGTCATTGTGGCCTGCCTGCAGAATTAGGATACATCATGCATCAATTACAGCTTCTGCATAATTTTGTTTGGGGGGTGGGAACGCTCGATTTGAACTCAAGCGTAGTCCATACACACTACTTCTAGTAGTGCTGGACTGAATTTTGCGTGTGGATTACCTTTTTCCTATTAACAGTGCCCCTCGCCATCAGGCGAACCAATCCAGACTTCAGAGGGTACTTGTAATTAACGTCCACAAAGTTCATGGACGATAGGTCAACATTGTAGTTCAACTGCCCGTTGAACCCCTTACCTCGGCATCGGCACATAGGATATTTAAGAACACGCGTTCCTATCCATTTTGTCGTGCTGGCCTTTTTTTTTTTTTAAGCATATCCTTTACAGGACTTAGCTGTCAACACCAGCATCTTTCAGCTGTATGTTGATCTCTTGGCAAGATTACGCTCAGTAGTTTGCCATTGCTTTCTGAGCGGCCGGCTCACATACCCCGTAAGTTACCGATGCGTTCGAACCACTGCTGATTTGAACCGTCATCACGTTACCTGACGAGAGTATACGAGATTACGGATAAAAGTCATAACCTCTAAGCCACGAAGCCGGCTCGTGCTGGCCTACACTTCTGAATAATATTTCTCATAAAATTGCTGCTGTCGTAAATATCGATCGCTCCTGCAGATATCTGCAAATAAAATTAGTTGATTTACACTTAACGATGCCTCCGCGCCGTCCACTCTTTTGCAGTGCACATAGCTGGCATTCTCTGCTGATGTTGATTAGAGCTAACCCCATTACACACCCATCATACCTGCAAATCTGGCCAGGCTGTCGTCGGTGCAATTTAATTATCGATAATTTTGAACTCTGGTAAAATCTTCCTGCACACCGCTTTCATTTTAAATAACTTCATTATCATGTCTCTGTTTGGCCCAGAATTCAACAACTCCTTGTAAAGCTAGTTCGTGTGTCTCAGTTTCTCTGAGTCATTATGGCATTGCACTATATTTATCGTGCATTAGGGAGCTGCTGTAATGCAATGGCTAGCATATTCTCCTGTCGGCCTGGCTATCGTGTGTTGGGCTTTTCTTTTATTGACCTGGACTCTCGGGTCGTTCCAGCCTAAAATGGGCACCAGGAAATGAACTTTGTAGTAAAGGCGTCCGGCATGATTTGACCATATCATCGACGGAGGGCAGACTGGTGTGTGACAATACTGGGCTAGCACCATATACCCTACACGCCGCAGGGGGTGGAAACCTGTCTGTTATTTTACTCTATATTTTCGCGTTGGATGCCTTTGAATATAAATGTTAAGACGGGTTCTAATATCTTGATACAGTAAAGAACAAATGAATCTATACGACAAGGATTAAATATTGAACGAAGAAGGTTAGCTACTAGAGACGATAAAACAAAGAAACGTTAAATATTTTGGTCACTTGAAACTTCATGAAAGTTTGGAGAGAACAATAATGGAGGGGTATATGCCCGGGAAGAGAAGATGAAGAATGCCAAAGAGAAGATGGGTGCAGGATGTGGCAGATGATTTCCAGATGGGTGTATCGGATGGGTGTATCGGGCGAGACAACTTACTTATGACCAAGAAGTTTATTGGACGGTTGTTATGGGAGCGAATTTCTGCAAAGGAGATGCTACTGGATGAATGAATGTGTCACGTTGGGTTGTTTAATAGAAAGAACCAAATGATGTCATAACACTCCCCCCCCCCTCCCCCCTTTCCTCCCACATGGTTGGTGTAGCCAGTTGTCCCTAGGGGGAAAGTGGAGTCAACAGGCACACTGTTTAAAATCCTTTTCCTTATTGTGGGCCTCGGCCAGACATTTGTCTACATACCCCCTGTAAATCTTAGGTACCCTGTCCCTCTCTTTCCTCTTCTTCTTCTTACCACTAAACAATACCCTTCATATTGTTTCAGAACATACCCACACAAGACTGTATTTTAACAAATGCTAAAATAAAACATTTAATACAGAAATTGTCACGTGTGTGTGTGGACTGTTTGCGTGTGGAAATATGTAGTATTTTCTATGGTGTATGCGAGAATAGATTGGTGAGCTCAGGATCGTTCTTCATCATGTTAGGCCATGCCACATCACACCACAGTAAGTTCAGAACAGGTCTCACCGAATGTCGACTCTATCCGGACAATGGTTGACTTCTTGGAGTTAATCATATATATAGTCTGAGTGACTGTTCTCTCCCCACTGAATATGGTATACCAAAGTCCACAAGTTCAGAACCCCCGATGTATTTAATGTGTCTATAACGATCCTGGAACCTAGGAATCTCGCACAAGTTTAAAGAAAACTTTCTGTCCTATGGCAAAATGTTACTGAATGAATGCCTTTACTCTGCAACCTCTCTACAACCTATAGTGATGGTCACTAGACATAGTCACAGTTACGTTAAAATCACTGTTGTTTCACCTCTCTACCTAATATTGTCATTATCCTTGGAGGTGCTAATCGTTTCATAAAACCAACTGCCCTGAGCACTCAATCACTGCTACACTGGACCTTTCAGGGTAACACTCCTGATTTCTATGAGTTTATAATTTTTGGAACGTTATCCCATTTTTGAGGCCATTTCGTATAACTGCCCTCAGTGTGACTGCTATTTTTCTCCTCTCTCAGCTGTCCTTAATTTCTCGGGTACAGTAAAATATCACTCAGTGTGACTGGCATTGTCCACACCTCGTAGTAATACTTTCTTTCTGTTAAACAGTTGAACCTGTAGAGAATAGAACATTCTGTGAGAGAAAAACCCTATTCCAATCCACTATATGTGATTATAGGCCAAAGGCCACAATCAGACATCTATCCTGGTCAACCTGGAACTACCCTCTGGCTTAATACAGAGTCGTTTGTCACATTTTGGTGGTAAGGGAAAACAAAGACCAAACAGAAAAACACAGGAGCCCCAATTGGCCTCACTACCGGAATATCCCACCATTTACATTTCCTTTATCCCCCCAGCCATCTCAAATCTCAACGAATATCATCCCATTACACTGGTCTTACCCTGCCGAGTGAAATGATATATAACTCTACTTATAAATTAACTACCTTATGCTAGTGTTCCGAGTTTGAATTCACAATTCACAACATGAAAAACAATGTCCCTTGTTTCCAGACAACATGAGGACACTGTGAATCCATTCTCCATTCGAATTGGAACACACAAACACTCCCGTTATCTGTAATTCATCCACAGACTGACTGAACGCAACTTTCGTTAACTTCTCCCAGTCAAATGTTGCACGAGTGACGTCACTCACGTGACCGGATTTCAATCAAGAAAGCCCCGCCTCTCCCTTCTCCATTCTCCTGAGATCTGAGAAAACAGACTGCCGAATTTCTTTGATGCCGGGCAAATTAACCTGCCGCCAATTGTCTTTGATTGGGGGACTTCTCAGGGAATCCCGGTCGTGTTTGAAACTGGGAACATATTTCCCGACATCAAATAGTTGTGGCGCCTAGCAACGGCGGTTTTCAGGCCTTTGATCAATCTGGATCGACATTCTTCAGTATTATGTGACATAGGCCCCCTCTTAAGAGAGTTGACCGCATCAACTCTTACTCACTGGAGTTTCGATCCAGATGATCTACAACAATCCACTCATCAAACGCATGTTCAGTTTCTGGGAGATGGCTCAGCACATCAATTGTTGATAGTCTGCCTGTATCCTCAAAGGTATTGCCTCTCCAGCAATTAGGCGATCTCACTGATAGCCTATATCGTCATAATGCTATGCATTAGTGTTGGCGTATCGCTCCTGTACGATCAGTCGGCCAACTTCCGACTTGCGTAAGCGATGGCTCACAATACAGACGGATCGTTCCATCCTGACTGTAACATTGTCTCCATATCCGCCTGGTTTCCTCAAGTTTTGTATCCTGGGATTTGCGGTATCGTCCTCGTTGGACAGAATCGTCTTCCCCAAAGCTCCTGGATTTTTGCTTCCAGGACCATCTCGGTCGATGTTGGATCCGGTCAGCCAATCCTTGGTTGGAGTCTCGGGTATTTCGCGCCGTTCCCGACGTTACCCACCCCTTCTGAACTGGGTTACTAGCGAATGGTTCACTATTGGCCTCTTCCTGACGTGTGATTTCCCTCCTCTCTTCGGCTGGAAAATCTGACCTACCTCGTACGTTCCCATAGGCCTTCCTATGTAGTGCTTGGGATCTCTGGTCTCCGTCTGGACCTGTAACCTTTTTCCCAATGGCTGCCATTACCATAAGGTGAGGGGATTTGATATCGGATCTCTCCTCATACTTCTGCAGGAGATGCCTAGGAAGACTGTTCAGTTCTCCCCCGATCCGAATTTCGTAGGTGTTCCGGGACACAAGCCTTTACCACAGGATAAGGTCCATGCCATCCTGCTTGCATCATGTTGGTTTCTGCTGGTCCCCACACTACTACTTTCTCTCCCACCTTAAGAGCTCCTTTACTCTTCGTCCGATTTTTGGGTGGTGCCTTCTGGCACTCTGGACAAGACTTAACCAACCGGCGTACATCACCAGTCATTCCTGGCCAGCAATAATGGCCGGAAATCTGCTGCAACGTCTCTCTGACACCCATATGTCGAGTTCCGGATATCTGACTACCGGATATGGTATGTCCGCTCTGAAGAATGTGAGGACGGTGGGCTTCTGGGACCACCAACTGCTCATGCAGTTTGTCTCCCCTTCCAGCTCTCCGATAGAGTAGTCGATTCCTCAGAAAGTACTGCCCCCGTTCTGATGGGTCAGCATTTTTTTTCATCTTCTTGTAACAAGGACGCAACGTTGTGTCCTTCCTCTGGGCAGTATGCAATTCCCCAGACACTGGGTTGTGGAATAGCGTGTCTGCCCTCTTTTCCTTCCCTTGAGATCCAGTGGCTGATGTTCCCCGGTGGGCGGGTGGTTTGGGCATCCCCAAGAACACGTATTTCGTACCAAGGATCACGGGAAATAGGGAATCCGATAACACAGCTGCTGGAATGATGCCTGTGACGTACCTGGATTTAATCTCCACCTTGGCGATTGGCAGCGTCATGGCAACAGCACTCCTCATTGCAGGCTGTATCTCAATAGTCTCCCCTGTGAGTTGGTCTGGGCGTACCAAGCTGGCATCAATCACCGCTTCCCCGTCCAAACCAGAATCATAGAGACAGGTAACCTGCTGGCCATTGAGTTCAATCAGTTCGACCACAGGTGGCCTCTCTTGGTCCAGAGTTCCTTCAACAACCTCGACCTTTTCAGTGACACCCACCTTTGGAGCCACGCGGCAGGCTGCGAAGTGAGAGCTTTTCGATTTCGATTTGCAGTCTTTTGTGTTGTGAGAGGGTGACTTGCAGATCGAACACCACTTCTCAGACCACTGTCGTTTCGGTTGAGAGTTGGGTGGGCTCTGTCTCCCATCCTTTGTCTTCTCTGGACTCTTCTCTGAGTGTTCTGCATAAGGTTCAACTTTCTTTGTTTCTGAGCCCTTGAATTTCTTTCGGTCATGTTTCTCCTGACCTTTGTTGGTTGGTGTACAGGTTTCTTCCGCCTCCCCATGGACTTCAACGAATCTTTCCGCCAGCTTATTCACCACATCAAGCCGTTCCGCCCCTTGTTCTCCCAAGAATGTCTTCAGAGGTGTTGACATTTGCTGTCGCATCTGGTCGACAATCATGAGCTCTTCCAGACTCTCATAGTCATGCTTGAACCCTGCCAAATCCATCCATTTTTGGAGGTAGGATTTCAGGCGCAAACTGTAGGCGGTGAATAGCTCTCCTGGCTCTCGTTTCGCTGCTCGAAACTTCTTCCTATATGTACTTGATGTGATCTCGTAATGTTTCAGCAAAGCGGCTTTCAATTCGTCGTAATTGTTCTCGTGTCCTGGCGGCAGGCGAGAATAGACCTCGTAACCGGTTCCAAGCAATCCCTGGGATAGCTTAAGATTCCATTTGTCTCGGTCCAGACCCATAGCAACGGACATGGCCTCAAAGCGTTGAAGGTACTGGTCAATCTTCTCTTTGCCCTGATCATAGACAGCTAGAGGAAACTTCATGGCATGGTAACCATGTCCACCTGCTGAAGTTGAGCCTGGGACTGAGGAAACTCCAACTGCACCCTCAGTTTCCCCATTAGATTGTCTCTTCAACTCAAGTTCCCTCATCCTGTACTCGTGCTCCCTTTTCTGAGCTTCTTGTTCAGCTTCCAGTTTCTTGGCTGCTTGCTCAGCTTCCAGTTTCCTAGCTGCTTCCTCAGCTTCTAATTTCTTAGCTGCCTGCTCAGCTTCAAGTTCCATCCTTCTAGTGGCTTGCTCAGCTTCTATCCTCTTAGTTTCTAACTCCATCTTCCTCAATTCCAATTCGGCCTTCCGATCGTCTCTTTCTGCTTGACGATACTCTCTCTCCACTTCCTGTATGTAATCCGTTAAAGCTGAACCAGACAAACCCAGTCCTTCCCCCTTTTCCCTTAGTTCTACAGTGGTTAATTTAGGGGTGGCCATATTTCAAAGAGGTAAGTCAGCAGGTTGAGTCTAAAACCCCCAAGCAATATAGATAATTAATATCTAAAATTAATCTATATATAAGACACCACACAGTACACCACAACACAATCTCTCAACGACAAGAGTAGACTAGGACCAAGACCTATGTAGACTTGTAAAGTGTGAACAGGAAAGTTATGTGCCTTAACACCTATCCACATTCACTATAACTTGATCTTTAACTGTCCGGCCCTACCTCTATCACGGTAATTTCACCCACAATAATGTAATATCACCAACATTAAGGTAATGTCACCTTCCTGTGTGACGTGCCCATGTAAATGTCGCTATCCTTAATGTGATATCACCATCCCGCGCGAGCCCCCATAAATGTAGCCAGTTGTCCCTAGGGGGAAAGTGGAGTCAACAGGCACACTGTTTAAAATCCTTTTCCTTATTGTGGGCCTCGGCCAGACATTTGTCTACATACCCCCTGTAAATCTTAGGTACCCTGTCCCTCTCTTTCCTCTTCTTCTTCTTACCACTAAACAATACCCTTCATATTGTTTCAGAACATACCCACACAAGACTGTATTTTAACAAATGCTAAAATAAAACATTTAATACAGAAATTGTCACGTGTGTGTGTGGACTGTTTGCGTGTGGAAATATGTAGTATTTTCTATGGTGTATGCGAGAATAGATTGGTGAGCTCAGGATCGTTCTTCATCATGTTAGGCCATGCCACATCACACCACAGTAAGTTCAGAACAGGTCTCACCGAATGTCGACTCTATCCGGACAATGGTTGACTTCTTGGAGTTAATCATATATATAGTCTGAGTGACTGTTCTCTCCCCACTGAATATGGTATACCAAAGTCCACAAGTTCAGAACCCCCGATGTATTTAATGTGTCTATAACGATCCTGGAACCTAGGAATCTCGCACAAGTTTAAAGAAAACTTTCTGTCCTATGGCAAAATGTTACTGAATGAATGCCTTTACTCTGCAACCTCTCTACAACCTATAGTGATGGTCACTAGACATAGTCACAGTTACGTTAAAATCACTGTTGTTTCACCTCTCTACCTAATATTGTCATTATCCTTGGAGGTGCTAATCGTTTCATAAAACCAACTGCCCTGAGCACTCAATCACTGCTACACTGGACCTTTCAGGGTAACACTCCTGATTTCTATGAGTTTATAATTTTTGGAACGTTATCCCATTTTTGAGGCCATTTCGTATAACTGCCCTCAGTGTGACTGCTATTTTTCTCCTCTCTCAGCTGTCCTTAATTTCTCGGGTACAGTAAAATATCACTCAGTGTGACTGGCATTGTCCACACCTCGTAGTAATACTTTCTTTCTGTTAAACAGTTGAACCTGTAGAGAATAGAACATTCTGTGAGAGAAAAACCCTATTCCAATCCACTATATGTGATTATAGGCCAAAGGCCACAATCAGACATCTATCCTGGTCAACCTGGAACTACCCTCTGGCTTAATACAGAGTCGTTTGTCACATTTTGGTGGTAAGGGAAAACAAAGACCAAACAGAAAAACACAGGAGCCCCAATTGGCCTCACTACCGGAATATCCCACCATTTACATTTCCTTTATCCCCCCAGCCATCTCAAATCTCAACGAATATCATCCCATTACACTGGTCTTACCCTGCCGAGTGAAATGATATATAACTCTACTTATAAATTAACTACCTTATGCTAGTGTTCCGAGTTTGAATTCACAATTCACAACATGAAAAACAATGTCCCTTGTTTCCAGACAACATGAGGACACTGTGAATCCATTCTCCATTCGAATTGGAACACACAAACACTCCCGTTATCTGTAATTCATCCACAGACTGACTGAACGCAACTTTCGTTAACTTCTCCCAGTCAAATGTTGCACGAGTGACGTCACTCACGTGACCGGATTTCAATCAAGAAAGCCCCGCCTCTCCCTTCTCCATTCTCCTGAGATCTGAGAAAACAGACTGCCGAATTTCTTTGATGCCGGGCAAATTAACCTGCCGCCAATTGTCTTTGATTGGGGGACTTCTCAGGGAATCCCGGTCGTGTTTGAAACTGGGAACATATTTCCCGACATCAAATAGTTGTGGCGCCTAGCAACGGCGGTTTTCAGGCCTTTGATCAATCTGGATCGACATTCTTCAGTATTATGTGACAGTTGGTAAAGGCATAAATCTTTATCACCGAAAAGAAAACAAAACAACAATACTTAGCCAGGCAAACTGAAATAGCATACACCCGCTGTGTTATTTGGCCGGGCTTTGTGGGTTACTTTTCATTGTGATGTTTCTTTTCTATTGTTCGTTGAAGAAGACTTGCGTGCCGACGTTCGCTTGTATCGTATTCATTTTGATCGGAATCCTTAGTTATGGTTTGTTTACTCGGTTCCTATTATAAACTTGATGGCACGACAGCATCAGGATAGCTTCACTTCTATCTTCAATATCACATTGTTGCTGGTGGATCACATGCCTAGCTATATTTGGAGAAATGCAATAAATAGAGGAAGGGGGGAGGGGGGTTATATTGTGTTTGTCACGTTCTACTTATTTAGTACCTTGCGGTGTAGGGCAGGGGGTGGGAAGGGAGGGGGGTCCTTGGGTTTGAGGTATTAAGGCCACCTGGTTACTGCAGTATCCGCGAACTATGCTGGTTAGGGTTGTGTTAGTTAGTTGCATATCCTTTAAAGAACGTCGCAGTCAATCCCAGCAATTTTTGTTGTTTGTGATCTCTTGGCAAGTTTACGTTCAGTAATTCTGCCATTGCTTTCTGAACGACCGGCACCCATACCGTTTCATAAAACACCAACGAAAGGCGGTCTGCCTTGCCAAATAGCCCGCAGCTGTGTTTCGAACGCATAATGCGGGATTACAAGCTGCGCCCGTAACACCTTAGCCACGGATCAAGTCCTGCAGTGTTGTGTATGGGGGTAAAATCCCTTGGCGGTTTTAAATCATAGAGAGTGGACCGTGTAAACCGGTGTCATGGCAAATTGTCAACACGTTAGGAAAATATGTTCCCAATAGACCATGTCTAGTATATGTTAAGACGCTCTCCGTGGCTAAGGGTTGCGGACGCGATTCGTGAGCCCGCTTACCCGAATTCGAAACACAGCTGCGACCGATTTGGCAGCAGGTCGCGTCGCGCTGGGTTTCAACTTGGTGGTATGGGAGCCGGTTGTTCAGAAATCAATGGCAAACTACTGAACGTAAACTTGCCAAGACATCAACAACAGCGGTAAAATGCTGTTGTTGACAGCGATGTCCTGTAAATAGGATGTGCGAAAAAAAAAAGTATGTGTTAAAGGGAGATAGTGAAAGCAAACAGAATGTCGTTCTGGAGTTGGATGTTGCGGCTGAAAGGTTCGGATATCGTAGGTTTCCTGAACAAGGACACAATACAGGCGTCCTTTAAAAGACAAACAAAGAGTCTTGTTCGATAAACGCATGCAAACAACGGCCTATGAACAATGATCTTACAGTGCGTCGTTTGTGCTGTTTCTACCGCTATCTTTCCGTGATCATTGATTTAATGTGTATTTATACTTTATTATTTCATGTTTTCGTAATTTTAGGGGAAAACATGTCTACCATTTAAGAAATAGATTTATCTGGCCCTCTTTTATTTCATTCTCTTTTGTTGTTGTCAGGATAGCTCTAAATACATTACCATATAAACACGGAAGATCCTGCACATATGCGTTAATTGAAAGTGTCCTTGCTGTTGGCTCTGCACTTTGTCAACGACAACCCGTCTTCTATTAGATCTCTGCCATACACAACAGCCATATATTAATCACCGTATATTTAAAAGTTACAGTTTGAATTTACTTTCCACACATGGCTAGTTACTGTCTGGTATGTCGTGTGTCAATGACAGGGAGAATTTCAATGGAGACAGTCAAGGGATATAGATCGGATGACCGAGCTAGGTAATGTTTCAAATGTTGTGCCATTGTTCAAAATCATACCTGGAAGGGGATTTAGGAAGGACATTCTAGAATACAACATTTCAGTTTCCAGATTCACGAAACCAGGCAATGAAACTGGGTTGCCTCTGGGGAGCTGTGTAATGGAACGTTTTAAGCCTAATGACACTGCACTCGCTTACTGCATGCACCCAGGCTATGTATCCATTTAATGCTTAAGAGATCCTGACACAGCAAAGTGGAATTACTACAGCGCGGACAAATACTGAATAACATTATAAATGGGAAGCATTTGGACACGAGTTTACGTTTTAGAAAATAACATGTATTATTTTATCAAATATATTAATTTTCTGAACACTTCCTTTCAGATCTTCATTGCAGCATTCTCCATCACTAAAGGGGACCCTTTTCGTCTGGTTTACGGAACAGACAGTTTTGGCAACACTTGCGATGAAGACAACACTGATAGGGCAATTGCTGGAGTTAGGAATTCTGGCAGGAACCTCAAAGGACGCCAGTAAGTGCATCTTGTCAATCTTGCTACTTAACAAATTCGTGGAATTAACATCTTAGTCTTACTATGGTATATTTTTGTCAACGTTATCTCATCGGGGATATGGTTACTGTGGAAAATTGTAACGAATTCCTATATGGACAACAATCACTTTCGGATTAATAAGCCTGTGAGTGTAAAACCGTGGGTAGATGCTTTTGCGGCTGACTCAATAACAGGACTATCATTCTGAGCCGGCGATGGACCCTAACTATAACTTCTCCTTGAAGTTGAACGGGGTAGGTGTAATGGTGAAATCGAATCAAATTCCATGAACGAACAAACGAATTAAGCTGTCCTTCGAGAAAATTAACGAAATCTGCACATTGATTAGAGAAAGTAGACGTAGACATCGAGATTCTTTGGGTGTTTTGTGAGGCGAGATAAACCTGAAAACTTGTTGATAAGCGGTATCTTTGATGGGAAAAGAGCAAAGGAAAGGCAAAAGATACAAGTACCTTGATGGCTTGTTTTAATGGCATATTGGGGCAAGAACACAGGTCTGTTCTGAGTCGCCAGTGATCGTGTGTGATAGCACACGATGATCGTTGGTGCTGGTCGGTGTGGCACATAATAAAGGTGTCGTCTTCATCTGACCCTATCTCCTATAGGCCTTGGGCCAATTCACGCAACTAACATATCTATTGGAGATAGGTCTTGGGCCAATTCACGCAACTAACACATCTATTGGAATATAGTAATTAGGCCAATTCACGCAACTAACATATCTATTGGAGTATCGGCCTTGGGCCAATTCACGCAACTAACACATCTATTGGAGTATAGGCCTTGGGCCAATTCACG
The DNA here is from genome assembly GCA_014155875.1 of Cepaea nemoralis. NCBI lineage: Eukaryota > Metazoa > Mollusca > Gastropoda > Stylommatophora > Helicidae > Cepaea > Cepaea nemoralis. The sequence continues at coordinate 245,661 of JACEFZ010024425.1, read as the reverse complement.
CAACTAACACATCTACTGGAGTATAGGCCTTGGGTCAATTCACGCAACTAACATATCTATTGGAGTATAGGCCTTGGGCCAATTCACGCAACTAACACATCTATTGGAGTATAGGCCTTGGGCCAATTCACGCAACTAACACATCTATTGGAGTATAGTAATGAGGCCAATTCACGCAACCAATTCCTCTGTTAGAGTATAGGCCTTGAGCCAATTCACGCAACAAACTCCTTTGTTGGAGTATAGGCCTTGAGCCATTTCACGCAACAAACTCCTTTGTTGGAGTATAGGCGTTGAGCCATTTCACGCCACAAACTCCTTTGTTAGAGTATAGGCGTTGAGCCAATTCACGCAACTAACTTCACTTATCTTTCGCTTTGTCCCATTGCTCCCTCCATAATCTCCCCATGTTATTTGTCTCTTCTTGAGAAAACTGTTGCCTGATCCGTTCCATCTTGTTTCGCATAATCCTAAAATGTTAATCTTACAATTTTTCATTTCTTCTCCTATCTGTGCCGTCGTTCCCAATTCATACATAATTCTAACATTCCACGTGCTAATTCTGGAGATTTTTCGAAGTCAAAGGAGGAAAGGTGAAAGTTGAGGATCCGAAAATCATCAAATACAGAGGTTCTATAAGCTGGGAATGAAAAGAGTGTTGATAAAAGAAACAGAAAAATAGACAAATGAAATATCACAGGAGCATTAAAAGGCATAGCACTCTTTTATAAACCATACATGAGAGAAGGGTTATTGGTAGACGACCAAAAGGTAGACAGCGATACAAATGGGAAGACAGCATCAAGAGATGAAGATGAACTAGCATAAGTCTGTCAGTCTGTACAACCAGGGCGAGAGACAGAGAATGTTGGAGATCCATTTCAGTCAATAATCATTGTGAAGACGTGTCCTAATTTATTTATCACGACTTTAAGCTATGTTGATCTTCTCTATCTTCTGTCTTGATGAGTATAAGATAGGTCTGCGTGCCTAATTAATGATCCCTTGAAATAATGTATGTCATTTTGCTCGCTGCCTCTATCCCTTCTTTCTGCTCTGTCCCTTCCTTGGTGATGTATACGTGGTTATAACGGGAATATTTTTGTAATTCTATAAACAAGTCAAAATTAAATATCTTGGTGAAAGTTAATTCCCCCCATTACTTTCCTTCCATCTTGTAAACTTAAAAATATCGGACCCAGGAAACGGCTTCCCTTCTTTTAAGAGTTAAAATAAATTTATGTACATAACCGACTAACAAGGGGTTCTTATGAAAGATGCTACTTAACTGGGAGAGTTAACTTTTGATTGAAGGTAATGTTTTAACCCATGCCTCAAATCTTCTCCGTCTTTCTTCAGGTACCTTTTCTACATGAACATCGAAGAGATGGATACATCTATGAGGATCTGTGTGAACAAATGTCCAGAGAATGATCTAGTAACTCCGAGAGCTCTCTTTGACTTCTCCCAGCAGACAGGTTCCCTCCTGTGTCGCTATGATGTCAGCCTAGGGGATTATGACTATACAAACCGCACTAGCCTGGGACCGTGTCCTGTCCTGCCTGTTTACAAAAGGTAATCACCTCTACAATTGTTCTTTCTAGGCTTCTACATTGCCTTTAGCCTGGTTATCCCTCCTTCTACTTTGGTCACCATTTGTAGCTTTTTGTTCCCCATATGCTTTATCTTTTCTGCTCTCTTATCTATCTCTTCTACATTGTTTGTCTCGTTAGTCTGCAATCTCTTCTAGCTCTTCTTATTTTTTTTAAATCTCATCTACAATGTCTATCTTTTCAACATTGTCTGTCTGTTTTTTTTTTCTTTTCTCGATCGTCGATCTCTATTATCATGTCAGTCTCTTCTGCATTGGGTATCTACTTTATTATATGAATCTCTTCTACATACAACAGCATACATATGTTAGTCATGTACGATCTCTCAGTCATTTTACCACAAATATACTAATTTCTTAGTTTATCAAGACAGTTTCTCAGTTTACCAAACACATACAGTTTCTAAGTTTACCAAACATATACACTTTCTCAGTTTTCCAAACATATACACTTTCTCAGTTTTCCAAACAAAAAAATCTTGTTGATTGAAAGTGTTAACTTACAAGACTGTCTATATGAAACATGTGGCAGTAATATCGCTGTCACGTAACTGTGCTAGCAATCATCTGACATAATCAAAACTCATCGCTTCAAAAATGCTACACAAGTGAAATAACTACTATCATGTGTGCTGTCCACAGTGAGTCGCTGCTCAACCGCTGCATTCCTCGTGAGCTGATACAGATCAAAGACTGGCTCAAGTCAAACGTAGCCAACAATATCATAGCCCACATAAATAAAAGCAACATTTTCAACAAAGCCCTGAGAGATTTGTATGCAAGCTGGAATATTGTCATTGCACTTTGTTTTCTGGCTGTTGGTGAGTACTGAGTACAATATCTCCGCGTTGCTACTTTCTGCCTATCATCATAGCCATGTGGATTGGCGATGATGATAGGTAGAAAATAGCAACGGTTGATTGGCATATTGGATTGATTTCGAAGATTTTCTGTCTTGTAATACTAATGATACTTATCTGCCATAGGAATGGGTCTACTCTCATGTATTTTAGGTATGTCTCTACTCTCATGTATCTTAGGTATGCCACTACTCTCATGTATCTTAGGCATGTCTCAAGTCTCGTGTATCTTAGGTATGTCTATACTCTCATGTATCTTAGATACGTCTCTACTCTCATGTATCTTAGGTATGTCTCTACTCTCATGTATCTTAGGTACGTCTATACTCTCATGTATCTTAGGTATGTCTCTACTCTCGTATATCTTAGGTATGTCTCTACTCTCGTGTATCTTAGGTATGTGTCTGCTCTCATGTATCTTAGGTATGTCTATACTCTCATGTATCTTAGGTATGTCTCTACTCTCATTATCTTAGGTGTGTCTCTACTCTCATGTATCTTAGGTATGTCTCTACTTTCGTGTATCTTAGGTATGTCTCTACTCTCATGTATCTTAGATATATCTCTACTCTCATGTATCTTATTTATGTCTTTACTCTCATGTATCTTGGGCGTGTCTACTACTCTTATATATCCTAGGCATGTCTCTACTCTCACGTATCTTAGATAGGTCTCTACTCTACTCTTATGTATCTTAGGTATGCCTCTAGTCTAATTTATCTTAGGTATGTCTCTACTCTCCTCTTGAGTATCTTAGGTATGTCTCTACTCTACTCTTGAGTATCTTAGGTATGTCTCTACTCTACTCTTGAGTAGCTTAGGTATGTCTCTACTCTACTCTTGGGTATCTTAGGTATGTCTCTACTCTACTCTTGAGTATCTTAGGTATGTCTCACATCCCTAGATATGGAGATGTTTCTTAGTCGACCTCTTTCTCACTTGTCTAACTGTTTCTCTCTGCTGCCATTATGAAATAATTGTTTAAAGTAAACACAAGGTTCTCTTACAGAGCTACTAAAACGACATGTGTGATGGTTGTAGCATTTTTTTATGTAGATACTTAAGGGTATGGTTCAAAGCTTGTTAACCAATTAAAACTGTAGTAATTTTAATCATAGCCATGACTCTCGGGGTATATATAATTGAATGGAGAGGTCAGTGCAATGCAAGTTTTAGAAGATTTAGACGTATTATCCAAACACTATGCTGCTGTCAGAAACTGCTTTATGAGCTTTAAGTGTGTAGTGCTGCTGTTAATAAAATGACTTTTCTACATTGTGCCTCCTTAATAACTTGTTTCAAATAACATTAAAGAAAATTTCCAACTGCTTCCTTATATTCATAAATCTGTTTCTTTTAAACTTGAAACACAAAATATTTCATTGTTTTATTCCTATTTGCAATTAATTGTATCTATATTACAAACCTACTTCATATATTTAACAGTCCCTTATCGAGAGTACTTGCTAATGATTGTCCAGCGCCCCTGTTATTTCATGTTAGATAAAAGAGACTGGAACCACACAAGCCATCTTTCCATTAACTTGAGCTTCAAGCTTCTTGTCCAAGTTAAAAACTTAAAGCCTCCTTCAAAATCAGCAGGACACAATGTAAAGAGGATATTAAACATTGGATTTAAGATACATTGATGGAGATCTCGGGGCTAAATGAGACCCTTCAGATCCTGTTCAGCTGTTGCAAGATTAGAAGTTTGAGCCACAGAAGGTTGGAAGGTCAAGAGGAACTCTTTCCTCAGGTTAAAAAATTGGTGGCGTCTTGGGACATGTGCTTCTTTATTAGGATTTTCCAGAATTGATTTTCACAGCCGTGATCAATATGAGCCTGCTAAATTGGTTTTTCTTTGTCTGAAAGACCTAGCCCTGAATATTTGAACATCTAGCACAGAATATTTGACACTTCTATTCACTGATTAGTTCAGAGGCATGCACCGAATATTTGAAAAATGTACTCCTGATTATTTGAGAGACATAGTAGTGAGTATTTGAAAAACCAAACTGTGATTATTTGAGAAATCTGGCAGCTATTTTGTTTATTATTTGAGAAGTCTACAATGGATTAACTGAACATTTTACTATCGCTGAGTAAATTTGAGAAACTTATCACAGAATGTTTTAGGCAGCAGACAAAATAGTAACTTTGCGTTGTTTTTAAATTCGTCTCTGGATATCTCAGGAAATAAGATGACAACAAATAATTAATAAGTCTAAAGTGGATGAGGAGAGAGAAAACAGATGAACTCATTCAGTTTTAGAAGCCTTTGCAGCAGATGTCCATGGGTGAAATATCTGCTATGCAAAATCATGAGTGCATTACTTTCACAGAAGATAAATGTACAATGAAAGTGACCAAGGGTGAAGCTAGATTTTTATAGATTGCTCTGTCTTAATATTTTTTTTAAAAAAAGGAGAACACATTTTACTGTTTTGGGGATTCTAGAGGAAGAGATATTCACACATAATCTTAGAACTGACAAAGTTAAAGAGAACACATTTTTAACTAGATCTCAATCTTAAAACGTATATAACCAAATGAATAATTATATATTGAAGATAATGCTGTTACCAATCATACCTTTATGTTGCTGTGAATGTTTGACAGTATTTGCTAATCTGTGTGTGTGTGTCTGTTTCCAGCATTCTCAGTTTTGCTGGTCTTGCTAATCAGATTTCTGGCTGCAGTGGTCACCTGGCTGATCGTGGTGTTTACTGTTCTAGCTAGCATGGGTAAGTGACTAGTAAGTGTTTTGTCCATATTTAACCTATTATATTTTTTTGCGTTCACTCGCAAACCACCTCAATCATCATCCACCTGCTAGTGCTTCTAGTAGTTTCTACTATTGGGGAGTTCGCTGGACTGATTTTGCATTTAGGTTAGCTTTTCCCTACTCCCAGTGTCCCTCGCCATCACACAAACCCACTCCGATTTGTGAGGTACTTGTAATTTACGTCACCACATCAAGGAAGAGAAGTCAACAGCTAACCAGTGTGGAGGTTGAACCCACCACCTCAGCATCAGCATGCCTGAAGTTTAAAAGTGAGCACTTTTATCTATTCGGCCATGATTACCTCCAACCTATTATATAACAAGCAATTCATTATATGTTGAATAATTTCCATAGGCACAAGATTCCAATTGTCTTCCACTTTTTCTACACAAATCACCTCATGGTATGTTCATTGGCTGCTCCATACAAAACATACCTTTGTTTTAAAAAACAGTAATCAGTCTACAAACTAAACTAGCACATTGCCTTCTTGATAGACAATAGTTTGGTACATTGTGCTTCACAAAAGGCATTACCACAACCCATGGCAGTAGGGAATGTGACTGATTAGACCATTTCACAGCAATTAACATATTCATTCTCAATGGATGCATGTCAACACATGGTCATTTCCACCATCGTGCATCATTCAAAATCTCACACGCTCAATGTGTGACTCATCTGTAATAATGTTCTCCTTTGTCTTTATTCCAAGTCTGACCTTTGTCCTGCATGCAATGCGATCAGACAATTAAAGACAGGTGAATAATATGGGGAGGGCATCGAATGAGGTGTAGAAGATAGTAAAGATAGGAGTACTTGGTGTTACTCGTTGATGGCTTATGCTCTAATGGATGATACAGGGAAGAAGAAGAAAACAATTACAGTAGTACATGTTAGGAAAAAATAATTATCTAATTTATAACTTCATCAAAGACAGAAGGTTGTGGATTATCTAATTTATAACTTCATCAAAGGTAGAGGGTTGTGGATTATCTAATTTATAACTTCAACAAAGACAGACGGTTGTGGGTTATCTAATTTATAAATTCATCAAAGGCAGAAGGTTGTGGAAGTCTACATGCAATATTATGTTTCTGTCTGCACAGTTGGCACAGCTTTTCTGTGGTGGACATTCATCTCCAACAAGAGCAAGCTGGACAGAGAGGAGCAGATGAACATTCCACTTTTGGAGGTGGACATCAACAGCGAGTATGCATTCATGTCCTTTTCTGCAGCTGCTACAGGGCTCACAGTGAGTAAACATTGTTTATGTTAACAAAGAATGAGATTAATGAGAATGGTGTTTTATGAGTATGATTTAAAACTACCTTTGAAGTTTAGTTCATTGGTTGTGCTTTCCATGGAAGACTGAGAGTTAAGTCTGATACATGTCATTCAGATGGTCTCAGCCCTGCAAAGGGTTTGCATCTATTGAAGTGAAGTGGGTGTAGAGACATTTCTCTTGATCCCCTACCAAAGTACCGTTTACACAATGACTGCTGCAGAGCTCTCATTTCCTTCTCCAAACTAAAAAACCAGCAGGTTGTGTACTACTAGTACTGGAACTTCACATCAGCAGAGAGGCAAATTAGAAAGTAATCAGATCAAACTTCAACATAGCACAGACTGGCTAGAAGTAGGTCTAGGTCGATCATGTTTTCTCCATGTGTTTTAGCTGTTTAATTGTCAATAGACTCCAACTCATTGTCCACGAAGAATTATAATAAAGAAAGGCATGGCTAAATGTTGTAAATATATATTTATAACCTACATTAAGTTCTTCTGCACACATCTTCAACTTTATAACTGCCTGTTTCATGTTTGTACACTTTTATTTTCATACATATTCTTTATTTAACAGCAAAATAATAATATAGTACTTATAATGTGTACAAAATTATGTTTAGTTCTTATATGAAGTTGTTAATGCAATATTTTAAATTTAATTCAAAGAGAACATTTTGTATACAACAACAGTATTCACCACTTTTCAAAATTGTCTGTAAAAATAATTATGATGAACAAATATTCATTAGAAAGTTATATTGACTAAAATACTCATACTTTTTTATAGATAGAAATTCCATACTTCAACAGCTTTTACAGCAGATGGCTTTCTGTGAAAGCTAACCTAATATTTGTGCTGGAAATGTACAATTGAATTCTATAAATAATTTGTCTCCAGGTAATTCTCCTGCTGGTAGTTCTAGCACTGAGAAAACGGATTGCTCTGGCAGTGTTTCTTTTACGTGAAGCGGGATCTTGTGTGTCAGCCATGCCCATGCTGCTGATTCAACCACTGTGGACTTTCATCCTTCTGCTCATGTTTTTCGTTTATTGGGTGACTGTGTTGGCTTTCTTGTGTACAGCAGGTCAGTATCTCTCATGTTTATCCAGCTGCATGTTTTATCTTTTGTACAATTGTAATTCACTTACAAGCTGAGGTGGTATAGTGGTTAGAGTGCTTGCCTACCAAGACATGTTCAATCTCCAGGGAGATAGGATTATTGTGATCAATACAGCTCTGAAGCTATATATAACGGAATGGAAGATGTTGCAGACTTATACATTGGGCAAAAGAGCATATAATTATTAGAAGCACATTGTGTCAACATCCAAGGAAATTATGAACATCGAGCAGTCCTGACATTAAAATCAGAAACCAGATTGATTACATACTCATCAAAAGAAGATTTTGAAATGCCTTTAAATTCACAAAATATTTATCAAGCGCAAACTGCTACAGTGACCAGAGATTAGTCATAAGCAATATACATATAAAATTAAAGGTCAAATGTACACAAAGAAACACAAAATGTAATCTACGTGCGCTGAAAAGTGAGAAGATAAAGATAAATTTAACGTAGAGATAAAGAATAAATTTGACACACACATAGGACAATAACGTCAGTATTACACTGGCTGCTTTGTCTTTCTCACACCCCTCGTATCTCATTATATGAGGCTCAGTGGAACCCAGAGCCTCATCCTAACACTACTGACATCAATCCTGACAGCACTGTGCTAGTATGCAAGTGCAATGTCCACTACACAACTACAACTCCATGTGTTTATTGCTGAAACAAATTATTTTTCTATGCTAACTGGAAAATTGGAAACTTCAGCGCTATAAGAGGCAGAGTCAGAGAGAGAGAAATTATGCTAGTGGCCTAAGATGGTGACATGGAGGAATATCATCAATAAACTTGATCCTGAACACCAAGAACTGAGATCTGAAGAGAGACATGAATGTCGTTGACATTCGACAGGAAACATCATGATGATGATAATAGTGAAGAAAAACAGTAGTATTTTTACACTATAATTGTTATACAAAAGCTAAAAGTTATCTATCACATTGAACATGTTGCTTTGGGGGCTGTGAATTCTAAAGACCTTCCATCTAAAAACCTTTCACTATTGTCTGTTCTTTGTTTCTGTCTTAACACTGGGTGGCTATTTTACAACTGTAAAAGGATTATGTTATTTATTCATGTGGGGGGGGGGGGGGAACAATATGCATAGTGGCTACAGGCACGCCTACTGTTCTGATGGTCATGGGGTCCATCTGCATTGGGGTGGATTAATTTTTTTTTTTAAATTGGCCTGGGCTCCCAGGGCAAACCAGCCTTAAGTGGGTACAAGGAAATGTCTTATGAGTAAAGACGGCCATCTTGATGCTGATTAGTCAGTTAAAAATATGGGTCTAGCACTGTGTGCCCAGTGCACCTTAAGGAATAAAAAAATATAATAAAAGGGTCGTTTGCTGTAAAGTGTGGCATGTTTGTGTTGAATAAGTTAATGTATCTGAATGTCTACAACTGAGAACTTAAGGTTATGAATGTGCATTTTGATATTTGAGAACTTAAGGTTACGTACACATAGTCAAATGTTGAGCTACAGCATAATGTAATTTTGGTAAGGCTTGCCTGAGAGTTAAGTTAGTTGAATATCCTTTACAGGACGTCACAGTCAACCTCAGCAATTGTGGCTGTTTTTATCTGTTGGCAAGTTTATGTCAACAATTAAGTCCTGAATTGGAAGTCAACAATTAAGTCCAGTTGACTTGCATGTGGAACAGAAGTGAAAATTAAGTCATGTTTAGCCTCTCATTTATTAGTAATTTTAATAAATTAAGGTTTAGTATTATTTTTTTTAATTTTTCCAGAGACCCCGAGCGTGACGGAAGTTGGATTCGTAGTGTTTAAGGAACATGAGACCGTGACTTACTTTTGGTGGTACCATCTAGTGGGATTGTTCTGGATCTGTGAATTTATCATCGCCTGCCAGTCATTTGTTATATCTGGGGCTGTAGCTCGCTGGTACTTCACCAGGTAAGAATATATAGGCCAATACATTTTGCATTAAATGTAATGTTTTTGTCACAATTTATGTCTATACCTTTGCTAAATATTTAATATCAAATGTTTAGTTTATCATGAATACAACTAATTATGCTTTTAAGTAGCACAACGTAGCCCTGGAGTTAGTAACTGTTATTTTCTAGTGACTACTTTATCACTGTGGAATTACCACAAAGTGGCTATTTTATCACTGCAAATGGCTAGAAAGTGACTGCTTTATCACTGTGGAATTACTGGAAAGTGGCCGCTTTATCATTGTGGAATTACTAGAAAATGTCTATTTTATCACTGTAAAATAACTTGGAATGGCAACGTTGCTACCTTGTTGAAATTGGCAGCAGAATGGAACAGTTCAGGCATGATCTGTCAATAATACCATGTGGCCAATAGCACCATATACTGTCGGTACACATTTAATGAGAGCCATTGCATCTCCTTGGCTTACATGCTTGCCTGTTAACCCAGTGATCATGGCTTTTAATCTTTTATTTTCATTGACATGAAATCCCAGCTTAAGATGGTACCCGCACATTTCCTGGGAAGTAGAGGCAGCTGGCGTTGTGTTGACCACATCATACATGAAGTGATGATTGGTCTAAAACAATATGGCTTTTCTATCTGAACTTCAGGTTAAACTAAGCATTTTGTAAATGTGTTTTCATGTTCTCATATTTCATGTATGTTGTTGGGGTTCTGATATAAAAATTAAATGGCTGTTTCTTTTGTTATTTTCAGAGACAAGAGCCAGATTGGCTTCCCCATCTTGGGCACAATAGGAAGACTCATTGTGTTTCACCAGGGTTCTGTTGCCTTCGGATGTATCATCCTAACGCTGGTTAAAATCCCCAGGACAATTCTTATATTTATTAGCAAGAGGTAAGTCATGATCCTGAACACTTGCTCAATTATTTGACAGTAGTCTGTTTTACCAGGGAGCCACAGTAGCATAGTGGCTAGCATGCTGGCCCAAAGGTCATGTGTTCAAACCCTCATCAAGGCAAATTTTGTAATTGACCTGGAATTCCAGGATTACCTATCTAAATGGGTACTAGGGAAGTTAAGGTGACCGGCAAGATACTGAGATACTGACCACATCATCCAGCAAGCACCCATTGGTCTCTAACAATATGGCTAGCTCCATAAACCCAGTACACCTAAAGGTGTATTAAAGGAACTTTTACAGTGTACTTTCTTCTACCTGAATTAGAGTGTCATATTTGTGTGTGTGCTTTTGTTTTGAAGTTTTTCTTTTGTTTAGTTTCTTTGCAGTAATGTCAAAAATAACAATGGACCTAATAGGTAATAGATCCACTTAGTTTGAATTAAAAGTTTGTTGCATGTTTTTTGCTGGATATCACAATCAATTCCAGCATTTTTGGCAATTTGTGACTTGTTGAGAAATTTTACATCCAGCAGTTTGAGTTTGAATTTGTAACGTTGTTTTTCTTTTAAGGTTAATATCATTATGTTCTCTTCTTACATACAGTAGTGAAAATAAGTGAGGGGACAACAAGTTTAGTTTAATTTGTAGTAACATTCCACCAAAATAATAAAAGCATAATTTCAACTGCATACTGAAGTTGAAAGAACAGGAAGACAATAGGAGGAAGTATGTGACTAGATTGGTCTTTGCAGACTAGAACAAGAAAACTTTGAGGAGAAGAAATTTTAATTTTGTCACCTTTTGTGATCTTTGGACAATGACAGAAAAAGAGAAAAGAAAAATCAGAACAACAGAAATTAGATTCCTGAGAAGAATACTCATTGTATCAAGAAGAGATAAGATCAGAAATGAAGAAATCAGGACTAAAGTGGGGATTATACCAGCGCTAGATTTTATTAGAAGGCAGCAAGTCAAATGGTTTGGCCATGCAAGTAGGTTAAAAACTAACAGTATACGATGTACAGACCAGATGGAAGCAGAGGAAGAGGCCAACCACATAAACGATGATTGGAGGGAATAACAGAGTCCATGGGAGTATCAATACATGGGGGGAGGGGGGGCACTCTCCCGCTGTTTATACTTCACCTTGAAACCACAAGCTACAAGAGGAACATGAAGAGATGAGAGATGAGATGAGTGTAATCTATGGGAGGTGACTGGAGGACATAGAGAGATATCTGAGTGCAATGAAAAGCATCTTTAAACCAAACCAATTATTCATAAATTATAGCTAAGAACAGCAGACTAGTGGGTGCACAAATTGAATCAGTTAAAATGTTAGCTATATGTGGTATTACAGGACACCACAGCCAACCTCAGTAGTGTGATTTTCTAGGCAATTTCACATTTAGTAGTTTGCTGTTGTTTTCTGAACCACAGACGCACATACCATTGTGAAAATCAACATACAGTGGCCTGCTTCCTCATTGCCTGGGCTGACATTGAACCTGGTATGTCAGGGTTGTGAATCTGGATTCACTACTCTTCAGTCACAGATGAAACAGTACAGTTCTGAATACACTAGCAGCTGTTTATTTGATGAAAGAAGTCACAGATGAAACAGTATAGTTCTGAATACACTAACAGCTGTTTATTTGATGAAAGAAGTCACAGATGAAACAGTATAGTTCTGAAATCACTAACAGCTGTTTATTTGATGAAAGAAGTCACAGATGAAACAGTATAGTTCTGAATACACTAACAGCTGTTTATTTGATTAAAGAAGTCACAGATGAAACAGTATAGTTCTGAATACACTAACAGCTGTTTATTTGATGAAAGAAGTCACAGATGAAACAGTATAGTTCTGAATACACTAACAGCTGTTTATTTGATGAAAGAAGTCACAGATGAAACAGTATAGTTCTGAATACACTAGCAGCTATTTATTTGATGAACAGATTACACTTGCAGTTTAAAAAAATGTATGCATCTTCCATGACACTGTCATTTTCTTTGTTCAGAATGAGGAACTCAGAGGGGGACTGTGCGAGTTTTTGTGTGCGATGTTGCTGCTGTTGCTTGTGTTGTATTGACAAGTGCCTACGAAATCTCTCATCTAACGCATACACAGTTGTGGGTAAGTTGTTTTCTGTTCAGTTTGACAAAGGACGTATTATGCTCTTTGTTTATTGTTCCAGAAGTTAATTATTTCTTTAATAGTTAATTAAAGAGTTGAGTCTGACCATACCCCCAATATTTTTAATTTTCACTGCAATAATTGTCTACATATAAACCTGTATAAAGGGCTGTGATGGCATAGTGGTTAGAGTGCTTGTCTACTAAGGCAGTGATCTGAGTTAAATCCCCAGCAGACGCAGGATTATTTTTGTTCAACCAATACAGCTTTGGGGTTGACCCAACTTCATTAAAATCGGTAGCAGTCAATTTTCAAAATGTTCTGGAAATTGTTGGAAATAACAGATGATGAGGAAGGGAAATAGCCACCAAAACTCATATGTCATAGCCTAGAACATGTGAGGTCCTAACACTTCCATACTCCAGCAGCAGCAGTAACTGCCATGGGACAATTGTACCTTTCTTTATGCTCGTATATGTCACATTATGCATTAAAGTGTCACACCAAACTAATTAATAAACTAGTCTGTCATAACAATTTGAATTACATGTTTCTAATTAGTTTTATCATTTTTTTGTCTACAGCAATTAACTGGTAAAAACTTCTGTACATCAGCCAGAAAGGTGAGTTGGTGTGTTGTCTTAAATCTTACAAGTATATTTAAATATTGAAAGATACAGAAGTGATATAAGACTATATAAAAAAAAGTCGCTTAAAAGTTGAAGGGTTTACTTTAATTGCATCCGGGTTTTATCCCATATGGCTCAGTCTCTTTCCACAGCACGAAAAGCGTTGCGCAAAGCACAAACTCTGTAGCTCTAGCGACGACCCATGGGAGTCTCAGAAAACTTTAACTCGTGAACCGAAGGGCACGGCCCGGAATCGAACCCACAACCTTCGGAACCCAAGTCAAACAGCTTGACCACTTCGCCACGGAGACTCCCTGGCTATATAAACAGATGTAGAGTGGAGTACATTGGCAATCATGGCCAGTTATGATCACTGGTCAGATGAATGAAGATGTGTGAAGTTTAAAAACAACAGAAAAGTGATAGAGATAAACATAAGGAAACAAAAATAGAATAAAAGAGGAATATACAAACATGTCAGTGTTGTACAGAACATGGCCAGATATTTTTCCAGAACATGTTTGGAAGTATTAGATTTCTAAAATTCATGTCAGGATTATCAAAATATTTGCATTGATTCTTCATTTATGTTTGTCCATGTGCTAATTGTATTTTTGTATCCTCAGGGGCATCTTTTACTTGCCGGAAATGCATTACGGATGTCTGCAGTTGATAGTACAGCTGATTTTGTTCTGTTTCTGGCCAAAGTATCTATAATGGCTGCTACCACAGCTGTTAGTGTTTTCTGGTTTAAGGTGAGTTTGTGAAGAGTGGCGAAGTAAATTAAAACTTGTCATCTTTCATCTTATTGGATATTATTTGTATTTATTTGTCTGCTTTTATCTTCCTCCATGCTAGCTTAAGTCTACATCATTGGGTCATAAGAATACCATGTAAATGTAGTTTTAAGTTAAGCTCCTAAAATCATTGGATTTAAAAAGACAAACAATGTTTAACAGCACTTCACTTATCAAAGGCTATTTATTTGTATTTCCCAATTGAGTCAGTAGGATACGCTATTTGAAATTTAACACACACAATGCAGATCCAAATTGTAATATAATACTCCACAACCTTTCTCTACATTTTCAAAATTTGTATAGTCCTATCTATATGTTTGTACAGTCCTATCTGTGTGCTTGTGCAGTCCTATCTAATGTTGTTTTATTGCACTAGTCATACATGTGCCCCTAATCATTGTATTTGAGCTTCAATTTCCTTTGTATGAAAGGCTGCAACAGTTTTGAGTGAGTTTTGTTCAGTAGAAAATGTTTGTTTTGTCATTCATCTTATACAACCTGTTCAACTTATTTTACAATTTATGTTATAAATATCATTCATGTTCATTAATGTCAATTTATGTTTTGTTATTATCTTGTATTATATGTGGCACTATTTTATAGAGGCAGTGTGAACTCAAGTGGAGATTTCACTTAGTCTGTGGAATGAACAAACTATTACTAGTTTGTATGTAAACTGTAATCTTGAATTCATGGTTTTCATACTTTACTATTAATTGCTATTTACTGTTTACATCATTTATATTTTCTCTTCCTTTTGTTATTTCTAAATGATTAAAGCAGGAAGAAATTTTCACAAGATATATGCAGTAATTAGTATTTTTGTAAAAATATTTCTGTACTTTCTTCATTTTCAGAGTGAAGAGGAGCTTCATTTTTACGCCATTCCTGTTCTTCTAGTCTCGGTTTTGTCATTTTTTATTGCCCACTGCTTCCTGTCTGTGTATCAGGTAAGCATTAAAAAGACCACAGTTTCAGATATCTATACTTGTTTTGTTTCTAGGCTTTTCAAGTTTTTAGAGTTCATATTGCCAATACAGGATGGCCATAAATAAATGTTGTATCTATTTACTTTTTTTTTTTCATTGACAGTGTGATGAGACTGATGACCTCATTATAAAAGAAAACAAATTAGCATGACTAGAATATTCTGTTGTTTAGGCACACATTTTCTGAAAAATTAGCCCACTATTGTTATGTACTCATAATTTTGAAAATGCTTTCACATTTAGTACACCATGAGGTACTTGAAGAGACTAGCATTTTGCTTGCATGTACTAGAATAATTTCAGCACAGTCCTTGTAGAAATGAAAACTATTATGAGTGATGTCATAAAAAATGACAAGAATCAGTTGGACTGGAAAATTGATAAATGAATAAGTTGCAGAAAATATAACGAGCAAAGAAGTCCTCTTAAGTAATCAATAAGTAAAGACTTTTATGGCTTGGTCATATTCTAAGACAACAAATCTGAGAGTAAATTTCACAGAAAAAGAGGATCTAGAACAACATTTATTTTTTTTTAAAAGTCATGCCCAGATTTATTAATGTAGACAAACACAGAATTGAAGTGATTGGCACAAGACAGAAAACTACAGAATGGTATGATTAAGAACCTCATGACCAGACCCAAAATACTTAATGATGATTATGTGGTAAGGGAAAATTAATAAGAATGAGATAGAAATAATCCATCATTATGTTTAATGTGCAAAACTTCCTACATCTTGAGGTTTCAAAGTAGCTAAGAAAAGTTATTGAATATACATATAATATCTTTTAAGCTTTATAGTTCACTGACATTGTAATGTCTTTACATGCATGTTGTATTTCTACTATAACTGTTGTTGTCTCTATCCTCAGATGATCCTGCATGCATTATTGTTGTGTTTCTGCGAGGATTGTGATATGAATGATGGCTCATCGGAACGACCGTACTTTGGCAGCAAATCCTTCATGGTAATTGGAAAATATCTATATATGTATACATCATAAATACTTCTTAGTTATCTCTTAGAAAGGTTTTTAAATAACTTCCAATTGAAAGTTAGCATGGCTAAATGGATAGGAGTGTTCAACTGGTGTGCTGATGCTGAGGTAGCGGGTTCAACTCCTTCACCGATCAGTTGGACTAAAATGTTGACTTCTCATCCTTGACTTGGGGACGTAAATTAAAAGTACCTCTGAAGTCAGAGTGGGTTTGCCTGATGACAAGGGACACTGATAATAAGAAAAACTAATCCACATGCAAAAACCAGTCCAGTGCACCAGAAGTATTTGCACATCTATGGACTATGCTTGAGTTTAAAGCGAGCGAACGTGGCGGGTGAGGGAGGGAGGAATTTACTTCCATTTGAACAGAAAATACTGTTTCAAGTATCATACATTATATGATACCATATATGACATACTGAGCACAATAATACTGGGCGGATGAGGGAGGGTGGAATTTACTTCCATTTGAACAGAAAATACTGTTTCTAATATCATACATTATATGATACCGTATATGAAATACTGAGCACAATAATACTGTGGACTGAATTCCAACTAATGCCTTCACATTTCCTAAACATGACAAGTTTAGACATTTCGTGTAAAGGCTTTGCCAACCAATCTTAGTCTTTTCTCAGTGTGGCCAAGAGGATTCTCACACTCAAGCTTACACTTCCTGTGCACTAATAGGTAGCAGAGTAGTGGGTTTATGACCCACACTGGTTAGTTGGTACCTAAACCTTGACTTATTGTTAATAAAGTAATGACAAACTACTGAACAAACACTTGCCTTAAAAGTCACCCTTGGATTGATCGCAGCACCCTGCAAAAGACATGGAACATTTTTTTAAAATAAGAAATAAATGGATGTGTGTTGCTTTTCTCACACTAGAAAGAACAAAAAGGGATATATAATCTCTTTCTGTTTACTTTTCTCCCATAAGAAAAATTTGAAATAACATGCAGACATAAAGAATATCTTTCTGTTTACTTTTCTCCTATAAGAAATAACATGCAGAAATATATGAATATCTTTCTGTATACTTTTCTCCCATTAGAAAGAACATGTCAATACGGAAGTGAGACAGGGATGTGTGCTCTCTCCTTTGTTATTTAATATCTACATGGACAGAATATCCAAAGAAGCAAGTCTTGACAGAACAGATTAAGAAAATTTAGAACTCTTTACTCCAGATGAAACAACTGACCCACAGGAAATAAATTAACTTCTATTTGCAGACTTCTATTGTATATTACAGCGATGAGGTCAGACTACACAATCATATTACTAATCTGAGTTCAACCTGCAGCAGATACAATATGAGCATAAATACAGCCAAAACTGAAGTAATGCAAGTTAGCAGATCACCGGGCCCACTAAGTATACAGATAAATAGCACAACTCTGAAACAAGTTAAAAAATTCAAATATTTTGGAAGTATGATCACAGAAAATGGCAGATTGGACAGAGAAATCGGAATCAGATGTCAAAAAGCTAGTGCACTTACATATCAACTATCACCCTAACTGAAACATCCAAACATACCCATGTCCGCAAAATGACATAATAAACAGCATATTCACACTAACCCTATGCTACTAATCTCAAACTTGGACTTTATCCAAATCACACTTTTGCAAAATCAACACCTGTGAGATGAGATGCCTGAGGAGAGCTGCCAACTTAACAATCTGAGACCGAGTAAGAAATGCTGTTATCAGACAGACAGTGGGATCAACACCTTGTGCCACATTTATTGAAAGACAGAAGATAAGTGGTTTGGCCATGTCGTTTGAATGCAATATCAGCAACTACCATCACTGGCCTTACATCAAAGATCATCTGCGACGAGACCAAGAGGACGTCCAAGAAAAAAATGGATTGACGACATCAAAGACATTGGACAATCACACAGAATGACACTAT
The DNA here is from genome assembly GCA_014155875.1 of Cepaea nemoralis. Taxonomy (NCBI): domain Eukaryota; kingdom Metazoa; phylum Mollusca; class Gastropoda; order Stylommatophora; family Helicidae; genus Cepaea; species Cepaea nemoralis. The sequence goes on along the minus strand of JACEFZ010024425.1, from coordinate 227,662 downwards.
CCAGTGCCGCCCGCTGGAGCGCAAATTATTCCTCCCCACGACGCATGGCGGTACAAGTGGATGATGATTATGATGATGATGATGATGATGATGATGATGATGAATATCTGTCTGTGTACTTTTCTCCCAATAGCATTCTTATTCTAATATGGGCAATGCATTTGTTTTGCAGGTTCATGTGTCTGAATGTGGCAGAAAATTGAATGATTTGTCCAGAAGAAAAGAAGACTCTTGTAACGATCCTGAATCTGAAGCTGCTCAAGTCTGAACTTTCCCTTGGAGTGACTGAGGTGCTGAAATTAGGGCCAGAATGTGAGATTCATGTTGAATTGGAATAATCAATAAGTGACAGCTTTAGCCTCAGATAGAATGCTGTTGACCTTCCCAAGCTGTCATCTGTGATGACAGCTTCAATAAAGACTGCTTTATGCTGGATCAACAATGTAAACTTGCTGATGGATCTGTTCTTGATCCAGCATTGTTACTTCGTACCACTGAGGTGACGCTTATTGAAGCAAGGCTCTGGTCCTGGAATGTCTGAATATATCATCTAAGACAGACCAAACGGATACAATAATCATGATCCAGCACAAGTTCTTTGCCTTTGAATATAACAACACATGTGTGGTAATGTTAATGTGTACATAGACAACTATAAACAATATAACACAACTAATGGTTCATTTGTGGCACTGTGGCTTAAGAGGATAGTGAGATGTGCAGTTTCAGAATTTTTCGTCACACCAAATTGAGGGTTCAAAATCAGTTGCAAGTTATTTGGAAGCAGACAGCTCTGTGTTGATTTCCATGGTATGAAGCTCAGCCATTCAGAAAGCAATGGCAAACTACTGAACTAACATTGGCATAAAAATCACAGCCAACCACTAAATGCTGGGGTTGCTTGCAGCGTCCTATAAAAGACATGAAGCTAACATTTCTTAATGGTTCAGAAGTGGCGCCAGTTAGCCTAGTGTCGTCATGTGCTAAAAACATCAGAAGTGTGCATTTCACAAATGAATGGTGTTCTTTGTAATGTACTTTAGCTTTATTCCAGCAGCTTACCAAAACGGCTCTGTGTATTTGGCAGAAAGCTTCTCTTCCTGTGTCAAAATGTGAAATTCAGTGTAGGTACTGGAAAAATTAAGATCTATGAGTGTTAGTGTAATTTAACAGTCAGTGAATAGTCATTTGTCACCATTAGTGACAAGTTATTTTATTGATATTCATTCTGGATAATCAGTTTTGTGAATCGGTTTTCAAACAGTTTAAAACAGGACTGGATATTACATACTAAACTATGAATGTATCCACTGAGAGTATTGGAGGTTTGTGAACAGTTACAAACAAATGTTAATGATGCAAGTGCCACTGAATTCCATTGATATACTGCTTTTTTACTTAATTTCACATGTTTTGTTACTTTTCGTTATTATTTTCATACCTTAGTGTTTAGTGTTATGTAGTTTTCCTAGACGGATGAAGACCTTTCTAGTTTTCATTTGGTATCTATTTGTTTTTCAGTTCCTAATTGTTGTACTGTGAGTGATAGTCAGTGTAAATATTTCATTTTGTTGTCATTGTTTATAGATCTTGGCATAAGGCTTATTGCTAAATCCTAATGCTGCTATTTTATTACCAGGTGTCAGTGACAGTCGATTTACATCATACACATATAGTCTATGCTAATGTGTTTGTGTTTTATTTATTTTGTTCATATATTTCTACAAGTATTTGAATTCATTTTATTGCACAAGTCATTGTGTTTATATATTTTTGTACGGCAATGCTGGTCTTTGATTCCTGCACTGTGATGAAGCCTTCTTCTACTTAGAACAAAATGAAATCCATCTTGTTTCCTCTGTGAATGAGTAATGGTGGCTAGAAAATAGATGTCATTGATGGATTAACGAATGATGGTGATTAGTGAAAGAGGTTTATAGTTATGGTGAAATATGGATCTTTAGTGGCTGATTTATGATACATCTTGACTGGTGAATGATACATGTGTGTCATAATTGAAAGATTAACCTTGGAGATTAATGAAACATTTAATCCTTGGTGATTTGGTGAAAAATCAGTCTGTCCGTTTGGTGATTGGTGACAAATAGTTCCTGATGACTGGTAAAGTAAGAATCCTGGTAATTAGTTTATGGTACATTTTCATGATTGAATGAATGATAAATTTTGATATTTGGTAAAAGGTAAATTTTGGTGATTTGATGAAAGATCAGTCTATAGTTTTATAATTTGTGACAGATAGTTCTTGGTGACTGGTAAAATAAGAATCTTAGTGATCTGTTAGTGATACATCTTGATGATTGGGATGAATATGCTGATAACTCTTGGTCATTTGTGTAATATCAGTCTTATTAATTGGTTAATGATACACCTGAATTGTTGGTAAATGATAAATCTTGGTCATCAATAACTGATAAATGTTGATAATTGATAAGGTATTACTGTTTATGGCTGAAATGAACTATAATGTGAATCTAATTATGTACTGATCTGGTAAGGACATTGTGTTATGAGACATTATTTAAAGATATATGGTCTGTTTAATGGAACAGATAAGTAACTGAAATATGGAGTGGTGTGGCTTTAAATTCAAAGAAATTATAATCTCCTTTCCTCTTCTTCTGCCTGTCATCCCCCCAGTGGAACACAACCCAAGAGGTTACAATGTAAGAGGAATATATTCAAACATAAGGTGAAAGCTTTCCCATTCTTTCTAGTATTAACTTATGTCACTCCAGTTTTTAATTTTTTTATTTATTAATTTCCTCTTCTGTTGTTCTTCATCAAGTTCTTTTAAGTTGCCCATCTTTCTCTTTACTACTGAGTTTCAGTCTAAGACAGTACTAGCTATAATACTATATCTTTCTTAGGTATATTTTGTCTATTCCAATGTCATATTGTAGCTTTCATTTTCACTTGCTGCAGATATCCTCTTTCAGTATGTGTGCATGTGCTATTTGCAATAGAATGTAATAAATAGAATCTTTATTCTGCTAGTTATTTCAAGATTAGGGTCGTCACTACTACTAGCTGTCAGGCAGCCAGTAACAAAGTACTTCATGTGCTGATATAACAGTACTTGATGTGTGTGTATTTATGTATACAGAGAGAGAAGAGGGGGGAGGAGAAAGACAGAGAGAAAGCATGTGCCCACAGTTAAAATCTCTTCTGTATATCCTGTAACAGGTAACTGTGAAGTCTGCTTGCCTTTATTCTTATAGCTTCTTGTGAGGATACCAGGTAACAAAGGTTGATACAAAGAAACCAATCTTTCGGTGGCTACACAGTTTGTTCAATATAGAATAGTGTAAATGCATCTACTGAGAGCATGCGTATTTCCTGTAGCAGCATATCAGTGCACAACTTGGATATTTAACAAATCACCTGGAAAGTACAAATCTGCTTTTAAGTTATACAAGAGTATTAGAAGTTCACTGGATGGAAAGGTGAAGAAATCAATCTCTCCAAAAAGAACGTAATTGTGAAGAAGATTGGTAATTAAGACAAACAAAGATGAGGAAACTGAAATATTCCAGACATGCAAAAAGATATGATTGTCTAAAAAAGATAGATATTTATGGAGGGAAGTGAAATGGGGAGACAGAAAAGAGGAAGATCGCAATGTAGATGGATTCAAGATTTGTAAGAAAATTTACACATGACCAACAGAGGCAGGACATCTGGGTTATCACAGAGAGAAATTTCCAGACTTGTGGGTGTGAAGTTCTGTACAGAACAAGCCACTGGGTGATAAAATGCTTCTAAGTGGTTTTAATTAGTTAAAGAGTCTGTTTATGTATAAACCATTTATTGTATTACGTGATTTTGTAGAACTATTATTTCTAACCGGTTGTTGTTTAAACAATTCTTGTGACTGTTGACTTTTTCTGTTGGTGTTTTCTTTCTGTTTATTGAGTCAAATCAGAGCCCATCTGTGTAAACTGAATCAGTTATAATGTGTGTATGATAAACTTCATTTTATAATGTATAGTGAGTAAACTCTGGGTAATTAACGTCAGTCGAGTGTACTGTCTGGTACAGTTAAAGACGTGTTTTTAATGTTGGTGTACAGTCTAGTATAGTAAAGATGAGCTGTTAATGTCAGTGTAATGTCTAGTATGGTTAAAGATAAGCTGTTAATGTCAGTGTACTGACTAGTATGGTTAAAGATAAGCTGTTAATGTCAGTGTACTGTCTAGTATGGTTAAAGATACATTGCTTATGTCAGTATGCTGTCTGATATAGTTAAAGATAAGCTGTTAATGTCAGTGTATTGTCTAGCATGGTTACACATAAATTCTTATGTCAGTGTGCTGTCTGATGTTGACATGGGTACCAGGAAATGTCTTAGGAGGTAAAGGTGGCCGATGTGCTACTGACCACATCACGTACTGAGTTTTGATTGGCCTATAAAAGTACCATATGACCAATGACCTTAAGGCACATAGAAAGAGTTCTATACTATTTTACTTTTTATAATTTGTTGTAGTTAAAAACAAGTTGTTAATATAAGTGAATGGTTAAATATAAGACTTTAATGTCAGTGTACTGTCTGGTATGGTCAAAGATCAGTTGTTAATGTCACTGTACTGTCTGGTATGGTTGAAATTAAGTTGTAAGTCTCAGTGTACTGTTTGCTATGGTTAAAGATAAGTTGTAAATCTCAGTGTACTGTCTGCTATGGTTAAAGATAAGTTGTTAATGTCAGTGTTCTGTCTGCTTTGGTTAAAGATAAGTTGTTAATGTCAGTGTTCTGTCTGCTTTGGTTAAAGATAAGTTGTTAATGTCACTGAACTGTCAAGTATGGTTGTAGATAAGTTGTTAATGTCACTGAACTGTCAAGTATGGTTAAAGATAAGTTGTTAATGTCACTGAACTGTCAAGTATGGTTAAAGATAAGTTGTTAATGTCAGTGTTCTGTCTGCTTTGGTTAAAGATAAGTTGTTAATGTCACTGAACTGTCAAGTATGGTTGTAGATAAGTTGTTAATGTCAGTGTTCTGTCTGCTTTGGTTAAAGATAAGTTGTTAATGTCAGTGTTCTGTCTGCTTTGGTTAAAGATAAGTTGTTAATGTCACTGAACTGTCAAGTATGGTTGTAGATAAGTTGTTAATGTCACTGAACTGTCAAGTATGGTTAAAGATAAGTTGTTAATGTCACTGAACTGTCAAGTATGGTTAAAGATAAGTTGTTAATGTCAGTGTTCTGTCTGCTTTGGTTAAAGATAAGTTGTTAATGTCAGTGTTCTGTCTGCTTTGGTTAAAGATAAGTTGTTAATGTCACTGAACTGTCAAGTATGGTTGTAGATAAGTTGTTAATGTCACTGAACTGTCAAGTATGGTTAAAGATAAGTTGTTAATGTCACTGAACTGTCAAGTATGGTTAAAGATAAGTTGTTAATGTCAGTGTTCTGTCTGTTTTGGTTAAAGATAAGTTGTTAATGTCAGTGTTCTGTCTGCTTTGGTTAAAGATAAGTTGTTAATGTCAGTGTTCTGTCTGCTTTGGTTAAAGATAAGATTTTAATGTCACTGAACTGTCAAGTATGGTTGTAGATAAGTTGTTAATGTCACTGAACTGTCAAGTATGGTTAAAGATAAGTTGTTAATGTCACTGAACTGTCAAGTATGGTTGTAGATAAGTTGTTAATGTCACTGAACTGTCAAGTATGGTAAAAGATAAGTTGTTAATGTCAGTGTTCTGTCTGCTTTGGTTAAAGATAAGTTGTTAATGTCAGTGTTCTGTCTGCTTTGGTTAAAGATAAGTTGTTAATGTCACTGAACTGTCAAGTATGGTTAAAGATAAGTTGTTAATGTCAGTGTTCTGTCTGCTTTGGTTAAAGATAAGTTGTTAATGTCAGTGTTCTGTCTGCTTTGGTTAAAGATAAGTTGTTAATGTCACTGAACTGTCAAGTATGGTTGTAGATAAGTTGTTAATGTCACTGAACTGTCAAGTATGGTTGTAGATAAGTTGTTAATGTCACTGAACTGTCAAGTATGGTTAAAGATAAGTTGTTAATGTCACTGAACTGTCAAGTATGGTTAAAGATAAGTTGTTAATGTCACTGAACTGTCAAGTATGGTTAAAGATAAGTTGTTAATGTCAGTGTTCTGTCTGCTTTGGTTAAAGATAAGTTGTTAATGTCAGTGTTCTGTCTGCTTTGGTTAAAGATAAGTTGTTAATGTCACTGAACTGTCAAGTATGGTTAAAGATAAGTTGTTAATGTCACTGAACTGTCAAGTATGGTTAAAAATAAGTTGTTAATGTCAGTGTTCTGTCTGCTTTGGTTAAAGATAAGTTGTTAATGTCACTGAACCGTCAAGTATGGTTAAAGATAAGTTGTTAATGTCACTGAACTGTCAAGTATGGTTGTAGATAAGTTGTTAATGTCCCTGTACTATCTTGTATAGTTAAATATAAGTTATAAATCTCAGTGTACTGTTTGCTATGGTTAAAGATAAGTTGTTAATGTCACTGTACTGTCAAGTATGGTTGAAGATAAGTTGCTATTGTCAGTGGTCTGTCTGCTATGGTTAAAGATAAGTTGTTAATGTCACTGTACTGTCAAGTATGGTTGAAGATAAGTTGTTAATTTCAGTGGTCTGTCTGCTTTGGTTAAAGATAAGTTGTTAATGTCACTGTGGACACTGTAGTGTCTAGTATGGTTAAATATAAGTTGTAAATCTCAGTGTACTGTCTGGTATGGTTGTAGATAAGTTTTTAATATCAGTGTGCTGTCTGGTATGGTTAAAGATAAATTGTTAATGTTAATGTGCTGTCTGCTACGCTTAAAGACGAGTTGTTAATTTATGTGTGAATATTCATGCGAGTTCAATATCATATATTGTTTAACATTACACTTATCCTAATATATGTAAGCATTACTTAACTTGTGCTAATTAATATTATACAAGGATTACATTCTTGAAGAATGTATTCTGCTATTTTTGTACACATTAAAATAAACTATTTTATGATTTTTAAATAAACGTTTTTGTTTCTGAACTTTGACCTTCTGTCAATAACAGCGGGCTGTGTTTGAAGATGAAGCTCAAAGTCAGAGATGTCTAATTTCTTTCCTTCTAGCCGAATGCTTAGGTTCACATGGATGGGTAAAGGTTTCTGTGAACAAGGATATGGTTTAGACAGATGTGCTTTCTGTCAGTGAAGATGTGTATTGTGTATATAGGTCATTTGTTGTTATTTACATGGAGAATTATGAATGTTCTGTTACCTGGCTAAATATAGAGATGAGTTGTAGAATGTTGATGAAGTGTAGAATGTTTATTTATTTATCTGAATATTGAGGCAGGGAATTGAAAGGCTGTGTATTATTTTAATGGGCTTTTGAACATATGATGGTTTAACTATCCATGTAAAATATGATTAGACCGAATGTTTGTTTACACTTGTGTGTATTGTAACATTCAGTGAAGTCCTAAAATGATATATGTATTGAGAACATCTTTAAAGATGGTTATACAAAATTCTGACATAGTTACAATTGTAACTGCAGTTACTCTATGTACATGTTCTGACCATATAGACACTGAGAGCCTCGGGAGCATAGTGGCTAGATGCTCACCCACTGGCTCAGTGGTCGTAGGTTCAAATCCGCATTGGGGTGTTATTTTACAATATTGACCTGGGCTTCCAAGCTGACCCAGCCTGATATGGGTGCCAGGAAAATGTCTTGGGAAATAAAAGCGGCCAATGTAACACTGACCATGTCACCCAACTAGTGTGGGTTAGTCTATACAAATATGGGTCTAGCACCATATGCCTAATGTGGCTTATGGAGTGTTAAAGTGTCCTTTACTTTTACATATTTACATGGGGACACTACTTTCACTGTAGAACAATTCCAGGAAATATTAACTCAAATATATGGCACTGCAATAAGCATTCTAACTTGTATTTATGTCCACCATATGTGACATGTGAGAACTATGGTAGCATAATAGCTAGTATACCCACCTACCAGACTAGTGTCAAGGAGCAGGGATAGGCCCTTGTGGATTGTTCCAGCTATTGAAGAATATGGTTTTCCCATTTGTGGTGGAGGATTTGTTAACTGTTAAATATAGGGATCAATCATTGTCAAATCTACACATGGCTATTAAGGGGATATTTTTATGATTTTAGTTAGGACAGTATGAAAACAAGAACTTGCTAGCAGTAACCAGTCATGTACACTAGCCTCTGGTCACAAGCGTGAACAAATGTAGGTCCCAAATTCTGCCTCTCATCCTTTATGAGTTCATTTGTTGATTTTTAATATGTAAACCATAAGTGGGTGACGCAGATAGTTGATACGTTATTTCAAATTTGCTAAAGTTCGCCAGCGATGTTTAGTTTGGTTAAAATGTTGGATTAGAAGTGGTGCATGGTAATAGTAATTCCTATTGCTGTATATAAAATAATGTAAATGATGTACATATATGTTGATACGTGGTTAGTGAGCTGATCGTGTGTATGTGTGTTGGACTAAGTGCTTTCTTGTGTGACCTGAGTTCACATAAATAATCTCTCTATTATGCATTTTGGGTTTGATATCCAAGTAATGATATATCTCATATTGTCTATTTCACATGACCAATAAATAATCACAAATCTGGCTGTTTCCCTGAGTTATTATTGTGTGACATTTATTCATGAAAGCACCATCACAGTACTCTAAGCTCATGCAAATGTTTTCAGCAACAACTGTAGTTTGGCGGTGTTGGTGGTGAAGTTGCCGGCTCCAAGCTCTGAAGGTTGTGGGGTTGATTCCATCCAGGGAGTTTATACATTGTGTGACACTTTAAGTAGGCTGCCCTGCGGAAAGAGACCGAACCATATGAATATGAGATAACATGTGAAATGAAGTCGATCCTAGCACCTTAAAACCCCCTGTATTTTAAACGAATAGTTGACTAATACAGAAATAATATGTTAATGAATATATCATTTCAGATTATTTAGTCCAAATAATTGATGTGAAGTGTTTTGAACACGTAATTCCACTATAAAACTAGCTGAATGCCTGTAAAATGGTGGTTTCCCTTTCATCATCGTCAAGTGCCATGATGACAAGCGTGTGTGATCATGTTTCGTCATCTCACACGATCACCAGTCATGGATCAGCTCTGTGTTCTTGTCTCAAACATACCACGTGGCCAAGACATCCCGGTGTTTACTTCTCTGGTGTCCGCTTGTTCTTTTCCCCTCATTCTTGCCAGTTGTCACCAAGTTCTTCAATTTATTTATTTTCATAATGTGTCCAAAATAAGTGTGACTCTGAGTATAATTTCTCTAATCAGTGTACGATTTTGATTTTGTTTCTTGAAGGACTTGGTCATTGGTTTTTCTGCCTGTCCATGGTATGATTAGATGTTTTTCAGCTTGTTTGTTCATTGCCCACGCTTCACATCCATACAAAAGTACAGGTTCTATGTAGCACTTCAACACTCTTTTCCACCATTCAACTGATTATCTTTTTATTGGTCAGTATGTTTTCCATCTTGCGAAAGGTTATCTTCGCCATTGTGATGATTGTTCTAATTCCTTCAAGGCAAATCCCATCAGATATTATGACAGTTCCGGAATAATTGTACCGATTCACTGGTTTAAGAATATTCCCATTTACTTGTATATTACATTATGGTGTTTCCTTCTTCCTAGCGACGACCATAATATAATCTGGTATTTTTTACAATTTAATTCTAACCCTAGTTGTTTCACTGTGTGCAACAACTGTATCTGGTAAATGCTGCAGATTCTGCTTATTGTTTGCAGTCAACATTGTATCATGTTCATATAGAATGTTATTGATGTTACGTCCCCCATGGTGATCCCTCTCATATCATCTACATTTCTGAAAATATATTCACTGTATAGGGAGAAAAGATCTGGAGACATTATACATGCCCGACTCACACCTTTCGTAATAGGCTGATATCGATCTGCTTCATTGTCAATCTTTATGGCAGCTTGTTGTTTCCAATATATGTTGTTGTTTTTTTTTACTAGTCTGTGATCTTTCCCATCAATTTGTAGATCTGCAAGCATCCTCATAATGTTGACATGTCAACATTATGGCTTCCACATTATACATTGGAATAAAGATGCACACAAGGTCTCAATACAGAACTATGATGAAGGTTCACATTGTCCGAAAAATTGATGTGAAGTGATTTGAACACGTAATTCCACTATAAAACTAGCTAACTGCCCTTAAACTTATTATTGGAATTAAAATAGTGATTTCCCTTTGGTTTCCACATACACTGTGATAGGGATACACACAATGTCCCGATACAGCTGCTAGAACAGTGGTTATCAACCTTTTTTGACCCGTGCACCCCTTCACCATATTTTCAGAACGCCTTTCCACCCTCTCCCCTTTTGTCTTATTTCCTCCCTACAAATTCCCCCCGCTCCTACACAGTATACGTAAAAATGGAAGCTAAATTTAATAACACATACTAGAATAAGTCTAGACGTCTACATCAAAAGTGATTTGCGGGTCCACTTACGTTATAAAATGAATTTCAGAAGGACGAGAAGTACAGAACCGTAAAGTATGGAGGGATAAACAATATCAAGTAATCGGTTCTTGTATTAACGCGATCTTGAAATAATCTTAATTTCCCCCCCCCCCCCCCCGGAAACCTTAAAATTCCCCCCTAGGGGGGAAGTCCCCACCGGTTGAGAACCACTGTGCTAGAACTATGACGTAGGTTTACACTGTAAACAGTCAGATTGTGTACCGAGGGAGCAATGAGAGCAATGTTATACATTGTGACACCATTTCACCTTTAGATAATTGGTCACATGCAGAAAATGTTAGAGAACAATAAACTGGCGAAACCAGTACACAAATAGAACAATGTGATATCACTGTGATATTTCAACTTCTGATAACTGGTTACACATATGAACTATTACAGAACTGTGTACAGATGAAGTCACTACACTGGTACAGGCTTGAGGGCACTGACAAAGAATTGATTTTACTGATGTTTCTAGAACAATGCAACGCATTATTGTAAATAATATAAAATAAAACAAAGTAATGCGGCTTTACAGAACACAATTACAGAAAAATCATGACCGTGCAGCCACTAACCTTCATCAGCAAACAAATGCATGCATAAAACACAACATATAATCACTGAGAAACGACTACATTAAGGCATAAGAACGGGGTGAGAAGAATGAAAAGATGAGAGATATGGAAAAGAAAATGAAAAAATGAAGACAAAATTGAGGGGGAGATTGGGGAAAAAAAATGTGCTACTTATCAACAACCACCAAATGTGATATGAAATATATTGGTAAGATCAGTCTCCGCTTGGCAGACAGATTCCGTAATCACATGAAGGATATCCATAACAACACCCAAAAGCCGGTCTCTACCCTGTTCAACAGCACATAACTCCCTAGGGGTTTCCGATGTTCAGGTCAGTGCCATCCAATGATGCTCGTTTGACGGAAAACATCGCAAAAATACAGAAAACTTACTTTTATGACATTTTAAAAATTGGTTTGGCATTGATTAAATCTGGACAGATGAATAGGACCTGAAAAATATTTTCCAACGGTACCTCATTCAAGTCTGTATGTTGATTCTAAGCCGAGATATCCAGAATTGTGTGTAAAATTAATTCGTAAATGGAACAAAGAAGGAAATACTCCTTTAACTGATCTTGACTTGCTGCCCAGAAACAACAATTGTTTACAATGTGTTTACAACTGCTACAACTTCTTCAGTTTTGAGAAAACCCCATAGCAACTATATATTGTCTTGTTCGGAAAGTTAGTTAGTTAGTTAGTCGACAGATCATCCTCGTTGCACATCGAACCATTCAGTCCATAAGTGCTCGGATCCCCTCCTCAGCAAATCCCGCAGCGTGTAGCGGCTAACGACGCCAGTTCTGTGTTGGTTTATCAATCTTCTTTGGCTTCCTGCGTAGTGTTCTTGTTTGGCCACCCCTCTTTTAATTTGCTGCTCCTGCAGTCTGGCCATTGTTGTAGATTCACAGACATCACTTGGTTCTCGCAAAAGTCTCACTTCTCGTAGAGCATTCAGAATGTCAGCCTGGTCCATGGCGCGTCCGCCCTCCACAGTAGCCTCACCTGCGAGCTTGTCAGCCCGCTCATTTCCTTGTACTCCCGCATGACCTGGCACGAAGATGAAACTAATCTTTGCCAGCCGAGACCGCTTCAGAGGCAGCAGCCATTCTCTTCGGATCGACCCCTCCTCTATCCTCTTGATCATGTTCATTGAGTCGCTAAGGAAACAAGCCCTAGTGAATGTCTGTGTCTCGAGCCATGTTATTGCTTTACTTACTGCCATGACTTCCATGGTCAGGCTACTTGTGGTTTCAGTGAAAGCACCAGAGTCCTCCTTCACAATTCTCCCTCCGGCCCGAGCTGTAAAGGCCCATGAGCTTCTCACATGTCGGACGACCGACCCATCTGTGTAGATGACCGCGTCACCGTCTAGCGAATTCTCGAAAATCAACGCTTGTACTTCAGCCTCAACAGCAGCCGGATTTTCTTGTCTGCATTTTCTATCTAGTTGGATGCAAACTGAAAAGGATGTGCAGAAGTCTGTTGGCACTTGCACCCACTCCTCGCCAGGTTCTAAGTCCTCAAGTGAACACACCTGTTGAAGAATGTCTTCGGCTTGACCCATCCACGACCGTCCTCTTTTTAACCTGCTGCTCTTCACCTTCCTAATTTCACTATGCAGTGGATGTTGTGTGTTTGCGTTAATTCTGAGGTAGGCGCGTGCCCTGCAAACTTGTATTCTCTCTTCAATGGTTGGAAAATCAAGAAGGTAGCGCATCGCCCTGCATGCTGTATCTCTTGTACATCCAAGAATAATGCGCATAACTTCATTCTGTATCCTTTCCATCCTTTCTATCTGCTTATGGCTGAGAGTCAGGATTGCCATTGCATACTCCAAAACAGACATGACCAGCCCCTCGTACAGAAGACATAGATGGCGCTGCTCACAGTTTGCTGCCGCCATCACCCGCATCGCTGCCAAACCCCGCTTGGCCTTTGTTAGCACCTGGTCTATGTGCACATTATAAGCAAGGCTTCGATCAAACCGTATCCCCAGGTAATTCATTGCCTGCGTTCTTTCCACCGTCTCTGAACACAGCATTACAGTTGGTGTTGGGTTGTTGACAATATGATTATTCAACGAGAACCAAGTCACTGTTGCCTTTGTTGGGTTGACCATTGCCCCAGCTTCATCACACCAAGTACTTATGCGATTGAGTTCGGTTTGTAGTTCCACAGCAACCTCCTCTCTACCCTTACCCTGACGATACACTAAAACATCATCGGCATACGACAATGTCCTGCCAGGTCCAGTGATATTTTTTTAGTGTGAAATCGGCTGCTTACTTAATATTATTTAATTTTTCATTTTTCATTGTAATTTATATACAGAGAGGGGACTTAACTCTGGAAAAGTTATTTCAAGGGGCATAACTTTTAATAACATTGCTGTATAACTTATAGTCATATTGTTGCACGGTTTTCAAAGATTTATAAACTCTTTGTCTATAGTTATATACCGGCATATGAGTTATAATAAATAATGATACAATCTTTAAGGCATTTTCAAATTTTTCATAAAAATAATGCATAATGCATAACATTGTAACTCATCTTTGTATGCTTACGAAGTTATCTACAGTCATGCAGGTGATTAGAAACGGTTTTCATTAGAAATAATGGATGGTGTGTGGAAGGACATTCTTTTAAGTTACTTTATTTTGTTGTAGGGTCGCTTCTCGGCCTTTTGGCTAAGATCAAGTGCATGTGCTGCCCCTTACAGTAGTGCGCTTGGTCTGGTCGTGGGCCGGGATGATCATTCTCGGTCCTTTGGCTAAGATCAGATGCATTTGCTGCCCCCCCCCCCCCACAGTAGTGCGCCTGGTCTGGTCGGGGGCCGGGTGATCCAAAAAAGGAAAACCTCACATAAGCATCACTTTAAATGTGGGCCCGGTGGACCACTGTGGGCAATAGCTCACAGTGGGACTAAGGGTCCACGCCAAAAACAGGGGAGGCGGGGAACCAGCTAGTCTGGGATGACCGCCACACCCAAAAAAAAAAAAACAACAACTTTATTTTGTTGTATGAATTTAATGAGACGCTACCCGCCAGGAGCTGGGCGAAGCCACGCCGTGTCAGATAGATAGACACACCCACCTTTTCGCTGCAGTTATCTACAGGCATATGCGTTATAATCCTCCTCCTCCTAATCCTCCTCCTACCCTCTTCCTCTTCCCCTCCCCCCTCTCCATCCTCCTCCTCCCTCTTTCTCCTCCTCCTCCCTCTTCCTCCTCCTTCCTCCTCCTCCTCCCTCTTCCTCCTCCTACCTCCTCGCCCTCCTCCCTCCTCCTAATCACTCCTCTTCCTTCCTCCTCCCTTCTCCTCCTCCCTCCTCCTCCCTCCTCCTCCTACGTCCTCGCCTTCATCCCTCCTCCCTCCTCCTCCCTTTTTCTCCCTCCTCCTCCTCCCCTTACTCCTACCCTCCTCCTCCCTTCTCCTCCTCCCTTCTCCTCCTCCCTCCTCCTCCCTCTACCTCCTCCCTCCACATCCCTCCTCCTCCTCCTTCCTCCTCCCTCCTCCTCCTCCCCCTCCTCCCTCATCCTCCCTCTACCTCCTCCCTCCTCCTCCTCTCTCCTCCCTCCTCCATCTCCCTTCTTCCCCCTCCTCCTCCTGCGTTCTTCTCCTCCCTCATCCTCCCTCCTCCTTCTCCTTCCTCCTCCCTCCTCCTAATCACTCCTCTTCCTCCCTCTTCCTCTCTCCTCCCACTCCCTCCTCCTCCTCCTCCTCCTACGTCCTCCCCCTCATCCCTCCTCCTTTCTCCTCCTCCCTCTTCCTCCTACCTCCCCCTCCTCCTCCTCCCTCCTCCTCCTCCCTCCTCATCCTCCCTCTTCCTCCTTCTCCCTCCTCCTTCTCCCTCCGCCTCCTTCCTCCTCCTCCTCCTCCCTCCTCCTCCCTCTCCCTCCTCCTCCCTCTCCTCCTCCTCCTCCTCCTCCTCCTCCCCCTCCTTCTGCGTTCTTCTCCTCCCTCCTTCTCCTTCCTCCTCCCTCCTTCTCCTTCCTCCTCCCTCCTCCTCCCTCTTCCTCCTCGTCCCTACTCCTCCTCTCCTCCTCCCTCATCCTCCTCCCTCCTCTTCCTTCTTCCTCCTTCTTCCTCCTCCTCCCTCCTCCTCCTCTCTCCTCCTCCTAATCCCCCCTCCTCCCTCCTATTCCTCCCTACTCCTCCTCCTCCCTCCTCTTCCCTGTTCCTCCTATCTCCGCCTATCTCTTCCTCCCTTCTCCTCCCTCTTCCTCCTCCCAGCTCCTACTCCTCCTTTTTCTTCTTCTGCTGCTGTCGCCGCCGCTCCATTTACCCAAGTTAATTGTTGGGGGAAGATGTAAAGATCTTTCAAGTGCTCTTTCTAATGCTTTTTGTAAGTTGGTCTTCGTTTATCTAAGGTTGTTCTAACTGCAACCAATAAATGATTAGACAGGCAGACAGGCAGGCAGACAGACAGAGAGACAGACAGACAGACAGACAGACAGACAGACAGACAGACAGACAGGGAGGAACAGACAGACAGACAGTCGGGAACGGGAACTTGTATGACTACTTATATGAATTAAATGAGATGCTCCCCATCATGGGCTGGGCGAAGCCGGACCTGGTCAGACAGACAGATTGACAGACAGACATAGAGATAGATAGTAGGGAACGGGAACGGGAGCTTATATGACTACTTATATGAATTAAATGAGATGCTCCACACCAGCAGCTGGGCGATGCCGGGGAGGGCCGGGTCAGACAGACAGACAGACAGACAGACAGACAGACAGACAGACAGACAGACAGACAGACAGACAGACAGACAGACAGACAGATAGTTGGTAACGGGAACGGGAGCTTATATGACTACTTATATGAATTAAATGAGATGCTCCCCACCAGGGGCTGGGCGAAGCCGGGCCGGGTCAGACAGACAGACAGACAGACAGACAGACAGACAGACAGATAGTCGGGAACGGGAACTTATATGACTACTTATATGAATTAAATGAGATACTCCCCATCAGGGTTTGGGCGAAGCCGGGCCGTGTCATACAGACAGACAGACAGACAGACAGATAGTCGGGAACGGGAACGGGAGCTTATATGACTACTTATATGAATTAAATGAGATGCTCCCCACCAGGGTCTGGGCGAAGCCGGGCCGTGTCAGACAGACAGACAGATAGACAGACAAACAGATAGATATTCGGGAACGGGAACGGGAGCTTATATGACTACTTATATGAATTAAATGAGATGCTCCCCACCAGGGTCTGGGCGAAGCCGGGCCGGGTCAGCTAGTATATATATATATATATATATATATATATATATATATATATAATATATATATATATATATATATATATATATATATATCGCAGTATGGGCCAAAGCAACACACGGGCGATATATATATATATATATATATATATATATATATATATATATATATATATATATATATATATATATATATATATATATATATATATATACCAAAGGCTTTTGATACAGTAAGCAGAGAATGACTGTGGAAGATTATGGCGAAATATGGCTGTCCACAAAAGTTTGTCCAAACAGTGCGGCTATTTCATGATGGTGTGCAGGCAAGAGTACAGGAAAATGGTGAACTGAGTCCTTTCCTTCCACCAATGGAGTGAAGCAAACATGTGTCCTGGCACCAACACTGTTCAGCCTCATGTTTTCAGCTGTGCTGAAGAATGCCTTCGAGAACAATGACATTGGAATAGTCATCAATCTACCACAGTGGATGGAAAGTTGTTTAATCTCAGAAGGCTGAAAGCCAAAACCAAATCTAACAGCGACACCGTCAGAGAACTGCTGTTTCCTGACGATTGCGCTCTATATGCCAACTCAGAGGCAGACATGCAACACAATGTTTCAGCTTTCTCATATGCCTGTGCCAACGTTGGGTTCAATATAAACTTGGAGAAGACTGTAGTTATGTACCAGCCAGCTCCAGGGAATAATCACACCGTGTCGAATATCAAGGTGAACGGTCATAGACTAAGTGTTGTGGACAAGTTCGCCTATCTAGGCAGTACTGTATCACAAGCTGCCACAATTGATGACAAAGTGAATGCAAGAATCTCTAAGGCCAGCGTGGCCTTTGGCAGACTGTACAAGAATGTATGGGACAGAACTGGAATAAGCCTGCAAACAACGCGGAAAGTGTATAAAGCAGTTGTATTATCCACGCTTGTGAAATATGGACTGCTTATCAGCGACATGCTAGGAAATTAAACCACTTCCACACAGTCTGCCTTAGGAAGCTAATGAAGATTAAATGGCAAGACACTGAAATTCTAGAAAGAGCGTCCATGCCCAGTATCCACACTCTATTAATGAAAAATCAGATTCGCTGGGCTGGTCACTTAACACGTATGCCAGATCACAGGCTCCCTAACCAAAT
Organism: Cepaea nemoralis; assembly: GCA_014155875.1. Classification (NCBI taxonomy): domain Eukaryota; kingdom Metazoa; phylum Mollusca; class Gastropoda; order Stylommatophora; family Helicidae; genus Cepaea; species Cepaea nemoralis. The sequence continues at coordinate 210,130 of JACEFZ010024425.1, read as the reverse complement.
TTTTTTACGGCGAGCTTTAAAGACACTGAAATTCTCACTGAAAGGTTACGCCATCAGCAGGGAAGGTTATGCTGACAGTGTTCTGGGATTGTCAAGGAGTGCTTTCAACTAATTTCAAGAAGAAAGGTGACAATGTGAATTCTGAATCGTACTGTGAAGTTCTATCGATGCTTCATGATGCAATTCGAAGAAAACGTCCAGGACTGATGACTAGAGGAGTGTTGCTTCTTCATGACAATGCCAGACCACATACGGCTCGATTAACTCAGGAGAAAATTAACCACCTAAGGTGGGAAGTTCTAGAACATCCACCTTACAGCCCCGACTTAGCCCTAGCGATTTCCACCTTTTTGGTCCACTGAAAACTCACTTTGGCGGGAGACATTTCGCGAATGACGCCGAAGTTGAATGTGAAGTGAAAACGTGGTTTAGAAAACAGAGCACGCAGTTCTATGCAGCCGGTTTGGGAGGACTGATAAAACGATGGGATAAGCGCATCAAGTGTTGGTGGAAATTATGTTGAGAACTGTGTATAAAAATAAACTGGTTTCAAGTTATTATCGTATCTAGTTATTGTTCTAGTCATTTGTGACTTACTTATTGACTTCTCCTCGTAGAAAGACATGAATATCTCATCTCATCATCATGTTCCCGTAACAGTAAGGGAGGAGTACTGGGTATTATTAGAATCTAGTGGGAAACATACAGCACGATTGAGCATCGAGAGTGAAAGGGTGAGAGATGCTCAATCGTGACGTATTGGGTTGGCAAGGGCAGTTAAGATCCGGCCTTTGTATTGAGTGGAGGAGAACATCGAACCTTTGTCATCTTATACCAATAAACGATATACGACCAACTAGAACTTGACTTGCGTGTCCTTATACACTGGTACAGGATGCAAAATGGTGCCGTGACCAGGATCCTGAATTGGGCCGTCCCGGCTACCACGCGAAGTATTAAGAAACTTTCAAAGAATGCATAAAACAAAAGGTATTTAACGTTTTCTCAGCTCGGTTTTTTCAAGGCCGGGAGACGCTGGTTGTTGTTTCAGAGAAAGGATGTCCAGTAAAATGCTGTAGTCAGTTCAGCAATCAGCAAATAAAGAGGCTCGAAGGCTGTGATAACCCTGAGCAAATAATTTCTCAATCATGTAAAGATATGGAACTTTAACCTCATCAAAGGGCTTTCCTAGAGCCGTGGCTAAACATTAACCTCATCAAAGGGCTTTCCTAGAGCCGTGGCTAAACATTAACCTCATCAAAGGGCTTTCCTAGAGCCGTGGCTAAACATTGATCTCATCAAAGGGCCTTCCTAGAGCCGTGGCTGAACATTAACCTCATCAAAGGGCTTTCCTAGAGCCGTGGCTAAACATTAACCTCATCAAAGGGCTTTCCTAGAGCCGTGGCTAAACATTAACCTCATCAAAGGGCTGTCCTAAAGCCGTGGCTGAACATTAACCTCATCAAAGGGCTTTCCTAGAGCCGTGGTTGAACATTAACCTCATCAAAGGGCTTTCCTAGAGCCGTGGCTAAACATTAACCTCATCAAAGGGCTTTCCTAGAGCCGTGGCTAAACATTAACCTCATCAAAGGGCTTTCCTAGAGCCGTGGCTGAACATTAATCTCATCAAAGGGCTTTCCTAGAGCCGTGGCTGAACATTAACCTCATCAAAGGGCCTTCCTAGAGCCGTGGCTGAACATTAACCTCATCAAAGGGCCTTCCTAGAGCCGTAGGCTGAACTTTAATGTTACCAAAGAGTTTTCCGGAGACCTTGTCGGAACTTTAACATTATCCACGGGTTGGTCCTAGTCGTTGTTCGAACTTCAGCCTTCAGCTAATTTAAAATCGCCGGCCACTTACGTTATCGCTATCTCAAAACGTCGATGATGGGACCCAACCAGGGGTTGAAGATAATCCCGGCTTCCCTAGAGAAGTGACGTACTTACCTGAGAGAAGAGACAGACTACCTGAACTCCGCGACTTATTTTTCGGCTGAGATGGGCTCCTGGCGATCGAGCGAAATTTGAGGCTGAGGCGAGGAAGGTACGGGCTTGAGTCAGAAACTAACTGTGCATTTCTATAATAAGTGAGTGTATTACTTAAATTGAGAAGTTAAAAATTGTGTGGTACTCAGACCCAGAAACTAACTGTGCATTTCTATAATAAGTGAGTGTATTACTTAAATTGAGAAGTTAAAAATTGTGTGGTACTCAGACCCAGAAACTAACTGTGCATTTCTATAATAAGTGAGGGTATTACTTAAATTGAGAAGTTAAAAATTGTGTGGTACTCAAACCCAGAAAATAACTGTGGTTGTCTATAATAAGTGAGAGTATTCCTTAAATTAAGAAATTGAAATTGTGTGGTTCTTTGCTTGCTTTGTTTCAGTATTTTTCAGCATGGCAGAACAGGACACCTTAGCACAGGTTTTGACAGGCGTGGGAACAGCAGTAGGCCGACTTAATATGGTGATTAAACAACAAGGGATGGCAACAGAAATTGTGAAGTTTAGTGGACAGGCCAGAGACTATAAGAAATGGGTTACTTCCATAGAAAAATATGCCTATTTGATCTCAGCAACAGATGAAGAAAAAATGAGACTGGCTTATCAGACGGCAACGGAACCAGTTTCGGATCATATCAGAAGAAAATTAGAGGCTAGAGTAGATGAGACGTGGGAACAATTCAAAGAAGACCTAGCAAGGAAATATGCAGAAATAACGGATCCACAACATGCGTTTTCGGTGTTGAGGCAGGCTAAACAAAATAACGGAGAGACGGTACAATTGTTTAGCGATAGATTGATTAACCTGGCTGAAGAAGCATTCTTAGGACAGAATGTACGAGGGGAGGAGGTGGAAAGGATGTTAGTAGGGATCTTTGTAGATGGCATCAAATCTGATGGTTTGAAACTTAAGCTGATGAGGGAAAACCCTGAGAGGTTATCACAAGCGGTGGATATCGCGGTACAAGAGGAAAATTTGAGACGAAGGTTTAGATTAAGAACAGGACGAGAAGTGGGAGGTAATCGAGACGACAGAGTTGAGGAACCTATGGAAATAGGACAAACAAGATTCGGATGGAATAGGAGAGGCGGTATACAAACGTTACAAGGTAGAAATAGGACTGATTATGTTGAAAGAAGAAATGTGAGATACCCTACAAATGAGACAGTGGGAAACACAAATAACACAAATATTGTCTGTTGGGTTTGTGGTCAACGGGGACATGTTTCTCGTTTTTGTAATAACAGGCGTGTCCAGTCAAATACACAGGGTAGACAGGACAATAATAGGGTGAGTAGGAATGTTGTTGATGGACACAGGAATTTTACAGGTACAAGAACACAGGAAAATCGGCGCCCTACCTATTAGACAGGACCTATGATAGGAGGGTAAATAGTAAGGTCCCAAGGGTTAGAGAATATGTTAATAACAGGTATAATAGATCGAACAGAGAATATTTTCAACTAGATGAAGTCAAGAAATTTATAGAAGATAAAACAGATTATAGCTCTTGTATATTAGAAATAGGAAAGTATAGAGTTCGTACATTAATTGATTCGGGAGCTCAGGTTAGTGTAGTAAAAGAAAGTTTTTTATACAAAATAGTAAGAAATTGTAGAGTATTTAAGAGTCATAATAATTTACACTCTGTTACTGGACAGAATTTACAAGTAATTGGACAAACAATGATAAATTTTAAGTTAGGAGGGATCAACATAAGACACCTTTTTCATGTAGTGAGGGGTTTAAATAGAAACATGTTAATAGGGAGAGATTTTTTGATAAAAAATGGAATAAGACTTTTTATGATTTACATAAGTTAAAATTCAGAGACGTATATATAGATATGGAAGAAGATATGCATATATCAGCACTAGTTAGAGTTAAAATGACAACGACGTTAAAACCACAGTCGGTTAATTTGATACAAGCGAAGCTGAAGAGAAACCCATATTATGTGGAAGGAAACACAGTCAGAATCACTGAGTTACAAGAGGAAATAATAGATGAGCCTGGTTTGGAGGTTCCAGATGGAGTAATGGAGTTGGATAAACACTTAACCTTTCCAGTAATGGTTATCAACAACACAGGTAGAGAAATCAAGTTATACAGAGGATGTGTGATAGCCAAATTAGATCATAACATTAATGACATATTGGCAACGGATAGAGCAGAAGTGTCGGGAACAAGTTATTTGGAAACTTCTAGTGAAAGGGGAAATGACAGACGCGGACACAGAAGAAGAGGGAACGTCAGAATGGATGAATTGATCCATCCATCCAGGAGAAATAAAGCCCATATACATTCACTAGACAAAATAACAAGGGAACAAGAATTGTTGTCACAGTTAAAAGCTCCGCCAGAAAATAAGGAAGTGTTGGAACAACTTATAAAGCAAAATCAAGATGTGTTTGCGGTTAATGATTTAGAATTGGGAAAGACGCGAACAGTTACAATGGAAATAGACACGGGAGATCATCCACCAATAAGTTTAAAACCATATAGAACTCCATTAAGAAACAGAGAAATCGTGGAAAAGGCAATAGAAGAGATGCTGAAAGCAGGAATAATAAAAAGGTCGAAGTCTGAATGGTCGTCTCCGGTTGTCATCGTGGCCAAGCCTGATGGTACGAGTCGCTTCTGCTGTGATTACAGGGCGTTAAACAAAATTACCAAGAATGTAGCATACCCACTGCCGGTAATTGATGATATTTTGGGGCTGCTTAATGGCTCTACATATTTCACAATGTTGGACGCAAGGTCAGGGTTTTGGTGTATTCCGATGTCGGAAGACGCACAAAAGAAAAGCGCCTTTTGTACTCATATGGGCTCTTACGAATTTTTAAGAATGCCTTTTGGCGTCAAGACGGCACCCTTCCCACTATATGCTCTTAATAAATGAAGTTTTAGAAGGTATGCAAAGGTTCGCTCTTGCCTATATTGATGATGTTCTGATTTATACGAAGGGAGATGTGGAGGATCATTTGAAACATATTAGACTAGTGTTTGACAGGTTAAGAAAGCATGATGTAAAGTTAAAGCTTAGTAAATGCCAATTTTTAAAGACAGAAACAAAATATTTGGGGTATATTATAAATAGAGAAGGTATTAAACCAGACCAGGACAAGATAAAGATTATTAAAGAGTTACCTGCTCCAACTAACGTTAAGGAAGTACGTGCTTTTATAGGAACATGTGCGTATTATAGGCGGTTTATTCCAGCGTTTTCAAGGATAGCTGAACCTATTACAAACTTAACAGCCAAGTACGCTAGGTTTAAGTGGGATGATGAGTGTCAAAAAGCGTTCGACTATTTAAAAAACAGCTTAACACTGGTACCACTGTTGACGCATCCAGACTTAAACAAACAGTTAATACTGTACACAGATGCTTCGGACAATGCAGTAGGAGCATGTTTGGTACAACCATATGAAGGAAAAGAGTCTGGAATACCAGGGGTTAAAAATGAAAGGCCTATCTACTTCTTGTCGCATAAACTTAGTAGATCACAAAGAAAATGGACGACTATCGAGAAGGAGGCTTACGCGATTCATTACGCTCTTCAAAAACTAAATTACTACTTACATAACGCAAATTTTGTTATTAGAACTGACCACATGCCTTTAAAGTCTTTTCTAGAAGCTCCAGTGCAGAACAGGAAAATACAGACGTGGGCATTGAATCTACAGGGGTACAACGCGGTAATTGAGTACATACCAGGTAGGATAAATACATGCGCCGATTTATTGTCTAGAATTCCATATCCACAGTCATCAGAAGATACAGAAGAGGAAGCAGCTGAACCAGAGATAGACGACCGAAATTGGCAAGTAAATATTCTAGATTCTGCTAAAATAAATAGGGAAGAGTTTGATAGTCTACCATCGGATCAAGAGTCTGAACATAGAGAAGAAGACCTACAGTTAGCACAATTTAATATGAAAGAAGAGCAAGATTTGGACCCAAGAGTCATACAAATAAAAGAAAAATTACGAGAAACAGAAGATAACAAATTTAAAAGGAATTATTTGGTTTTACAAGAGGATGGACAGTTATACTATATGTGCGAAAGGAACGAACAGCTAAGGAAATATATTCCAAAGCATTTGGAAAATGAACTTTTAAAAGCATATCACGATGAAAACGGACATCTCGGTAGAGACAAATTGGTGAAAGCACTTACAAGTAAATATTATTGGCCAAACTTGTTTAAATCTACATGTAAATATGTAGATACGTGTGAAAAATGCAGATTAAGGAACATGAAAACAATAAAGTCTCCTTTACAAGACACAGATATTCCTCAATTCCCAATGCAAAAGATTAGTTTAGATATATCGGGTCCACACCCCAGGACATTATCAGGAAATGTGTATTTAATTCATATAGTAGACGTCTACAGTCTTTGGCCGGAGGTTTATGCAATTCCAGATAAGAGCGCGGATACTGTCATTAATATTTTTTTACAAGAGTTCGTACCAAGGTTTAGTTGCCCACAAAGTATACTTACAGATAATGGTAGAGAGTTTGTAAATAAAAAATTCGAAAAGTTATTAAAGGATTTAAATATAAGACATATAAAGACCTCATTTTATAGACCTTCTTCAAATGCGAAAAACGAGCGTCAACATCGGACGTTTATACGACATTTTGGCAAAGATTATTGATGAACATGAAAGAGATTGGGATTTATTTTTGGGACCTGCCCTTAGCGCCATTCGTACAAATCAAAATGAGAGCACGGGTTTTTCACCATTTTATTTATTGCACGGGAGGGAACCAATACTACCTATAGATAATCTATTAAAACCTAGACGGAAATATATGGGTGAAGAATTTCAGGAGACCATAATACAGGAAATGCATAAGGCACATGTAAGATTAAGGAATAATATAATTAAAGCTAGGGAAAGACAGAAAAAGTACAAAAATGTAAATACAAAATTACAGGAGTTTAAGGTAGGTGATAGAGTTTATTACAAGAAGCATAGAAGAAACTCTAAGTTTGATGCTCGTTGGGTTCCAGGGTATTATGTTTTAGAAAAACTTGGTAATGTATCGTATGTTATAAAGAACCAGGTCACAGCACATATAGCAAGGGCACACGTTGAACACTTAAGAAGAGATGAAGATGAGATAGAAAATAATAATTATAATAATAATTATTATTCGGACACGAAATTTTTGGATGAACAGGTTGTTAGAGGAGCTACAGTAACACCAGGTCTTAGAAAAGAACCAGAACAAAATCAGTCGCTGGCAAATCCAAGTTACGAAGATACTCAAGAACAGACAATTCCGAAAACAATGGAAGAAGAAAAGGTGAATGAAACTCATTATGATAGTATGGAAGAAGAAATAAGTGCTCCATTTAAAAATACTAGACAAGCAACGAAAAGAAGAATGGACAATCAAAGAGATAAAGAAGTGAAAAGACAGAGGAGAATTAGAGATTATTCAACAAGCGGAGAGGATATGCCTCTACTAGAAAGATCCTTAAGAAATAGTGATCGACAAATTAGGTGGGATGTTGAACGGAAGAGATTAGCGGCAGCTAAAGAGAGACATACAGACGAAGAAGAAGAAATGGATGAAAAGTCAGAGTCAAGTAGTATGGAAGAAACTAATAAGTTATACGAAGAAGAAGATATTGATGTAGAATTAGCACTTATTCAAAGAAACTTGGACTTGTTGAAGAACCGGAAATGCAGGAGATAAATGTTAGAAAGTACTGCAGATAGTGGGAGTTAGAAGTGAAAGGGATGCCTGTACGAAACGGTGGAAGTAGTCTTGAGATATTGGTACAAAAGGGGTGAACGTATTTAGTTAGTTGGAAGTGCCGTATTTAACAAGAAGGATTAACAGGTGATGACTGCTCCAAGAGAAACCAGGTCACAAGTTCGTTGATAAGTAGAGGTTGGCTACTACGTTGATTTAATATTGGATTGGTGGCCACATTACGGTACTTACTTAAGAGGTTATTTCGGTTGTTATGTGCTGTTAGGAGTTAGGAGAAAATAAGTGGTTACTGATTTAGTTATGTAAATAGAATAGGTGTGATTCTAATAAGTAGTTAGTCTGTAGTTAACAGAATTACGGATGGACAGTGAAATGTTTAGTTTTCTTGGTCATAGAAATACTGGAATGACCTGTATAAATAGACATCCGTTATTTTACTTAGTAAGAGAGGCCAATATTAGTGGGTCACTATACGTAGTTATAATTGTTTGAGTGATGAGTCATATATAATATGTTTTTATGCTTGAGTTGGTATTGGAAAATGATGGCTACTATTTGTTGGTTTTATCTAGCCTAAGTTTTAGTCCCTCATTTTCAGTTTTTTTTTTCCTTGATTTGGTATTGAAAAATGATTGTTGTTATTTGATTAATTGATTTAGAATAGGGTGATTGTGTTCCTAGCATTTGAGTTGAAAAAAAAAACTATTGGGCCGTAAAAGTGTCCAATAGTGATAGGTAGTGTTAGAATGTTGTATTCTGATTTCTTCTTCTTCTTCTTCTTCGTTCATCCGGAGTTTTTTTTCGGATGTGATTGCGTTGTGCCTGTTTACAGCAGAGCTGCGTTCTTGCGCCGTTAGGCCGAAACATCCGACTTCTGCGGGCATTTGTTGACCGGGTTAACCTTCCCGGGGGTTTCTTAGGACGTTTGACTCTCACTGTTGTGGTGTTATCCCCCATCCCAGCTGGTCCATATAGAACAGCCAAAGATCCTGGTCAGCCCTCAAGGGAAGGGAGGGGCAGACCATGGGCATTCCCCGCCATCCAAGGAGGCTTCCATACTTGCAGAGCCGATACATAGCGCTCTGGTACTGGGCTCACCCAAGGAATCGTCACGTCCTGCACATGGCTGCTTAGCCTCACTTCCGTATATTGGGCCTTCCGTTCACCATAGGCTGTTCTTCCGGAAACCAGAAGTATGCAGTCTGCAGATGACATCCACACAGTGAGCTTTCGATTCGGACTTTCCACGTAATGGATTTGCTATCCAAGCAATATTCCATTTCATGCCACTAGGACACTTTTCCACCTTTTATGAAGCCCACAAAATGGACTTTTGATTCGGACTTTCCACGTAATGGATTTGCTATCAAGCAATATTCCATTTCGTGCCACTAGGACACTTTTCCACCTTTTATGAAGCCCACACAGCGAGCTTTCGATTTGGACTTTCCACATAATGGATTTGCTATCCAAGCAATATTTCATTTCATGCCTCTGGGTCTTCATGCACCTTTAAATGTCAACCTGTATGTAGTTAAAGTAAGCTGCGGTCAACTTGAGCTTGTTGATATCTCCATAGAGCTTGTCCTCAAATGAAGCAGGTGTGGGCCAAAATATCTTTCTCTGTTCTGCATACGTTGGGCAATCCTGCAGCAAATGTTTTGCTGTCATTTTTCCAGTTCTACAATTACATTCATCAGTATCTCCTATCTTTAGTTTATTGAACAAGTGGTATTTCAGCCTGTTATGTCCTGTGCGGAGTCTGAAGATTGCTACTTGTTCTCTTCGGTCGAGTTTGTAATATGCATCATCCTTCTGATGGCCTGGATGCTCAGATTCCCATTTGGTTCTATAAGTGCTTTTTATCAACCTCTTTGCCTCATTATAGGTTATGTCTATGTCAGGCTGTGGTAGTCGTCCGCCCTCTTTTGCCAGTCTGTCAGCCTCTTCGTTTCCAGGTATACTGCAATGTGATGGGATCCACTGTATTACAACTTTTTTGGATTTCTGGCATAGACCATGGAGTGCTGCTCTTAGGTCAGTTAGTTCTGTGCTGTTATTGCTCTTGAGTATTGAGACAGCTGACTTTGCATCTGTGAAGATAGCTATTTGCTTCTCTTTATTTTCCTCCATCAGGAGCATTTCTGCTGCAGTTTTCAAAGCCTCTACCTCCGCTTTGAAGTTACTTGAAAATTTTCCAGTTGCCATTGAATGTGTTTTTTTCACTCCATTTTTTAAATTTAGGAGAATTCCTCCTCCTCCATTCTCTATTGAATTTTTGGCTGATCCATCTGTATATGCATGGGTCCAATTCCTGCTTGGGTAATGTTCTTTTATGTAGTTTAGGGTTATTTCTCTTCTTTCGGTTTCATGCTGAGTGTTCTTTTTCTCAATACCAGGAATGTTTTCTATCATCTCAGGCAGTTGCTGCTGTCTCCAAGCTGGGAAGTTGTGTGCATTGTGTATGGGCTTGACTGTTGATATGTTAAGTATAGGATCTGCCCTAATCCTTCGTTTTGCAGTTTCTACAAAGTTGCTACGCTTCAGTCTTCCCTTTCCAAAACCATTAAATCGGTTGTACATAGGGTGGTCTGTCAATCTTCTAAATTTTTCTGCTTGTTGCTGGGCTCTGCTATCTCTTCTATCCTGCATTGGTTGTAAACAAGTGATCTTTTCTAGTTCATTAATAGGCGTTGTCTTCAGGCTTCCAGTTATGATTCGCATTCCTTGGTTTTGGGACTCTACTTATTTTGTTAAAGTTTGACTTAGCTGCTGTTGCCCAAGCTGCAATGCCATATTCCAGTACTGGCCTCACCCGTCCAGTATATAACTTCTTGAGAACTTTCTCATCTGCTCCCCACGTTGTACCAGCAAGCTTTTTCATGATTGCCATTCTCTGCCTTGCTCTTGTTCGATTTTTCTCAACCTGTGTCTTCCATGTCAGGCGACGATCAAAGGTGACTCCTAGATAGTTTGGATTTTCTTCATGGCGCAATATTTTTCCATTCAATACCAGCTTAGGTTGCTGAGTTTTATTTGAGAGGGAGAACACTGTGCATGTTGTTTTCTCCTCACTTATCTTCACTAGCCATGATTTTGACCAGTCCTCTAGCGCTAATAAGGCTTGCTGTATTCTGCTGTTAGCTGTACTAATATATTCTTCAGATGTCCATATGGCTAGGTCATCTGCAAAGGAGGATGTGTGTACTCTGGCTGGAAAATTTTCTGTGATGTCATTTATATATGCTAGGAATAATGTTGGTGAAAGAACTCCTCCTTGGGGACACCTTGCTCCAGCAGCATCATTTTGCTTGTTTGTCCTTGTACTTTTGTCCTGGCAGTTCTGTTCTCAAGGTAGTGGCTGATCCATTTATACATTTTTCCACAAACATGCATGTTTTGCAGTTTTACTTTCAGTCCTTCCTTCCATACTTTATCAAATGCTTTTTCTAAATCTATCCAGACTGCTAGTGTGTGCTTTTTCTCTTGGAAGGCATCCTCTATTTCCTGAGCTATATAGGTTATTTGATCTTCAGTGGATCTGTATTTTCTGAATCCTGCTTGGTGTGGTGTTAAGAGTTTGTTTTTTTCCAGATGCCATGTTAGCCTGCCATTGATAATGCGTTCCATTAATTTTCCTACACAGCTCAGTAGACTGATAGATCGATAGCCATTTGGTTCTTCCAGGTCTTTTCCTTTCTTTGGGACTGGTATTAGTATAGCTTCCTTCCATGCCTGTGGGACTATTCCTCTCTTCCAGCTGTTATTTAGGACTGCTAGTAGTTTCTTCTTTGCCTTGGTGCCTAGTCCTATTAGCATTTCATTTGTGATTCCATCCTTTCCTGGTGATTTCTTCTTTTTTAGGGTATTCACTGCCTGTTCTATTTCTTCCATTGTTAGATTTGCCATCATATATTCTGCTGCTGTCTCTGTATTTCTATGATGTATCTGTTTGTCTTTGATTGCTTTCTTCTGTTCGGTTGTAATATCAATGTGGTTTGCATTTGCATAGTGTTCCATTAGTGCATTTGCAGCCTTTTTGCCTGTAAGCAAGGCATTTCCTTGTTTAATTGTTATTTGTTTGTTTCTAGGTCCTTCATTGTTCATGGCTTTCACTAGTTTCCATAGTTTGTTTCCATCCCTGTCAAAATTCAGGTTTTCTGTTTTTTCCCTCCAACAATCTCTTATTGTTTGATTTACTGTTCTTTTATATTTTGCTGAGATGGCTTTGAGAGAGATGTTTGCTTCAATTGTTTGTTCTCTCTCTGCTGTCTTCCTGGCATCTTCAACTTTGTCCTCCAAACTTTGTAGTTCTTCAGTCCAGTATGGTTTGTAATTTTTCCTCGCTCCTCTTGGAATGGACTCAGTGGCTGCCTGTATTATCGCTCTGTTTAGACTTTCCACCATTTGCTTTATGTTGCCATATCGTGTATTTATGTTTTCACAATATTTGTCTGTTAGTATGGCAAATCTGTCCCAATCTGCTCGTTTGTAATTCCAGCGGGGCAAGGGCTTTTGCTCCTGTGGAACATACTCCATATTCATTTCAAGCTTGATTGGTCTGTGGTCACTACCTGCTAATTGGTCCAGCACATGGCGATCGATTTTGTGGAGGATGTCTCCTGTGCAGAAAGCTAAGTCTGGAGTAGAAGTGTAAGCCATCTTCTGGAGTAGAAGATCGGTGTGTCATCCGCTTTGTTGAGTAGATGGAGATTTGAGTCTATTTCCCAGTCCTCCAATTCATCTCCTCTTTTGTCAGTATCTGGGTATCCCCATCTTTCTGAACGGCTATTAAAGTCTCCGACAATAATGCAGTTTGTGTCAGTTATTTTCATGTTTGAGAGTGTAAGGTCCTTATCTGCTGGGCTATACAGATTGTAGATTCTTATTTTCACGTCCTTTATCATTATGTCAACACCTATAATTTCCGTTTGGTTGTCAGAGATCACAGATACTTCGCTGCAAGGTATTGTATTTCGTGTAAGTATTAGAACTCCTCCTTTGTGTCCTTCGCGGTCGAAACGTGTGGCCTGATATCCTCTGACTGAGAATTTGTGATTGGCGTTGAGGTGTGTCTCTTGAATGCATGCCACATCTATTCTATCTTTATGAAGACGATGTGTTAGGGAGTCTTTCTTCTTGTAAACTCCTTCGGCATTCCACTGTAGTATGTTGAGTGTCCGGGGTATTTGGTCAATAGCTCTTAACCTACTCCTCTGTGCCTTGACTCCACAGCACAGGGGAAGGTGACCACCAGTAGTCATGGGTGGACCCCCTCGAGGCAGGGGGCCCGGCACTATCACCGCCTGATGGGACTTCACGGGATTAGCACCATATCGATTAATTTTGATTTGTGACATCATGAATTAAGTTACGTTGCACTGCTTTGTCAAGCCTGTGGCTCAGTACATCCGATTTCGACAAGCATTTATTCGGGATGCTTTCCCTAGCCTTTGACTGTCCCCAGTCTACCTACAAGGCAGCAGGTTTCACGTTGCACTGCTTTGTCAAGCCTGTGGCTCAGTACATCCGATTTCGACAAGCATGTATTTGGGGTGCTTTCCCTAGCCTTTGACTGTCCCCAGTCTACCTACAAGGCAGCAGGTTTGTGTGTCTCTTCGTCTGGTCCCTCTCCCTTGACCTGTCCGACATGGGTGGCCCTACCAGTAGCTGTGCTACCGTCGGCATAGCTCTTGGGGTCATTGGGACGCACAAGCCCCTCTACCTCGTCACGGTGGACACACAGCAGAGGGGTATTCTGATTTGATAACATGCATGTTATGTCATTTTAAAAATTTGTTTTTTCTTTAGATTAGTTTGGGAGTTGTGTTCATTTTATTTCGATTACATGAATGGTTTAGTATATTGAGTTATATGATTATAAACTTAGTCGAGGAAGTTTAAGTTGATGAGGTTTGGCTTAGAGTTTTTCGTTCAGAAATGAGTTGATTATAAAAACTACTTTGTCCCACTGATGTAAGGTAGGGGGAAGACTGTGATTGGCAGTATATGACTATGGGAAGTACGGGGGCAAGATATAGGTGCTGTGAAATACCAGCTTTAATTTTATTAAAGATGTTCATAAAAAATGAACATGGGCTCATGGTGGAAGGTGAGATAACGAAAAATGAACGGAATTGTGGTTGGCAATGTCAAGGTGGAATATATAAGATTTGTGGAAACTTTTGCCAGGTTGTTTTATAATGAACAAAGATGTATTTCATAAGGTGTTTTAAAAAAAAAAATATTATTCTACAAAATTTTTTTTTATTGGCAAGGGAGGTAAAGGGTGAGTGACTTAAAGGTGAAATTATTGTATGTCCATGTGGTCATGTCGTATATTCTTTCTTTATGCTTCCTATTAGGTGCGCACCGCTTCTTTACTTTTTTCTGACTACGTTGTTTTTGTACGTCCGGGGGTTTGAAAGAATGAGAAATTTTATAAGTTCAAAAGTTTCGATAAAGAATTTATGAGCTGTTCTTATAATATGTATATTTGATACAGTAAACAAGAGGAGCCAAGAAAGAACCAGAATAGTAAAGAATGAGAAATTTTATAAGTTCAAAAGTTTCGATAAAGAATTTATGAGTTGTTCTTATAATATGTGTATTTGATACAGGAAACAAGAACCCGAAAGAACCAGAAATGAAGAAATATATAGTGGATAGCTATATAGTTTTGGGGAAATAGAAAGGAAAGAAGGACTGTTTGGATTAACAGGGTTACCATACGTGGTATTATATATTATAGTCGAAGAAGAAGTAAATGGGGGGGGGGGGGGTTATTAGCAGACCATGTCACTGGGAGAAGAGTTAAAAGATATACTCAAGTTGAGCTGGTTTTAGGGAAGATTAGAGGACAAAGAGGGAATGGAGTAAGGGGATTAGGAGTAAGAGTTTTCCTTTATTAAGGAAAATTCTTTATTCAACATGGGGAGGTGTAACAGTAAGGGAGGAGTACTGGGTATTATTAGAATCTAGTGGGAAACATACAGCACGATTGAGCATCGAGAGTGAAAGGGTGAGAGATGCTCAATCGTGACGTATTGGGTTGGCAAGGGCAGTTAAGATCCGGCCTTTGTATTGAGTGGAGGAGAACATCGAACCTTTGTCATCTTATACCAATAAACGATATACGACCAACTAGAACTTGACTTGCGTGTCCTTATACACTGGTACATTCCTCTTGTACCTTGCGGTGTCGAGGTGAAGTATAAACATCATGAGAGTGCCCGATTATGGGCTTCATATATCGATATTCCCATGGATTCTGCTATTCCCTCCGTCCAATGTTTACGTGGTCGGCCTCTTCCTCTATTTCCATCTGGTCTGTACATCATTGCTTGTTGTGGTATGCTGTTGACTGGTAACCTACTTGCATGGCCAAACCATTTGACTTGCTGCTTTCTAATAAAATCTAGTGCTGCTTTAACCCCCACTTTAGTCCTGATTTCTTCACTTCTGATCTTATCTCGTCTTGATACGTTGAGTATTCTTCTCAGGAACCTCATTTCTGTTGTTGTGATTGTTCTTTTCTCTTTTTCTGTCATTGTCTATTGTGAATATCTAGAAAAGATAAAAATGGAGGAAGGTGTACACAGAATGGGTAGGGAGGGTGGAGGACTAAGCGAGAAGAGGAATAGGCCTACCACAATATCTGATGATAATTTACACGTGACAGCTATAGGAAAAGAACATCTGACTTTGATAGAAAGACATTTCGGAAAACTTATGGGAGAAAACACCCGACATCTCACAGTGAGTCAACGGCAATTGGTACGATACAAGCCTTACTCTAGTGCGAGGAAATGCAGCATAAAGGCTAAATATCGTGGCATGGAAGATCAAGCCCTAATCTTTGGTCGACAACTAGTCTAGGATGGAAGCTCCGGCAGGACAGTTAGTGCATTGCTTTGCTGATCCGGCAGCTTCTGCAGTTTGTCTTGTTCCAGACGTATTAGTGTTACCTTTCCTCTGGAGTAAACTACTGATACCGAGAAAGAGACCACGTTGCATGGGCAACACGTGGTCTCTAAATTCAGCTCAAATTTTGTGCTATAGAGAGGTTTCGCTACATGTTACACACTATCGTCTGTCAAGACAGCAAGGTGCCTGTCAGTCTGTCTGTGGGGAACTGTTATACACTAGCATAATCCGTTGAATTATGATACATGATTAAAAGATGATATGATGTTGGAAATATTAAACTGTTAATTTATGAAAACATTTCAAACGTAGTTATTTTTACCCTTTTGGCAGCTCACTGTAATACTGAAAATCTGTGACATGGGCAAAGGGAGACAATACGTTTTTGTTTGTTTATTTAACAATCACAAAGCCGCAGGGCAGACTGTTCCTGACCACGTTTTGGGATTGTTCTTTCACTTGAAGCAAAATATCTTTATACTGCTGAAGTCGAATTTAGTTCCCCTGATGGCGAGGGACACTGATAATATGGAAAGCTAATCCACACGCACACAATCAGCCCAGTGCACTAGACGTAGTAACACGTGTATGGACTACGCTTGAGTTCAAAACGAGCGAGTGAAAACAACAAATATCTGTTGCTCTCATCTCATCGTGTTCCTCTTGTACCTTGCGGTGTCGAGATAAAGCATAAACAGCGATAGAGTGTCCGTCTATGGACTTCATATATAGAGGTTCCCATGGTCTCTGTAATTCCCTACATCCATTGTTTACGTGGCCGGCCTCTTCCTCTGCTTCCGTCTGGTCTGTATATCATTGCTTGTTGATGTACACTGTTAGTTGGTAATCTAGTTATATGGCCAAACCTGCTGCTTTCTGATAAAATATCTTTAGATAAAAGGAAAATTGGTGCTGGATCACGAAATTTAAAGAAATACCATTTATTGTCCAGCCTTTCTCTTGAATGGCGTCAAATGTTATCAATGTTTCCCCGTGTTTTCAAGTCTCACAGTGTTTCTAAAATTGAAGCAAACCTTGAATCGTGCACAGATTCTGTGAAATCTCGATAATGTGACTCATGTAGTCTCAGACTCGCCACGATAGACAGGGGATCATCTTACATCGATAATGTCTACGGTCACCGACAAATGTGGCCTACTACATTCTTTACAAATGTATAGAAAACTATACCAGTCAAGGAAATTATGGAGACCATCGAAACAGAATCAAAATCGTTTAGTAAAAGATACATTTTTTTTCCCGCATATCCTTTACAGCGCTCAGTAGTTTGCCATTGCTTTCCGAGCGACCGGCTCACATACCCCGTAAGTTACAGACGTGGAGAGAACCGCTACCAATTCTCGCGTATGTCACGTTACACAACGAGAGTATGCGAGATTACAGAGAAAGTCGTGTAACACCAGAGAGACGGGCAAGATACATTAGAACTTGTAAAGCAGAGAAGCGAGGGAAAATCCTAAAGGAAATCAAATGATATCAAATGCTTCACTGTAGCAAGTTGTTACTGGCATGGACAAAGCGAGGGGTGTTTGTACAAATGTGCACTTCTTTTGCAAGACGTCGCGATCAACCCCAGAGCGATTCTCTAGTACGTTCAGTAGTTTGCCATTGTTTCTGAGCGAGAAAAAAGCATTTCAATCCAACTGACCGTTTGTTGAATGCACCCACTATCCCGCCGTCACTCCACTTGAAGTGTAATCACTAGCGCCCCGAGAGTTCAACAGTTAGTTGCATATCTTTTACAGGACGTGGCAGTCAACTCCAGCAAGTTTTGGCTGTTTGTGATTCCTGGGCAAGTTTACGTTCACTAGTTTTCCATTGCTTTCTGAACGACCGGAACTCATACCATTGCATAGAAACCAACGCAAGGCGGTCTACTACCAAATCGCACGCAGCTGTGTTTCGAACGCGGTATTCTGAACTACAGGACTACTACCCCACAAACACAAAATATGCTGCCTAGCTGGTAGATGAGACAGTCACAGACCAAGGAAAGTAAACTATGTAAAATCAAAATTAGGAACCCGTTGCCTTGCAGATAGACTGGGGATAGCCAAGGGCTAGGGAAAGCACACCTGAAATAAAAACTTGATTTTCCACACCATGATGTCATATTATCATGCATCCTCTCTGTCGATCTCCCTCTGGCCTTCCTCCCAGCCAGCTGCCCCGTTCTTGCGACGTACTCCAACATTTCCCCTCTTATGATATACCCAAAGACTGGACTGTGCACTGTCTTCTTCTGGTGCGAGTAACCAGATCTTTTTTGAGTTCACTTCTTGCAAGATTTCTTCATTGCGCTTGCTTGCCGACTCGGTAGGCATTTGTTCAAATCAGTACAACTCTTTTGGATTTCTGACATAGTTCATGAAGTGCTAT
This sequence comes from Cepaea nemoralis, assembly GCA_014155875.1. Classification (NCBI taxonomy): domain Eukaryota; kingdom Metazoa; phylum Mollusca; class Gastropoda; order Stylommatophora; family Helicidae; genus Cepaea; species Cepaea nemoralis. Next base: position 192,059 of record JACEFZ010024425.1, on the reverse strand, counting down.
ACAGAGTAACCCACATCAAGGTGACATAGATATCTACACCGATGGGCCGGTGGTGAAAAACAGACGTGGTGGTTGGGGTTTTATTGCAAAGGCTAATGGACGAGTCTTGAAAAAGTAGAGTCTGGCATATGAGACTTCCAGCATGAGAATGGAGGTGAAAGCAGTAACAGCGGTATTCCGTTGGATGGAGGAGACTACTGCAACACGCATTGTTTTCATTACAGATTCAAAGAGTATGCTTAGTAAGGTGGAGAAGGAATAATTTGCCTGGAATGACTATCGTCGCTTCAGAGGTCACAGATTGTGACAATTGTATGGATATTTTGCCCTGGCCTTGCGGGGGTACGGAGGAATGAACAGGCGATAGGCTGACAGGGAATGCACATCTTGGTTGTAGATTTGCCTATGGACAAAAGGGGGAGGGGTGGTCATGCGCTTGTGGGATCAGGTGGAGAAGGCGGGGGAACAGATTGAGAACCTGTATGTGGAAAGAATGAGATTGCGGGGGATCGGCAGGGGTTCTGGAAGAATCTCAAAACTAAGAGACCAGGAGGATTTTAAATCAGATAGCGGCGAGAACGATTAGTAGATTCGCTGGCTGTTGAACGAGGGGACGGAGCACGTTTGGGAATGTCCTGAGTGCAGTGATGTCGATTCTTAACTCAACTCAACTCATGAAGTGCTACTCTCAGGTATGCTAGTTCTGCACTGTTTCTGCTCTTCAGAACTGAAACACCTCAATTTGCATATCTGTAAAGAGTGCTCTTTATTTTTCTCAATCAACAACATGTCGGCCTCGGTCCTCTGAAGTTCAAGTTGCTGCCGACTGTCTTTTATGTGCCATTTGTTATACTCAGAAGAATCCCTCCACCTCCAGTTTATTGAATTTTTTCGCTGATCCATCAGTATATGCACGAGTCCAGGTGCTTCGTAGGTAATTTTCTTCCGTGCAGTTTGTTATTATTCTATCTAATTCACTCTTGGTGTTTGTTTTCTATCATCTCAGACAGACGTCTCTAATCTGGCAATCTGCTCCCATTATTAATTGATTTGGTTTTGGGGGTGCTGAACCCTGTGTATCTTGCATAGACTTGATATTTGATCTTTTCGAGTTTATTAATAGGTGTTTTCATGCCTCTAGTTATGATCCACATTCCTTGATATTGAACTATTTTGCTAAGGTGAGACTTAGCAATGTTCCTCAAGCTGCGATACCGTATTATTCTTCTTCTTCTGCGTTCATCCGGAGGTTTTTTTTCCCGACGTGATTGCGTTGTGCCTGTTTACAGCAGAGCTGCGTTCTTGCGCCATCAGGCCGACACATTCGACTTCTGCGGGCATTTGTTGACCGGGTTAACCTTCCCGGATACCGTATTCAAGAATTGGCCTCACTCGTCCAATATATGCTCCCCAAGTTGTACCAGCAAGATTTTTCATGATCGCCATTCCTTGCCTTGCTCAACATGTATTTACCACGTCAAGTAACGATCAGAGTAACACTGGTACTTTTGGGCTTTCTTACTAATGCATAAATATATTTTTCCATTCAAGCTTAGTTTGCTGAAATTTGTTTGAGATGGAGAATACCGTGCATATTACTTTCACAACATTGCAAAGATAAACACAAAACAATACAAAATGTTAACAAAAACTCCCTACAAAAACAGAAGTTCACATTAAATCAAATGCACAAACTACAAAATTACAAACGACGTGTTAAAATAATGTCCCACATTTATTTTCTGTCATCACCACACCCTACGCTGCAGACACTTCACCAGTTTGTCAATTGTTGTTTGCTTTGATTTTGTCATTATAGCGGAAGAGAAAACATTGTTTTCCCTCACCTTGATTAAAACTGCTTCTATATTTAATTTTGACTGTCACATCTCCACAGCTTATCAGAAACTGACACGCCCTCAGCTGCCTAGAGAACTCACTGCCCTGCTCCTTCGTAGTCATAGTCATAATCCCCATATCCCTCTTCGCCATAATCTCCGAAATCCATGGGGGGAGGTGAGGGTGGGCCTGGTGGGGGCGGGCAGCATTTCCTTTCGCGTGGTGGGCAACAAGGCTCGGGACAGGCGGGACAGCATGGTGGTGGACAGCATGCTGGTGGAGGACAGCTTGGGGGACAGCAGCCATCATCCTCCTCCTCTTCCTCTTCGCACGACGGAGGAGGCGGCGGCGGTGCTGAGCATCCGCCACTTCTACAGGGGGTTTCAACAATTTTGGGTCTGAAAGTGGGACTTTCAAAGTCAGTTTCAACCATGAAGCCTCTCTTCTTGCGTTTCATTATCTCACAAGGTGACACTACCTCCTCCTCCTCGTCGCAGCCACATCCTCCGCCGCAGGCAGCCATGTTACTTGTCACGCTGTGAGTTTGATCGGAGAACTCAACTTCTGACTTCTTTAAGCGCTGTTTGGTGTCCTGTTGTTGCAAAAGCAATGAATATATTTACCATTTCAACTGAGAACATTATAGAATATAAATTTTAAATTAATTGCGAGGGCTCTTTGTTTTTATTTCATCTTTCACTAACAATGTAAAACTAACGGCTCGCATCTATAGAGAGGTCAGCGTGGCCGCGGCTTAATGTGCTAGCGCTTAAACTTCCGGTATGCTGACGGGGGGATTGTGGTTTATTTCACACACCGGTCAGTTGGACTCCTCGTTCAGAAAGGATGGCAAAGTATTGAACAAAAACATTGCCTAGTAAATCAACTTGAGGTTGGGGTTAATAGCAACGTTCTACAAAAGGACATCCAACTCACACACGCTCCCGGGATGATAGTCAAATAAGGCCTATATTTTCAGTTCATCTCTTGATGCGACTCTCCCACTGAACCTACAAAGCAACGAGGACCAATATTGGCGAAACTGGTCTACGACTTTGATGTCTTGATGTCACAAGAACTGAAGACAAAACTCTTGTAAGTGTCCTGGCTATACATGGTACATTAACCCAACCGGGCAGGGAAGACAGACATGGGCAGGCTCTGGTGGTCAAAGACGGTTTACATCATTCAATACTGGATATGAGTGGGTGGGGTCAAGAAAGTAAAGAGGTGTGGGGAATGCAGATAAAAATCGGCCGATACAGTTGGAACCTAATAAACATATATGTAAATGGGGAATCTTGCATAATCAGAGAGTTGGGACTGGTTGAAAGGTTCAGTGGATACCCCCGGTACCAGATATCTGATATATGGGGACTTCAATGCCCGCGGCAAGGAGTGGAACAGGTCGGGAGAGAACAGGCAGGGTATTGCTCTTGCTGAGGCCTTGCTTGAAACGGATATCTGTTCAAATGGCCGGACACCAACTAGGCTAGCAATAAGACTGGGGGAGGGGGTAACCCTGACACGGCCATCGACCTGGCACTTGTATCCCAAGAGGCGGCATCAGACATAAAATGGAGTGTCCTTTGGGACCATGGAAGCGACCACCTCCCCTGTTCTGTGCCGATATCTAAGCCCAGCACATTCAGGGCTATAAGAGCCCTCAGGGCATTCAGTTATGATTGCGACCACTCTTCTCTCTTGGGGCACCTTAGATCACAGAGAAGATCTAAATCAACAAGAAGAATCTTCACCCAACCACCATGGTGGACACCAGAGGTGGAGAATTCATGGAGGGAAAAGAGGGCGGCTATAAGGAATTGACAGAGGGTGAGGAGAGCAACCAATTCAGTTGACATAGAATTGGAGGAGGCTGAAAGATGTAAAAAGTAGGTGCAGGATTTTAAACTCCAGGCAGCACAGCAAACAGGATGAAGTGGGAACAGTTTATCAAAGAAGTCGGTGGGGATGTGACATTGGGTAAATTCTGGAGACTGCACCGGCAGATGAAGAGACAGGCGATGCCTGGTACACATGATACTGTTTATGATGATAATAACCGCCCTATGACAACTGACCAGGACAAATTGGAGACTTTTTTTGCACAATTTTTAATACAGACGGATCAGCAAGATAGAGCTATTAGAGATATGGTCAGAGAAGCCTTGTCACGGGTCACTTGGAAGCAGGACTGTGAGATTAAGGTGGAGGATATTAGACAGGTACTGAGGTGGGCTAAAGACAGGTACACCCATACGAGCAACTTGAATTATGGGGACTTGGAGGAGATGGCTCTTTGTTTCAGTCTAAGTATCAATACGGCGAAGATACCACGCGATTGGCTGCATAGCTACCTAGTCCCACTCCCAAAGCCAGGTAAAGAACACTCCAGACTTAATGGATACCGAACCATAACCCTGCAAAACACCTATGGCAAAGTCCTCGAAAAGATAGTAGCACGCAGGCTCCATCGACATTTGGAAAGTCGTAATCTGCTTTCCCAAGGACTCGGGAGTTACCGGCCTGGGAAGGACACGTGGGCCAATGCTGCAACTTTTGCATTTGATGTCTGCGAGGGCTTCCAGGATAAACAGGAGACAGTGGCGGTAGCTCTTGACCTGGAGGATGCGTATAACAGGGTCAGGTATGATCGGTTGATATACACACTGTTGGATATGGAGGTCTGCCCTTGTCTTGTTAGGTGGGTTGCGGCGGTCCTCAATGAGCGTAAGGTTGCACTACGCATGGGTTCCTGGACTTCTGCTGTACTATTACACCTTGGTTGCCACAGGGATCTGCCATGTTGCCAGTGCTCTTTATTGTCTACACCAGCAAAATCGTAGCTATTGAGACACCACATGTGGGTAGAATCTTGACATTTGCAGATGATGTGCTGGTGTACAGGCAGGGCAGAGTCAGGGCCAGTTTGGCGGAAGACTTACAGGTGGCAGTAAACGGGGTAGCAGAGTGGTTCAGGGACGCAGGGGTCGTTATAAACCCAGACAAGGCATCGGTTGTGTGGTACTCCTTGGATAACCGGATTGTCAAGGCAGATGTCCCAGGTATTATGCTGAATGGATGTCCTCTTAGTCGAGAGAGTAAATTGAAGTACTTGGGTATCACCTTTGACAGGTGTTTATCTTTTAAAGTTCATGAGGAGGCTGTGGTGGTGAAGACTGGTAGGGAACTTAATGCACTAACGGCTATGACAGCAACCGACATAGATCAGAGGGTGCTTTACGGGCTCTGTCAGCGGTTAATAATTTATGTCACTGAGTATGGTTTGGGGCTGCTGACAGTATCAAAGAGCCAGCTTCAAAGGTTGGAGCGCATACAGAATGCTGCCATGCGGTTAATCTTGGGGTGCACAAAAGACACAGCAATTATATGCATGAGGCATATCCTGGCGCTACCAACAATGACGGATAGGCATAGGGTCCTTCAGGCCAAATGGTACCTGAGAGTTGCTGCAGATAGGGATCACCCCCTGTATGAAGCCATAGATATGGTCAAGGGTCATAGACTAAGAGGAGGCAGGTCCTGGGTGGCACAGGCAGAAATATCTATACGTCAAATGTGTGATCTGGAGACCATCAATCGTGAAAAAGAGTGGGTTGAAGGTCCGGAAGACACGACGGACTGGCACAATGTGATAGTAACATTGGGCCGTGAGTACAGAGAATGGGCAGCGGGCCGCACTGAGTTTTAAGTGCAACAGCTGATACAGAGTAACACACATCAAGGTGACAGTCATCTACACCAATGGGTCAGTGGCGAGAAACAGACGTATTGGTTGGGGTTTTATTGCAAAGGCTTATGGACGAGTCTTGAAAAAGGAGAGTCTTGCATATGAGACTGACCTCCAGCATGAAAATTAAGGTGGGAGCAGTAATTGCGGCAGTCCGTTGGTTAGAGGAGACTACTGCAGCACACATTGTATTTATTACGGATTCAAGGAGTATGCTTAGTAAGGTGGAGAAAGGAATGTTTCGTGTGGAATGGCTATCGTCGCTTCAGAGGTCACAGATTGTGAGAACTGTATAGATATTTTGCCCTGGCCATGCGGGATGCGGGGGTAATAAACAGGCTGAGAGGCTGGAAGGAAATGCACCTCTTGGTGGTAGATTGCCTATGGACAAAGGGGAGGTGGTCATGCGTTTGTGGGACCAGGTGGAGAAGGCGGGGGAACAGGCTGAGAACCCGTATGTGGAAAGAATGATTGCGGGGGATCGATGGGGATTTTGGAAAAATCTCAAAACAGAGGGAAGACCAGGAGAACTTTAAATCAGATAGTGGTTGGAACTATTAATAGTATGACTCTTCGCTGGCTGTTGAATGTGAGGACGGAGCACATATGGGAATGTCCTGAGTGCAGTTGATGTCGGTTCTTAACTCAACTCAACCTACATCTTGCACGGCTGCTTCCTGCCGTTCTCTGAACTATGTTTTCAGCTATGTGGAACTGTAATAGTGTGGTTGATACATGCTGACCTGCCGGCCCGGAAGTCGTGCGTTCTAACCGCATCGGAACGGATTCGAATTTGTAAACCTGACCTGGGCTCCCAGGTTAAGCCTGCCTACAATGGGTGCAGAGAAATGTCCCGGGAAGTCAAGGCGGCGTGTGCTGATTGGCTCATTCAAATATGGGTCCATCGCCATAAAGGCGGCATGTGCCGATTGGCTCACACAAATATGGGCCCACCACCATAAAGGCGGCGTGTGCCGATTGGCTCATACAAATATGGACCCACCAGCATAAAGGCGGCGTGTGCCGATTGGCTTATAGAAATATGGGCCCACTACCATAAAGGCGGCGCGTGCCGATTGGCTTATATAAATATGGGCCCACCACCATAAAGGCGGCGTGTGCCGATTGGCTCATACAAATATGGACCCACCAGCATAAAGGCGGCGTGTGCCGATTGGCTTATAGAAATATGGGCCCACTACCATAAAGGCGGCGCGTGCCGATTGACTCTTACAAATATGGGCCCACAACCATATGTCCAATGTGTCTTAGGGCGTGTAAACTGGTCTAACCCTTTTCTGGGTTCGGAAAAATTAACGGCAATGCAGCCGATTTCATGTTCGACACCACAATTTGTCAAAATTCACCACACACCAATCAACAATCAATCAACCAATTCACTAACCAACCAACCTACCAATCAACCAACCATCTATCAACCAACCACACATCAGACACAATGAGAAGAAAAACAATATATTACACATAATTAAGAGGTGTTAGACAGACTAAGATGACAGAATAACCAATATGGGACTCATGGAGAGAAAGTAAATTAATGTGATTCAGAATGTGAGGGAAAAGACACAGGCGGAGAACAAAATGCTTTACTAAACAAGTAATAGAAAGCCATTCAGTAGTAGACAAAGGCACAAGAAATATACGGAGAAAACCATGAGATGAATAACGTAATATGTGACATGTTGAAGGGACTGCAGGAGAAAGTTATAGGATGACAGTATAGGATGGTTGAGGGCATGTACATAAGTGGGGTAGGAGAAGAAAGATTAGAGCGCAGTGAATTGTAAGAAAATGCGATTTTCGAAATGTCTTAAGTGTCTTTTGACTGACAAGATTAACTATTCTAATTCCTTGGCACTCTTTGGGATAAAAACTATCTGCATGTCTCAATGCTGGATACCGATTTCCACAGGTCATGAAGGTATCAAAATTATTGATTTCGTCATTTTTATGTAGCCAGCCAGCTTAGTAGACCAGCCGGTCTCCCTGGCTTAAAGGTTAGAAACTGTCTCTGTAATCCCATTTACTCTCGTGAGTAACGTGACGACGGTGAGAATCGGTAGCGGTGCTAACCGCGTCGGTAACTACGGGGTATGTGAGCCGGTGGCTCAGAAAGCAATGGCAAACTACTGAGCGTAATCTTGCCAAGAAATCAACAATCAGCTGAAAGATGCTGGTGTTGACAGCGATGTCCTGTAAAGGATATGCAAACAATCATCATTATTTAAAAGGTGTGTGAAGGAGTTCGTGTGCATGAACTTTGTGCTAAGCAACGGTTGAACATACTTTTCCAATTAGGAAAAAAGCAGGTCATTTATACAAACACTGCAAAGTGCCTGTGTCAATAATCAACAATGAATGTTTGACATGTTACCTGGAATGTTTGGATGTGGTAATTCCAGGGGCAGAGAAATTCCGTTCAAGAAGTCCTACTTCCGTGTCAAACTGCTGCCAGGATTCACTATTCTGTAGAGCTGGGGGGAACCAGGTGAAGCAGTAGCACTCCCTACAGCACTGACAGTTTACTGACCTACTGTGCAGGAATGGCTACTAGGCACCTACATTCGAATGTGAAATATTTGTTTTAGAATGTAGCCAGGAATAACAATCTCATCACAAGTAACCATATAACATGGACAGCAGATATAACCAGCAAATAAAAGCAAATGAAAGCAAAACAGCATTTATGTAGAATTAAGGGCAGTCACTGACTATGCCATGGGAGCATCGGCTAGCACGCTCGCCAGTCGGCTCGGTGGTCGTGCGATACTTACATTACCCAGTGACTGCCAATTATCTAACAATGTGGGACTAACACCATATACTAAATACAGCTCAGGGTGTAACAAAAGGTCATTTACTGCTATACTGACCCGCCATGCCAGTCTACACAATATTTGATGATAAATTTTCAGTAATGAACATGAAATAGTTTGAAAATAAAACGAATTCAGAATGTAAAACGAAAAAAGCGTTTAAAAGCAAGAAGATCGACTTCATTGCACCGGATTGTATCCTAAATGGCTCGGACTTCAGAAGAGCAGCCTTCCGAGAAGTGTCACACACTGCACGAGGTCCGTAGCTTCAGCGACAACCCCCTGGCGTCTCCGATAAAATTGCACTAGTGGACGAATGACGGAGTCTGAATACGCACCCACGTCCGGTTTATATTCTGTAAATACACTACTAACAAAATCGGTGTTTCTTTGAATGCACTGGAAAACTAAGATATTTAAAAAAAAAAAAAAAAGTGTTGCGTATTCCTGCTGTTGATGTACTAGACAAGTGTTACGTTCAGTAGTTTGCCATTGCTTTCTGAACGACCGGCTCCCATACCAGCACGTTATAACACAACGCGACACGGTCTGCTGCACAAATCGGTCGCAGCTGAGTTTCGAACGCCTGGTACCCGGCTCAAGAACCGCGTTCGCAAGTCTTTAGCCACGGAGCCGGTCTTTAAGATATATCTGGCTCAAATTTTTAGTATTAAAGAAAATAAACTTGGTGCAATGTGAAATAGCCAGCATTACCTGGGCCCATAATGGAAGCAAAGAACAATTGCACTGTAACATATCACGCATGACAGGCGACAAATGTTTGGCGTGAGAATGGCGTCATCCCTTCGAAAACGTTAGCTGTCAAATCCAGTCATTCATACACTAGTCTAAACGGATTGAGCGTCTATGTTCCATTGGGAGCAAAATGAAACTGACCAGAATAAAACGACTCAATGTTGAATGGCCAAAGATTGGCACCTCTTTTGCGCGTGGTACTATGCACAGCTAACATATCGTCGTCATAAAAGATAAGCATTTCTTATGTCTCATTTTGATTCCGGTGAACAAACTAATCTAGTGCATCAGAAGTAGCATTAACTCTGGGTTAAGTTGTTGCTGGCTACACAAAAGTGTGATCAATTAAAACTCATGCCGAAAGGTGGCTTGGAGTTGACCAGAGTACAGTTAACGTGAACTGCATGTTCAGAGCAATGTCGGCTGGCTATGTCCCAGAATTGACCGGTTTTTGTGCCTAATGCACAAATGTGTGGCTGCTGGTCTTCTGGTTGACTGCCGCTTCCTTTAATGATGAACTGTTTCGTGGAGGACTGTTGTTTTGGCATTCTGGAGACGGCATTATGTATTGTGAAATGTTTTTTTACATCTGTCTGAGGTATTGTGGCGTGAACTGCATGCTCAGAAATTGGCGTAGCTGGCTAGAAAACGTCTAGAAACAAAACAACAACTAGTAGAAATATCTGCATGCATTGCGGCTGGTTTTGACGCAGAAGTGACCTTTTTTTTTTGCCTTGTTTTCTAATGACTGCCGTTTCTATCGATGATGAACTGTGTTTTCGTAGAGTACTTTTGTGTTGGCATTCTGGCAACGGCATTATGTGCAGTGAAATGTATCTTACATCTGTTCGAGGTCGTTTTGTTGCGTGAACTCCATTTCGGAGAAAAAATGGCGTGGCTGGCTAGAAAACATTTACAAACGGAACAACAATATCTAGAAATATCGAGACTTGGTAGGATAACATCTGGTTGGGATAGTGACTGCCGCTTCCGTCAACGATGAACTGCATGTTTCGTAGTGGATTTTTGTGTTGGCATTCTGGCGACGGCATTATGTACAGTGAACGTTTTTACATCTGTCCGAGGTTGTTTTGTTGTGTGAACTGCATTTCGGAGATAAAATGGCGTGGCTGGCTAGAAAACATCTAGAAACGGAACACCAACATCTAGAAACATCGAGAATCTGTAGGTGAACATCTGGTTGGGAAAGTGACTGCCACTTCCATCAAGGATGAACGGTATGTTGTTGTTCTTCTTCTTTCGTTCGCTTGAAATATGTCTGTAACTGCAATGCTGTCTCTTGTATGAATTTAACTGTCTTTTTCGGTTCACACAGCGTCCATAGAGTTTATCTTCCACTGTCGTCTCTCTAGGCCAGAAGGTTTGCCTAGATATGTTATATTTTGGGCAGTCTTGGAGTATGTGCTCTGCTGTCTGCGACGCCAATCCACATGTGCACATGGCTGTTTCACCAATCTTGAATTTTGTATACATGTGGTTGCGTAATCTATTGTGTCCTGTTCTGGGGCGCAGAATAATGACTTGTTCTGGTCTGTCCATAACGTGGTAGTCATCTTTAGCAGGTTTTGGTGGCTTTCTGACTGATTTGAACATTCTTTTCTTTTGATGGTGTGTAAAGGGCTCATTAGGCTGTTCTTCTTTGGCTCCTTCCTTAGCCAATTGATCAGCTATGTCGTTTCCGGGTACTCCACAGTGGGATGATATCCACTGTATGGTGACCTTATGCTGAATGCTAAGTTCTGAACGGTATGTTTCATGGAGGACTTCTGTGGTGACATTCTGGTGGCGGCATTATGCACAGTGTGCCTGAGTGGGCTGTTGGTTGTCAAGCCTCCTGCCTTTTCCATTTTTCACATGGGACAGTGAGGAGCATTTTATGCGATATTCACTGGCACAGGAACGGAGCATAATGGAGACGACCCGTTGCTATGATGTTGGAACCGCGACTGAACTGAACAGTTAACAGTCCAGTTGGTCCTTTTTTAGGCGAAAACAAATGTCTACGTATGTAATAAAATACTAGTGTTTTATATGTCGATCTCTCAAATCGTATTTAAACATTTGTACGAAGATAAATAGGGGCTGTGTGTTGCACCCACAAGAGTTGTTAACTTCCAATCACCACATTAAGCATTATAAAGTATTTGGTTGGCTACTCAAAAACATTAAAGTATGCATATACAGAAATCACATTCCAAGAAAATAACAAAAGCAGACGAAGGCTGGTGTAAAATAAATCAATAAAAGTATAGTGAACATGGTCGTTGTATTCCACAATATGTGAAATTTTAACAAACACCTTCCTAGACACCTTAAGCAGTCTGATTTTAAGTGTGTCATTTACAAGTAAGACACGTTGGCATAAAAGTATTGCTTGCAGATCTCTATCATTTTAAAAAAAAGTTTATGTAGGTACATACCTACAATATAGGTGTGCGACAGCGATGTATGACTTGTTTTCTCTATATAGCTCAACTATGAGAAATTTAAATATGTGAGGATTCACTATCTGATACATAAAAATACAAGATATGCAGAAACAATATTGACTGCAGAAAATGAACCGGATCTGCAGCATTTAGTGGATGTTGTACACAATTTAGTAACGAGGGTTAGAATAAATTGTAAGGATGCATTCAAAATCAACCACCTCATCGTGAATCGTGCCGAGAGGCGTGGGCGGTCATGGTTCGCCATCTCAGACGATCACCAGGCTTGAATCACATGTGTGTTCTTGTCTCCATTATGAGTGGGGCCAAGCCACTCAGATATACATGTATCTGTCTTCCATTTGCTCTTTTCGAGTCAATTTTTTAACTGTCACTAAGATTTCTTAACTTTCGTAACATTCCCAACTGAGTGTCTGTGGCGAAATGGTTACGTCGTTTTCGTCATATGTGGATTCGATTCCAGATTGCAACATTTGGTTCACGAGTGCAATTACCTCGGAGACTCCTGGGAGTCGGCGCTGGAGCTACGGAGTTTGTGCTCTGTGCGAGGATGTCGGCAGGTTGCCCTGCGGAAAGAGATCTAGCCACGTGGGATAAAAACACAGTGGAATGAAGCCGATCATCTTGCCTTGCAAACCCTTTTTTAAACATGTCCAAGCAATCTAGATTAATTTCTCTATCAACTTAGGGTTTTGACTTGCTTCTTGACAAACTCAGTTTCTCTTTCCATCCATGGCTTTCTTTTATGTTTGTGTGTCGGTTTAATTTTAATGACGAGGCGTCTCTTAAGAAGGTTCTACTCCTTGGCAGTGACCTTTACTGTTCGTTGACTGTAGCCTTTATCTTCATGAACAGATCTTCTGCCTACTGCCGCAAAACAGACCATAACCAACAATTATAAAGGCGTTTCTGAAGCTCAATCCACCAGTGCATCCATGTTTTCGAGTTACCCTGGTCTTAGGGGGAAAGAGTGGGAGAGGAGAGAGAAACGGGTAATATACCTTGGCCAAGGGTGTCCTGGAGACAAAGGGAGAGAAAGAGCTTCATTACTTCTTTCACAGGGGAAACTACCCCGCTACCAGAATACAGGAAACCCCTTCTCAGTGAGACTACATTGGCCAGCATCGTAGTGTCCGCATTAGACAATGCTAGACATGCACTGCAGCCGATCTTTGTGAAGTTAGCACTTAATGTGAAACAAAAATAAGCACATTGGCGATATATCTTGTGTTAGCGTGTCGTCTATATTACCTACTTCTGTCACCATCTACTGAACGTAAACTTGCCAAGACATCACAACAGCAATAAATGCTGGTGTTGACTGCAACGTCCTGTAAAGGATATGAAACTAACTTCTGTCCTCACTTCATGAGCGCCAGTAAATACCTCATGTTTCAACTAGGAGATGCGGTAGCGCTGTCGCTAGCTCGTTATCCTGCCGCTCCGGCGGTCATGTGTTCGCATCCCCATCGAGATGTGTTTTATTGACCTGGGCACTCGGGTCACAGACTAAAACGGGTACCAAGAAATTTGTTAGGAAGTAAAGGTGCCCGGTGTGGCATTTACTACCACATCACCCATCGAGGGCCAACTGATCTATACAAGTATGAGGCTAGCATCATATATCTGAAATGTATAACAGGGTCCTTTATTTATACTTCCAAAATGGGACTTTCACTTTACTTTCCATACATCCAAAATGGATCCTTTACTTACCATATACTCAACATGCCCCAAGGCATATGGATGGGTCCTTTACTTGTACTAGACCCACCATACTATCTGGTTTCATTCTTAGTATTTGTATTAGTATTAATAATTGTAATTCTCAGTAAGTCTGCTTGCTGCTGTTGCTAGTTTTATTTCCAATTTAAGTTTTATTAGGTTTACTAGGACCTGTTAATGCCTGGTTCCAGGAGTCTCCGTGGCCAAGCCGTCTGACTCGGGCTCCGAAAGTTGTGGATTCGATTCCGAGCCGCGCCCTTCGGTTCACGAGTGCATTTTTTTCGGCGAGTCCTGGGGGTCGTCGGTGGAGCTACAGAGTTGCTTTGTGCGAAGCTTTCGGCAGCCCGTACTGCGGAAAGAGACAGACATATGGGATAAAACCCGGTGAAATGAAGTCGACCCTGTTGACTTTTAAGCGACTTTTTTTGTTCCCTTGACAGTTTGTTGTTCTGTAACATGTTACACCTGTTAGTTCCCTTGACCGTTTATTTGTTCTGTAACAGGTTACCCCCTGGTAGTTCCGTTGACCGTTTATTTGTTGCTCTATAACATGTTACTCCTTGGTAGTTCCGTTGACCGCTTATTTGTTGCTCTATAACATGTTACTCCTTGGTAGTTCCGTTGACCGCTTATTTGTTGCTCTATAACATGTTACTCCTTGGTAGTTCCGTTGACCGCTTATTTGTTGCTCTATAACATGTTACTCCTTGGTAGTTCCGTTGACCGCTTATTTGTTGCTCTATAACATGTTACTCCTTGGTAGTTCTGTTGACCGTTTATTTGTTGCTCTATAACATGTTACTCCTTGGTAGTTCCGTTGACCGCTTATTTGTTGCTCTATAACATGTTACTCCTTGGTAGTTCCGTTGACCGCTTATTTGTTGCTCTATAACATGTTACTCCTTGGTAGTTCCGTTGACCGCTTATTTGTTGCTCTATAACATGTTACTCCTTGGTAGTTCCGTTGACCGCTTATTTGTTGCTCTATAACATGTTACTCCTTGGTAGTTCCGTTGACCGTTTATTTGTTGCTCTATAACATGTTACTCCTTGGTAGTTCCGTTGACCGTTCAGTTTTCTTTCTATAAAAGGTTAACCTCAGAGTTCCGTTAACCGTTGTTCTGGGATACCCCGAGTTTAAGCATCATTTGTTTTGTGCTTGTTGATTCTATAATATCGGTTTTGTGCCTAATATCTGTATTTACCCCAACAGTGCCATACGTTAGTACTTAGTACAGCAACTGTCAGACAGATTGAATGCTGACATGACAGTTCGGGCAGCGGCATACGTGAAGGTCACCTGAAAGTCATTCTAACGTTCGACCAGTTGGGAGGAAAAATTTGAAACTTTTAACGTGCATTAGAAATAATTAACACTTTAAGGATCTAATAACGTTTTTTTTTTTTGAAAAAAAATAACTGACTTCTGAATCTTTATATAGACAAAAATAATATGTCGAACTCTTGATTACAGATTAGAGGTCAACGTATGCTGAATAAATCAATTTTTACATTATAATGTACAGTATTTTTACAACAATTACACAATGTAACAGTAATTGACACTGAAATAGTGCTATTTTATAATGTGAATGAGCGTGAAATGATTCGACAAACCTTTGAAGGTACAAATGTCACCGTGCCGTGTGCCGGTTGATGTCGTCCTCTGCCCCCGGCGATGACTAGAAATGCAGTGACTTTGAGGGTAGCATTTCTATGGCAACCAAAAGCTAATCTCCATACCAAACCGAATTACGTACAAGCAGTTAACCAATGAATGCGCGCGTTACATGTAACCAATGAAGCAAAGCAATGTTGCACACCTTTCGTGCGCTTTAGTGCTTAGATCAAAGAATGAGGTTCAGTTCAGTTACGCTTTTCTTAGTTTAGTGCGCATTGTCAGCATTGCACTCCGGACATGTCCAAGGGTGCACTGGTCTATTTTTTATACATCCTTAACCGCACAGCGACTGTGACAGTTTTGTCTTTATTGCTCTTTTCTAGCCACTCCGATATGTAATGTTGCTATCTTCCTTTATTCCTCATGTTTTAAATGTTTCCAGTTTTTAACGTATGCAATAACTGCAGATTGTAGACAGCTAGTGGGTACTTCTCATTCTGTAGACACGTTACGAGAAAGGGAAAGCAGGAGTATGCCATGACAATGAAACGGTTGGAATGAAAAGGTCCGGGGAGACAGAGAGAAGGTGCCGGAGAGTTTGACGCCATAGCATAGAGGATATTGGTAATAGAAAGTACTGGCAGTACACGAGACAGAATCAAGAGAGATGTGTGACAGGACAGGTATACGTAATGTCTCCATATATTGTATCCAATATTTTGAAAATAATATGAGAAATGTTGAGTGTATGAGATGAATCGCCATCGGATGATAGCTGATATGCAGATGGTGCACTTGTATTGCACACAATTAACATAATCTTCAGCATTTAGTGGATGCGGTTATTGTGCACAAGGAGCAACACATCATCATCATGCACCATGTCGATAAACATGGACAGTCATGTTTCGTCACCTCAAACGATCAACAGCGTTGTGGATCAGCTCCATATTCTTGTCTCGACCATATCACGTGGCCAAGCCATCCATACATTTACTTCTCTGCCTTCGCCTTGTTCTTTACCCCTTACTCTTGCCAGTTGTCACCAAGTTCTTTAATTTATATTTTCTTATAACGTGTCCAAAAATGTTGACTGTCTACGTTTAATTTCTCTAATCAATTTGCGGTTTTCATTTGTTTCTTGAAGGACGTGCTCATTGGTTTTTGTGTCTGTCAATGGTGTTCTTTGCATTTTCCTCAGAAACCAATTTCCACTGCCATTAGATATTTTTCAGTTTGTCTGCTCATTTCCCACGCTTCCCTTCTATAGAAAAGTACAGTTTCTTTGTAGCACTTCAACGCTAGTAACGAGGGTTCAAATTAAATTGTAAGAAAACAAAGATTATAGTTGTCTCAAAGAAGAAATACCATTATATAACATCCCAGGTGAATGGAAACATTCTTAAGAAGATAAATTAGAACAACTGTCATCTGATAGAAGATAACTTGCAGAGATTAGAACAAGAATCGCTATGGCAAAGGTAGCCTTTTGCATAATCGAAAATGCCAACAACGAACTGTCAATAGCTTTGTGAATAAGTGTTGAATGTTATACATAATCCATACACACCGAGAAACATTTAAAGGCAATGGAAATGTAAACTGTGAGGGAAAAGAACACCATGAATGAACAGAAAAAAAACGAATGAGAAAGTCTTACAAGAAACAAATTAAAACCGAAAACAGATTAGAGAAATTAGACCTAGACCCAAACAGTCAAGATATTTTTTATCACTTTATGAAGAGAAGTGTTCTTGAAAACTTGGTGACAACTTGAAAACTTGATTGAAGCAATCATAGTGTTTGATTAGAAGTTTGTCTTTCAGAAACCACATGCGAGAGGTAGCGTCAAAAGCCAGGAAGCGACTGAATGCACTTAAGGTGATGGCAGCGACGGATATGGAACAGAGATGTTACACACCTTCTACTAAGAATCAATTCTTTCGTTGATTGATTATGTGCTGGGGTTGCAGACAATATCGTATAGTCCGTTGGAGAAGCTGGAACTCATGCACAGTGAGGATATTAGAGTTTATAGGGGAGCACAAGTACCATGCCGATTGTATGCATGCAACATATACTTTGCTCTGCCGCCCATCTGTTACAGACAACGACCTCTTCCTTGCCCATAGGTAGTCAGTCTACCACCAAGAGGTGCATTCCCTGCCAGCCAGCCTATCAGTCTGTTCACACACACCCCCCCCCCCCCCCGCACTCCCGCATAGCCAGGGCAAAACATCCATACAATTCTCACATCTGTGACCTCTGAAGCGAGGATAGCCATTCCACACCGAATGTTCCTTTCTCCGCCTTGCTTAGCATACTCCTTGAGTCCGTAATTTATGCATTGTGTGTTGTAGAGGTCTCATCTAACCAACAGAATTCCGCTGTTATTGCTTCCACCTCCATTCTCATGCTGGAAGCCGTAGTCTCATATGCCAGACTCTCCTGTTTCAAGCATCGTTAGCCTTCGCAATGAAACACCAGTTACCACGTCTGTTTCTCACCATTGACCCATCGGTCTAGATCACTATGCCACCTTGATGTGTGTTACTCTGGATCAGTTGTTGCACCTCAACCTCTGTGCTGGCAGCTGCCCATTCTCTGCACTCATGGCCCAGTGTTACTATTATTTTATAACATTGTGCCAGATTCTGGACAATACACAATATTTAGATGAAATCGCAGGCTAACGTTCAATGGCGCTGTCACTAGTACCATCAAAATGGGATCTATACATGTGCTACTGAAGAAAGGACGGTACACTTGTAGGAAATCTTTACTTTAAATGTATTTGTATTGTGCCATGCTGCCAACTAGATAGTATTTAAAGGGTATCGTCATTAACAAGTTAGACAGACCAAAGTCAGTCTAACAATAGTTTGTTACACATTCTTTAATGGAAGCCGAAGGTGTGCAAAATTGCAAAACACAAATTACTCATAGTGAACAGATTGCACGAAGAAAATATTGAAGTAGCTTATATTCAATAAATGCGGGATGGTTAACCCGGTTAACAAATGCCCGCAGAAGTCGGATGTGTCGGTCTAACGGCATAAGAACGCAGCTTTGCTGTAAACAGGCACAACGCAATCACATCCGAAAAAAAAAACTCTGGATGAATGCAGAAGAAGAAGAATGATGAGTCTGGAATTCATATTTATGTTGTGTGATTTTTGCAGTATGTACTTGACGAGATGCAGCTAAATATGCCAGGCAATAAATCGTGTATTCTATTTTTGTGTGTCTTCGTTATTCAAATTAAATAATGGTATAGATTTTGCGGCGACTCCGTGGCGAAGGTGTTATGGACCCAGTTCGTAATCCCGCACACCGCCTTCGAAACACAGTGGTGGGCTATTTGACAGCAGGCCGCCTTTCCCATTCCAATTCCAGTTCTTTAGAATAATGACCCCGTTCAACAGCCGACTTATCGATTTCGTTATAGTCGGGGCCCTTGTAGCGTATCTCGTACGTCTTCTTTCGTACATGGATATGCGTATATCAGCTTCCTCGCCCGTGTATTGCCGGGGCCCATAAGCGAAGCGAAGAATTGAAACACTGTTGCCTTCCATGCATGTCGTAAGATTCGACTAAAGAGGCTTGGGCTGAGACTTAGTCTACAGTCTATTGGAACTTCCTGTCCCCAACATGGCGGATAGGCATTTAAATCGTTAAGGTCTCTGAAGTGTTTACGCTTGTGGCTACGGTTTGCATTCGCATTTTCCTCATGTTGGACTGGTAGTGCATGGTTCCATTGATCTGCTGCTGAGCAAGTGCGTGGCGCGACACTGTGAGCTGTGAATTTCGCGTGGAATGCTTTTACATCTGTCCGTGGTTGTTTGTAGCGTGAACTGCATGTTCAGAACGATGGTGGCTGGCTGTTGCTGAA
Source organism: Cepaea nemoralis (assembly GCA_014155875.1). Classification (NCBI taxonomy): domain Eukaryota; kingdom Metazoa; phylum Mollusca; class Gastropoda; order Stylommatophora; family Helicidae; genus Cepaea; species Cepaea nemoralis. Next base: position 173,167 of record JACEFZ010024425.1, on the reverse strand, counting down.
TTTGACTGGTTTGCCTTTTCGGCTCACAAGTGCATTTTTCATGAGACTCCTGGGAGTCGTCGCTGGAGCTATGGAATTCGTGCTTTGTGCGGCGCTTTCGGCGGAAAGAGACCAGGCCATATGGGATACAACCAGGGTCAATGAAGTCTTTTTGGTGACTGCCGATTCCATCGACGATGAACTGTATTTTTCGAGGAGGACTCTTGTGTTGGCATTCTGGCGGCGGCATTATGCACAGTGTACCTATGCGAGCTGTTGGCTTGCCGATACTCCTGTCTATTCCATTGTTCACATAGGGCAGTGAGGAGCATTGTGTGTGATATTCACTGGCACAGGAACAGAGCATAATGTGGACGACCCGTTGCCGTGAAGTTGGAAATGCGACTAACTAATTAACTAACATATCAGCTTCCTGGTTTCCTGGTTGCCATTGTGTTCATTTTATCCTTGTGGTTTTACATGTCTGAGCAGTGTCGCACGCTTGCCAAGGTCTGACGTAATTGTGTACCCGCTCCTTCTTATGGGGTGATTTCCTTCAGGGATGATTAACAGTAGTCATCTTTCCTCCAGACATCTCGACTTGGTTTTGGTTTGTTTTCGTATCTTCTGTGTCTTCTTTGGTACCTTGTGTCGTGGACGGTTCTTGGTCTTGCTTCTTGCTCTTGTTCTTGCTGGAGAGTAATCTCTTCCTCTGGCAACCGCCCAGTCTTGGTCGCCGTCTGATTGGATGTCTACCTCTTCTATTTCCTCGTCTGGTTCTTTCTCTTCTGTCTGGGACTTTGTATCTTCTGCTTCCGATGTTTCCGCCTTTAACTTGAGTTGTTCTGTCTTTTCTCTTTCTTCTTGGATTTTTGATAGAGTTTCTTCTGTCTCCGCTTTTATTGCAGCCTTTCGTGCGACATCCCGCTCAATCTTCTGAACGGCTGTTATTTGCTTCTCTTGTGTCTTGTCTCGCTGTTCCTCGATGCTGGTGAACTTGGATCTCAGGTCCTTCAGTTGGCCTTCCAGTTGCGCTTTTTCGCTTCTAGTAAGTCGTTAGTCGCCACGTACTGCCGCCTAGCCTTTTATGGGGTAGATTAGCTTTGATGGCAATTTTCATCACTTCTTTGCTGTCTTGGTGGCAGGGACAGCCGAGGTACCTGGCGCAGTGGTTGACGAGGCAGTTGGCGCATTTTATGTTTGGGTTACCCCCCCCCCCCCTGAAGTCAGTGTCGATCTTTACTTAAAGGCACTGACTGTATGAGTGGGGTCCGGAGCAGTACCTGCAGACCTCCACCTCACTTTTACAGGTGGCACGGGTGTTCCAAAACTTCTGACATCTGGAGCACAGCAGCACTTTGGGTATGTAGTGCTCTGATGTTCGCTTTTTCTTGTCCCGTCTAATGATTTGAGGGATCACTCAGTCCCCCGATGTGATGATGACGACTATGGAGGGGGTGTCGTTCTTCCCAATTTTCCTCTCTACATTGGTAATCTTGAGTGTCGAGTTTTCTCTCTACAGCATCTCTCTGATCTTATCGTTGGTGAGATGGATATTGACTCGTTTGATGATCCATCTTTTCATCGAACGGTGTCGAGTGGCTTCTACTGTGATGCCGTGGGGAAGCTTGATGTCGGCTTTCTCATTTTGTGATATCGTCTGCATTTGTGCAGTGGTCTTTGAGTTCTTGTTGATGGAGACCACTACGCCATTAGGTGTCTTGCGCACATGGCTGACGCTGAGCCTTCCAAGCTTCTCCGGCAGACCCAGTATCTTGTCTGTTGGTAGCGCCGACAGTTTGGCCTCCCCGAAGCTGATTTGTTTCAGTAGGATTTTGCCGGTAAGGCCCTCGGTTGTGGCTTCCTCCGATGTGGAAGTCTTTGGTGAGCTGCTTGGCTGCTTCTCGTTAGTGTTGTTGTGGACTTCTCCACTGCTGCTGGCTTCATTTGTAGTCGTTGTAGTCTCTGGCGTCGGTTCAGTGACGGGAACGGCTTCAGCTGGTGTAGGAGTAGGACTGCTGTGTTGAGAAACAGGATCAGTAGTCGCAGTGGCCTTTCTCGCCTCTGCCTTATTCTTCCCAGCTGCACACATTGCGTGTCTTTTCGCAGCACTTTTAATATGCTACCTGATGGCGATCTACTTCTCGATAGAGTGAGCGAGTTGAATGATTATCCGAATGGCATGAACCCTTGCGATGGGTTTTTTATAAAAAGGTATAGGTGCCGATCGTTCAGACAACAAAGGTAACTGAACGTAAACTTGCCAAGAGATCACAAACAGCCAAAAATGCTGGGGTTGGCTGCGACTTCCTGTAAAGGATATACAAACTAACTTAATAAATTCTGCATCAAGCGTCACAAGCACATTTTGACGCTTGCCTGCCAACTTGGTGGTTATGGTCCGAATCTGTACCGTGGTGGATCTTTGAAATTGATCTGGTCTACTAGAATAAGATGCAAAGCCTAAAATGTGTTGCGCCTCGAGTGCCGATTGGTGTATAAATTATGAGGATAGCACCGTATGCCTAATAAACAATAAGGCACGTAACTGCGGTTTATACTTACAGCCTTATAAATAGTAAACATTTATATAAATCTTCTAAGACAAAATGGTATAGACTACTCTGACCCTATGAAAACTTATGCTTATCATCAACTTAAAAAAAAAAAGAAAGGTCATATATTTTAGATGTTAAATAGGACAGATCTCTACAACACACAGGTAACACAGATTAAAAGCATAATAACCGAAATGCAACGAAGACATGGAGGAACACCATCAACATAATTTATCCAGATCACCAAGAACGGAGATCTGTGGATATACACGAAAGCCTCTGCCAGTTTATAGGGCATATTATGTTGATTGTGAAACAAGACACGATAGATTGATGTATTTATTAATCAACAATTCAAGAATAATTCGTCGGATCTTTGTGTGATAATTGATAGAGGGAATTACAGATACCATGGGACCCTCGATATAAGAAGCCCATATGCGGACACTCTTCCCCTGTTTATGCTTCCCTCGACACCGCAAGGTACAAGAGGAACCTGATGAGATGATGATACTGGCGCCATGATGCCCAGTCAGCTTCTCTACAGATAATATTAAATTTACAGTAAAAAGCGGTAAAGGACTTTTTCAGCCTTGATACTATAGGGTATATGGTGTAAGTCCTATATTTTAGGTGATGTAAAAAGGGGATTCAATCATGTGACCAGTAGGCCGGCAGGTACGCGCAACTGGCAGTCGCTCTCTGGCACCTTGTGTCTTGACAGACCATAGTTTATTACATTGTACTTAAAGAAAAGACATAATAACTACAATCCATGGCGGTAAGACAAAGGATGGAGTTATACCTCTCCATATCAAAAAGCCAGGATTTAATTGCAGAGAGCAGAGTTGCCTATGCAAAAAGATCCCTCTCTCGGCTTGTCTAGTTTACTACCGAGGAAAGGTAATACCAATACACCTGGAACAAGACAAGCTGCAAAGCAATGCTCTAGATCTATCTGTCCGGCCGTCGCAGCTTCGATCCTAGACCAGTTGTCGTAACTGTCAGTAATGAAGAACTTTTATATAGCAGTTGCCGACTACATTCCACCAAAAACAATGGAAATCTCATAAACCTAAACTAATTACTCCTTTTATCCGAGGTCGTAATTCAAACGACGACAAAGAAGAAGAGGAAGAAGAAAGCATTTCCAGGCTCACAAATACACACATACACATACACACACACACCCAAACACTCACACACGTCATTCACTCTCACACGCACGCAAACCCAATAAATATACCAATAAATATCTTGTTCACGATAGGCAACTTAGACGAAGCATTCTTCTTTGTTGTGAAATGAGATTTAGTCTGACTTCCGCTCTAACTCTTGGTCAGCGTCTTCACAATTCAGTTGATTTTGTTGGAGTACAGTCACAACATGGACAGGTTTCTCGTGAAAACACCACGAGTCAAGTCAGATAAAGACAGTTCAGTTGCGTCTTCCAGAAAACAGTTAAAGCAGAAGACAATTCATTCTTTAAAGGTATTCTTAGATTATATTTGTTGCTACGGTTACTAAATACTAGTTAAGTAAGTAGTTAAGTTACAAAGTCAAGTGGCTTTTTAAAAATATTTATTATTTTTATAAAAATGTTTGTTGTTTTTTATTTCATATATTATATATAATTATTATTATTTATTTATATTTATATATGTGTAATTATTAAATTATTTAATACATACGCGGAAAAGCCCTGGAGATATTTGCAATCAAATTTATTACATACTGATTCCAAAGGGATACATACAGAAGCAGTTTAACTGAGTTTAGTTTAGTAGGAGAAAACGACCTGGAGCAGATGGACATACATCACATAATAATTAATATCATAGTGACCATGTGCCAATTATTATTAGTTATAGAAAAGATGGGCACTCTTCCGAACAACGGTCCCAAATTATTTAGTGTAAAAATTATCCCTTACAGGGCCTCATTAGCAGATATAATAAAAAAAATACGAACTAAAATATAGAACTGAGAAAATGGAAATATGTACCAATAATATTTCACAGTTGTATGTGGAAATTGTGGCACTAAAGTTGTAAACACTGTCGGAAAACATGTTCTAAATTCTTGTATCCGTATATCCGCGATGGGAAAAATTATACATATCAGAACTAGCATTGAATGTGTTGTTGATCACTTCCGGTTCAGTGTTTCACGGACTGCTAGACTGATTGATGGATACAATAAATGTGGGGAGAGTTTATTCACAACCAAGTTGCGAATAAACGAAGTCTCTATTCGCAACCAAGAGTAGATACAAACAAGCTGTGGGAAATCCTTAAACAATATGGAGTGAGTACACATCTAACAAACCAATGTAGAAGCTTATACAATTAAGCAGCCATGTGCGGGGAATGCCCAAATCTGCCCCTGCCTGAAGTGGGTTTACCTGATGGTGAGGGACAATGGTAATAGGAAAAATAATAAATAATCCATATGCTAATATCAGTCCAGTGGACTCTCCAGTAGTGGCAGCTATTAGTAGTTGCACGTATATTGGCTACGCTTGCGTTCACAACGAACAAACAACAAGTTCAGATATCCTATAAACCTCTCATGATATATTTGATATTTCTGTGAATTAATTCTAACGCTGATGTATTGCTTTGTTTGGCAAATCAACAGAATGTGTGGTTTTTTTTTTTTAAATTTCTGGGCATGTTTACGTTCAGTAGTTTGCCATTTATTTCTGAACTACCGGTACTTATACCTCATACCATATGAAAACCAATGCAAGGTGGTCTGCTTCCAAATCGCTGCAGCTAGGTTTCGAACGTGGTATGCAGGATAACGAAATGCATTCATAACCACCTCACTAAAGACCTGGCGACTATTCATGTTTGTTTCAGAAGGTAGTTAGTTGGATGTCTTTTACAGGACATCACAATCATCCACAGCATTTACTCCAGAAGTTGGTGCTGTTGTTGCCTTCCACTTATGCCGTTAGGCTTCTTGGAGAAGGTTAATTGAAGCTCCAGCGTCTGTGACTAGCGCCTCTCCTCCAGTTTCCTACAGGTTTACCAGATAAATAATTACTATTAGTTACCAGTAAGTGAGCTAATCTTGTCAAAATGCAGAATAACTGTCTTTGTATATAATCTTGTCGCTTTCACTTAATTAAATTCTGAAAAATAAAAAAAAAAATAAAAAAGATTCGCCGGCGGGGAATTGAGCCTCGTTAACCACGGTTACAAGTGGAGATGCTCACTGCTACACTACTGGGGCCACGATGAAAGCTTAACAGAAATTTATAATATAGTCAAACACATGTCCCGATGACGTCACGTATGTCACGTGACTAGCCTTTGGTTGCGAATAGAGACTTCATTTATTCGCAACTTGGTTGCGAATAGACACTTCGATAAATGTGACCAGGCCCGGAGGACCCTCGCTGTCATCGGTAGCACAAGATATGAATATACTCTGACGACAGTGAGGGCCCTTTGGGCCCAGAAACATTTATTGTATCCATTGAGCGGTCTAGCAGTCCGCCACACACTCAAACATTGATCGGTCTAGTGTCTAGCAGACGGCGATACTCTCAAACGTAAGTGATCTACAACACATCGCCCCGGAAATGACCTTATGAGGCCCTATAAGGGATGCATTTTACACTAAATAATTTGGGACCATTGGAAGAGTGTCGAAAGATGAGGTTAAGACTTAAAAACATAAAGAGAACCTCAAAGAACATCAAGTTAGACCTAGCATTACTTAAAGCATGCAAAGAAATTTGAGAAAGGTACAATGTTACTGTAAAGAACAGATGTACTGCCATGGAGATAATATGCAGTGGGTTTATTGTTTACCATAACCCGATCCGAATACAGACGTGAATACAGACATTTCTATTGATGAACAATGGGGCATGTTGCAGGAATCAATCCAACAGACATCGAAAGAAATCATTCTACCTAAACATATAATTGCAAAACAAAAAATGGATGACAGATGCATTTTTGCAGATGATTCGCAAAAGAAGAAAAAAAAATCAAGATAAACAAGAATATAATAGATAGAATACATAAAGAAATCTCTATATATATAAAATAGAATGTTTGTGTCTTTGTTTGTGTGTCCTTTAAGCATTCCTTAACGGTCCATCTGATTGAGATCAAATTTTGTACAGATTAATTCTGTACATAGTTATTTGGTTTAAAAACATTTATTTAGTAATAAATCAACATTAAAAGAAAAGACGTCTAATTAAGCGGACTTAACAACAAAAGCTATATTAAGGGACATTACTTTTAGTAACATTGCTATATTATGTAATTTAAATAATTGTATTTTTCTTAAAGTTTTATAAAATGTTTAAAGAAGTTATCTACAGGCATATGCGTTAAAAAAGGCGATAAACACTTTAAGGCATATTCAAAGATTTCGTAAAAATAATGGATCTATTTTAGATATGGGAAAATTTTCGAACCCATTTTTCCCAACGGGGAACGGGAAAGGGCCGAACATATACTCTGTGCACTACAGTCGTATCTGGTATAAACAAAGTGATAAAAACTTTAAGGCATCTTCAATGTTTTAGTAAAAATACGTAAAAATTTTCTAGCTCTGAACAATATCATCGAAGCTACAATTTTAAGTGTGAAATTTAAAGGAGATGTACTGTTGCCTTACATCCCAATGATTCCAACAGATATGCCATTCAAATTCAAACATCTGCAGTTTCCAGATGGATGGATGGATATAGATGGGTGGGTAGGTAGGTAGGTACACACACACACACGTTTCACTGTCGTAACTAGTCAGTAAATTATTAATTTTCTAACAGCTGTTACTTACTCTGATGATTTAAGATTAAGATCTCTGAATATACAAAGCAACTTCTATGCAAATATTGTATTACATATTAATAGTACTGATTTACTTTTCAGGGAGTGGTGGTTGTTGAAGACATTGAGCGGTTGAAGTCAAAATTGGAGTTAACAAACCAAAGCACGTCTGTGTTGGTTAGTTCCCTGCAAGAGTTAGGAAAGAAGATTCCGCCTCGCAACATTTTATTGTCAACTAAAATCGGTTTGTAGTTTTTCTAAATGAGAAATGTGTTATAGTTTCTGGCTGATTATTTGAAACATACATTTTGTGATTGTCTTAGAACAGTGGTTCTCAACCTTTTTTGGCCAAGGGCCCCCCCTTCACCATATTTTCAGAAAGTCACCCCCCCCCCCCCCCCTTCTTCGTATTTCCTACCTAAAAATTTGGTCGGTGCCCCCCTTCACCATATTTTCAGAACGTCATTCTCCCCCCCCCCCCCCCCCAAACCTCCCTTCGTATTTCCTACCTAAAAGCCCCGCCCCTACACAGTATACATAATAATGCAAGCTAAATTTAATAGCACATACTAAAACAAGTCTAGATGTTCACATAAAACATGATTTGTGGGTCTACTTACTTTATAAATTGAATTTTAGAAGGGTGAGACATACAGAACCGTACAGTATGAAGGGAAAAACAATACCAAGTAATATGTTCTTGTAATAATGCGATCTTGAAATAAACTTAATTCCCCCCTGGAAACCCTAAAATTCCCTGGAGGAGGGGGGGGGGGGTGGTGGTGGTGGGTGGGTTCCCAACTGGTTGAAAACCACTGTCTTAAAAGGTTTCTGGAGTTTACAAGAAGAAAGACTCCCTAACACAGCGTCTACATAAAGATAGAATAGATGTGGCATGCATTCAAGAGACACACCTCAACGCCAATCACAAATTCTCAGTCAGAGGATATCAGGCCACACGTCTCGACCGCGAAGGACACAAAGGAGGAGTTCTAATACTTACACGAAATACAATACCTTGCAGCGAAGTATCTGTGATCTCTGACAACCAAACGGAAATTATAGGTGTTGATATAATGATAAAGGACGTGAAAATAAGAATCTACAATCTGTATAGCCCAGCAGATAAGGACCTTACACTCTCAAACATGAAAATAACTGACACAAACTGCATTATTGTCGGAGACTTTAATAGCCGTTCAGAAAGATGGGGATACCCAGATACTGACAAAAGAGGAGATGAATTGGAGGACTGGGAAATAGACTCAAATCTCCATCTACTCAACAAAGCGGATGACACACCGAGCTTCTACTCCAGAAGATGGCTTACCACTTCTACTCCAGACCTAGCTTTCTGCACAGGAGACATCCTCCACAAAATCGATCGCCATGTGCTGGACCAATTAGCAGGTAGTGACCACAGACCAATCAAGCTTGTAATGAATATGGAGTATGTTCCACAGGAGCAAAAGCCCTTGCCCCGATGGAATTACAAACGAGCAGATTGGGACAGATTTGCCATACTAACAGACAAGTATTGTGAAAACACAAATACACGATATGGCAACATAAAGCAAATGGTGGAAAGTCTAAACAGAGCGATAATACAGGCAGCCACTGAGTCCATTCCTAGAGGAGCGAGGAAAAATTACAAACCATACTGGACTGAAGAACTACAAAGTTTGGAGGACGAAGTTGAAGATGCCAGGAAGACAGCAGAGAGAGAACAGTCAATTGAAGCGAATATCTCTCTCAAAGCCATCTCAGCAAAATATAAAAGAACAGTAAATCAAACAACAAGAGATTGTTGGAGGGAAAAAACAGAAAACCTGAATTTTGACAGGGATGGAAACAAACTATGGAAACCCCCTCTGCTGTGTGTCCACCGTGACGAGGTAGAGGGGCTTGTGCGTCCCAATGACCCCAAGAGCTATGCCGACGGTAGCACAGCTACTGGTAGGGCCACCCATGTCGGACAGGTCAAGGGAGAGGGACCAGACGAAGAGACACACAAACCTGCTGCCTTGTAGGTAGACTGGGGACAGTCAAAGGCTAGGGAAAGCACCCCAAATACATGCTTGTCGAAATCGGATGTACTGAGCCACAGGCTTGACAAAGCAGTGCAACGTGAAACCTGCTGCCTTGTAGGTAGTGGGGACAGTCAAAGGCTAGGGAAAGCATCCCGAATAAATGCTTGTCGAAATCGGATGTACTGAGCCACAGGCTTGACAAAGCAGTGCAACGTAACTTAATTCATGATGTCACAAATCAAAATTAATCGATATGGTGCTAATCCCGTGAAGTCCCATCAGGCGGTGATAGTGCCGGGCCCCCTGCCTCGAGGGGGTCCACCCATGACTACTGGTGGTCACCTTCCCCTGTGCTGTGGAGTCAAGGCACAGAGGAGTAGGTTAAGAGCTATTGACCAAATACCCCGGACACTCAACATACTACAGTGGAATGCCGAAGGAGTTTACAAGAAGAAAGACTCCCTAACACATCGTCTTCATAAAGATAGAATAGATGTGGCATGCATTCAAGAGACACACCTCAACGCCAATCACAAATTCTCAGTCAGAGGATATCAGGCCACACGTTTCGACCGCGAAGGACACAAAGGAGGAGTTCTAATACTTACACGAAATACAATACCTTGCAGCGAAGTATCTGTGATCTCTGACAACCAAACGGAAATTATAGGTGTTGACATAATGATAAAGGACGTGAAAATAAGAATCTACAATCTGTATAGCCCAGCAGATAAGGACCTTACACTCTCAAACATGAAAATAACTGACACAAACTGCATTATTGTCGGAGACTTTAATAGCCGTTCAGAAAGATGGGGATACCCAGATACTGACAAAAGAGGAGATGAATTGGAGGACTGGGAAATAGACTCAAATCTCCATCTACTCAACAAAGCGGATGACACACCGAGCTTCTACTCCAGAAGATGGCTTACCACTTCTACTCCAGACTTAGCTTTCTGCACAGGAGACATCCTCTACAAAATCGATCGCCATGTGCTGGACCAATTAGCAGGTAGTGACCACAGACCAATCAAGCTTGAAATGAATATGGAGTATGTTCCACAGGAGCAAAAGCCCTTGCCCCGCTGGAATTACAAACGAGCAGATTGGGACAGATTTGCCATACTAACAGACAAATATTGTGAAAACATAAATACACGATATGGCAACATAAAGCAAATGGTGGAAAGTCTAAACAGAGCGATAATACAGGCAGCCACTGAGTCCATTCCAAGAGGAGCGAGGAAAAATTACAAACCATACTGGACTGAAGAACTACAAAGTTTGGAGGACAAAGTTGAAGATGCCAGGAAGACAGCAGAGAGAGAACAAACAATTGAAGCAAACATCTCTCTCAAAGCCATCTCAGCAAAATATAAAAGAACAGTAAATCAAACAACAAGAGATTGTTGGAGGGAAAAAACAGAAAACCTGAATTTTGACAGGGATGGAAACAAACTATGGAAACTAGTGAAAGCCATGAATAATGAAGGACCTAGAAACAAACAAATAACAATTAAACAAGGAAATGCCTTGCTTACAGGCAAAAAGGCTGCAAATGCACTAATGGAACACTATGCAAATGCAAACCACATTGATATTACAACCGAACAGAAGAAAGCAATCAAAGACAAACAGACACATCATAGAAATACAGAGACAGCAGCAGAATATATGATGGCAAATCTAACAATGGAAGAAATGGAACAGGCAATGAATACCCTAAAAAAGAAGAAATCACCAGGAAAGGATGGAATCACAAATGAAATGCTAATAGGACTAGGCACCAAGGCAAAGAAGAAACTACTAGCAGTCCTAAATAACAGCTGGAAGAGAGGAATAGTCCCACAAGCATGGAAGGAAGCTATACTAATACCAGTCCCAAAGAAAGGAAAAGACCTGGAAGAACCAAATGGCTATCGACCTATCAGTCTACTGAGCTGTGTAGGAAAATTAATGGAACGCATTATCAATGGCAGGCTAACATGGCATCTGGAAGAAAACAAACTCTTAACACCACACCAAGCAGGATTCAGAAAATACAGATCCACTGAAGATCAAATAACCTATATAGCTCAGGAAATAGAGGATGCCTTCCAAGAGAAAAAGCACACACTAGCAGTCTGGATAGATTTAGAAAAAGCATTTGATAAAGTATGGAAGGAAGGACTGAAAGTAAAATTGCAAAACATGCATGTTTGTGGAAAAATGTATAAATGGATCAGCCACTACCTTGAGAACAGAACTGCCAGGACAAAAGTACAAGGACAAACAAGCAAAATGATGCTGCTGGAGCAAGGTGTCCCCCAAGGAGGAGTTCTTTCACCAACATTATTCCTAGCATATATAAATGACATCACAGAAAATTTTCCAGCCAGAATACACACATCCTCCTTTGCAGATGACCTAGCCATATGGACATCTGAAGAATATATTAGTACAGCTAACAGCAGAATACAGCAAGCCTTATTAGCGCTAGAGGACTGGTCAAAATCATGGCTAGTGAAGATAAGTGAGGAGAAAACAACATGCACAGTGTTCTCCCTCTCAAATAAAACTCAGCAACCTAAGCTGGTATTGAATGGAAAAATATTGCGCCATGAAGAAAATCCAAACTATCTAGGAGTCACCTTTGATCGTCGCCTGACATGGAAGACACAGGTTGAGAAAAATCGAACAAGAGCAAGGCAGAGAATGGCAATCATGAAAAAGCTTGCTGGTACAACGTGGGGAGCAGATGAGAAAGTTCTCAAGAAGTTATATACTGGACGGGTGAGGCCAGTACTGGAATATGGCATTGCAGCTTGGGCAACAGCAGCTAAGTCAAACTTTAACAAAATAAGTAGAGTCCAAAACCAAGGAATGCGAATCATAACTGGAAGCCTGAAGACAACGCCTATTAATGAACTAGAAAAGATCACTTGTTTACAACCAATGCAGGATAGAAGAGATAGCAGAGCCCAGCAACAAGCAGAAAAATTTAGAAGATTGACAGACCACCCTATGTACAACAGATTTAATGGTTTTGGAAAGGGAAGACTGAAGCGTAGCAACTTTGTAGAAACTGCAAAACGAAGGATTAGGGCAGATCCTATACTTAACAGATCAACAGTCAAGCCCATACACAATGCACACAAGTTCCCAGCTTGGAGACAGCAGCAACTGCCTGAGATGATAGAAAACATTCCTGGTATTGAGAAAAAGAACACTCAGCATGAAACCGAAAGAAGAGAAATAACCCTAAACTACATAAAAGAACATTACCCAAGCAGGAATTGGACCCATGCATATACAGATGGATCAGCCAAAAATTCAATAGAGAATGGAGGAGGAGGAATTCTCCTAAATTTAAAAAATGGAGTGAAAAAAACACATTCAATGGCAACTGGAAAATTTTCAAGTAACTTCAAAGCGGAGGTAGAGGCTTTGAAAACTGCAGCAGAAATGCTCCTGATGGAGGAAAATACAGAGAAGCAAATAGCTATCTTCACAGATGCAAAGTCAGCTGTCTCAATACTCAAGAGCAATAACAGCACAGAACTAACTGACCTAAGAGCAGCACTCCATGGTCTATGCCAGAAATCCAAAAAAGTTGTAATACAGTGGATCCCATCACATTGCAGTATACCTGGAAACGAAGAGGCTGACAGACTGGCAAAAGAGGGCGGACGACTACCACAGCCTGACATAGACATAACCTATAATGAGGCAAAGAGGTTGATAAAAAGCACTTATAGAACCAAATGGGAATCTGCGCATCCAGGCCATCAGAAGGATGATGCATATTACAAACTCGACCGAAGAGAACAAGTAGCAATCTTCAGACTCCGCACAGGACATAACAGGCTGAAATACCACTTGTTCAATAAACTAAAGATAGGAGATACTGATGAATGTAATTGTAGAACTGGAAAAATGACAGCAAAACATTTGCTGCAGGATTGCCCAACGTATGCAGAACAGAGAAAGATATTTTGGCCCACACCTGCTTCATTTGAGGACAAGCTCTATGGAGATATCAACAAGCTCAAGTTGACCGCAGCTTACTTTAACTACATACAGGTTGACATTTAAAGGTGCATGAAGACCCAGAGGCATGAAATGAAATATTGCTTGGATAGCAAATCCATTATGTGGAAAGTCCAAATCGAAAGCTAGCTGTGTGGGCTTCTAAAAAGGTGGAAAAGTGTCCTAGTGGCACGAAATGGAATATTGCTTGATAGCAAATCCATTACGTGGAAAGTCCGAATCAAAAGCCCATTGTGTGGGCTTCATAAAAAGGTGGAAAAGTGTCCTAGTGGCATGAAATGGAATATTGCTTGGATAGCAAATCCATTACGTGGAAAGTCCGAATCGAAAGCTCACTGTGTGGATGTCATCTGCAGACTGCATACTTCTGGTTTCCGGAAGAACAGCCTATGGTGAACGGAAGGCCCAATATACGGAAGTGAGGCTAAGCAGCCATGTGCAGGACGTGACGATTCCTTGGGTGAGCCCAGTACCAGAGCGCTATGTATCGGCTCTGCAAGTATGGAAGCCTCCTTGGATGGCGGGGAATGCCCATGGTCTGCCCCTGCCTTCCCTTGAGGGCTGACCAGGATCTTTGGCTGTTCTATATGGACCAGCTGGGATGGGGGATAACACCACAACAGTGAGAGTCAAACGTCCTAAGAAACCCCCGGGAAGGTTAACCCGGTCAACAAATGCCCGCAGAAGTCGGATGTGTCGGCCTAACGGCGCAAGAACGCAGCTCTGCTGTAAACAGGCACAACGCAATCACATCCGAAAAAAAACTCCGGATGAACGAAGAAGAAGAAGAAACTATGGAAACTAGTGAAAGCCATGAACAATGAAGGACCTAGAAACAAACAAATAACAATTAAACAAGGAAATGCCTTGCTTACAGGAAAAAAGGCTGCAAATGCACTAATGGAACACTATGCAAATGCAAATCACATTGATATTACAACCGAACATAAGAAAGCAATCAAAGACAAACAGATACATCATAGAAATACAGAGACAGCAGCAGAATATATGATGGCAAATCTAACAATGGAAGAAATGGAACAGGCAATGAATACCCTAAAAAAGAAGAAATCACCAGGAAAGGATGGAATCACAAATGAAATGCTAATAAGACTAGGCACCAAGGCAAAGAAGAAACTACTAGCAGTCCTAAATAACAGCTGGAAGAGAGGAATAGTCCCACAGGCATGGAAGGAAGCTATACTAATACCAGTCCCAAAGAAAGGAAAAGACCTGGAAGAACCAAATGGCTATCGACCTATCAGTCTACTTAGCTGTGTAGGAAAATTAATGGAACGCATTATCAATGGCAGGCTAACATGGCATCTGGAAGAAAACCAACTCTTAACACCACACCAAGCAGGATTCAGAAAGTACAGATCCACTGAAGATCAAATAACCTATATAGCTCAGGAAATAGAGGATGCCTTCCAAGAGAAAAAGCACACACTAGCAGTCTGGATAGATTTAGAAAAAGCATTTGATAAAGTATGGAAGGAAGGACTGAAAGTAAAACTGCAAAACATGCATGTTTGTGGAAAAATGTATAAATGGATCAGCCACTACCTTGAGAACAGAACTGCCAGGACAAAAGTACAAGGACAAACAAGCAAAATGATGCTGCTGGAGCAAGGTGTCCCCCAAGGAGGAGTTCTTTCACCAACATTATTCCTAGCATATATAAATGACATCACAGAAAAGTTTCCAGCCAGAGTACACACATCCTCCTTTGCAGATGACCTAGCCATATGGACATCTGAAGAATATATTAGTACAGCTAACAGCAGAATACAGCAAGCCTTATTAGCGCTAGAGGACTGGTCAAAATCATGGCTAGTGAAGATAAGTGAGGAGAAAACAACATGCACAGTGTTCTCCCTCTCAAATAAAACTCAGCAACCTAAGCTGGTATTGAATGGAAAAATATTGCGCCATGAAGAAAATTCAAACTATCTAGGAGTCACCTTTGATCGTCGCCTAACATGGAAAACACAGGTTGAGAAAAATCGAACAAGAGCAAGGCAGAGAATGGCAATCATGAAAAAGCTTGCTGGTACAACGTGGGGAGCAGATGAGAAAGTTCTCAAGAAGTTATATACTGGACGGGTGAGGCCAGTACTGGAATATGGCATTGCAGCTTGGGCAACAGCAGCTAAGTCAAACTTTAACAAAATAAGTAGAGTCCAAAACCAAGGAATGCGAATCATAACTGGAAGCCTGAAGACAACGCCTATTAATGAACTAGAAAAGATCACTTGTTTACAACCAATGCAGGATAGAAGAGATAGCAGAGCCCAGCAACAAGCAGAAAAATTTAGAAGATTGACAGACCACCCTATGTACAACAGATTTAATGGTTTTGGAAAGGGAAGACTGAAGCGTAGCAACTTTGTAGAAACTGCAAAACGAAGGATTAGCGCAGATCCTATACTTAACATATCAACAGTCAAGCCCATACACAATGCACACAAGTTCCCAGCTTGGAGACAGCAGCAACTGCCTGAGATGATAGAAAACATTCCTGGTATTGAGAAAAAGAACACTCAGCATGAAACCGAAAGAAGAGAAATAACCCTAAACTACATAAAAGAACATTACCCAAGCAGGAATTGGACCCATGCATATACAGATGGATCAGCCAAAAATTCAATAGAGAATGGAGGAGGAGGAATTCTCCTAAATTTAAAAAATGGAGTGGAAAAAACACATTCAATGGCAACTGGAAAATTTTCAAGTAACTTCAAAGCGGAGGTAGAGGCTCTGAAAACTGCAGCAGAAATGCTCCTGATGGAGGAAAATAAAGAGAAGCAAATAGCTATCTTCACAGATGCAAAGTCAGCTGTCTCAATACTGAAGAGCAATAACAGCACAGAACTAACTGACCTAAGAGCAGCACTCCATGGTCTATGCCAGAAATCCAAAAAAGTTGTAATACAGTGGATCCCATCACATTGCAGTATACCTGGAAACGAAGAGGCTGACAGACTGGCAAAAGAGGGCGGACGACTACCACAGCCTGACATAGACATAACCTATAATGAGGCAAAGAGGTTGATAAAAAGCACTTATAGAACCAAATGGGAATCAGAGCATCCAGGCCATCAGAAGGATGATGCATATTACAAACTCGACCGAAGAGAACAAGTAGCAATCTTCAGACTCCGCACAGGACATAACAGGCTGAAATACCACTTGTTCAATAAACTAAAGATAGGAGATACCGATGAATGTAATTGTAGAACTGGAAAAATGACAGCAAAACATTTGCTGCAGGATTGCCCAACGTATGCAGAACAGAGAAAGATATTTTGGCCCACACCTGCTTCATTTGAGGACAAGCTCTATGGAGATATCAACAAGCTAAAGTTGACCGCAGCTTACTTAAACTACATACAGGTTGACATTTAAAGGTGCATGAAGATCCAGAGGCATGAAATAGAATATTGCTTGGATAGCAAATCCATTATGTGGAAAGTCCAAACAGAAAGCTCGCTGTGTGGGCTTCAAAAAAGGTGGAAAAGTGTCCTAGTGGCACCAAATGGAATATTGCTTGGATAGCAAATCCATTACGTGGAAAGTCCGAATCAAAAGCCCATTGTGTGGGCTTCATAAAAGGTGGAAAAGTGTCCTAGTGGCATGAAATGGAATATTGCTTGGATAGCAAATCCATTACGTGGAAAGTCCGAATCAAAAGCCCACTGTGTGAGCTTCATAAAAAGGTGGAAAAGTGTCCTAGTGGCACGAAATGGAATATTGCTTGGATAGCAAATCCATTACATGGAAAGTCCGAATCGAAAGCTCACTGTGTGGATGTCATCTGCAGACTGCATACTTCTGGTTTCCGGAAGAACAGCCTATGGTGAACGGAAGGCCCAATATACGGAAGTGAGGCTAAGCAGCCATGTGCAGGACGTGACGATTCCTTGGGTGAGCCCAGTATCAGAGCGCTATGTATCGGCTCTGCAAGTATGGAAGCCTCCTTGGATGGCGGGGAATGCCCATGGTCTGCCCCTGCCTTCCCTTGAGGGCTGACCAGGATCTTTGGCTGTTCTGTATGGGCCAGCTAGGATGGGGGATAACACCACAACAGTGAGAGTCAAACGTCCTAAGAAACCCCCGGGAAGGTTAACCCGGTCAACAAATGCCCGCAGAAGTCGGATGTGTCGGCCTAACGGCGCAAGAACGCAGCTCTGCTGTAAACAGGCACAACGCTATCACATCCGAAAAAAAAACTCCGGATGAACGAAGAAGAAGAAGAAGAAGAAAAGGTTTCTTAGTTGTGAGCAACTGAAAATGATTAAATGATTTTGTGCTATTTTGTTCCCTTTGTGGGTATAAATATTTATCAAGGGATTTTTTATGTGCGCAACAATACACACGGGCGTCCGATCTCACTACCCAGAGACCAGGGGACATTTTATTACTAAAAGTCCACGTGAAATAAATCCTGGGGCTTGAACCCGGGACCTCCAGCACTCGAGGTGGACACCATACCTCGAGACCGCGCAGCCCCCTGTTGGGAATTGGAAATCAAAAAAGAGTAGCCTAACGGCACTGCCCGGGCAAAATTTCGAGTTGAAAATCTACCCATAGTATTTCAGGATCCTCGCCAGTGCTACAGAGTTGGTAAACACAAATACAGAGTTGGTGCACTGAGCTGAGTTTTTCCAAACTCAGGTTTGAGTTAGGAGGAGAACGGAGCACTTATGGGTTACAACCGTGTGCCATGATGTTGATCCATCGACTAAACTAAACTAATATTTATCAGTATAGGAATATCAGCACACTTAATTTACTTTTGCCATTATATTACAGCTGATCTGAGAATGGCAGTGGAGGCAGTCACAGTGGTGTTCCACTGGTTGGATGACAAATAGCACGCGCATGTAGCGATTGTGACGGGCTAAAAAAAATATGATGAGAAAGGTAAAGACAGGCATGCTTCGGGCAGAGTGGTAGGCTTTCATTCAACAGTTAATAAAAATAGCATCTGTTTTTCCCAGGACATGCTGGTGTGGGAAACAAGAAGGAGGCGGACAAATTAGCTGGATCTGCACCACTTGGTGGTGTACTAGTTCATGATAAGGCAGATATGGTCAGGACTTTGGAATCATGTGTATAGTGCAGAAGAACGGATTATCACAGCATAGAAAGAATGGTGCTGCAAGGAATGGCCAGAGGGTCTGATTGGCACTGAAAATTGAGGAGAGGCCAGATGGACATAAAATCACACTGTTACTTGTACGCATGCAAAGATTAGACATTCTTAGACATTCAAACTCTTAGACATTCATGGTATGTTACAGTGGTACTATTTGTTTGTTCTCCTAGGAAGTCTTCAAATACACATTTTATGGCAATGAAAACCTTGATGATCTTTATTAACAAATTGCAGTTGCTGATTATTATTATACAAAATATTATTTTTATATATTGCACAATAAGTAAATGTCACATAATTCATTAAACTAAACCCAATATAAGACACATTTGTTATCATTTTAATGATCTTATTTAAGAATCAGTGAGTACAGTGGACACTAGAAAATAAAGAAACCTTAAATGGGGCAATAGATGTGGTAGGATGTTTATGTAACAGGTGCTTTACAGATTGTTACTTTCATCATGGTCCACTGGAAATGCTCTAAACTGTTTTGCCAGATTTCTTGCATTTTCATGCCCAAAGTGTCTTTAATGTCCCACATACATTTTTGTCCTTGTCAACCCATTCATTTTGTTCCAGGAACCATGCCTTCGATTATTGTTCTTTCCAAACCACTGTGATGTTTAATATGACCAGAGTATTTCTGCCTCTGAGACATGCAGATTATGAGCCAGTTTGCTTCGATTTTAAAATATTGTAAAATGCCAGTAATTTATTTCCTCTTTATCCACAGTTTGTGACAATTAAGTTTCAATTTTCTTGTTTAATAATTGTGAAATGTTCCATGCCTCACATCGGATGTCGCCACTGAAAAGATGCATATTTTAAAAATGTGGAGGGTTAACTGAGACAATGGCTACGGTCATTGACCAGTATGGTAACTGCTAAGAAGGAAAGCAATGGCAAAATACCAGGAAAATTATGTTTTACAGTCTCATCGAAAATCAGAGTAAGGAATTATCATTGGGGGACAATACATCAATAACATTAGATATTCAGATGATACAGTCTTGATTGCAGACAATGAATAGGACCTGCAATATTTAGTAGATGTGATTGTTGCACACAGTGAACAACTAGGGTTAGAATTGAATTGTAAGAAGACACAGATTATGGTCATCACTGGGAAGAAAGAAATACCACAATGTAATAAACAAGTAAATGAGCACATTCTTAAACAAATTAATCGGTATGGTTATCTCGGAACGGTCATAACATCTGATGTGAGATGCCTTGAAGAGATTAGAACAAGAATTGTCATTGCAAAGATAGCCTTGTGCACGATGAAAAACATACTGACCAATGAAAAGATATCAATTGAAACGAGAAAAAAAGTTGAAGTGCTACATAAAACCTGTACTTTTGTATGGATGTGAAGCGTGGACAATGAGCAAAGCTGAAAAACATCTGATGGCTGTGGAAATGTGGTTTCTGAGGAAAATGCAAAGAATACCATGGACAGACAGAAAAACCAATGAACAAGTCCTTCAAGAAACAAATGATCATAAACTGATTAGAGACATTAGACCTGACAGTCAAAATTTTTTGTGCTTGTTATGAGAAGAAATGAACTGCAGAACATGGTGACAACTGGCAAGATCGAAGGGGAAGACCGAGAAGTAAATACTGGGATGGCTTGGCCATGTGGCATGGTCAAGACAGAAACACAGAGCTGATCTACGACTCTGGTGGTCGAGTGAGATGGCGAAACATGACCACCCATGCTTATCGGCATGGAACATGATGGATGGTAGAGGGTTAACAACTCAGAAACAAGTTTTGCATGTGGGATATTATGAAATCGGCATTCTGCAAAGGATGTGACAGTGATTATTCAGTTCCCTACCATTTCATTGTGTAACATGGGAAACAATGAAAGTCACACTAGCACCATAATAACCCATTTGGTTCTGGGAAAACAGCAGTTCCTTTACCACATAATGGAGACACAGAAGTGGAGGCAGGCAATTGTAGCTTTTGCATTGTGTTTTCACTAGGTTTTGTAGAGGATCACTTTCATCTACAATTGGATAACTTCAAAAGTGCTCCTGTCATCGATGATAGGAGGTTCTATGGTCCTGTCCACCCACATTTTATATTTAGCAAAATGCTTATTTCATTGCTATTCTGTAATTTTCAAATACATTGGCATGCATATCCTTGTCTTCTTAGATGTCGCTGTAAATAAGCTAAGAAGTCACCCAAATGAAGATGTTGCTAAGGAAGCCAAAACTGTGTACATCAAGTGGAAGCACTTTTATAAGGAGCATCTTAATCGACCACAAATTGAGGTCATGTGTGACACAAAGACACAGAATTTCAGGAATCGGGGCAAGAAACTCTTGTCTGAAGCTTTGAGAGTTGAGGTATTCATTTATTACAGTTTTTATACAATTATATTTATAAATTAAGGTTTATGTTTAAAAAAAATTAGATATTTTATGCAGTTTATAAATTTAAGCTATGAAGACACAAGCAACATTTTGCATAGTTACTTGATGCGATAAATTGAAGCAGAAAAAAATGAATTGAGTGAAATGCAAACACATGTACACACTACATCCTTAAATATAGTCAAGATGTCAAGTCAGTTTGGCACCCGATGGGTGCTGTGGTCAATATTTGTATAGACAGGTCGGCACTCAATGGGTGCTGTGGTCAATATTACGCCAGCCATCTTTACTTCCCCTGAATATTTCTTGGTACTTATTTTAGGTTAGGCTGATCTTATGAACAAACCAGAAAGAATCATTTTTCTGCACTTCAGAGCAGGACACAATAGATTACGCAACTACATGTATACAAAATTCAAGATCGGCAAATCAGCTATGTGCAAATGTGGATTGGCACCGCAGACAGCAGATCACATACTCCGAGACTGTCTAAAATACAACATATGTAGGCAGACCTTTCTGGCCTAGAGAAACAACAGTGGACGATAAACTCTTTGGACCACTAAGTGAACTAAAAAACACAGTTAAACTCGCACAAGAGACAACATTGCAGTTATAGACACATTTCAAGGGAACAAAAAAAGGCTAGGCTGACCTGGGAGCACTGATCAGTTTTTAAAATCCACCTCAATTGGAGCTAGAACATATGATAAATGCCAAAGGATAACTTGCACAATCTGCTGCTTGTTTAGTTTATCAGTTGTTAGTTAATGTAATATGAGACTGGCTAGGTCATCCCTGAATACATAAAGCTTGCAATATGTTTTAATGTTATTATCTTTTATCCTTGAATACAGATAAAATGATTAGTGATCATTTCAGGTATCAATATCTGTAGGATAAAAACAAACCTCCACTTTGCTTGATTAATGCTCAACTCTAATCTTTGTTTTTTGTTTGTGATTCAGCATAGACCAGTTTCTTGATTTACATATTTCCAGCATGTTTTGTATGGATCTCACTATTATTTTGCTGTACAAATTGGGTATTAGCTCACAACCATGCATAAAATTTGTTCAATGTGTTACAGACATGATTTGTTAGGCACCTGAAAAGAAGGTAGTTTGCCATTTGCTTTTATTTTTGACAGAGACCATACTGGTCTGTAACAGTAACCATTGTCCCTATAGAAAGATCATCTGCTTAATTATGTGACGCTTCAGACAATAAATAACCACAAACTATTTTCCATTGGCCACTTGCTCCCATCATTTCATGTTACCATGGTCCGGTGGATTAACTGATAGTCCACCTTGCTTAAGAGTGCCCCATAGGCTAGCAGAGAGGAGACCCCTACCCAACTATTCTACACAAGGATTATAGAAAAATAAGACGTCTCGCTCTCTCTCGCCTTTCTATTCTACATAAGGATTATATAAAAATAAGACCTCGCTCTCTCTTTTTCCTATTCTACATAAGGATTATAGAAAAATAAGACCTCTCACTCTCTCTCCTTCCTATTCTACATAAAGATTACAGACAAATAAAACCTTGGGATTTTGTACAATTATAACATACACACATTTCTTGTTGGAATATAAGACCTCTGGATCTTGTACATTTTTCATTTAAAACATGCATGCACATACTTTTATTTTCTACAAGGATTTTAGAAAAATAACACCTTGTTCTCTTGTACACATATTGTAACAAACATAACACACACATATTCATTGCCAAACAATTATTGAAATATAACCACTGCATTATGTACAGTCAACAGTGTTTTCAGTATTTGTAAGTAAGATGTTATTACAATTTTCCAGGTGGGCCACAAGATTGTGGAAGCAATAGAAAGAGAGTCATTTCACCAGCATAAACGACTGATCAGTCCTGCATATCGGAGGTCAGTCAGAAACATGGTTTTCAAATTGATGCACACAGATGACATCCGGAATTCTGTTCTAAGTGGAGAATTGAGCGTAGAGAATTTTGTGAAGCAGTACAAAAAGGTTTGACTAGGAACACACTAGTGGATATTCTCAAATGTTCTCTGATACAACTTAGGCACTGTGAAATCATGCGCTATATATAATAATAAGTTTACAATGTACATGACTTTGGTTTGTAAAGGATTACCTTCTGATTCCATAAGTGCTCAAGCCTTCTCCCATATATGGATTACAGAATCTCAACACAGTGCATGTGGTCTAGTTTCATATGTCTGTGTATACAGGAAGTCTTTGTAGAAAAGTGGTTACACAGTCTACCTCACAATGTGAAGGTTGTGGGTTCAATTCCAGCCTACATCGTTCGGTACATGAGTGCAATTTTCGCAGAGACTCTTGAGCATTATCACTCTAGCTTTGGAGCTTCTGTTTGTGTGCCGCTTTCTGCAGGCCGCCCTGTGAAAAGTAATCAAGACATATGGGATAAAATCCAGTGCACTGAAGTCAATTTTGCTTGTTAACCCCTTTTTTATGTCTGTATATACTAGAACCACAAATGTGGCCCTGTTATTTATTTTTATATACTTTTATATTTCTTATATTTATCCCTGTGTAGTTGCCTGTTTGCCTACACATTTGCCTAAAATTTTGGGGTAGTTATATGTACACGCTTATTCTAAAGCATGGTGTGGTCTTTAAAGAGTGCGAACACACTTGTACAGGTGAAGACTTTTTGACTGGCCCTATTGGACAGTCACACACACACAGTAAGAATAGTCAATAAAGATGGCTTATGAAAAATAGACACGAGAAGTATGATATAAGGTCATTATAGAAAATCACTTAGTCCTTACAGTGGAGCAGAGACTGGAAGAAAGGACTGTACGTGTCCAAGTTTAATATTAACGCAACAGCTGGTCTATTTATCCAGGCTACCTATTGTCTGCCATAAACAATTAATGTAAATTTAACCCAGTGCTCTATCATACAACTAGACAAGAGACCCAAATATGTTCATAGCTTTCTTTCACTGTCTGATAAATAACATAACAAAAGCCTGTACTACAGTAAACATTTGTATTTTTGATTTAGCAAGTTCACTATCATGTATTGAAACCGCTGAAGCTAGGAAAACAATTATTATATTTATTATTATTATTATTATGGATCTAGAATGTTAATTCTGGTGTACTAAATTCTTCAGATATGTCGTATGACGTGTGCAAACATGTAATCACTAGGATTAGCACAAATCAGTTGTGATGTGATTAAATGATGGGGTTGATCTGGGGAGGGAGGGGGGAAAGTCGTGACGTGGGGGGGGGGTAACAAATGAGTCTTCCTCGCTGACTGACTCCTCTCAGCTGAGGGTGGACTCAGGATCCCCAGTGTAATTCTGCTGCAAAGTTCTTTAGTGCAGAGTGACATATGACTCTCAGCATTGAGTATGTAGCAGAGGATATTTCACACATGGCCACACCAGACTAGTGGCAGCCGATTATTTTGAAATATCCTCTGCTACATACTCAATGCCTTGTTGCCACATGCTGTTTTCGATTCCGATTCCGTCCTAGTTACGAATGGTCCCGTTCAACCACCTACAATATCGGCTTGGTTGTAGTTGGGTCCTTTATTGTGTGGCTTGTTTCTGTTCGTTCGTAGATCGGGCTGCTTGTTTTCAGCTTCCTGGTTTCTGGTTGGCTGATTTTGTTCGTTCCTGTCTTGAGTGTTACATGTCTGGGCAGAGTCGCGCACTTGTTGAGGCCTGGAATTATTGTGTACCCACCCCGTCATATGGTGCTGTTTCCTTCAGGGAGTCTACCAATCGTCGTTCCACCTATGGTTCCTCCTCCTTCCCCGTCTTGGGTTGTCTTCGAACCTTCCCGTCCGTCTGTCGTCTCGATGGTTCGATCTTGGTGTGGAGTGATTCTCAAGTGCCCTACAGAATTGCTCTTGGTCTGGGAGGCCGTTCTCATCCAGTTCGATTTCAATTTCTTCTTCTGGTGCTTTGTCTTCTGTTTGGGTCTTTGCATCTTCTGGTTCTTTCTGTGACTTGAGTAGTTCTATCTGGTCTCTTTCTTCTTGGATTTGTTTCAGCGTTTCTTCTGTTTTTGCTCTTTCTTCTTGGATTTTCGATAGAGTTTCGTCAGTTTCAGCTTTTATGGCGGCCGTTCGAGCAACATCCTGCTCTATCTTCTGCCGGACTTGCTTCAGTTCGTCCAGGATGCTCTGAGCGGCCGTTATCTGGGTTTCTTACGTCTTGTCTTTATCTTCCTCCATGCTTTTGAACTGTGTTCTCAGGTCCTTCAGTTGGCCTTCCAGTTGTGCTTTGTCGCTTTTGGATAGTCGGTTGGTTGCCTCGTACTGCCTCCTGGCCTCCTTATATGGTAGGTTAGACTTGATGGCGATTTTCATAACTTCTTTGCTGTCTTGGTGGCAGGGGCAGCCGAGGTACCTGGCGCCGTGGTTGTCGAGGTAGTTGGCGCACTTTCTGTTGGTGTTTGGCCTCCTGAAGTCCGAGTCGTTCTTGGCATGCTGGCACTGACTATATTGATGGGGACCAGAGCAGTACCTACACACCTCCACATCACTCTTGCAGGTGGCACGGGTGTGTCAAAACTTCTGGCACTTGGAACACTGCAGCACTCTCGGTATGTAGGGCTCTGGTACTTGGTCTTTCTTGTCCCATATAATGTATTGAGGGATCCGATGTTACGACGACAACTGTGGAGGGTATGTTGTTTTTCCCGATGATCCGCTCAGCACTGGTGATCTTGATCTTGCGGTTCTCCCTTGTTAGCATCTCCCTGATCTGGTTTTGGTGAGATGGGTCTTGACTCGTTTGATGACCCATCTTTTGATCGAGTGGTGCCGGGCGGCTTCCAGTAGTATGCCGTGGTGAAGTTGGATGACGGCTTTCTCTTCTTGTGAAATTTGCTGTAGAAGTACAGTGGTCGTTGGTTTTTTGTTGATGGTGACTACTACTCCATCCGGTGTCTTGCGCAGCTGGCCGATGCTGTTTCTTCCCAGCTCGTTTTTCAACAGACTGATTATCTTGTCCGTTGGTAGCGCCGACAATTTAGCTTCTCCCACGCGTGTCTGCTTCAGTAATATTTTGCCGGTGAAGTCTACCATGGTATCTGTTTCCTCCTGTGTGGAGGTCTCCGGTATATTGGGCTGCATCTCTTTTGTGTTGATAGTTTCCCGGCTGATGACATGCTGTGTACGTGAAAGCCAGAAATAAAGGAGTGGAAGGCGTTGGTGGAAAATCCTCCTATACTATATTGTTCCCCAGCTGATATATTAATATACAACTAATACCACCATAATTCTTGCAAACCTTCCTCATTATTTTATAATAGGAACTATTGTTGTAATATGATAATCATTATTGCAGTCACTTAAGGTTAATATATCAGAATCACTATAGTTAGTCGCTTCTGCTTTCAACTGCCTATCCTTTCTGGTCAATTTGTACAGGTGTCTGTGTTGTAGTTACAACGCTTACTGTCAAGTGAGAGGCACTCCTAGTCATTTCACCACATATTCCCATGATAAGTGTGAACATATGACTTTTAGGCTATGTTGAATGCATTATCACTTGCTAGCTTTAGCTGTGAAGGTTCTCTGGTGATAACACCTCGGCCTCTTCTCAGTCGGTAGTTGTCTGCTGAGAAAGTCCACTCTAACATTGTATTTAATTTATTGCGCAACAACACCTTGAGTGTAGCTAGTTGTGAGGTGCTTATGTTTTTATTGTTCATGACATCGTTGACACCAATATTTTCTAATTCTGTCATTCACTTTGAATTTTCACAGTGTAGATGTTAACCTATCAATGTCCACGCTTGATAGAGGGTAAATCGAAGTTGTTTCACTGTCAGAAGATGACATGCGATCACTATAGATTCCCTTCTGTAGGGAGTCTCCAATGATGACATGTGTTGCACTGTCCTCTAGTTTTATCTCTCACTGCTGGCATGTCCGTTTGGATTTATGTTGCCATTGGTCACCGTTGTCTTGCATTAGTCACCGTCGTCTTGCTTGTGTTGTTGATTATAGCTGTTCCTTGTTTGAGATTGCTAATGCCCAGGAGGGTAGCTTCTTGCTTGTGTTGTTGATTATAGCTGTTACTTTTTTGAGATTGCTAATGCCCAGGAGGTGTAGCTGCTAAGTGCTGTGATTCTTGATCTGTTGTTGAGGAATCTGCACTTGGGTGTCTGGAACCTGTTGCTGATATGAACACCATACTGTACATATCTCCTCGATATATCTCATGTCACAATGTTGAAGTGCAAGTAATCACATAGATAACATTGCGACTCGTGCATGGGAAACCCTCATGGATGCTGAAAGTCATCTTAGGGAATGCCAGATTCTGGGTTTGAAGTACATGTGGGCAGGTCTTGCAACGCGATCGAAGACAAGCCTATGATAAATGCTTTATAAAACATCAGCATTGTTTTGGTGTGGGCAAGTTGCTTGCTTTCTTGCATTTTTCTAGTGTCTGAGATGTATGTTTTGACCAGTTAATCTGTTCGTCTAGGGTCATTCCTAAGATGACTGCTGCTTGTTCTATTAATGGTTTCCCCTTTTATCTCTATTTTGTTGTCCTTGTTAGAATTTATCTTCTTCTTGCTGCTAAATACCATACACTGTTTTATTGGTATTGATTTTGAAGCCCCATTTGTCCATCCATGTGGTTAGTTTGTTTATCTGTTTTTGGAGGGGTCCTCGTGTAGTCTTTGCCGCCTTACCACTCCTCCATATGGTGCAGTCACCCGCGAATTGAGATAGTACTGTTTTCTGGTCTTAGATCTCCTCTGTTAGGTCATTCACCAGTATTAAGAAGATTGTTGGTGAGATGACCTAGCCCTGGGGAATGCTGTTCTCTTGCACATACATGTCGAATACCTCATTCCCTATCCTCACTGAGAAGCTTCTATCTTTGATGAAGTTTTCTATGTATTTGTTGGTTCTTCCTACTATGCCTACTTTTTTTATCTTGATTAGTGCGGCTTCTCTCCAGCATTGATTGTATGTCTGGGCTAGGTCCAGGAATACAACTAACGTCTTTTCCCCTCTCTTGAATCCTTTCTTTACATGGTTTTCCACTTTGATAATTTGATCCATCGTGCACCTGTTGGCTCTAAACCCAGATTGTGTATGGCTGTACAGTTCATTCGTCTCCAAGTAGAATGTTATTCTTTTATTTATCACGGACTCCGTAACTTTGCCCAGGTGCGACGTCAGCGAGATGGGGTGGTATGATTCTACCCTTGTTGGCTCTTTGGCTTGTTTCTTGATTGGGATCACTGTGGCTGTTTTCCACTGTCTGGGGATCTTTCCCGCCTGCCATATTTCGTTATACAGCTTAGTAATTGTTTTTATGGTGTTGTTTGGGAGCTTTTTGAGGATGGTATAGTTTAGAATGTCCGCACCAGCCGCGGTTTTGGATTTTTCATTTAGCACTGCCATCACCTCATCTGTTGTGATGTATGCATCCATAAAGTGTTCTTCGATGTTCTCGTCTGCTGTGTCTTTTAACTCTTGTATCAGCTCCTCCCTTCTTTGTCTTTCTTTGCTTCCTAGTCTTTTGTTAGAGCAGACTTTATGGAAGTAATCTCCGAACACTTTGGCTTTGTCCTGGCCTGTTACTACTAGTTTCGTACTTTCGATGGTTGGGATTTTGCTGGTCTTTTTTATTTCCTTGAATTGCTTTTATTTGCTTCCACACCTTTGTGGTCGGTGTATCTGGGCTGAGTGTCTGACAGAACTTTTTCCAATCCTTTTCTTTTGCATGTTTTACTGCTTTGTTTCCTTCGTTTCTGCATTTCTTATATTCTTCGAAATTTCTTCTGTCCTTGCCTTTCTGTACTTTTGCAGAGCTCTTTTCATATTCTGTTGTGTCACTGTGCACTTATCGTTCCACCTAGGTCCACTAGGATTTTGTGCCATTGTTTTTGGGATGTCTGAGACTCTTGTTTACCCGTTCTTAGATTTTCTGGCACATTTTTGTTAGTTAGTTAGTCGACAGATCATCCTCATTGCATATCGAACCATTCAGTCCATAAGTGCTCGGATCCCCTCCTCAGCAAATCCCGCAGCGTGTAGCAGCTAACGACACCAGTTCTGTGTTGGTTTGTCAGTCTTCTTTGGCTTCCTGCGTAGTGTTCTTGTTTGGCCACCCCTCTTTTAATTTGCTGTTCTCGCAGTCGGGCTATGGTTGTAGATTCACAGTCGGAGACGTAACAGTTGGAAGAAAGGAATTGAACCCTTACATGAGGGAGGGTGGGAGGAGATATAGAGAAGGAATGAGTGCGAGTCAGTTGGTTTATAATAAACCATCGTGCATAGACCCGCGAAACCTAAAGAGACTGTGAGGTCTAAGAAGTTGACGGTCGACGAAGAAATGGTGGAGGTAAGTTTGATACTCGGATGGAAGTCGGAGAAAAAGGCAATGAAGTGCTGGAGGTCAGGAAAGGGCATATCTGAGACACCAAAGCAGTCATCAATGTACCTTCTGTAGAGCTCTGGGAGCCTATCGGTGTATTTACTCCATACCTGGTGCTCCAGATAGCCCATAAAGAGACAGGCATAACTAGGACCCATCTTAGTACCTATGGCCACCCCTCTAATCAGTCATGTAACATGTAACCAATCATGTAACATGTGTAGCAGAGATGATATTTTGATTTCAACCTGTGCTCCATGTCGGTACTGTCTATATTTGATTTGGTCTCCCTGGTAACATTTGATCAGACATGTTCGAAATGCCTTGTAATGTATTATACTATTGAATGTAATTGAAATGCATTTACCGTCGTTCATACATTTAACAGACAGTGAAGGGGAGGTAAAATAGTTTTCTAATTTGCTTCTCACTGCCCTCTGTTTGTTGAGTGTAGTTCCTAATTACTGCAGATCGTAATCCAATTTGCCCTCTTTCTTCCGCTACCTCCAGCACAAAGCTTTCCGCTTTGTCAGACATGATTACATAGTATTACGCTCCCACCACCGGGAACATATTGTTGAGGCCCACGCACAGTTTAAATTCTAGTGATGTGATTGGCTAGTTCAAGCTATCACTGATGCTCATTTTATTCATGAATAATTTATTCATTGTATTGAATACAATATTATCCTCACACATCTTGCACATTGTTTCTGCTATTGATAATTATCCAGTTGGGGACTGTCTTCTTGCAGGTTACCAGATGTTTCTTGAATATGCCGGTTGTCTGTCAGCAATTTCTCGTCGTACTGGCTGTTTTTTAACAATTGATCTTTTAGTACTTCAAATCTATTGCTGATTTTTACTGATTGATACCAGTAGGTGACTTATGGAGGCATATAGTCGGTATGAAGTAAGTATTGAAAGTGTTTTCGGTTGAATGTGTAGGGACTCATTGGAGTTTTCAGATTTGGTGGAAGGCTATTCCACACAGTGAGCACCAGAATATGCGAAACAAGTTTTGTATAAGTCCAATCTAGGCTTAGGAACCTGTAATAAATTTAAGCGCTTACTGTTCATTGCATTAGATTGAATTAATGGTAGAAGATACTCTGGGGTATTTTTAGATATAATTTTATTCACTAATTTGGCTTTGTTTAAAAGGAAGCGCTTTCGAAGTGGTAGAAGTCTTAGATAGCTGTATAATTTATTACTTTCAACGTGTTTTATGCTAGAAACTAGATGTATAGCACGGTTTTGAAGCGAACACAATCGTTTCATATTAGATTTAGGGCAACTATCCCAGACTGTGGAACAATAATCGAGAGGTGATTGGATATAGGATGCATAGAATATTTTTCGTATGCTTTCATCCAAAAGGTGCTGAATTTTAGCAAGTTGGTAAACTTTTGTGCTATTCACTTGGTAAGGACGTGAACACGTGAGAAGAGCTCCAGTTTAAATGTCTGTCAATTAAAAGACCTAATGTTTTATGTTCATTTACATTAATTATAGGTAACGTGTCCACGTGGAGCTCGAGCGGTGTCCCAGTTATGGCTAGGGTCTGTAGTTTTTGTCTAGTTGTTATTAGCATGGATTTGGTTTTGTCGATGTTAATTAACATGCAATTTTCATTGCTCTGTCTACTAAGGTTGTCAAGTTCGTTTTGTAAAGAGCTCTCTAAGTCACTATGGCTCTCTTGACTAGTGTAAATAGTGCAGTCGTCCGCAAATAGGTCACACGAAGTATTGAGGTATAAAGGAAGATCGTTAATATACACTGAAAAAAGCAGCGGACCTAGTATTGAGCCTTGAGGCACACCAATATTAAGTTGTGTGGGTCTTGATAGACAGTTATTGAAGGACACTACTTGTTGTCTGTCAGATAAACATGACGTAATTAGGCTCACCATATTGGTGCTAGTCTTCATTTGTTTTAATTTTCTAATTAAAATATCATGATTTACCATATCAAAGGCCTTTTTAAAGTCTACAAATACTGCTGCACAAATTTTGCCATTGTTGATACAAAGATGCCAGTGTCATTTTTGTAAGGGCACTATGGCAAGAATATTTAGGTCGAAATCCAGATAGACTGTCAATTATTAGATCGTTGTTAATTAAATGATGTAGTGTTGTTTTATGCATGTGTTTTTCTAATGGCTTTGATAGCGACGATAGTAAGGATATAGGTCTATAATTACCCAAGACTCTGTTATCAGTTGAGCCATTTGTAAGTAGAGGATAAACTTTAGCGACTTTAAAGGCAGATGGAAAGTAGTTTTCCAATTCCCAATTACAATTTTCCCAAAAAAAATTCCAAATTCTGTCTCGTCTAACCTGCTTCGGCAGCGGTGGTTATTGTTGAGAGCCGTAGTTGTGTGGATTGTTAGTCCTAATTCCTCCTAGTTTTATTGGTTCCACTCTGTTCGTTGGATAGGTATGTTTTGTGCTGGTCCTGGTAAAGACTAGTCCTTGGTTGGGCCTATTGGGGCCCGCATTATCTCGTTTCTTGGCTTCTTTTCTCTGTTAGCATTGCTAAGTGCTTGCCGTTTCTTGTTATTCTTTTTTTTTTTTTTTTTAAACATATATAAACATGCACAAATACAAACAAACACATATATACATATATACAGTGTAGGGAGGTTATACGGTCTTCCCTGTTCTGCATAGGAACTGTCTGACCCATCGCTGTGTTTCCGGGTTGCTGTTTATATGCAGGCACTTCGTCATTGTCATTGGGTTCCCAGTTTTGACGAAGTAATCTGTCAGGTCCCTTCGCTCTCTATTGTACTTGTCGCATACTAGTAAGTAGTGTTCGATGGTGTTGTTTTCTCGGCACACTCTGCAGTATGGGTTTTCTCTTGTCTTTCCAATTGCCTAGTCTGATTCTCCACAGCTGTCTGTTTGCCAGTGCTTTCATGTTGGTCTTGACTTGTGGCTTGTATCTGGGTTCACCCAATACTTGGTAGGTATGACGGCCTTTATCGCTGTCTCGCCACTGTTGCCTCCATTCCTTGAGAATGTAGTTTTTGACTATATTCTTCCCTTCTACTTTACCTAGGCCTGTGCAGATTTGATTAGTGCTGGTTATTCCCCGTTTCGCCGCTCTGTCTGCCTGTTCGTTTCCAGGGATACCCCTGTGAGCTGGTATCCATCCGATGGTGACTTGGCAACCCATGTACCTGAGGTTTGTGGCTGTCGCTAGTATCTCCTCTTTTATGTCTGGTCTGTTGCTTCTATTGAAGTTCCCGAGCGTTTGTACTGATGACAGGGAGTCTGTTAATATACACAGTCTCACTGGTGGATTTTCGGCTGCGATCTCTAGACCTTTCATTATGGCAACCAGTTCGGCCGTGCATACTGCTGTCTGGTCTGTTAGCTTGAACTGTCTCTTCAGCTTCCAGTCTGGGACCACTACTCCTGCTCCTACCTCTCCCTGTTCGTTTTTGGACCCATCTGTATATTATGAGGTTGTCCTTACTGATTTCTTGTATGTATTCCTCGGCCGCGTCTCTTGCATATGTGTCCTCTGTGTCCTTGGTGATGGACTTTGCTAGACTACAGTCAGTGAATGGGACTGTTAGTTCCCATGGTGGGATTGTTGGCTTGAACCGTCTTGTCTGTTTCAGGGTCTCTGCTAGCTCAATTTCTTCCTTCATCTTCTCTGCTGCTTCCCATCCTGCCGGTCTTTGCAGTTTTACTATTGGGATGCCCCCCCCCCCCTTTTTGCTGTTGTTGTCACTGAACGTTTGGTATCCAGGGTGGTATTTGTCTTGAGCAACCTTTAGTCAATAGTTATACAGTCAGCTGTTTACGCCTCAGACTCAGTGGAAGTACCCCCAGCGCTACCTCCATGGCTTCTCTGGATGTACATTTTCCAGCACTCAGGATGGTGTTTAGCGCTTGGGTCTGTATGGTGTCTAGCTTCCTCTTGTTGGCTTCTGATGCTGAGTCGTACACAATGCTGCCGTATTCTAGCTTGCCCCTGATAAATGCTTTATAGAACATCAGCATTGTTTGGGTGTGGGCACCCCAACCGTTACCTTTTATCACCCGCAGTAGGTTGCTTGCTTTCTTGCATTTTTCTAATGTCTGGCTTATATGTTTTGACCAGTTCATCTGTTCAGTCTAGGGTCATTCCTAGGAAGACTGTGCTCTTTGTTTTCTTAATGGTTTCCCCTTTTATCTCTATTTTCCAGTCCTTGTTATGATTATACTTCTTCTTGCTGCTAAATACCATGCTGACCGTTTTATTGGTATTGATTTTGAAACCCCATTTATCCATCCATGCTGTTAGCTTGTTTATTTGCTTTTGGAGGGGTCCTCTTGTAGTCTTTGCCGCCTTGCCACTCCTCCATATGGCGCAGTCGTCTGCGAATCGAGATAGTCCTGTTTTCTGGTCTTGAATCTCCTCTGTCAGGTCGTTCACCAGTATTGAAAAGATTGTTGGTGAGATGACCGAGCCCTGGGGAATGCAATTCTCTTGCACATATGTGTCAGATACCTCATTCCCTACCCTCACAGAGAAGCTTCTATCTTTGAGGAAGTTTTCTATGTATTTGTAGGTTCTACCCGTTTTGCCTACTTTCTTCAGTTTTATTAGTGCAGCTTCACTCCAGCATTGATCGTACGCCTGGGCTAGGTCCAGGAATACAGCCAACGTCTTTTCCCCTCTCTTGAATCCTTTCTTTACATGGTTTTCCAATTTGATGATCTGATCCATCGTGCACCTGTTGGCTCTAAACCCGGATTGTGTATGGCTGTACAGTTCATTCTTCTCCAGGTGGAATGTTATTCTTTTATTTATCACAGTCTCCATAACTTTGCCCAGGTGCAATGTCAGCGAGATGGGGCGGTATGATTCTACCCTTGTTGGCTCTTTCCCTAGTTTCTTGACTGGGATCACCGTGGCTGTTTTCCATTGTCTGGGGATCTTTCCCGTCTGCCATATTACATTATACAGTTTAGTAATCGTTTTTATGGTGTTATTCGGGAGTTATTTGAGGATGTTATAATTTAGAATGTCCGCCCCAGCCGCGGTTTCGGATTTTTCATTTAGCGCTGCCCTCACCTCATCTGTTGTGATGTCTGCATCCATAAAGTGTTCTTCGATGTTCTCGTCTGTTGTGTCTTTTAGCTCTTGTGTCATTTCCTCCCTTCTTTGTCTTTCATTGCTTCCTAGTCTTTTGTTAGAGCAGACTTCGTGGAAGTAATCTCTGAACACTTTGGCTTTGTCCTGGTCTGTCACTGCTAGTTTTGTGCTTTTGATGGTTGGCATGTTTTACTGCTCTGTTTGCTTCGTTTCTGAATTTCTTGAATTCTTCAAAATTCTCTTCTGTCCTTGCCTTTTGGTATTTCTGCAGCGCTTTTCCTATTTTGTTGTGCCGCTGTGCACTTATCGTTCCACCAGGCCACTGGGTTGTGCCATCGTTTTTGGGTTGTCTGGGGCTCTTTCTTACCCGGTCTTAGATATTCTGGCATATTTTGTTAGGGATGTGCTTGATGGTTATCCGCAGTATGTTTCTGGTCAGTCTCTCTGTATATTTATCCATGTCTTCCCGTTCCTGCTGTTCCAGGTCTGTGTTTGTCATCTCTTCTCTGAACTGCTCCCATTTTGCTTTCTTGAAGTGAAAGGTTGGCCTGTTGATGTTGGCGCTTAGCTGGGGCTTTGTTCTGGTGTTTATTATTATGGGTAGGTGGTCTGTGTTCGTGTCCTCTGTCACTTCCCATTGGCTGCTTGCTAACCCTATGGTGGCTATTGTCAGGTCAATGGCTGTGTCTTGGCAGTTTGCTCTGGGATCTATCCTGGTTATCGTCCCATCGTTGAGCACTGCCAGCTGATTGTCTTCGATAAACTCCCTGTCGTTCTGTATAGCTCCCCATGTGTTGTGGTGACAGTTGAAGTCTCCCACTATTAGGACTTCTGCTGTAAGTCTGGTTTGGAGGGCTTGGGTGTCTTCATCCTCAGTTACCCCTCTGGGACAGTATACATTAATTATAGTTAGGTTTTTAGGGTCCCCTGTGATAGTTGCACTGACACACTCCAAGTTCTTGGTGCGGAATGTTTCCTGTGTCACAATCTGGAACTGTTCGTGCACTAACAGGGCAACTCCGCCCCCTTTAGCTTCTGTCCTGTCTAATTACCGTGAACCCACGGCACCTATACTGTTGATTCGATTTCAGGTGGGTTTCCTGCAGGGCATAAATGCAATTCTGGCTCCCCAGTTGTTTCATGGTGTCTGGGAGGTGGGATTTAATGCCCCTGCAGTTCCACTGTATTATTCTCACGTTTCTATTCTCCATTTTTGGTTCTACTGTTATTGCTGTCTGACTCTGTCTCTTGTTGTCCTCCATTCTTTATCTGTCGGAGTCTGTGCTGTTTTCGTTGTCATGGAAGCTGGTTTCTTCCTCTACTTGATGTAATTGTGCTCTCAGCCAAGGTGGCACTGCGCTCTCCTGAAGTATTCCCCGTTGGTGAGCTATCACAGTATTGAAAATCGATTTGAATTCATTTTGGACTGATTCTATTTTGTTGTTAATTTCCTTCAGCTGGTTGTTCGTTCACATCGGTTGTTTCTCTCTTGCGCCTGAGGTGAGCATCTTCCACATTTCTTTGTGTTCTTTTTCCATTTTTCCTAGTTTGCTTGTCTGGTCGTTGTTGATCTGTTGATTTTTTCCAATTGTTCTTCAATGCTTTGGGCGGGTTTTTCCATCTTTGCTGTGGTCTCTTCCGTATGTTTGGTGGCCTTTGCTAGTTTTCCTTCTGCTTCCTGTACTCGTTATCGTTACTATCTGTACTATCGTTAGTCGTGTTTGTTTGCATTATCCGCCTCTTGGGTAGCGTTTCAGGGCCGCTTTTGTGGAGGTTCTATTTCAATTTTACTATCCTGAGTGGTGTCTTGTTAGCACTGATTCCCTCCAGGCAGCCAGTTCCCTTTTGTATGCAGGACACCCCTTATCTTGCACCGTGATTGCCCTTGCAGTTGGCGCATGTTCTTTTGGGATTGTGTTCTGCATATTTTGTTTCGTTTTTTGCGAGCTGGCAGTCGCTCCTCCAGTGCGGTCCTCCACAGAACTTGCACATTGGCACTTTCTGTCTGCAACTTTGCCGGAAGTGGCAAAATTCCTGGCAGTGTGTGCACTGTGCTAATGGGGGAACATATGCTTCGATGTGCTTGGGTTCCTTGTTTAGGGATATCTGACTCGGTGGGTCTTGTCCTTCACATCTGATTTTTATGATCGAGGTGGGTTTTCCTTGCCCGTTCGTTATTCTTTCTCCGTCTATTATCTGTGCATGTTTGTTCTCTTTCCTAAGGTCGTTTAGGATCTTAGGCATGTCCAAATGAGGGCTGATGCCTTTGACCACTATGTCGCAGGTTGGCTTCCAGATATCGATTTCTACATTGATCTCATGCTCCAGTTGGGTATTTTGGGGTTTCTGTGTATCTTTGATTTTTTTAATGAAGTCCTCCATTTCTTCTGTTTTGTTGAGGTGTACGAATACCTTCCCTTGCTTTGTTTTATATGCTTTCTCGACGTTTCATTTTCCTAGTGATATATCAAACATCGTTCTTATCTGATGGTTATTCAGCGCAGTGATTTTTGTCTGTCCTTGATTGACTTGTGTTACTACTAGTCGAGTCTTCTCACTCTCTGCTTTGGCAACTGGACTGCTGTCTCGGGGTTTAGACGCCTTTCTCCGGCTGTGTAGTCGCTCACCTCTTCTGTTTGAGTTGGCGGGTGCTGGCCCAGATGTTACTGGCTTCTGGTTGTCTCTGGCTGCCTTCCCCCTGTTAGTACTTGATTTAGGGTCGGCAGCGGCCTTTTCCGAGTAAAGCTCTTTGTTTTGCGAGCTACTTCTTGTGTTGTACGCCATTTTCCTTCTGTTTACTTGGAATTATCGTGGTGATAGTGTTTTATATAAATTAAGTAATGTTAGTACTCACGTTTTTTGCTTTCCCTTGGGAATATTAACACACACAGTCACGATAATCCAAAAGTGCGAAGAAAACGCGCAACTCCAGCGATGAAAAAAAAACACGAGTTTCTTGTTTTTACTTTGTGAATATACGCGTGTCACAATCGTGATATTCCAATAGTATGGATAAACAATGTGCTACTCCAGCGAAGAAATACACACAGGTTTTTGCTTTTGACTTGGAAGTAAATCACACGTGTCACAAACGCAATAATCCAATATTGTGAAGCAGAATAAACTCGTCTACCTTCTACCGTGAACCACACCGACGACGCTGCTCCACGACACAAAGTAGTTTTTGGACAGGCACTGGTTATATATGAACGTTAAGGACTCACTAATAATTGGTGCAGCACACTGAAGAACTCTATTACTGATACCATCTAGGCCTTCTGAATTTGTTGCTTTGAGATTCAAGAGATATTTATATACTTCTGCAACAGACATCAAAGGAATCACAGGGGGAATATTTCTAGAGCACTTCCCTTCACAGAATGATGACAGTGAACTTAAATTACTTAAGGAGTCTGGTATTGAGGACTCTCTATTTCTGATTGTAAGAACTGAAATCCTCGCATGTTTTTGGTATTGCCGACTCTGAAGCGTGTTTCTTGTTGGTTAGCGAGTTAATAGCCTTCCATTAATTTGTGTTATTTGATTTATCTATAATCACATTTTTGAAATGATCTTTCTTTTTCCTACGAATTTCATATTTAACTTTATTTCTTAGTCTGGTAATTGATAAAATCTTTATTTTTGTGTGCTGTATCTCGTTCTGTCATGATTTCGAGAACTTCGCTAGTGACCCATGGGGATTTATGTTGATTCTTGACTCGAACTTCGTTGACTGGCACATGTTTATCAAATACATTGTAGACTGTCTTTGTCCAGTAAGCTAGTGCATCATCAGGATCAGGAAGTTGGTAAACATGTTCAAGGGCTGCATTTTGTAAGTCTAAAAATACATTTTGGTTGAGAGCTTTAAAATTTCTAAATTTGATGCTTAATTGTTTATTTTTAGGAGTTTTGAACCCAATTTTTGACCATGTACAACATATTGAGTAATGGTTTGACCATGTACAACATATTGAGTAATGGTCACTAACTGCACTAACAGGAACAAAACATTCGGTAATATTAACTGGACAAGTAGCATATATATGATCAATTATAGTTGAGGAGGTGTCTGTAACTCTGGGATGATTTATTAGTTGTTTGAAATTGTAAGATAGAATGATATCGTCCCATGCCTGGTTGGATTTAGTAATATCTATGTTAAAGTCACCTGATATCATGACTTCTCTACCTGCTGTAAACACCTTATCCATCATTGTAGTGAAACAGTCATACCAACTATACCCAGCACAGGGATTCCGATATAGGTATTCAATGAGAAACGGTTGCTGGCTGACTGGCTTCACCTCTAACCAAACACATTCTATCTCTTATGTCTCGAGATCACTTCTACGGGAACAGTTGAGAGAATTGGAAATGTACACAGCATTACCTGTCTCTAATTTTTGATTTGCGTCTCTTCAAATTACTTTAAACCCCTTGAGAGATTTCAAGTCAGTTATTTTGTCGTTGAGACGACTTTCTGTGATTTCAAACACATGGAACTGTTTGCACAGTATTACTGAAAGCGCAGGTAATTTATTGAGCAAATGATGAATGTTGAGATGGCCTATATGTAAACCATCTTTTTTGAGCCACTGATCGTGATAGGCGAACATTACACAATGAAAAGATGTCGCTTGTGGTAGAAAAATGTCAGTTTTTGAATGTCTGTGCTGGAGTGACATCATTAAAGCTTGGTGCAGGACTGCAGGAGTGTATTGCATTAGCTGTTGAAGTTGACGGTTCCACTGATAGGAGTGTAGATTACTGTCCAACGAGGGACCACTGCTATGAGAGCTACTGGAAGTGCCTACATTGGAAGCAGGCATTGGGGGCACTGTTTTATGGGCAAGGGAGGAAACAAAGCACCATAGTTAGCAACATGGAGCATGGGTTGCTATTTACGGCATTTTATTCCTGGGGAATAGGCAAGGGTGATGTGGGCAGAGATTGAGTGTTTTCTGAACACTGAGAGATGGTTACAGCCGGAGGTGAAGATCGGTTTACTCCTGTAACTGGTTCTGGTTGTTGTGTACGTTCAGGATATTTTATGTTCTTCGCTAGTATGCTAGTTCCTAGTTTGGAACAATGTAGTTGATCCCTATATAGTTTTTTCTTGGGAGCCCCAGACGGCGATGTGAAATACGGGGTATTATTAATGAAAGCCATGTTAGTTTCTTTAGAAAATTTATATAGAGGCAGATTGCCAGCATCGGCAGTACGGCGCTGGAATCCATAACATGGTGGGATGATTGATGAAAAGAAAATAGATGCTTTAGGAAATTTCTTGCGCAACACACCTCCAATGTAGCGAGTTGTGAGGTGCTTATGATTTTATTGTTCATAATATTGTTGTCACCAATATGGACTGTTGTTCTTCTAATTCTGTCATTCACCTTTAATTTCTGCAGTATAGAGGTCAGACTGTCAATGTCAGCTCCTGGTAGCGGGTAGATAGAGGTTGTTTCGCCGTCATAAGATGACATGCGGTCACTATAGATTCCCTTGAGCAGAGAGTCTCCAATGACGACATGAGTTGCACTGTCATCTATTGTTATTTCACGCTGTTGACGTGTCCGTTTGATTTCTTGCCACTGGTCACTGTCGTCTTTCATGTGTTCTTGTTTATTATAGTCGTTGCTTGTTTGGACTGGTTGTTGATGCTCAGTAGTGGTAGCTGCTGAGCTCTTTAATTCCTCGTCTGCTGCTGGAGCGTCTACACTTGAGGCCTGGAACCTGTTGCTGATATGCACATCAACGGGGTAGATGGATGGTGCGTGTTCTATAGGTTTAGTAGTGTTGCAGCCTGTGGAAACTGTCTGTATGTCATTTTGCGACGAACATCCACTGGTCATACACACCTCTGCAGCACTATGGATACTTCCTGTTTGTGCACTTTTGTCAAATGACTGTGCACTCTTTAGTTTTAAGGCATGGATTGTTGTTTTAAAGGTGTCCTTCTCTTCTTTAAGGAGGCGGATTTCTTTTTGAAGGCGAGCGTTTTCTTCTTTAAACACGGCAATGATATTAGTTGTGTTGTTGGAAATAGTCTTTTAGCCTGTCCTCCAAAGCCTGGATGAGTTCACGACAGGCATTGTGATTGTGTGGTTTCGCTGAGGATAGAGTGACTAAAGGTGATGTGTTAGTCTGATCAGATTGGGCTACTGAACTGTGAAGTTCGTTCAGCTTGAGCTTGGGATCAGTGT
This sequence comes from Cepaea nemoralis, assembly GCA_014155875.1. Classification (NCBI taxonomy): domain Eukaryota; kingdom Metazoa; phylum Mollusca; class Gastropoda; order Stylommatophora; family Helicidae; genus Cepaea; species Cepaea nemoralis. The sequence goes on along the minus strand of JACEFZ010024425.1, from coordinate 132,503 downwards.
CTGCAGATTCACTAAACCACACATTTGAAGTTGGCGTTGAAAAAATCTGACGTTTAGGTGGCGTGCTCGTTAACTTTTTCCCCGTTTTGTCTGCGTTTGTATTTTCATGGCGCTTGGATCAAGTAGTTCCATAAGTTGGACGACATTTTGTAATGTATGTGGCTCCAACAGGCAGGGAGTACACACAAGTTCACCGCCTTTCAGTAAAGCGTGCTTGGTGACTTACCATGCGCTAGTCAAGCATGGTTAAATCACACGTTGACGTCAATCGATAATTTGTAGATTTCAAAATTGAATGTTCTTACCTTCCATTTCACAAAGAAATCATCATTTCACTAAATAAATAGTCACATAAATTTAACATATTAATTAGTATTAGATCCAGTTTGAGAAAAAAAACAATAATATTCACAGCATTTCGATTGAAATAGGTGAAACTTCGATAAATTATATAAAATCTGGGAGAGCTTGTAAAAACACGTCCGCTGATAGCCGGAAACCGGATGTTATGACAAAACTTAAGAACAGGGTACAACTTACATTTAGTACTCTTTTAACAGAGTTCTCACCCGCTGTCACACCTCGTTGGTGGTCACAAAGTCGGCCCATAGCCGTAGCATCTAACAAGCACAACACGTTCTTTAGTTTGTACAGGATCAAATAATAACGTTCCTAAACTTACACCGTTGTTTATCCATTCACGTAGCGAAATAACACGTCTCTGAAATCTTACACGATGTTAACAGTTCAAGCCCTGGATCTCAAGTGAATTCAAGCTACACTTCGCTCTAGAGTTCAACTTTCAGTCACATGTTCTTCCCCGTGATCATGATGTGATCGTGAACTCTAGTGACCAGTACTCGGTCCACTCAACTCAACTAAGCGTGTTAACTTTTGGTTCGATAACTCTTTCAGGGTTCTTTCCCCCTGACTACTGCCTTGCTGACTCGATTCCTTTTGGCTTTGTTATTAAGGGATCAAACCACTCTTCTGCTCTAAAAAACCGGATTCCTTCCCATTGACAGTGTGATAAGTTAGTCTCCATTCGCCTCATGGCAATGAAGACATCCCTTTTATCATGCCACACAGTAGCAAGCAGTTCCTCTTTCTGAAAAACTTGATGGTCCCCTTGCTTCATTTTTATCTTTTCTCTGAATGCCAGAGGTAGATCTCTCATATTCTTTCTTACCGTTGCTGCCGCATAAGTTTTCTCTTGGAGAAGGCCAGTAAGAAGCCCAACTGATGAAAAAAAGTTATCAAAATAGAGGTGATGATATTTTCCCAAATAGGGGGCAGCAAGCTGCATCACTACATCATGGCCCAGTCCCACGTTGAGTGCCACCAGCTATTTTGCCATGGTAGACAGAAAACTGGGGGAGGTAGCCAGAAAACTGGGGGAGGTAGCCAGTTGCTGACGCGCAAGCACACTACTTTCATTCCCCATTTTGTTGGCTTGGTTGGTAGATATTGTTTCAGTGCATTACTGCCTTTGAATGGCACCATTGACTGATCAATGGCAATTTCTTTCTGAGGCTTTCTTAGGTAACTGTAAGAATGTCCTATTAGCGATGTCGATGAGAGGCCGAACTTTGTGGAGGCGGTCATTGCCGTCAGCTGTGTTATCAGCCACATGTAAATACGACCCCAGATTCTTGAATCTTTTCAGAGGCATCACATTTTTCACACCTGGCACTCCCAACCTCTCACCCGTCGACCAGTACATTTCCACATGAGGAAGACTGTGGATCCCCATTAGTATGAGCAGACCAAAATAGGCCTTCATTTCGGTTGCGTTTGTTGGAACCCAGCCTCGATCATCTATCTGTTCGATCTTTTGTCTAGCATTCACATTTATTTGATCGGAAATCATTTGAAAAGTTTGTTCCTCGAAGAGTTGAAGAAAGAAGGCACGCCGAGAATGATCATCAGTTGTTATGTTGAAGCCAGTTTCTTCAGTAAATTCTTTGATTTTCAATGTTGTTTTGTTGCTCCAACCGTTTGCATCGCGAGATGGCCCCGCCCTACTCTCTTCAGCCACATTTTCTGAATCAGATTCACTTTCTTCAAAGTCCGAAAGATCTGAAGTGTGCATGCTGATATCACCGAGATCCAGCGCAGAGTCGTAATTTTTGTGCACTTCAATGCCACTTAAATTGAACCCAGCGAAATCACCGCTATCGCTTGAAGAATTGAGGAAATCCATTTGGAATAACAATGCACAGAAAACCCCAAAACCTACTGAAAATCAAATTTAAAGAAAACACTTGCAAATGTCGCCTACGCTTTCACGCTATCAGCAAGACTGGTAGAAAGGAAGCTCGGAAATTCGCGAGATCGCATTTTTAAAACGCTTAGTATTCACGGATGTTTTCGAACTTCTTGCCCGTTTACAGGTAATGACGCATTCGGACGTTTGCCCAGTAAAGGGTTAATGCCCAGTAGTGGTAGCTGCTAAGTGCTGTGATTCTTGAACTGTTGTTGAGGAATCTGCACTTGGGGTCTGGAATCTGTTAATGATATGAACACCATACTGTCTGTTAGGCTGTCTACCCCTGCACATCACCATTGTTTAACAGTGTCCCCTTTGACATGATAGAGTAGACTGCTATGGACCAGCACATCCCTGAGGTTACGATCCCGCCTGTGCGTCACCAGGGGGGGGGGGGGGGGGCCTCTGAGAAGACATTGCAAGTGGGGCGGAAATTATTCCCTCAACGCACTCTGCTCGTCTGTCTCGAACGGTGTACTATCGATTTTACTAGCGTCTTTTAGTTTGTTTGTCCTTCTTGTACTTCAGAATATTTCTTACTTGCTTCTGCATCCTAGATGTTCCTAGTATCTACATATGCAGGCCTGTAGAAAGTCCATACATCTGGGCAGTGTCTTGGGCAGCAGCAGCTCCAAAGTTGAACTGTCTTGCCGTAGTTACAACTGCAAACTGAACGCGCTTGCGAGAGGCAAAGTTGTCTTTAGTGCATCGAGCCCATATCAAGCTGTGTAAACATTCATTTGAATTCTGAATTTGTCCTGACACACATCTACTAAGTACTTTAGTGTCAGATAGCCTTTCATAAATTGGCAACAGATATGTCTCAAGCTTGTCACGGTTGAGCCATGTGTGTAACATCTTGTCATGAGGACCCAGGACCTGACGCTAAGCCAGGGCGGATTGAAAAAAAAAAAAAGATTGCTCTCCACTGCAAATAATTTCATGACGTGGACTTTTGTCTGTTGAAAAACAGTGATGCAGTGAAGCCATAACACTTTTCCTCATGGAATCTACACTTGTGCTGTTTCCTATGGCTCTATTGTAATAAATTGTTGGCCTACGGATGGCATTTTGTGTAAGCTGACCTTTACCGCATCCTCCTAGGGTCACGCCTTGCTTTCGGCAGTCAGCAACAACATTGCGGAGTGCTGTTCCAAGGCGTTTAATGACATGGTTGATACACTCCTCTATGTCTATCTGAATGTCATCCCCATACGGTTTGATCTTGGTAAGCTCCGCAAATGTTTTGGTGTCACAATCAGAAAGTATTGACATGTAGCGAAGTTTATGATGGGCCACAGACCGTTGCCACAGCACCCTTGCAGCCTCCACCTCCATCATTCAAGCAGATCCTGTGAAATTGTTATCACAGTTTAGAAGATGTTCCTTCCATGCTGCAAATCCATCTGGTTTGTCCCTCGAACTGTCGAACTGCCGCCCCTAATCTAGATGATCTGTTGTGTGCTTTGTTTGTGTATGTCGTCTCTCTACTGTCGGGGTGTGCTTGTCTGAATGCGTCTGTGAGGTTGTGTGTATCGATGATGTTTAGTGGTGTATCTAGTTGATGTATGCTGTCCTTGTCGGACCTTCTCAGCTGTGTGCTTACTTTATCTCCTACCACATCCATTTCATCAAGAACAGTTGAAATCACCGGCAAGAACAATATTTTGTCCCCTGTATGTCTGTGTTAACCCTTTACAGGGCACAAGTTTTTCCTATTTCTAACTCCTAAACGGGCTAGATTTGTGAGGGTTTTAGTCAGATTTTGGGTAACGTTAGTAAAAAGATCATAACTAAGTTGTTAGTGAATGGATTTGAGTGAAATAAAGAGCAAAATGAAGATAAATGCATGCACATTAATAATTGCACTCACATGTCATATGAATAATCCAATCTTGCTTGTATAATCCACATATGAACACAAATATTTACATAATACAACGCATTGTTTCTGATTGTCAGTCATATATACACTATGTACAAACACTACCAACTGCTCACTGGCCTCCAAGATGCTGGGGAAAACAAGTGTCCTTACAGTAGTTCACTTGGCACACATCACAGCCATATGAACTTTCAATGGCTCGTCCTGCAGGGGTACGACGTTTGGCGTGTCTGCACGCTGTGCAGGCTTTCTTCCTGCCCTCAAACCTCATGAGCCTGTGGTTGTGGACACTTTCTGGGGCTACTTCTTGGCCTTTCCTCTTTGATGCAGCCTTCTTCCTGCTGGAGAATCCTGCGATGAGTTGCTTAGATAAATCCACACGGAAGTCCAGAAGGGCGTAGCGTTTGCTGGGCTTTGCTGCGGACTGCTCGAACAGGATGAAAGCATTGTTTATGCATGAATCGAAGACAAAACTGAGGAGGTAGCGCCAGTATTTTCTGCACTTCTTCAGTGTAGAGTAATACCCCCTCATTTGATCTGCCTTGTCCACCCCTCCCATGCATTGGTTGTAGAGTTTGATGACAGCAGGGCAGGACACAGGCTTTCTGGTGCGAGTGTGCCGGTCCCATCGCTCAAGTGTCCAATGTGTGTGAGGTATTGTTGGAGAGCATGAAGACATCCCTTTTATCATGCCACACAGTAGCAAGCAGATCCTCTTTCTGGAAGACTTGATGGTCCCCTTGCTTAATTTTTCTCTTTTCTCTGAATGCCAGAGGCAGATCTTTCCGGTTCTTTCTTACAGTTGCTGCCGCATAAGTTTTCTCTCGGAGAAGGTTAGTAAAAAGCCCAACTGACGAAAAAAAGTTATCAAAATAGAGGTGATGATACTTTCCCAATAAGGGGGCAGCAAGCTGCATCACTACATCATGGCCCAGTCCATACTGAATGCCACCATCTATTTTGCCACAGTAAACAGAAAACTGGAGGAGGTAGCCAGTTGCTGACTCACAAGCACACCAATACTTTCATTCCCCATTTTGTTGGCTTTGGCTGGTAGATATTGTTTTAGTGCATTCCTGCCTTTGAATGGCACCATTGCCTCATCAATGGAAATTTCCTTCTTAGGTTTGTAATGTTGTAAGAACATCCTATTAGCCATGTCGATAAGAGGCCGCATTTTGTGGAGGCGGTCACTGCCGTCAGCTGTGTTGTTAACAGCCACATGTAAATACTGCTCCAGCTTCTTGAATCTCTTGAGCGGCATCACATTCTTCACACCTGGCACTCCCAACATATCATCTGTAGACCAGTACAATTCCAAACGAGGAAGATTGTGGATCCCCAATGATATGAGCAGACCAAAATAGGCCTGCATTTTGGTTGCGTTTGTTGGAACCCAGCCTCGATCATCTACTTGTCCGATCTTTTGCCTAGCATACACATTTGTTTGATCGGCAATCATTTGAAACGTTTGCTCCTCAAAGAGTTGAAGAAAGAATGCACGCTGAGAACGATCGTCAGTTGTTAAGTTGACGCCAGTTTCTTCACTAAATTCTTCGATATTCAATGTTGTTGTGTTGCTCCAACCGTTTGCGTTGCGAGACGGCCCCGCCGGACTTTCTTCAGCGACATATTCTGAATCAGATTCACTTTCTTCAAAGTCCGAAAGATCTGAAGTGTGCATGCTGCACATGCTGATATCACTGAGATCCAGCTCCGATTCGTAATTTGTGTGCACTTCAATGCCACTTAGATTGAACCCAGCGAAATCACCGCTATCGCTTAAAGAATTGAGGAAATCCATTTTGAATAACAACGCACAAAACCCTCGAAAACTAATGAACAATCTGATCAAATTTAACAAAAACACTTGCAAACGTTACCTACGCTTTCACTCTATCAGCAAGACTGGTAGAAAGGAACAGGAAGTCTCGGAAATCCGAGAGATCGCAATTTTTAAAATGACTAGTCGTCAAAGACGCAATTGGGCATTCTGCTCGTTTAGGGCATAAGACGGAAATGGCCGTCCTGCCCGTTAAAGGGTTAATAAATCGTCTAACTGTTCGTAAAATAGAGGTTGGTATTTGTAATTGGGCGGTACGTGTATGTTTACAATGACAAATGAGTGTCGTTTTTTACCTGAACTGTACAAATCCTACCATGTGTGTCGCTGTGTGTTCTAAAAATATCCCACGTGTCCAAAATTTGTAAGATGGCTGTCCCTGATCCCGTGTTATTTTCCGCTAAACTGAAAGATGGATTTTTTTAATCCTAGCCGTGTCACTAATTCTGCTGCTTCAAAGTCTGTTTTGATGTTAGTTTCTTGCAATAAAATAGTCTGGTTTGTGTTTGTGTATGAGCGTGACTATGTGTTTTCATTTTCATACCACGGGATATTTAAGCTAATTAAATATAAACTGTCTAGCCATTTTATAAATAATTTAAAAACTAAATAATGAGTAGGTCAGAAGTTAGTACCTTTTGCTGTCTTGTCTTCAGTTTGGGATATTTTTCACCCTCTGTGGTGTTTCTTTCGTTGTCGTCCTCCTCGTGGTCTCCGTCGTCGGTGCCAGAATCTGTGTTGATGAACACATCCGCATCGCTGTTTTCACTCTGTTTGTTTTGTGTTTTTGAAGATTTCTTGTTTGGTTGAAAGGGGACGTTCCCTTCCTCTTCTTTCACGTCCTTGCTGGGAGACGAGTTTCTTCTCTCTCTACATTGTCTTTGTCTGCCGTGATTGACGATTTGAAAACCGTCATCTTCGTTTTCTTGTAATGTCATTTTTGTCGCTGTTACTGAGTCCTCGTCTGGCCTCATGGCCTCTTTTGGCCGGCTGTCTTGGCGACATCTTGTTTTTTGTGAATCGAAGTTGTTTGAGCTTTTTCCCCGAGTGCGGGGAACTCCTCTTGTGATCTTTCAGTGGTTTGTTTGAGATTGTCTTTCTTTTGTCTCCAGCTCGGGCATTTGTTGGCCCAGTGCGAGTCCAAGCCACATGTAGGGCATTGGGTGCGACGACCAACCATTGTAAACATGATGTACACAGCAATACCTGTCTCTAATTTTTGATTTGTGTCTCTTCGAATTACTTTAAATCCCTTAAGAGAGATTTCAGAGTCAGTTATTTTGTCGTTGAGACGACTTTCTGTGATTTCAAGCACATGGAACTGTTTGCACAGTATTACTGAAAGCGCAGGTAATTTATTGAGCAAATGATGGATGTTGAGATGGCCTATATGTAGACCATCTTTGTTGAGCCACTGATTGTGATAGGCGAACATTACACAATGAAAAGATGATGTCGCTTGTGGTAGAAAAATTTCAGAGTTTTTGAAACTTTATTTAGTGGTAGTTAAGGCGGTGATCGCCTGTGATTTTTCCAGGCGCCGTGATCTTGGCATAATGTGGTATTGGTTTTGTCGGGGTACACAGGACTCCCCACTTTCCGCCACCGTACTGAATGCGGAATACTTCAGCATTTTTGTCACCAATTGTCTGTTTCACAATGAACTTGACTCCCTTTGGAGGAATCGTGTTGGGAAGCCAATGAATCGTCACTCGTTCTCGTTCTTTTTCAAAATGTTCAATCGACACCTCTAGTCCCTCCGAGGGCAGTTTTATCTTCTTGCCATGCAGGCCTTTGTAAACTGCCACACGGGCAGCTTGAGTCAGGTTTGCAAACCACCGTGTCAGTATTTCGTATCGGTAAATGTACGCTACTCCACCAGCAGGCACACCGCATGGGCCGAGCAATGTGCTGGCAATTAAAAGTGGTGTGCCCTTGGCCGCCGCCCCAGGTCCGGTAATAGTAAGAACTAACGTGCCTTTCTTGTGAAGCGGTGTCCCCTCGAGAAAATGGTTTATGTTCACGGATTCCATGTTGTCAAACGGTGCCATGGTTGCTGTTGAAGAGGTCCGGAAATATCATCACAATGAAAATCTAAAACACGAAAGATTTATTCATTTGTGAAGAGAAACCAGGGTTAGCGCAAGTCTTCACAGAGGGGCATGAATGGTGGTCGCTCAGAAAACAATTGCAAACAACCGAATGCAAACCTGCCAAGAAATCCCAAACAGCATAAATAATGCTGGGGCTGACTGCAACATCCTGCAAAGGACATTCAACTACCTTATTAGTGGGCTATACAACTGGGGGGTGGGGTTGAAAGTTAAATGAAAATGTGTTGGACATTGAGGCCGTGAGGGGAAAGTGAACTGGAAGATGAGATGGTTTTCCAATGTTTTACGATCCTGTACGTGGGAAGCGCACGATTTGATCGCTGTGAACTATGTCAGCCATGCCACAGTGGTCAGGACTGTTGAAGTGCATAGATACTGGTTTCTGGTCACGACTGTTGATATCAGAAAGGTGTTGCCTAAATCTGTCAGCAAGACGTAAACCTGTTGACCCGATATATCTCATGTCACAATGTGTGCAAGTAATCGCATAGATAACATTTCGACTTGTGCATGATAAACCCTCACGAATGTGGAAAGTTGTCTTAGGGAATGCCAGACTTTGGGTTTGAAGTATATGTGGGCAGGCCTTGCAAAGCGATCGAAGACAAGCCACCGTCCCAGAAAAGACTTGTGAGGATGGGGTAGACTGCGATGGACCAGCAGATCCCTGAGGTTACGATCCCGCCTGTACGCCACCAGGGGGGCCTCTGAGAAGACATTGCAAGTGGTTGGGTCCGCCTGGAGAATGGATAGATGTCTCAGGAGGATGTTCTTGCAGCAATATTGTGGGGATGGTAGGTTAGTGAGAGGACAGGTCTATTATTTTGTGGTTTCGGCCTGGAGGAGAGAGCCTCAATACGCCTGATAGACTGGCAGCAGTGAAGAGCTGTAGACAGAACATTGTCAGGATAGCCTCGAAGGCGAAATAAATCAAGCATTTTGTGGGCTTTTGGATAGAAGTCGTCGTTATCCTGACAGAGCCGTCGTAGACGTAACAGTTCGGAGAAAGGAATAGAACCCTTACATGAGGTCTATTATTTTGTGGTTTCGGCCTGGAGGAGAGAGCCTCAATGCGCCTGATAGACTGGCAGCAGTGAAGAGCTGTAGACAGAACATTGTCAGGATAGCCTCGAAGGCGAAATAAATCCAGCATTTTGTGGGCTTTTGGATAGAAGTCGTCGTTATCCTGACAGAGCCGTCGGAGACGTAACAGTTCGGAGAAAGGAATAGAACCCTTACATGAGGGAGGATGGGAGGAGGCATAGAGAAGGAATGAGTGCGAGTCAGTTGGTTTATAATAAACCGTCAGTATAGGCAAGGTTGGTGTGGGAAAAGAGTGTTTTCTGAACACTGAGAGATGGCTGTTGCCGGAGGTGAAGCTCGGTTTACTCCTGTCACTGGTGCTGGTTGTTGTGCACATTCGGGATATTTTATGTTCCTCGCTAGTATGCTAATTCCTAGTTTCAAACAATGCATTTGATCCCTGTGTAGTTATTTCTTAGGAGCCCCGGACGGCGATGTAAAATACGGGGTATTGTTAATGAAATTTGTGTTATTATCTTTACAAAATTTATATAGAGTTAGGTTGGCAGCATCAGCAGCGCAACGCTGGAATCCATAACAGGGTGGAATGATTGATGAAATGAACATATATGATTTAGGAAATTTATTGTGCAACAACACCTTGAGTGTAGCTAGTTGTGAGGTCCTTATGCTTGTATTGTTCATCATATCGTTGACACCAGTATTTTCTAATTCTGTCGTTCACTTCGAATTTTCGCAGTGTAGATGTTAGCCCATCAATGTCCGCGCCTGGTAGAGGGTAAATCGAATTTGTTTCACTGTCAGAAGATATGTGATCACTACAGATTCCCTTCTGTAGGGAGTCTCCAATGATGACATGTTGCACTGTCCTCTAGTTTTATCTCTGGCTGCTGGCATGTCCGCTTGGATTTATGTTGCCATTGGTCACCGTTGTTTTGCTTGTGTTGTTGATTATAGCTGTTGCTTGTTCAAGATTGCTGTTAACCCTTTACAGGGCACAAGTTTTTCCTATTTCTAACTCCTAAACGGGCTAGATTTGTGAGGGTTTTAGTCAGATTTTGGGTAACGTTAGTAAAAAGATCATAACTAAGTTGTTAGTGAATGGATTTGAGTGAAATAAAGAGCAAAATGAAGATAAATGCATGCACATTAATAATTGTACTCACATGTCATATGAATAATCCAATCTTGCTTGTATAATCCACATATGAACACAAATATTTACATAATACAACGCATTGTTTCTGATTGTCAGTCATATATACACTATGTACAAACACTACCAACTGCTCACTGGCCTCCAAGATGCTGGGGAAAACAAGTGTCCTTACAGTAGTTCACTTGGAACACATCACAGCCATATGAACTTTCAATGGCTCGTCCTGCAGGGGTACGACGTTTGGCGTGTCTGCACGCTGTGCAGGCTTTCTTCCTGCCCTCAAACCTCATGAGCCTGTGGTTGTGGACACTTTCTGGGGCTACTTCTTGGCCTTTCCTCTTTGATGCAGCCTTCTTCCTGCTGGAGAATCCTGCGATGAGTTGCTTAGATAAATCCACACGGAAGTCCAGAAGGGCGTAGCGTTTGCTGGGCTTTGCTGCGGACTGCTCGAACAGGATGAAAGCATTGTTTATGCATGAATCGAAGACAAAACTGAGGAGGTAGCGCCAGTATTTTCTGCACTTCTTCAGTGTAGAGTAATACCCCCTCATTTGATCTGCCTTGTCCACCCCTCCCATGCATTGGTTGTAGAGTTTGATGACAGCAGGGCAGGACACAGGCTTTCTGGTGCGAGTGTGCCGGCCCCATCGCTCAAGTGTCCAATGTGTGTGAGGTATTGTTGGAGAGCATGAAGACATCCCTTTTATCATGCCACACAGTAGCAAGCAGATCCTCTTTCTGGAAGACTTGATGGTCCCCTTGCTTAATTTTTCTCTTTTCTCTGAATGCCAGAGGCAGATCTTTCCGGTTCTTTCTTACAGTTGCTGCCGCATAAGTTTTCTCTCGGAGAAGGTTAGTAAAAAGCCCAACTGACGAAAAAAAGTTATCAAAATAGAGGTGATGATACTTTCCCAATAAGGGGGCAGCAAGCTGCATCACTACATCATGGCCCAGTCCATACTGAATGCCACCATCTATTTTGCCACAGTAAACAGAAAACTGGAGGAGGTAGCCAGTTGCTGACTCACAAGCACACCAAACTTTCATTCCCCATTTTGTTGGTTTGGCTGGTAGATATTGTTTTAGTGCATTCCTGCCTTTGAATGGCACCATTGCCTCATCAATGGAAATTTCCTTCTTAGGTTTGTAATGTTGTAAGAACATCCTATTAGCCATGTCGATAAGAGGCCGCATTTTGTGGAGGCGGTCACTGCCGTCAGCTGTGTTGTTAACAGCCACATGTAAATACTGCTCCAGCTTCTTGAATCTCTTGAGCGGCATCACATTCTTCACACCTGGCACTCCCAACATATCATCTGTAGACCAGTACAATTCCAAACGAGGAAGATTGTGGATCCCCAATGATATGAGCAGACCAAAATAGGCCTGCATTTTGGTTGCGTTTGTTGGAACCCAGCCTCGATCATCTACTTGTCCGATCTTTTGCCTAGCATACACATTTGTTTGATCGGCAATCATTTGAAACGTTTGCTCCTCAAAGAGTTGAAGAAAGAATGCACTGCTGAGAATGATCGTCAGTTGTTAAGTTGACGCCAGTTTCTTCACTAAATTCTTCGATATTCAATGTTGTTGTTGTGTTGCTCCAACCGTTTGCGCTGCGAGACGGCCCCGCCGGACTTTCTTCAGCGACATATTCTGAATCAGATTCACTTTCTTCAAAGTCCGAAAGATCTGAAGTGTGCATGCTGCACATGCTGATATCACTGAGATCCAGCTCCGATTCGTAATTTGTGTGCACTTCAATGCCACTTAGATTGAACCCAGCGAAATCACCGCTATCGCTTAAAGAATTGAGGAAATCCATTTTGAATAACAACGCACAAAACCCTCGAAAACTAATGAACAATCTGATCAAATTTAACAAAAACACTTGCAAACGTTACCTACGCTTTCACTCTATCAGCAAGACTGGTAGAAAGGAACAGGAAGTCTCGGAAATCCGAGAGATCGCAATTTTAAAATGACTAGTCGTCAAAGACGCAATTGGGCATTCTGCTCGTTTAGGGCATAAGACGAAAATGGCCGTCCTGCCCGTTAAAGGGTTAATAAATCGTCTAACTGTTCGTAAAATAGAGGTTGGTATTTGTAATTGGGCGGTACGTGTATGTTTACAATGACAAATGAGTGTGTCGTTTTTTACCTGAACTGTACAAATCCTACCATGTGTGTCGCTGTGTGTTCTAAAAATATCCCACGTGTCCAAAATTTGTAAGATGGCTGTCCCTGATCCCGTGTTATTTTCCGCTAAACTGAAAGATGGATTTTTTTAATCCTAGCCGTGTCACTAATTCTGCTGCTTCAAAGTCTGTTTTGATGTTAGTTTCTTGCAATAAAATAGTCTGGTTTGTGTTTGTGTATGAGCGTGACTATGTGTTTTCATTTTCATACCACGGGATATTTAAGCTAATTAAATATAAACTGTCTGCCATTTTATAAATAATTTAAAAACTAAATAATGAGTAGGTCAGAAGTTAGTACCTTTTGCTGTCTTGTCTTCAGTTTGGGATATTTTTCACCCTCTGTGGTGTTTCTTTCGTTGTCGTCCTCCTCGTGGTCTCCGTCGTCGGTGCCAGAATCTGTGTTGATGAACACATCCGCATCGCTGTTTTCACTCTGTTTGTTTTGTGTTTTTGAAGATTTCTTGTTTGGTTGAAAGGGGACGTTCCCTTCCTCTTCTTTCACGTCCTTGCTGGGAGACGAGTTTCTTCTCTCTCTACATTGTCTTTGTCTGCCGTGATTGACGATTTGAAAACCGTCATCTTCGTTTTCTTGTAATGTCATTTTTGTCGCTGTTACTGAGTCCTCGTCTGGCCTCATGGCCTCTTTTTGGCCGGCTGTCTTGGCGACATCTTGTTTTTTGTGAATCGAAGTTGTTTGAGCTTTTTTCCCCGAGTGCGGGGAACTCCTCTTGTGATCTTTCAGTGGTTTGTTTGAGATTGTCTTTCTTTTGTCTCCGGCTCGGGCATTTGTTGGCCCAGTGCGAGTCCAAGCCACATGTAGGGCATTGGGTGCGACGACCAACCATTGTAAACATGATGTACACAGCAATACCTGTCTCTAATTTTTGATTTGTGTCTCTTCGAATTACTTTAAATCCCTTAAGAGAGATTTCAGAGTCAGTTATTTTGTCGTTGAGACGACTTTCTGTGATTTCAAGCACATGGAACTGTTTGCACAGTATTACTGAAAGCGCAGGTAATTTATTGAGCAAATGATGGATGTTGAGATGGCCTATATGTAGACCATCTTTGTTGAGCCACTGATTGTGATAGGCGAACATTACACAATGAAAAGATGATGTCGCTTGTGGTAGAAAAATTTCAGAGTTTTTGAAACTTTATTTAGTGGTAGTTAAGGCGGTGATCGCCTGTGATTTTTCCAGGCGCCGTGATCTTGGCATAATGTGGTATTGGTTTTGTCGGGGTACACAGGACTCCCCACTTTCCGCCACCGTACTGAATGCGGAATACTTCAGCATTTTTGTCACCAATTGTCTGTTTCACAATGAACTTGACTCCCTTTGGAGGAATCGTGTTGGGAAGCCAATGAATCGTCACTCGTTCTCGTTCTTTTTCAAAATGTTCAATCGACACCTCTAGTCCCTCCGAGGGCAGTTTTATCTTCTTGCCATGCAGGCCTTTGTAAACTGCCACATGGGCAGCTTGAGTCAGGTTTGCAAACCACGTGTCAGTATTTCGTATCGGTAAATGTACGCTACTCCACCAGCAGGCACACCGCATGGGCCGAGTAATGTGCTGGCAATTAAAAGTGGTGTGCCCTTGGCCGCCGCCCCAGGTCCGGTAATAGTAAGAACTAACGTGCCTTTCTTGTGAAGCGGTGTCCCCTCGAGAAAATGGTTTATGTTCACGGATTCCATGTTGTCAAACGGTGCCATGGTTGCTGTTGAAGAGGTCCGGAAATATCATCACAATGAAAATCTAAAACACGAAAGATTTATTCATTTGTGAAGAGAAACCAGGGTTAGCGCAAGTCTTCACAGAGGGGCATGAATGGTGGTCGCTCAGAAAACAATTGCAAACAACCGAATGCAAACCTGCCAAGAAATCCCAAACAGCATAAATAATGCTGGGGCTGACTGCAACATCCTGCAAAGGACATTCAACTACCTTATTAGTGGGCTATACAACTGGGGGGTGGGGTTGAAAGTTAAATGAAAATGTGTTGGACATTGAGGCCGTGAGGGGAAAGTGAACTGGAAGATGAGATGGTTTTCCAATGTTTTACGATCCTGTACGTGGGAAGCGCACGATTTGATCGCTGTGAACTGTATGTCAGCCATGCCACAGTGGTCAGGACTGTTGAAGTGCATAGATACTGGTTTCTGGTCACGACTGTTGATATCAGAAAGGTGTTGCCTAAATCTGTCAGCAAGACGTAAACCTGTTGACCCGATATATCTCATGTCACAATGTGTGCAAGTAATCGCATAGATAACATTTCGACTTGTGCATGATAAACCCTCACGAATGTGGAAAGTTGTCTTAGGGAATGCCAGACTTTGGGTTTGAAGTATATGTGGGCAGGTCTTGCAAAGCGATCGAAGACAAGCCACCGTCCCAGAAAAGACTTGTGAGGATGGGGTAGACTGCGATGGACCAGCAGATCCCTGAGGTTACGATCCCGCCTGTACGCCACCAGGGGGGCCTCTGAGAAGACATTGCAAGTGGTTGGGTCCGCCTGGAGAATGGATAGATGTCTCAGGAGGATGTTCTTGCAGCAATATTGTGGGGATGGTAGGTTAGTGAGAGGACAGGTCTATTATTTTGTGGTTTCGGCCTGGAGGAGAGAGCCTCAATACGCCTGATAGACTGGCAGCAGTGAAGAGCTGTAGACAGAACATTGTCAGGATAGCCTCGAAGGCGAAATAAATCCAGCATTTTGTGGGCTTTTGGATAGAAGTCGTCGTTATCCTGACAGAGCCGTCGGAGACGTAACAGTTCGGAGAAAGGAATAGAACCCTTACATGAGGGAGGATGGGAGGAGGCATAGAGAAGGAATGAGTGTGAGTCAGTTGGTTTATAATAAACCGTCAGTATAGGCAAGGTTGGTGTGGGAAAAGAGTGAGTGTTTTCTGAACACTGAGAGATGGCTGTTGCCGGAGGTGAAGCTCGGTTTACTCCTGTCACTGGTGCTGGTTGTTGTGCACATTCGGGATATTTTATGTTCCTCGCTAGTATGCTAATTCCTAGTTTCAAACAATGCATTTGATCCCTGTGTAGTTATTTCTTAGGAGCCCCGGACGGCGATGTAAAATACGGGGTATTGTTAATGAAATTTGTGTTATTATCTTTACAAAATTTATATAGAGTTAGGTTGGCAGCATCAGCAGCGCGACGCTGGAATCCATAACAGGGTGGAATGATTGATGAAATGAACATATATGATTTAGGAAATTTATTGTGCAACAACACCTTGAGTGTAGCTAGTTGTGAGGTCCTTATGCTTGTATTGTTCATCATATCGTTGACACCAGTATTTTCTAATTCTGTCGTTCACTTCGAATTTTCGCAGTGTAGATGTTAGCCCATCAATGTCCGCGGCCTGGTAGAGGGTAAATCGAATTTGTTTCACTGTCAGAAGATATGTGATCACTACAGATTCCCTTCTGTAGGGAGTCTCCAATGATGACATGTTGCACTGTCCTCTAGTTTTATCTCTGGCTGCTGGCATGTCCGCTTGGATTTATGTTGCCATTGGTCACTGTTGTCTTGCTTGTGTTGTTGATTATAGCTGTTGCTTGTTCAAGATTGCTGTTAACCCTTTACAGGGCACAAGTTTTTCCTATTTCTAACTCCTAAACGGGCTAGATTTGTGAGGGTTTTAGTCAGATTTTGGGTAACGTTAGTAAAAAGATCATAACTAAGTTGTTAGTGAATGGATTTGAGTGAAATAAAGAGCAAAATGAAGATAAATGCATGCACATTAATAATTGTACTCACATGTCATATGAATAATCCAATCTTGCTTGTATAATCCACATATGAACACAAATATTTACATAATACAACGCATTGTTTCTGATTGTCAGTCATATATACACTATGTACAAACACTACCAACTGCTCACTGGCCTCCAAGATGCTGGGGAAAACAAGTGTCCTTACAGTAGTTCACTTGGCACACATCACAGCCATATGAACTTTCAATGGCTCGTCCTGCAGGGGTACGACGTTTGGCGTGTCTGCACGCTGCGCAGGCTTTCTTCCTGCCCTCAAACCTCATGAGCCTGTGGTTGTGGACACTTTCTGGGGCTACTTCTTGGCCTTTCCTCTTTGATGCAGCCTTCTTCCTGCTGGAGAATCCTGCGATGAGTTGCTTAGATAAATCCACACGGAAGTCCAGAAGGGCGTAGCGTTTGCTGGGCTTTTCTGCGGACTGCTCGAACAGGATGAAAACATTGTTTATGCATGAATCGAAGGAGGAGGTAGCGCCAGTATTTTCTGCACTTCTTCAGTGTAGAGTAATACCCCCTCATTTGATCTGCCTTGTCCACCCCTCCCATGCATTGGTTGTAGAGTTTGATGACAGCAGGGCAGGACACAGGCTTTCTGGTGCGAGTGTGCCGGCCCCCATCGCTCAAGTGTCCAATGTGTGTGAGGTATTGTTGGAGAGCATGAAGACATCCCTTTTATCATGCCACACAGTAGCAAGCAGATCCTCTTTCTGGAAGACTTGATGGTCCCCTTGCTTAATTTTTCTCTTTTCTCTGAATGCCAGAGGCAGATCTTTCCGGTTCTTTCTTACAGTTGCTGCCGCATAAGTTTTCTCTTGGAGAAGGTTAGTAAAAGCCCAACTGACGAAAAAAAAGTTATCAAAATAGAGGTGATGATACTTTCCCAAAACGGGGGCAGCAAGCTGCATCACTACATCATGGCCCAGTCCATGCTGAATGCCACCATCTATTTTGCCACGGTAAACAGAAAACTGGAGGAGGTAGCCAGTTGCTGACTGTCACCAACTGGCTGGGGTTAGATCCCAGATGGGCAACCACTCAGCCAAAATCATTTTCTTCTACTGGTGGTTAGTTCTGGATGCAGTTTGAGATCCCCTAACTCTGTCAGAAGGGACTAATTACCACTGACTAATCCCAGAGAGAAAACGTGGAACAAATGTCTGTTATGCTGATTTAAGACACTGTCCCTGATACTCAAGAAAACAGCCAAGAAGTGGCTCGTTGAAGATAGAATATATCTATATATATAGATGTGGCTGTACTTGGTATCACCAGAAGTGAGAAAGGAGGAGTTAAGACATGCAACATAATCTGGTTACTTATGACTGCATAGGCAAGATACCTCCCGGACATAGATTCCCACTTCTGGACAATATGTGCGAACCCCCACTAAATGATACAAAATGTGTGTACTTGATTACGCTACACAAACATTTATAAACATTTAGAATTATACAGACAACTGAGTTTAAAATACAACAACTGTGTTTATTATTGCTATTGATGATCATATGATGATGATGATGATGATTATGGTATACATAACTTAAGAGGTCACATAGGTCATGCTTCCCCCAGTGAGACGCAATTCACTGTCAGATTGAAGGAGTCCAAATTGGTCCCTCACAAGGCTAAGTCACTTCCTGATATGGGTTGTTGACTGTCCATTGCTCCTAAGAGATCTGGAATGAAACGAACGGAGATGGGTAGTATCTACGTCTACACATCTCAAAACACATATGTCTATACATTCATATAAACATACATTCAGTCATAATATATGATGGTATTGATGATATATATATGATGGCATGTTACATAAACATATATCAGTTCTAAATAAATAAATAAAGATATATGTATATATTTATAAAACTATTTAGAACATCTATAGCTCAAAACATACATATTCATATACATTTATGTAATGGAGTGTTTCCCATATAAGTTCACCTCACTTACACTCTCCCTTTCTGATTCATTCATACTGTCTTGTCGGAAGGACTGGTCGCACAATCCTGTCGAACATTAAATGCCTTCCCTGAATCTGTCTGGGATATTGAATGTCCTAAGTCATGTCTGTCCTCATGCAGACATCATGCAGACAAGGAGAACTGGTGCCATTCCTCAAACCAAGTGGTTTCACCACAATCTTGGTAGGCACTCAAAGTGTTGGTCCAAATAATCAATGTTAATTGGACGCTATCAAGAGACTGGTAGCTCTCAGGAATTTCTCCTAAGTAGTCAGTCTTCCCAATGTTTAACATCATACAGGATGAATCTAAATGCATCTCCTGTACATGAATAAGCCACACGCTCATGTAGCTTGGATAATGGATTTCTCCAAATTGTCACATACAACAAATCAGACAACCAAGTAGTGAATGCAAGAAGAAAATAGTTCTCAGTGAAATCGGTAAAGCTAGAACTAGAACATTAAGTACAAAGAAAATCCACGAGTGTAAAGTTTGGGAGAATATGTAGAACAGGAAACTACACAAGCCTTCAGACTAGCAGACAAACTAATCAGAATAATGGTTTACCTGGTTTATAGCTAGGAAATTCCATCATAATACTTCGTACAGAAGTCCAACAGAACGAAATGTTAATATTTCTCCAGTAGGTATCCTAAGAATGCTATTGTGAATTTGCATCTGAAGTCTTGCTGGCCATGCATGTAGTTTTATTCTATTCAATTCCTGGCTAGTTATCAGGTTGGTTAATTAATATGTCCCATTTTCATTAACTCCGCCTATTTTCCATGTAAGATGGTTTACCCAGATGGATTAAGGTGCCAAATTCTTTTCCACACCCTCCTCCTTTCCTGTGGACGGTAGTTTCATTTGTCAATCAAATTGACCCGATGCCCCGCCACATTCCTGAAACAATGAATTGGCCCTGCAACAGACGTTGCGTCATTACATTCAATCTGCTGTTAACACCCCGCCTTCCTTGGTTGCTGGAAAAAGGGTGTCAGCCATGTGTTCCTACTTTGCCGCTGTATTGCAGTGAGGTGTTAGGCATCTGGTTCTAATTTCTCCCTTGTGGTGGCAATTACAGACGTTGTCCTGGCTCCACAAAAGTCTGGACTTTTAGGATAAGGTGTTAGGCCTGCATTATATTGCCGTCTTTGGATCACACGGGGGTTTTCCCCTGAGTAGCACTGGCATGTATTATTTCAGGACGGGTCTGGCTGACCCTCTTATCTCCCATTCTGCCGTGGCTGGTTCACACGTTAGGTCCTGTTGAATAGTCCCTATTCCAACCGCAGGCTTGTAAACTACACGTCAATCTCAACTGACTGCTCCGCGATGTCTGGTTGATCAGAAACATCAAAGGGAAAATCTCTTAGATGTAGAGACCAGAACATTGCTTTGATCTACCAATGTAGTAAAAATGATAGTGCGGGCTCTAAGTGACTCTGTATTTTTCTCTTGACGTTTTTATCCTCATCTGGGGAACGTTTATTCTTTTAGAGAATTTTAGAAAAATATTGTGGGCTCTGTAATTCCTTGAAAACTTGGGTAATTATGATGCTGCTGGGGCTGTCCCGTCACACTGACTCACAAGCACACCAAACTTTCATTCCCCATTTTGTTGGTTTGGCTGGTAGATATTGTTTTAGTGCATTCCTGCCTTTGAATGGCACCATTGCCTCATCAATGGAAATTTCCTTCTTAGGTTTGTAATGTTGTAAGAACGTCCTATTAGCCATGTCGATAAGAGGCCGAATTTTGTGGAGGCGGTCACTGCCATCAGCTGTGTTGTTATCAGCCACATGTAAATACTGCTCCAGCTTCTTGAATCTCTTGAGCGGCATCACATTCTTCACACCTGGCACGCCCAACATATCATCTGTAGACCAGTACAATTCCAAACGAGGAAGATTGTGGATCCCCAATGATATGAGCAGACCAAAATAGGCCTGCATTTGTTGGAACCCAGCCTCGATCATCTACTTGTCCGATCTTTTGCCTAGCATACACATTTGTTTGATCGGCAATCATTTGAAACGTTTGCTCCTCAAAGAGTTGAAGAAAGAATGCACTCTGAGAGTGATCGTCAGTTGTTAAGTTGACGCCAGTTTCTTCACTGAATTCTTCGATATTCAATGTTGTTGTTGTGTTGCTCCAACCGTTTGCGCCGCGGGACGGCCCCGCCGGACTTTCTTCAGCGACATATTCTGAATCAGATTCACTTTCTTCAAAGTCCGAAAGATCTGAAGTGTACATGCAGTAGTCATGGGTGGACCTCCTCGAGGCAGGGAGCCCGTAACTATCACCGCCTGATGGGACTTCATGGGATTAGCACCATAACGATTAATTTTAATTTGTGACATCATGAATTAAGTTACGTTGCACACCACTGAAACAACACCAAAAGTAACTCACCAAGAAACACTGCAGTAATACAGACAGAAACTCACCTAGTATCACTGCAGTAATATAGACAGAAACTCACCTAATATCACTGCAGTAATACAGACAGAAACTCACATAGTATCACTGCAGTAATACAGACAAACTTGCCACTGAAACAACACCAACAGTAACTCACCTATCATCATTGAAATAATTCCATTCACCAGAGTAAGGGTTCCTGCTGTAAGCTGTGTAATGACCTGAACTTGTATACCCAGAGTGGTTGGATACAGCGTAGAGTTCGTACCGCACTTGCTGCCCCGCCTTGCTGTCTGTTGCGTATTCTGAAAGGTTCTTGATTGGGAAGTCTACAAGGGTTGTCAGTTTATGGCCAAACCTTTCTTGCTGACTGAAACGCTTCAAATGAAGAATGCGTGATGTTTCTGAGGTATTTACATGAATTTAATCGCTGAACTACATGGTTTTAACCATTTTTCTGTTATTCTTGACTCATTTTAGGGCTATTTTCCGGTTCTTTCCTGTCCACTGCAAGTTCCCATATGCCAGGGTGCGTTTCGGGTTATAGGATGGCAGCGTATCTAGGTTTTATAGCACTGAAGCCATAGAGCGAATATGCCTCATACTGCCCTGGAGAGCTACTCTGTCGCTCTTATGAATTACCAACCATAGTTCTTAAACATGGTATTACATACTCTGCATACTCGCCACATACTCTGGCGCCCTGAAACGGGTTAACTCTGATTTCTATACTACACACTCTATAACGGGTTGAACGCAACTATAGAACAACAAGACTCCGGCAGCGTTTTCACCAATATATTCAAGAAGATACATTTCACTTGTTCAACACTTGCACCAACGCTACAACAATTTGCACATACTAAAAGTGTGGCACAATTTTAGCCGCAACTCTAGAACTTGACATGGTCTGTACTCAATGAAACCACATCGTAGACTGCCGCTGTCTGGTCTCCACTTCCTGTTGATTTGGCGAGTCCCCAACGTGTTCACATTGTGTGAACGTGTTTTCACGTTCCGGTGTTCACTTGCTGAACACCGCCATAACCTCTACTCTCTGACCTGGGTTGTGGCTTAACTCTGCCATGACGTCATCAGGGTCATGGCACTCTCATACGCTATTTCATTAATACAACACTTATGAAGCCAATCTTAGACAACAACAGAACAATATGCATTAAGGCAATGCTAACCCTAAAAAAAATAATTTTTATAATACTTAATTTCTATAATCACTGGTATCATGAAGGCTAATAGACTACAATGGCCGGGGTCACGCTAGGGTCACGCCTTGCTTTCGGCAGTCAGCAACAACAAGGCGTTTACTGACATGGTTGATACCACTCCTCTTTGTCTATCTGAATGTCATCCCCATACGGTTTGATCTTGGTAAGCTCCGCAAATGTTTTGGTGTCACAATCAGAAAGTATTGACATGTAGCGAAGTTTATGACGGGCCACAGACCGTTGCCACAGCACCTCCATCATTCAAGCAGATCCTGTGAAATTGTTATCACAGTTTAGAAGATGTTCCTTCCATGCTGCAGATCCATCTGGTTTGTCCCTCGAACTGTCGAACCGCCGCCCCTAATCTAGATGATCTGTTGTGTGCTTTGTTTGTGTATGTCGTCTCACTACTGTCAGGGGTGTGTGTGTCTGAATGCATCTGTGAGGTTGTGTGTATCGATGTTTAGTAGTGTGTCTAGTTGATGTATGTTGTCCTTGCCGGACCTTCTAAGCTGTGTTCTTACTTCACCTCCTACCACATCCATTCCTTCAAGATCACAGTTGAAATCACCGGCAAGAACAATATTTTGTCCCCTGTATGTCTGTGTTAATAAATCGTCTAACTGTTCGTAAAATAGAGGTTGGTAATTGTAATTGGGCGGTGCAGTGTATGTTTAAAATGACAAATGAGTGTGTGTCATTTTTTTACCTGAACTGTACAAATCCTACCATGTGTGTCGCTGTGTGTTCTAAAAATATCCCACGTGTCCGAAATTTGTAAGATGGCTGTCCCTGATCCCGTGTTATTTTCCGCTAAACTGAAAGATGGATTTTTTAATCCTAGCCGTGTCACTAATTCTGCTGCTTCAAAGTCTGTTTTGATGTTAGTTTCTTGCAATAAAATAAGTCTGGTTTGTGTTTGTGTATGAGTGTGACTATGTGTTGTAATTTCATTTTCATACCACGGATATTTAAGCTAATTAAACATAAACTGTCTGCCATTTTATAAATAATTTAAAAACTAAATAATGAGTAGGTTAGAAGTTAGTACCTTTTGCTGTCTTGTCTTCAGTTTGGGATTTTATCTCCCTCTGTGGTGTTTCTTTCGTTGTTCGTCCGTCCTCCTCGTGGTCTCCGTTGTCGGTGTCAGAATCTGTGTTGATGAAAAGCGGCCCTTCCGCATCAGCTGTTTTCGCTCTGTTTGTCTTGTGTATTGAAGATTTCTTGTTTGGATGAAAGGGGACGTTCCCTTCCTCCTCTTTTTTCACGTCCTTGCTGGGTGACGAGTTCTTCTCTCTCCCCATTGTCTTTTTCTGCCGTGATTGACGATTTGAAAACCGTCATCTTCATTTTCTTGTAATGTCGTTTTTGTCGCCGTTACTGCGTCCTCACCTGGCCTCGTGGCCTCTTTTTGGCCGGCTGTCTCGGTGACATCTTGTTTTTTTTGTGAATCGAAGTTGTTTGAGCTTTTTCCCCGAATGCAGGGAACTCCTCTTGTGATCTTTCAGTGGTTTGTTTGAGATTGTCTTTCTTTTGTCTCCGGCTCGGGCATTTGTTGGCCCAGTGCGAGTCCAAGCCACATGTAGGGCATTGGGTGCGACGACCAACCATTATAAACATGATACAGTGATCGTCTGTGTTTTTCCAGGTGCCGTGATCTTGGCATAATGTGGTATTGGTTTTGTCGGGGTACACAGAACTCCCCACTTTCCGCCACTGTACTGAATGCGGAATACTTCCGCATTTTCATCACCAATTGTCTGTTTCACAATGAACTTGACTCCCTCTGGAGGAATCGTGTTGGGAAGCCAATGAATCGTCACATGTTCTCGTTCTTTTTCAAAGTGTTCAATCGACACCTCTAGTCCCTCCGAGGGCAGTTTTATCTTCTTGCCATGCAGGCCTTTGTAAATTGCCACATGGGCAGCTTGAGGCAGGTTTGCAAACCACTGTGTCAGTGTTTCGTATCGGTAAATGTCTGCTACTCCGCCAGCAGGCATACCGCATGGGCCGAGCAACGTGCTGGCAATTAAAAGTGGTGTGCCCTTGGCCACCGCCCCAGGTCCGGTAATAGTAAGAACTAACGTACCTTTCTTGTGAAGCGGTGTCCCCTCGAGAAAACGGTCAATGTTCACGGATTCCATGTTGTCAAACGGTGCCATGGTTGCTGTTGAAGAGGTCCGGAAATATCACCACAATGTTGTGTGCATCTCTCTTTCTAAGTGCATGTAGGGACTGGGATGGCCAGCTCTGTTCTTCTTGGCATTTTGCCATCTCCTTACAGCACCACGTTTATCCAACCACGCCTTCTCCACCTCAAGATTCCACCACAGTGGCTGCTCCCAGCTTTTTTTCCTGCCCTGAAGCTTTCTGCGCTTGTCACGTCTTATTTTACTCACCACATCTTGCCCTGTACTGTCATACTGGAATGTCTTGATCGTTAACTTGTGCTGCCTGGTTCTACCTTTCTCCACCAATATGCTGCAAGGGTGGTGGTCGCTGCCATGGTGTCCTAGGACACTCCATCTACACACTGTAGTGAGTGAAGGAGAAACCAGCGCCAGATCAATACCACTGTCCTCACCCCCTGGACGGCTTGCTGTCCTGGTGACACAGTTGATACAAATCAGGTCAATGGTTTCAAGTGCAGTCTCAAGCTCCTCCCCTTGTGTGTTGGAGGAAATGTTTCCCCATGATCTGCTTTAGCGTTGAAATCACCACAGAAAATATTTCTCTCTTGACTTAATATGTCACTTAAGCACTGCCACTTCTGGGAATCCATACTCGCGTTACGGGCATAAACATTAACCAGCACAAATGGTTGACTGGATTTAACTCTTACCGCCTGTATTTGTATGTCGTCACTGTCCCAACTGGACATGTCTAGCTCTGACGCCACCGTGCTGTCGCGAATGAGAATCGCCATTCCCAGATGTCGTCTGTTGTAGAAACATTTGAAGCCGGCTATTCGTAGTAGTTTTGTTAGGGATGTGTTTGATTGCTACCCACAGTATGTTTTTGGTCAGTCTTTCAGTGTATTTATCAGTGTCTTCCCGCTACTGCTGCTCCAGATTTGTGTTGTTTATCTCTTCTATAAACTGCTCCCACTTTTGCTTTATTGAAGTTAAAGGTTGGCCTGTTGTTGGCGCTTAGCTGGGGATTTGTTCTTGCATTAATTACTATAGGTAGATGGTCTGTGTTCATGTCCTCTGTCACTTCCCAATCCGCTGTTTGCTAGCCCTACCAAAGTTATTGTCAGGTCAATAGCTGTGTCCAGGCAGTTTAGCCTGGGATCTATCCTGGTTATAGTCCCATCGTTGAGTACTGCCAGTTGGTCGTTCTCGATGAACTCCGTGAGTTTTGTGCCCGCTCTGTATAGCACCCCATGTGGTGTGGTGACAGGTGAAGTCTCCCACTATTAGGGCGTCTCATGTAAGTCTGGCTTGAAGGGCTTGGGTGTCTTCATCTTCAATTATCCCTCTAGGATAATATACATTAATTATTGTTAGGATTTTAGGATTCCCTGGGATAGTTGCACTGACACACTCGCAAGTTCTTGGTGAGGAAGGTTTCCTGTGACTCAATCTGGAACTGTTCGTGCACTAGCCGGGCAACCCCGCCCCCTCTCACTTCTTCTCTGTCCTTTCTAATTACCCTGAACCCAGGGCATCTATACTTTTGATTTGGTTTCAGGTGGGTTTCCTGCAGGACACACATGCAGTTCTTGCTCCCCAGTTGTTTCATGATGTCTGTGAGGTGGGCCTTGATGCCTCTGCAGTTCCACTGTATTATTTTCATGTTTCTAGTATCCATTTTAGTTCTACTGTTCTTGCTGTCTGTCCATGACTCTGGTTGTCCTTCAGTCCTTATCTTTCAGAGTCTGTGCTGGTTTTGTTGTCGTGGTATGTGTTTCATTCCTCTACTGTTAGTAATCGTTCACTGTTTGACGCTTCTCTCTCCTTGAGTATTCCACGTTGGTGAGCTATCTCAGTATTGCTCATCTCTGTCAATTCTTTCCGGAGTGTTTCTATTTTGCTTTTCATTTCTCTCAGTTGTCTGCAGTCCATCCACATCGGTTGTTTCTTTCTCTCATTGGAGGTGATCGTCTCCCATATCTGTGCGTGCTTTTCTGCCACTTCTCGTAGCTTGTTTTCCTGGTCTTCCACCTTCTTGCTGATGTCTTAACTTTTCTTCATGCTTTGGATGATTTTATCCATCCTTTCTGTGATTACCTCGATATGTTTGGTGGTCCTTGCCGATTTTGCTTCAGCTTCCTGCATTCTTTTAAGAGCCCGTCTTAGGTTCTCATCCTCTGGCAGTGTCTGATCCTGCTTCTTTTTGTACCTGTTGTCTGGCGGTTTGTCGGCTACCTGTGCTTTCAGGTTGGTCATGTCTGTCTGCATTATCCGAACCTGGGATTGCAATTCGCTGCATCTTTTGGGGAGGCTCTGCTTCCATTTATTTATCCTGAATGGTGTCAGGGTCAGCACTAACTCCCTCCAGGCTACCAGCTCTCTTTTGTATGCAGGACACCCCTTGTACCTTGCGCTGTGGTTGCCACGGCAGTTGGCGCAGGTTCTTTTGGGGTTGTGTTCCGCACAGTTTGTTTCACTGTTGCGAGCTAGCAGTTGCTCCTCCAGTGGGTTCCTCAACAGAACTTGCAGATTGAATGCAGATTTTGTGAATTAGTTTAGCTTTATTGAAAAGCAGGCGTTTGCGGAGTGGTAGTAACTGAAGGCATTTATACAGGCTAGGATTGTCAGATAAATGTTTGCTATAGGCCCGTTTCTGGAGTGAGTAAAGTCGCTTGGTGTTTGAATTAGAACAACCGTCCCAGATTGTAGAGCAGTAGTCAAAGTGTGTCTGTATATGAGAAGTATAGAATAGTTTCCTTGTGTCCTCATCAAGGAAGTTTTTAATTTTGGCGAGTTGGTAGACTTTTTTCGCTGTTTGTTTAATGAGCGCTTGAACGTGGGAATTAAAGGTTAGGTTTCTATCAATGATTAGGCCTAATGTTGCTCAATTACACTTTCTACTGGCATGCTATCGATGTGAAGTTGAAGTGATGTGTGTGAGCTTAGAGTTTGAAGTCTTTGTCTGGTTGTTAATAACATTGATTTTGTTTTAGTGATGTTAATTTGCATACGGTTTGAATAGCTCCACCTAACTACATTATTTAATTCTTGTTGTAAAGACGACTCCAGTAAAATACAGTTTTCAGCGTTTGTATACACTGTACAGTCGTCTGCCAATAGATCGCAGGACGACGAAAGATGCAAAGGTAGATCGTTAATATATATGGCAAATAATAGAGGGCCAAGAATAGAGCCTTGCGGTACTCCAATATTGAAGGTAGTGGTTTGAGACAGAGATTTATTATGTGATACTACTTGCTTTCTGTTTGATAGAAAAGATGATATTAGAGTGACTACATTAGGGCCAATTTTCATTGTCTCGAGTTTTTTAATTAAAATAACATGGTCTATCATATCAAATGCTTTCTTGAAATCAATAAACACAGGTCCACATAGACTGTTGTTGTTTATATTCTGGTGCCAATTTTCTATCATGTTTGCTAGGGCCGTATGGCAAGAATATTTTGGTCGAAATCCTGATTGGCTGTCAACAATAAGCTTGTTGCGAACTAAATACTGTAATGTTACTTTATGGATGTGTTTTTCTAGTGTTCTAGCTTCATTCTAGTTCATTGTCTCGAGTTTTTTAATTAAATAACATGGTCTATCATATCAAATGCTTTCTTGAAATCAATAAACACAGGTCCACATAGACTGTTGTTGTTTATATTCTGGTGTCAATTTCTATCATGTTTGCTAGGGCCGTATGGCAAGAATATTTTGGTCGAAATCCTGATTGGCTGTCAACAATAAGCTTGTTGCGAACTAAATACTGTAATGTTACTTTATGGATGTGTTTTTTCTAGTGGCTTAGATAGTGATGATAGTAAGGAAATTGGTCTGTAATTGTTCGGGAGACCATTGTCCAATGAACCAGATTTAAGAAAAGGGTACACTTTAGCGGTTTTGAGAGCTGATGGAAAGTGGCCTTTGGTGAGACACTGATTATATACATAGGTTAGTGATATACAGATCACTGGCGCAGCACAACGGAGAATCTGGTTGCTGATTCCATCTAACCCAGATTAGGTTGTGTTTTTTAGGTTACTGAGGTAAGTGAATACTTCAGTGATTGTCATTAGCGGTATGTCAGAAAGAATATCGCGGAGCATCTATTCTCGCAAAACGATGACAGTAAAGATAAGTTGCAAGGAGAGTTAGGTATTGAAGCCTTCAAATGGTCTATGTCAGTTTGAAAAAAATTACTGAATTGGTCGCATGTAATATGATTTGATGGTAAAGAATTTCGGAAGTTATACTTGTTTGTCAAGGTGTTAATTGCCTTCCATATATCCTTACTATTTGTTTTATCCATTACTAAGTTCTTAAAGTAATTTTTCTTTTCCCGTCGTATGGTATATTGAACTTTGTTTCTAAGAGTTCGGTATGCGCTGAGATCCCACTTTTTATGTGCTTGATCTCTGTCTCTCATAATTTCAAGTATTTCCTGGGTGATCAAAGGTGGCTTGATGTGGTGTTTTACTCGAACTTCCTTGATTGGCACATGTCTATCAAAAACATCAATAAAGGTTTTCATCCAGAATTCCAGAGCATCATCCGGGTCAGGAAGCTGATAAACATTGTCTAGAGGTGAACTAAGCAAGCCCTGTTTTGGTCGAAATTTTTGTAACTTATATATTTTACACTTATGTGTTTATGTTTAGGAGTTATAATTCCTTTTTTAGACCACGTGCAGCATATTGGGTAGTGATCGCTCATTGCACAATTGGGTACGGTGCATTCTATGATGTTGTCTGAGCAAGTTACATAAATGTGATCTATGACTGTTGAAGATGACTTTGTTACTCTAGCAGCTTGTTGTACTATTTGTTGGAAATTTTATGATGCAATTATATTTCTCCATATTATGTTGGATTTGTTGGTGTCAATGTTAAAGTCTCCGAGTAGTATAATTTCCTTCCCGGAAGCGAAAACCACATCCATCATGGTAGTGAAGTTTTCGTAACAGACGTGTCCAGGCACTGGGATTTCGATAGAGGTAGCCAATTATCAGGGCTGTGCGGTTTTGAAGTTTTAGCTCTAACCAAATACATTCTATTTCGCAAGTTTCAAAGTCTAGCCTACGGTGAGCATTTAGTAAATTAGAAACATAGGTTACTATGCCTGTCTCTTGTTTCCTACAGGGATCCCTTCTAAAAACTTTGTACCCTTTAATGGAGATCGTGTCACGACTAGCCATGATCGAAAAGAATATTTTCCCCTCAACGTTCAGAAGAGAGATCGGCCTGAACTGGCCAATACCAGTCGAGTTTTGCTCTTTAGAATAATACTACTTGCCAGCTTTGCAAGGCTCAGCGGTCTTGTACAATTACAATGCTTGTGATAACATTGCCCCAGCTTCTTGTAGGGAAAAAAGTTTATTCTTCTATTTATTTCTCTAAGTGGTCCATGAGATGTGAACCAAAAAAGTATTCTGGGATGTTAATGCGGTGTTCCACGACAGTGAGACATTAATCTATATCTATAAAAATCGTTGTATGTATGTATGGATGTATGTGGATCCGTCCTTTATGCGTTCGCGAACGGTCCATCCGATTGAGATGAAATTTTCTACACGTTTTCCTTTCATTCCTGTGCAACCAACTGTCATAGTTTTATCTATCAGCTATCAGCTATTACCTTCCTAAAATTTAATTTTGTAATTACATGACTGAACATAAGAAAATATATAAAAATATATAAAAAAGGGATATAACTTTTAGTAGCATTGTTATATCTTAAGTTAAGTCCCCTGGCTATAGATTAAATGAGTTGATTGACGATGAATTAAATGAGATGCTCCCCACCAGGGACTGGGTGCAGCCGGGCCAGGTCAGACAGACAGACAGACTGACAGACAGATAGACGGGAACGGGAGCCAAGTTTACTTTAGATAGATCTCTTCCAATCATATTTTCTATCTATTCTTCTATTCTATCTATATTTTATTATGTTCAGGCCGAACATACATAGACAGACAGATAGATAGATAGATAGATAGATAGATCGATCGGGAACGGGAGCTTATATGACTACTTATATGAATTAAATGAGATGCTCCCCACCAGGGCCTGGGCGAAGTTGGACCGGGTCGGACAGACAGACAGATAGTCGGGAACGGGAGCTTATATGACTACTTATATGAATTAAATGAGATGCTCCCCATCAGGGTCTGGGCGAAGCCGGGCGGGTCAGACAGACAGATAGACAGACAGATAGATAGTCGGGAACGGGAGCTTATATTACTACTTATATGAATTAAATGAGATGCTCCCCACCAGGAGCTGGGCGAAGCCGGGCCGGGTCAGACAGACAAGCAGACAGACAGACAGATAGATACATAGATAGATACATAGATAGATAGATCCCTGCCAGAGCCTGGGCGAAGCCGGGCCGGGCAGCTAGTTATATATAAATGTTAATGACTCGCAGATCACTGTTGCAGCGCATGGAAGGATCCGGTTACTGATTCCATCTAGTCGTGATGAGTTATTGTTTTTTAGGTTACTGAGACGAGTAAATACTTCAGTGATCATCATTAGCGGTATGTTGAAGGGAATGTATCTATAGCATTTATCCTCACAAAATGATGAAAATAAAGGTATGTCATGAGGAGAATCTTGGTATTGCAGCCTTCAACTGGTTTATGTCAGATTGAAAGAAACTACTGAATTTATCACATGTAACCTTTCCTTTCGAATAACATATTGAACTTTGGTTTTCAGACTACGGTATCTCTATTTGTATGTGCCCTGTCCCAGTCTCTCATAATTTCAGCTACCTCCTGGGTGATCCACAGGGGCTTAGTTTTATGTTTAACTCGAACTTCCTTAAATGGAAGATGCCTATCAAATCATCTGGGTCAGGAAGTTGATAATCATAGTCAGAGATGAGTTGGTCAAGATATCTTGATTGAAATTTTTATAATTTCTATATTTTATACTTATATGTTTATGTTTCGGAGTTTTATTACCTCTTTTCAACCATGTGCAACATACTGGGTAGTGGTCTCTCATTGCATTAATAAGTATGGTACATTCGGTGATATTGTCAGCACATGTAGTATAAATGTGATCTATAAGTGTTGCAGATGATTTTGTAATTCTAGTGGTTTGTTTGACTAACTGTTGGAAGCTATATGACTCTATTATGTTTCCCATGCTTTGTTTGATTTTTTTATGTCTATGTTGAAGTCTCCTAACAGTATGATTTCTCTCGCATTACTAAAGACTACATCCATAATAATGGTGAATTTTTCATACCATGTTTCCTGCCCTGGTGTTTCGATAAAGATAGCCATCTACTAGGGGTAGGCGATTTGGAAGTTTGACCTCAAGCTATACACTCTCATTCTTACTGGTTTCAAAATCTAGCTTACGTTGGACGTTAAGCTAATTAGAAATATAGACTGCTATTTCCGTCTTTTGTTTCCGATAAGGATCTCTTCTAATAACTTTAAAACCTCTGATAGTGATGTCATCATCCTGAGATTTAATTATTTATCAACTTTCGCCAAATTTGTGGAAATTTTGTGATTTAGCATGCGCGATAGTTCTGGAACCTTCCCCAATAGATGGCAAATATTTAAATGTCCGACTCTGAGCCCATCCTTACTGAGCCAGTGCTCATATTTATTAGACATTTCAACTATGTAACATAAATTTTATATTTTATAAACACAATGATTAAAACGTACGTCAGTTATAGCAATCACACCCTATGTTTAGAGAAACAGAGAAGAGCAGTGAAGTCTTTCTCACCCACAGTAAAGAAAAATAAAATTGTTTTATTTTTAAAAAAAACTGAATTATAAAAGGTATACAACTAAATACAAGAGAATTATACAAGTTAATGTTTATAGTCACGTATCCA
Source organism: Cepaea nemoralis (assembly GCA_014155875.1). Taxonomy (NCBI): domain Eukaryota; kingdom Metazoa; phylum Mollusca; class Gastropoda; order Stylommatophora; family Helicidae; genus Cepaea; species Cepaea nemoralis. The sequence goes on along the minus strand of JACEFZ010024425.1, from coordinate 100,561 downwards.
CTATTACTCGAGCAGATAAAACAATAACCGAATATGCAGATACATGTTCTAGGAGAGGCTTTTTTTTTGTACTGAGATCTAGTGTATCTTTGTGCTGAATTGCTAATAAATGTTATGTTGTGTTGGGTGTTGGTACAGTGACATTGTGAGTGCCTGACGAAGAACCGCTGGGCTAAAACGCATGAGGTGTAACAATTTAGTGTTACAATGAAATGGATACTGTTGTCTCACTGGTATGTAACGATTACCAACTACAGGCTCTGATTCATGGCTAGCAGGAGGTTAAAGTGACACTCTGGTGTTGTTGATAGATGGTTCCTTGCTGGGGAAAAGAGGAAACATATCTTCATAATTATCACCTTCTTGTGTGAAGGAGGGTGTATTATATGGACTTGGTGTGGAGGAAGTCTCCCGTCTGACTTGGTTTTCACGTGGTCTACACACTCCTGGTCAGGAATCATGCTTACTGTCATTGTTCTTTCCTAACCAATGTGACTTTTAATATTGTTTTTTTTTTTACACACACTGAATTTATTTTTAATTATTGGTTATATTTCACCATTTTCTGATGTACAAAGTTAAAGGTGCAGTTATAAATGTTCCCATTTGATGTAAATAAAATCTCATTTTTATATATTTAATGTTACTGGTTATTTTTAATTATCCGTTTGTTCGGTTATTTGTTTGTTTGTTTGTTGCCGGCTCTGGCAAATGGGTTATTAATGCAATTGGTAATCCCACATACCATGTTCGAAACACAGCTGCAGGCGATTTGGAAGCAGACAGCCTTGCATAGGTTCCCACACAAAGGTGTGAGTGCTGGTTGTTCAGAAAGCATTAGCAAACTGCTGAACGTAAACTTGCCAAGAAATCACAGCCAAAAAACCCTGGGGTTGACTGTCATGTCCTGTAAAGGATATGCAACTAACTTGTTTCCATTACGTCATTCATACCAATGCTGGTATGTACAAAAATAGCTTCTTATTTGACAATAACTCATAACACGTTCATGATAATCCTGTGAAACTTACTGAACACAAAACTCTCAGACCATATTATTGAATGCCTATAAAAGATTGACGCTCCTCGAATGAATTCAGTTGAAAATTCAATGCGCAAATATGGCTCATCTCACTACAGAACACCTCATCATCATTGGACGTTTACAGATTGGACAGTCACAAAGTGTAGTAGCCAGAGAATGTAGTTAGAAGCACCATTAGTCGCCTTGGAGGCGATTTCTAGAAACTGGCTCAGTGGCAAACCGGCTGCGAAGTGGAAGACCCAGAATCACAACTGCTGCCGAAGACCGCTTCATACGGCTGCGTCACCTTAGGAATCGATTTGCATCAGCGTCCCACAGTCATGTCAATGCCAGGAGCTCATTGAATTCAAGATAAAACGATCAGGAACCGGCTGCACAATGCTGGTCTTTGGGCTAGAAGACCCTACCGAGGTCCTCTTCTTACGGACCAGCATCGCCAGAACCGACTGCAGTGGGTGAATCAGCATCGTCAATAAAATGTTAGTACAAGTTTGCAATTGAAACTGCAATAATGTTGCTTTTCTAGTTTTGACCAGTATAATTTCTACAAATCATCTTTAGACAACAGTAATTTCTACAAATCATTTCTAGAAAACAGTAATTTCAAGATGTTTATTCTCTTTTCAAACACCAAATTATTTATATATATATGTGACCCTGACTCAATGCAAGAAGGTGGGGGATCTGAAGCATTTCGTGAGAATAAAAATTAACTACTAAAAACGGATTCAAGAACATTCAACTTGAATATAAAGTTATAAATCATGAGAATACATTAAAATGTGTTGTTAAATTCGACTTGTCCTATTACATGTACACAATAGTACTATCAAAAGATAGAAAATACAGAAACCAAAAAGAGAATAGGAATGGCCAAAAATGCTTTCAACAGCATCTAGAGAGATTAACGACACATTAAAAATGAGAATTATAAAATGTTACGTATATTCAACACTATTGTATGGTGCATTGCAGAAGCCTGGACATTGAACAAGCAAATAGAAAGTCATGTGGATACACAGAAGAATATGTTGTATTTCATGGAAACAGAAATAATCAAATACAGAGGTTCTAGAAAAACTGGGAATGAAAAGAGTTGATGAAAGAAATAAAAAAAGAGGCAAGTGAAATATTTTGGCCACGTTAAAAGACTTAACATTCTTATAAAAAATTATACTGGAGGGTAAGGTTGAGGGCAAGTGGGCAAGAGGTAGACAACAATTCAAGTGGGAAAATAACATCAAGAGATGGACGAACATCAGTCTGACAGAATGTACAGTCAGGGCGAGAGACAGACAGTGTTGGAGATCCATTGCAGCCAACCTTCATTGTGGAGACAGCACCTGATTGATTGATTGAATAGTACTAGAGTTAAGACTACCAGTAAATATTGTCACATACATATAAAACAATATGTGAAACAAATTCTAACCACATTCATCGTCTTATTTTTCATTTTCATTCAGGTCCTTAGCAGAATGTTGTTCTCGTCCCAACCTGTTAAAACAGACTCTAGATCCTGTGCCAGTTCCCCTGCCTCGTGTATGTTCATGCCCAAGGTGTCTGCAATGTCCTGTGTCCATCTTTATGCAGGTCGACCCCCCGTCTCTCCTTCCAGGAACCACGCCTTCCATCTCGCTTCTTCCCAGGGCACTGCCATTTAATATGGCTAAATTATTTCAGTTCCCCAGACACACTGCTATATATGAGCCAGTCACCTTTGATGTTCACATCTTGTAGAATGTTTTTGTGTGTTCTCTCCCCCCCCCCCCCCCCCCCCCCCTTTCCTTGTAGTCCACGTATTCTAAGATTTTTGTTCAAAAGCCCCAATTATCTCCTGCTTGTGAAATGTTCCATGACTCACATCTGTATGGTGCCACAGGGAAGATGCATATTCTGAAAATTTTTTTTACTTTTTTGTTTGTTTGTTGGTGTTGTAACACAGACTCTTAATACCTAACGACATTATGAACACAATATAAGATGATAGTACACTGCCAATAAACAAAATAAGATGATGCTAAACTGCCAATAAACAAAATAAGATGATGCTAAACTGCCAGTAAACACAATAAGATGATGCTAAACTGCCAATAAACAAAATAAGATGATGCTAAACTGCCAATAAACAAAATAAGATGATGCTAAACTGCCAGTAAACACAATAAGATGATGCTAAACTGCCAATAAACAAAATAAGATGATGCTAAACTGCCAATAAACAAAATAAGATGATGCTAAACTGCCAATAAACAAAATAAGATGATGCTAAACTGCCAGTAAACACAATAAGATGATGGTATGCCTATAAGCAACAGCTCTGGCTAGCTGGCAGAATATTTAGATAGGCAACTTTCTCTTCATTTGTGCCTCCGTAGATTCAGGAATGCTGAAATAGTCCACATTATTCACAGTCCCACTCTTATCTGTATAATGTTCTCTATGTGCTTGTGCCAACTGAAAGAAAAGACACATATACAGGGATATAAATACTGAGCTCAATTCAGCTTATTGATAACATATTTTTAGTCAGGCACTATAACATAAACAAATACACATTTAAGAAACAAGTGAAAAACAAATGTGCAGGTTGGATCCCTCGTTGTGAGATATACTTTTGCAGCTCTAGAACCAATTTATGACAGACTAATATGCAATTAGTGACATACCCACACAGTTCACTTAACATATTTTAGTTATAAGGAAACTAGAGGTCACAGATATGTGGTGTTCTCATAGAGCAATGACCATCCATCCATCCATCATGTGCCATGCCGATAAGCGTGGGCGGTCATGTTCTGCCATCTCACTCGATCACCAGAGTCGTGGATCAGCTCTGTGTTCCTGTCTCGACCATGATATGTGGCCAAGCCATCCAGGTATTTACTTCTAGATCTTCCCCTTGGTCTCTTCCCTTCGATCTTGCCAGTCATCACCAAGTTCTCCAATTAATTTCTTCTCATAACATGCCCAACAAATTTTGACTGTCTACGACTAATTGTTTATTTCCTTCGTATTTTTATATATAACGTTCTACTTTCAATTGCCTTTTCCAGGTACTCATTAGTACTCTAACAGTCCAATGTATTTGCAACATATGTATCAAAAACCACATCTCCATTACCTCCAAATACAGTCTATTTTACCTAACATGACATAATGTATGTCTCCTAGAACATGTCACACAGTGACACAGCTGGAGTACTTGGAATCATTGAGAGAAACCTAAACTACATCAATACTAACATTTCATTGAGAGCCAAGAGCATCATTCTGTCCATTCAGTAATAGAAAGTAAAGACCCTTTTACACACCATAGGCGCAATAGACATATGGTGCTTGACCCATATTTGTCTAGACCCAAGGACACTCGTGGGGGGTATGGTCAGCATCACGCCAGCCATCTTTACTTCCTGAGACATTTCCTGGTACCATTTTAAGGCAGGGTCAACCTGGGAGGCCAGGTCTGTCAACTGTCATCTACTGCTTATAGTACCTTGTGGTGTAGGACGGCGTTCTCGAGCCTGAGGAATTAAGGCTGCCTGGATAGTGCAGTCGCCGCTAACTGTGCAGGTTAGAATGTTCTTTTTGCCCCTGACAGAAAAAATCCATACCTTACCGAGGTTTTGAACCTGGATCCCCTGAAGGAGAACCAGGCATTCTTAACCACTCGGCCAACCTCTCCTCCAAGGTCAATTTGTCAAAATCCACAATGTCCATATGCATAAAGAATAACTAGTGAAAGAGCTCAAACAAAGATCCTTACCCTATTAAACTGGTGCAACTCTTCTTTGCTATTATGATCCACATTAGAAAGCTGGTATTTTGGGGCCAAGAGCCAGCGATCTTGAGTTCTTGATCTGTTACTGATAACCAAGTCAGGGTTATGTGAGTATAGTGTTGGGAAAGATCCACCTTTGCAGTAAGGGTCAGCTGAACTGGTCAGGACAGAGGACCTGTAGTCTTGGAAGTATTTTGCTGTTTGGTTTCCATAGGTCTCACCATAGTCAAACTTAATTGTGGGGCAGTAACCTCGATACCTAAATCACCAAGGACAACAAAAGTTACCAAACTTGTGCAGTTGTGTATTTGACTTACTTCAAGCCTTAATTTTACAATAAATGTACATCTTGTATATCTGACTTACTTCGAGCCTAAACTCTATCTGATGGCTAGATAGTAGTACAGCACTACAGCCACACATGTTGTGTCTGTAACAGACTTGCAGAGCATCATTATTATCACCATCATATGCCTTGTCAACTGGCATGTCTCCACAGATATCGGTCCCTGGTGTTCTGGAACAACTCTGCTGATGATATTCTTTTATGCCAACTTTCTCAATCCATCCAGCATCATTTTCCTTGGTCAGCCTTTATCACTTATTTTACCAGTTCTCCAAATTATATGACCGAAAAATGCTATTTTTCCTGTTTATAATGACAAAGTCCTACAAGAAACAAATGAAAATCACACATTGATTAGAGAAATTATACGTAGACAGTCAATACTTTTTGGTAAAGTTTTGAGAAGAAATTAATTGGAGAACTTGGTGACAACTGGCAAGATTGGGGGGAAGAGAACAAGGGGAAGGCAGAGAAGTAAATACCTAGATGGCTTGGGGCCACATGGTATGGTCAAGACAAGAACACTGAGCTGATCCACGACTCTGGTGATAGATTGAGATCGTGAAACATGATCCCCCACGCTCATCATCGGCATAGCACATGATGAACGAATAATGTTCTGCTTTCACTAGCCTCTTCCAGGCATTCGTTGCTAGTTACACTGTCAGTTCAAGGTATTAGCACAATCGTCTCAGGAACCACATGACGGTTCCTTCAGAGTTTTTCCTAATTTGTCCATTCATGCTCCATGATTCACTCTTATACAGCAAAATAATTTCTGTATAGCATTAAAGTATTCTCTTCCTGACATTCAGTGACAGTGACTTACTACATAAGATAACAGAAACATGTATGCTCCGCTTGGAATGATTTGTCTCACTCAACAACACAAAACTCAAATTATGTTTGATTAATTCACAAAAACAATCAGAGTTCAGGAATTTGTATGCTTGCTATGAGGATCAGTTATTAATGAAAATGAGAGGTTCTTTAAGGATGCTTTGGTTATTTCACGACTCCCCATTTACTGTACACATTCAGTTGCTTAAAAAATGGCATGCAGTTAACAGGCATTATGATACGCTTCTTTTAAAACTTGCTGTCAATTTCATTAGTTTATTAGTACTATATCTCACACATTGCAAGGCCTTTGACCGTGTTCAAAATCAGAAATTGTGGAACGTCAACAGTGATATGGTTCCAGCACATCTGATCTACTTAATTAAATTATTATGTCATGATAAGCAAGCAGCGGTCTGAAAAAAGTAATACAGAGCTGCATTCTCTCTGCAAACCTATTCAACATATAAATGCAGAAAATGTCATGAGAAACTCAAAACAATGTATTCCATAGTGAATGTAAACACAAAAGTCACAAACAATATGTTGCACAATTTATTGCCTGGAATAGTTTGCTGCATTTCGTCAGGCACATACTGCGGAGTTGTAGATCATATGATGAGAATACATGAACAATACTTTGACAGCAATGCTTAAAACACATAGTCACAGGTATTGTTCAAACATGGAGCATTTGTTATCTCTACAGTAATTTCAAATTAATCGACCAGCACCAAAGATGGACACAGGACATTGCAGACATCTTGGGCAGGAGGGTGCATGAGGTGGGAGAAATGGCAAGAGATTTTTTTAACTCACCATGATGAGAGCATGTTGTGTAAAGGATCTGCTACTTAAGAGAGATCATTCACCTGTGCCATAACAATTAATACCTCCACATATAATTTATGTACAGACTTGAATGGTACTGTTACTGAAGGTACTGTTAAATATCATGTTGTTACCTCTATCTAGTAGATGTTTTTTACTAACTCTTGATAAATCAGAGAAATGTAACTATGACTAACAAATGAAGGGATATGATTATGATGATGATGACTACAACAAAAAGCAACAGCATGGTCATTGTATCACCTTTCATAGATATAATTATTATATTTATAAAGAGAGTATATTACAATAGATAGATCAGTGCTCAACATTGTCAAGAAATAAATAAAGAATATAAGATACACAGACAGTGTAGTTTTGTTAACTGAAATAGAACAGGATCTCCAAGAAATAGTAAACCAAGTTCAAAAGCTAGGTAATGAAAATGGTGTAGACATAATTATAAAGAAAACAAAACTATAATTATCAAGGCTAGTACCATGTCAATTTTGCAAATAACAGTGAATGGAAACGCACTTGAAGAAGCCTTTCTTACCTAAGCCAATCAATAACAGATGCAGAAATAAGAAAGAGAATAGGAATGGTCAAAACAATGATAATTTTACTACCTTCTAACATCTAAGAAACTAAGATACAAATTAAAACTATGAGTAATAAAATGTAACATTTAGTTAGTTAGTTAGTTAGTCGACAGATCATCCTCATTGCACATCGAACCATTCAGTCCATAAGTGCTCGGATCCCCTCCTCAGCAAATCCCGCAACGTGTAGCGGCTAACGACGCCAGTTCTGTGTTGGTTTATCAATCTTCTTTGGCTTCCTGCGTAGTGTTCTTGTTTGGCCACCCCTCTTTTAATTTGCTGCTCTCGCAGTCTGGCCATTGTTGTAGATTCACAGTCATCACTTGGTTCTCGCAAAAGTCTTACTTCTCGTAGAGCATTCAGAATGTCGGCCTGGTCCATGGCAGCGTCCGCCCTCCACAGTAGCCTCACCTGCGAGCTTGTCAGCCCGCTCATTTCCTTGTACTCCCGCATGCCCTGGCACTGAAGATGAAACTAATCTTTGCCAGCCGAGACCGCTCCAGAGGCAGCAACCATTCTCTTCAGGATCGACCCCTCCTCTATCCTCTTGATCATGTTCATTGAGTCGCTAAGGAAACAAGCCCTAGTGAATGTCTGTGTCTCGAGCCATGTTATTGCTTTACTTACTGCCATGACTTCCATGGTCAGGCTACTTGTGGTTTCAGTGAAAGCACCAGAGTCCTCCTTCACAATTCTCCCTCCGGCCCGAGCTGTAAAGGCCCATGAGCTTCTCACATGTCGGACGACCGACCCATCTGTGTAGATGACCGCGTCACCGTCTAGCGAATTCTCGAAAATCAACGCTTGTACTTCAGCCTCAACAGCAGCCGGATTTTCTTGTCTGCATTTTCTATCTAGTTGGATGCAAACTGAAAAGGATGTGCAGAAGTCTGTTGGCACTTGCACCCACTCCTCGCCAGGTTCTAAGTCCTCAAGTGAACACACCTGTTGAAGAATGTCTTCGGCTTGACCCATCCACGACCGTCCTCTTTTTAACCTGCTGCCCTTCACCTTCCTAATTTCACTATGCAGTGGATGTTGTGTGTTTGCGTTAATTCTGAGGTAGGCGCGTGCCCTGCAAACTTGTATTCTCTCTTCAATGGTTGGAAAATCAAGAAGGTAGCGCATCGCCCTGCATGCTGTATCTCTTGTACATCCAAGAATAATGCGCATAGCTTCATTCTGTATCCTTTCCATCCTTTCTATCTGCTTATGGCTGAGAGTCAGGATTGCCATTGCATACTCCAAAACAGACATGACCAGCCCCTCAGTACAGAAGACATAGATGGCGCTGCTCACAGTTTGCTGCCGCCATCATCCCGCATCGCTGCCAAACCCCGCTTGGCCTTAATTATCACCTGGTCTATGTGCACATTATAAGCAAGGCTTCGATCAAACCGTATCCCCAGGTAATTCATTGCCTGTGTTCTTTCCACTGTCTCTGAACACAGCATTACAGTTGGTGTTGGAGTGTTGACAATATGATTATTCAACGAGAACCAAGTCACTGTTGCCTTTGTTGGGTTGACCATTGCCCCAGCTTCATCACACCAAGTACTTATGCGATTGAGTTCGGTTTGTAGTTCCAGAGCAACCTCCTCTCTATCCTTACCCTGACGATACACTAAAACATCATCGGCATATGACAATGTCCTGCCAGGTCCAGTGATCTGCTCACTGGTGATTCTCACTGTGTAGGCGTTGAACAGTACCGGAGATAATGGTGATCCCTGTGGTAGGCCAGGATATATTGTTGTTGGTTCCGAAGTCCAACTGCCACATCTAAAAACTACTTTCCGTTGGAAGAGGGCTGCAGCGATCCAACTAAGGAGGAATGGACTTACGTTTAGTTCGAGAAGCTGAAACATTAAAAAATCCAGTGGTACTCTGTTGTATGCGTCCTCAAGATCAGTCGCTGCAGCAACGGTTTCAGTGCCTGAGTGGAAACCTTCATAGACATCCTGGGCAAAGACTGCTGCATTGGTCCAGGTTTCTCTTTTTGGACGGGACCCACCCAGGGTAGGTGGGAAAACACCTTGCCTCTCTAGTTGGCTTGATATTTTCCTGGCAATTACCTTCTCCAGCAGCTTGCCTATTGTATTCTGCATGGTTATAATTCGATACCCCTGAATTTTTTTGTGGTCTTTGTCAGGCTTCGGCAAGGGAATCAGATAGCTGTGTAGCCATTCCTCCTTGATGCTAGCACTCCCTATACATGTAGGGTTATAATTCTGCATGGTTATAATTCGATACCCCTGAATTTTTTTGTGGTCTTTGTCAGGCTTCGGCAAGGGAATCAGATAGCTGTGTAGCCATTCCTCCTTGATGCTAGCACTCCCTATATATGTAACATTTACTTTGTATTACTTTATGATGCATAAGCATGGACAATGAATAAAGAATGTGAAAATAAATAATAGGAAAAATGTTTAAAATGTCATTAAAATGGGGTGGGGGGGGGGGGGGGGGGAGAGGTTAAAGACTAGAGGATAGGTTTCATTACATCAGGTTTTATTGAATATGCTCGCTCTCTTTCCGTAGAGTAGTCTGCTGAAAGCATTTCATAGACCACACACTCTACAGCTCCAGCAATGACCCCAAGGAGTGTCTGAGAAAACTGTGCTCATGCAGTGAATGACAGAGTTTGGGAACCCATGACCTAGATGAATGAGAAGAATATCATGGTAGGAGAATAAAATAAACAATCGTATATTACAAAGCTGGGACTGAAGAAAATATTAATGAATGTGACCAAGATCAGGCAATCAAGGTACTTCGGTCATATAGAGATGTTGAAGATTCTGTTTGAGGGGAAAGTTGGAGGTCAATGTGAAAGAAGAAAACAATGTTACAGATGGGTGGCCAATATCAAGAAATCGACTGGAAGAAACATATATGTGAGCCACAGGACAGTGGGTGATGAAAACTTACTGCAGCCAACCTTTAATGAGGGACTGTAACTGACTGATTATAGATTAATGATGATGATATCATCTCAAATTTGCAGGAGATTTAAATGGCTGATCTTAGAATTAAACTTGGAACCAGCCAAATTTAGTTCAGTATAAATAGAATTTTATAGTTATGCTAACGTAATTAAGCCGGTCTCCCTGGCCTAGGAGTTAAACGACTTTCTCCGTAATCCCATTTATCCACGCAGGGTAATGCAGCACACTGAGAATTGGAAGCAGTTCTCGCTGCGTTGGTAACTTAAGGATAAGTGAGCCGGCCGCTCAGAAAGCAATGGCAAACTACTGAGCGTAATCTTGCCAAGAAATCAACAACAGCGGTAAAATGCTGGTGTTAACAGCGATGTCCTGTAAAGGATATGCAGGGGAAAAAACGTAATTAAAGTATGCTGGTCTCTCTGGCCGAGGGGTTAGCGACTTTCCTCATAATCCCATATACTCTCGTAAGTAACATGACGACGGCGAGAATTGGTAGCGGTTCTCTCCGCATCGGTAACTTACGGGGTATGTGAGCCGGCCGCTCAGAAAGCAATGGTAAACTACTGAGCGTAATCTTTTGAAGAAATCAATAATCAGTTGAAAGATGCTGATGTTGACAGTGATGTCCTATAAGATGGAATTGATGGAACCTACAGACAGCCTACATACAGATGTATGAATGTATGAATTAGTAATTACTATTAGTTAGTAAATTAATAACACAGTAAACAGTACCTACCCAGGCATAAATCGTGGTGGTATATAGGTGGCATTGTTTGTGGTGATCAAGGTTCCAGCTGCTCGAGACATATTTATATTCTCTGCTATTAGTCACCGATGTGAGTTTGTAAAATAATTAAATATTCACTTCTATTGAACTTGGTGCAGAATCTTGTGAGCTTTTTTTTTTTGTGATCTGATTATCTGAGATCGCCGATGCCGATAGCTATTATTTAATTAACACTCCTTGTGTTACTAGAACAAACTTTAATATCGTGTATTATTTTTCCGAAGGCCATTAAATATTATTCCACTGCAGTGCAATTTAATGTGACAACAGCTTAAAGTCACTTAAAGAAGATCCGTCGTTACTTCTAAGGAAGTGAAATGCTGTTGCTAAGCAATTTGTTGCAATGTAAACTCCAATTTCAAAAGAGCGCGGCAAGGTCCCGTCATCATCATCGCCGAATAGCGTGAGGGATCATATTTCTCCTCAACTCTCGTTCTCTATCACCATTCATCAGCATAAGAAGTGCTATCATTTTCCTACACAGTGACATATTAACACCCAGTACTCTGTAGTCGCCCAGTGGAGCCAGCACAACAGAAGGCTTCTGATGGTTAAAAATGTCTACCCCACCCCTGTAATCCCAAACGCCAACTCTTTTCCACAAATGTTTCTGCTTGTTGGTCTACTTTAAACTCTAGAGAGCTGGCAGGTTTGTATCATGACTCCAGGGTGTCCTTATTTCTGTTGTCTACCCGTGCATTGAAAACTAGCTTGAAGACATTTATGGGGAAAGTCCAACGATGCAGCACGGTCCTTCTGTCGACAAAAGCAGGCGCTTCAACTAGGCAAGTTGAATATAGATTCAAAATTCAGATGGCGCCTCGAGAGAGTCACACACAAAAACATCAAGAGGCCGAAACAGTCGTGAAAAGGGAATCTCTTCTAGCGATCATGAACGTCCTGTTATGTTTGCTCCACAGCGGAGTCCATACTGCTACTACTACTATCACCATTACCACCACCACCACAACTACTGTTGCTACCAGCACCACTGCCATCACCACCACCACCACTAGTATTACTACTACTACTACTACTACTACTACTACTACTACTACTACTACTATTACTATTACTACTACTACTACTACTACTAGGCTACTACTACTACTACTACTACTACTACTACTACTACTACTACTACTACTACTACTACTACTACTACTACTACTACAAATACTAGAACTACCAACACCACTGTTACTACAACTTCTACCATTACTACTACCACTACTAATACTACTACTGTTTGAATAACGAAGACACAAACAATAGATTGCACGATTTATTGCCTGGCATATTTCGCTGCATCTCGTCAGGTACATACTGCAGAAATCACACAACTTACGTGAATTAACTAGATAAATCCTTCAAGTTGAAATATACACATATTCGCACAGTATGTGTCAATTATCTACCACGGTAATTTTAAACTGACTAACATATCTTTTTGTTTGCACAATTCTTGGCCTTTTACCGTCGTTATATGGACGATATACTAATTATCACCACAGACGAGCTACAAGCAACATCGTTCCAGGCCACAATGAACAAGACGCAAAAAAACATCTCTCTATCTATGGAACACGAACACAACGAAGTGTTACCGTTCCTAGATATTCTAATGAGACGTAGAGCAGACGGCACAATTCAAAGATCGGTGTATCGCAAAGGAATATGGACTGGCCAATACCTACATTTTTAGAGCTTCACACCTGTCCAGTACAAACGGTGCTTAGTGCGGACCCTGTTTGACCGTGCTTAGAAAGATATGAACCCAGGACACACTGACAGAGGAATTTGAAACTCTGAAGAATGTCTTAAACCTGAATGGGTACTCCACAGGATTTATAAAGCGCCACTGCCAACAGCCCAAACCAAAACCAGACTTAACTACATTCCCTAAACTCAAGGTATTCATCCAGCTAACCTTTCGAGGGGATGACGTAATGCAACGTCTACAAGACCGGCTTACTACAGCAGTAGGCCGAACATTCTGTGCTGCAACTCCAGTCATTAGATATAAAACCGTACCGATTCCTACACCAGCAGTCAAAGAGCCTGTTCCTCTGTACGCCACAAACAATTGTATTTACCAATTCACATGTAGATGCCAGGCCTTCTACATTGGTAGAACAGAGAGACAGCTTAACAAACGAGTGTCAGAACACATACCTCAATGGGTCAACAAGATACAACACACAGGAGATGCTAGCCTCGTGGGGCCGACACACCGGAAGCTCCCGGCGTCTTCAATTGGTAGGCACATTGTCGAGAGCGGCCATGTGGTTGACAGAGACACTGCCTTTCGCGTGTTGTTTAACACACAAAATACTCGCTTGTTAAAATTTGCAGAAGCAATTATGATCAATCAACGCAAGCCAGAATTGTGCAAACAGAAAGACATGTTAGTCAGCTTAAAATTACCGTGGTAGATAATTGACATTACTGTGCGAAATTGTGTATATTTCAACTTGAAGGATTTATCTAGTTAATTCACGTAAGTTGTGTGATTTCTGCAGTATGTACCTGACGAGATGCAGCGAAATATGCCAGGCAATAAATCGTGCAATCTATTGTTTGTGTCTTCGTTATTCAAATTCACTACTACTGTTATTACTTCTTCTACTACTACTACTACTAACTACTACCACTATCTTTACCACCACAACCACTAATGCTGCTACTATCACTACCACTACTATTATTACTACTACCACTACAACAATGATTAATACCAAAAAAAAACTACTGCTGCTACTACTACTACTACCACTACTACTACTACTACTACTACTACTACTACCTACCTACCACCTACCACCTACCTACTACCACCACCACCACCACCACTACCACCACCATCACCACTACTACTACTACTACTACTACTTCTACTACTACTACTACTACTACTACTACTACTACTACTACTACTACTACTACTACTACTACTACCACTACCACTACTACTACTACTACTACTACTACTACTACTACTACTACTACGATTACTACTACTACTACTACTACTACTACTACTACTACTACTACTACTACCACTACTACTACCACCAGCACCAGCACCACCACCACCACCACCACTACCACCACCACCACTACTACTACTACTACTTCTACTACTACTACTACTACTACTACTACTACTACTACTACTACTACTACTACTACTACTACTACTACTACTACTACTACTACTACTACTATTACTACTTCTACTACTACTACTACTACTACTACTACTACTACTACTACTACTACTATTACTACTACTACTACTACTACTACTACTACTACTACTACCACCACCATCACCACCACCACCACCACCATTACTACTACTACTACTACTACTACTACTACTACTACTACTACTACCACCACCACCATCACCACCACCACCACCACCATTACCACTACTACTACTACTACTACTACTATACTACTACTACTACTATACTACTACTACTACTACTACTACTACTACTACTACTACTACCACCACCATCACCACCACCACCACCACCATTACTACTACTATTACTACTACAACTACTACTACTACTACTACTACTACTACTACTACTACTACTACTACCACTACTACTACTACTACCACTACTACTACTACTACTACTACTACTACTACTACTACTACTACCACTACTACTACTACTACTACTACTACTACTACTACTACTACTACTACTACTACTACTACTACTACTACCACCACCACCATCACCACCACCACCACCACCATTACTACTACTACTACTACTACCACTACTACTACTACTACTACTACTACTACTACTACTACTACTACTACTACTACCACTACTACTACTACTACTACTACCACTACTACTACTACTACTACTACTACTACCACTACTACTACTACTACTACTACTACTACATCATCCGTCTATGTCGCGCACTGTGTACCGTCCAGACTGCCAACACATCCCAGGGAGTGTGGACATACATATAACTAAAAGAAAAAGACAAACAGCTTTCTTTAGATTGAGAAGAGACAGAGACAGGCCAAGAGAAATGATGCTGGGTGGACTGAGACGGTGGCATGGAGGAATACATCAGCAGAGTTGATCCAGAACACCAAGGACCGAGATCCGCTGCGAGACGCCAGTTGACAATGATCACTCAGGTCACAACAAAAGTGCATTCGTAATCATTGTTCTACCGAACAATCGTCGAGCTTCGATTCGTATTATTTTTTGTTATTCGGACTCCAGCCATCAGCCTTACGTTCCAACACCTTCCGAGAGAGATACCAATGTGGCTACGTATACCAAATTTAATCTATCAAGAAATTATGACGAAGAATCGTCGCCACTGCACTCCGGACAAATGTAGAAGCACACAGTCTCTCCCAGCAGAAGTCACATGAAGTTGATACTATTGTCTCCTTTTGCTAACTGGTTAGCTACACATGGAAACCGTCCTAACCTTCCGTTATTGCGAAAGGACTTTCATACTCGTTTCATACTCGGCTCCCCACTCCATCATGATGACGATCATCATCATATGTCTTGCCGATAAGTATCGGTGCCCATGGTTCGTCATCCCACACCATCACCTATTTTGTAGTAGATCTGTGTTATTGTCCCGATTATGCTGTGTAGCCAAGCCACCCAGGTATATATCTCTGCTACTGCCCTCTATTTCCTTCATCAAGTTTGCCAGTCGTCACCAAGTTTCCAAGTTTATTTATATAGTAGTAGTATGAGAGGGAAGACCAGGAGAACTTTTAATCAGATATTGGTGGGAACGATTAGTAGTGTGACTCTTCGCTGGCTGTTGAACGAGGGGACTGAGCACTTATGGGAATGTCCTGAGTGCAGTGATGTCGGTTCTTAGCTCAACTCAACTCAACTTATATTCATAACGTACCCAAAAAATCGTCACTCTCTACGCCTAATTTCTCTAATTTTACTGTCTTAATTTATTTCTTGGACGACTGTCTCATTCTCTTTTTCTACCATTCCAACAGCCGTCAGCATTTATTACCTGCAATATATACATCCTCATTGTCCATCTTCAATGTCCCTCAGATAGGCGATTTTGAAGCTCAGGCATCAGCTCTCTCGTTAGTCAGACAGTCGATCAAACACACAAGTTTGCACCAAAACCTACAATGATTGAATATGCACATTCAAGCACCTGATGAACAGCGTATCTCAGCAGTACATAGTCTGACTAATTAACAGATTCCCTCGACTTTCTTCAGTAAGTCAGTATGTCTATTTTGCCTTAAATAGGAGGGGTATCGCTTTAGAGGCATCAACAGAATGATTTAAGTCGGACTATGAAATGAGAATGATTTAACATGTCGATATCTTATAGGCATCTGCGGGCGATTTTGCAGCAGACCGCTTCGCGTTTTAAAAAAAAAAATGAAAATAAAATATATGGTTGCGGTCGCTCAGAAAGCAATGGCAAACTACTGAACGTAAACTTGCCAAGCGATCACAGACAGCCAAAAATGCCGGAGTTGACTGCTACATCCTGTAAAGGATATGCAACTTAGTAACTTCTTATAGTCTATGCCGTGTGACATTGGCGATTATGTCTGTCCACAACCTTCTGTCTCTCGTGGTTCCATTATTTCTAATAATACTGGTTTTTTCTCCTTGCCATGATTTCAACTGTCCAGCACCTTCTCTCTTGGTCTCTCCGTGTCTCTCTTTCTCTCCACTCTTCCCGTTGTGACGACACACTCCAGCTTCCCCTGTCTCATGACATGCCCACAGAATATGAACTACCATCTTTTGAAGCGAGTGATCAGTTTTCTTTGCGAGTTAATTTTATTCAAGATATCGTAATTGCTCTTTCTATCTGTTCACGGTGTTTTCATTATTCTAAAAATCTTCTTTTGCGCAGGTTCCACATAATTCCTCACTTGCCTGCTAATTGTCCGTGATTCGCTTCCGGACACCAGGGTGTGTACTTAAGAACTCTTTTTCTCACCTCGATAGACAACGTTAAATTGCAGAGAATATTCTTCATCAAATCCTAATAAGACGGAAGCTGTATTTCGAACAACTTCTCAACATCCCATCAGATGTCACAGAACTTCTAGGAACCTACACAGATGCCACTGAAGAACTAGAACCAGACATACTAAAAGAAGAAATTATAGAAGCCATCAGATTAGCCTCATTGAACACATCAGCGAGACAAGATGAAATACCAAATGAACTAATTAAAGCAGCAAGAGAAGTAGGAACAGCATGGCTACATAGACTATTCAACCATGTTTGGGTAGAACAACAGACACCACGAGATTGGAAACACCATAATCATCCCAATTTGGAAAAACAAAGGCAGCAAAAGAGACTGCACACAATACAGAGACATTTCATGTTGAGTCATACTGGGAAAATATTTTGCAAAATTCTTGAGAAAAGACTATGAACTACTATAGAACCCCAGCTAAGTGAAACACAACTTGGATTTAGGAAAAACAAAGTAACAAAGACATTTATGATCTGTTTAAGTCCCCGCTAATCACTGGTATCATGAAGGCTAATAGACTACAATGGCTGGGGCATATAGAAAGAATGGAAGATAATAAGGAAACAAAACTCGCTTACACTCAGGAAATAAATGACCGTAGACCCCGAGGTAGACCAAGAAGACGGTGGAGAGATAATACATGTACAGACCTACAAGCACTTGGAATCAACGACTGGCAAGAGAAGGTCCACCAGAGAGACGAATGGAGACGGATTGTATTTGCAGCAAAGAACCTCAATGGCTCGGAAAGCTGAAGAAGAAGAAGAAGAAGAAGAAGAAGAAGAAGAAGAAGAAGAAGAAGAAGAAGAAGAAGAAGAAGAAGAAGAAGAAGAAGAAGAAGAAGAAGAAGAAGAAGAAGAAAGGATGCACAGATGCCATTTTTGCTCGTAGACAACTTATAGAAAAATCAATCGAATTCAATGAAACACTCTACTTAGCCTTTGTCGACCAAGAAAAGGCACTTGATAGAGTAGATAGAAACAAGCTGTGGGAAATCCTTAAACAATATGGCGTGAGTACTCATCTAACAAACCTATTTAGAAGCTTATATAACAACATTGAATGCATAGTGAGAGCAACTGGAGGACACTCAGAACCCTTCACCGGAGTACGACAAGGTTGTGTCCTGTCCCCTCTCTTGTTCATAACATATATAGACAACATATGTAAAGAAACCAGCCAAACAGAGACCGCAAGAATACCGCATGACGAGAACACAGAAGAACCATCTGCATATCTAACCATTAGAGAACTCATGTTTGCGGACGACCAAGCACTAATAGCAAAATCAGAAGTTGAATTACAAGACTACATGAATAGTCTAAACGAAATGTATAGGGAAAATAAAATGAAAATTAGCATAAGCAAAACAGAGGTAATGACTATAACTAAAGAAGAAAAAACAACAATTCACCTAAACGAACATCCCTTGAAACACGTAAAGAGTTTCAAGTACCTAGGAAGTATAATATCATCAAATGGCAGATCAGAAGACGAGATCGAAAATAGGCGCAATAAGGCAAACCAACTCATTGGACAAACGGCACCAATACTAAAGAACAAACATGTATCAATAACTACTAAAAAGCACTTTACAATACAATCTTCCTACCAACTCTATGCTACCAATGCAAAACCTGGACAACGGCAGAAAAAGAGAAAAGAAAAATCACAACAACAGAAATGAGATTCACGAGAAGAATACTCAACGTATCAAGAAGAGATAAGATCAGAAATGAAGAAATCAGGACTAAAGTGGGGGTTATAGCAACACTATATTTTATTAGAAAGCAGCAAGTCAAATGGTTTGGCCATGTAAGTAGGTTACCAGTCAAAAGCATACTACAACAAGCAATGATGTACAGACCAGATGGAAACAGAGGAAGAGGCCGACCACGTAAACGATGGACGGAGGGAATAGCAGAGTCCATGGGGATATCGTTACATGAAGCCCATAATCGGGCACTCTCACGATGTTTATACTTCCCCTCGACACCGCAAGGTACAAGAGGAACATGATGAAATGAGATGAGATGATGAGATGAGATGATGAGATGAGATGAGATGAGATGATGAGATGATGAGATAAGATTCTTCATCTTGAGAAAAGCTGATTTTGTTTGGACTATTCTACATTTAGACGGTCTTCGTGGCCTAAAGGCTTGCGAACGCGATTCGTGCGCCGCTTACCACGCTATCGAAACACAGCGGCAACCGATTTGGCAGGAGACCGTGTCGCGCTGGTGTTTTAACGTGATGGTATTGGAACCTGTCATTCAGAAAGCAATGGCAAACTACTGAAAGTAAATCTTGCCTAGACATCAACAAAAGCAGTAAAATGCGTGTGTTTTGATAGCGATGTCCTGTAAAGAGGATTTACACCAAAAATAAAACATTCTACATTTAACTTAGAGGGATCAACATACGGATTTCACATTTATTACATAAAAAATCCGAGAGCCACCGTAATGCAGTAGATAGAACGCTGACCTACCGGTCCGGTGTTTATGTGTTCGAATTCCAATCGAGACAAGGAGTGTTTAACTAACCTGGTTCCCGTGTTGATCCAGCCCTATTTAGATACCAGTAAATGTTCTGGCAAGTGCAGACGGCCGTCGAGATATTGGCGACATTGCCCATTGAGTACCGATTGAAGTATAACAATAACGGGATAGCACTAAAAGCCGAATAGCCTCATGGCGCGTCAAGAGTCCGTTTATCTACTTTACAATACAAGAGAGCATTTTACACTGGCTTGATAAGGTAAAACTCCAGTATTTTACAGATCTTTGTGAAAATGTTTCAAACACAGATTTATTTATAATGGTCATGTCCTAGACATTTTCTATGCACAATCCTAGAGCATATCCATTAGTTTTGTTTCCCCTCGACAGACGTCCTGTCATAATGTGTGACCGTCAGATTGACCTATTACTGCGACATGGATGTAGAAATGTTGAGGGCGTGGATGTCAAATGGAACTACACAGACGTACCCAGACCCCCAGTGCCTGGTACACTGACGAGAAGACGTGTGAGTACCGACAGGCGTGAATGTGTGCCCCGACCAGGGCTGTGTCAGTCGAGGTTAGTTTATATCCTTTGATACCATGCTAACGGTTGTTTAATATTTGTAACATCAGTGTCCAAGGCATCTTCCAAGTGACAACACGTGGACGTGAGTTATGGACCATTTCGCGATCACTAAGGAAGAAAATTTGGGTTTTTGGGCTCACGTGTCACCCATTCTTAGAATATTATGGACTGAAAAGGAAGAAACATATTGTATATGATATGATATATGATATGATATGATATGATATGATGTGATGTGATGTGATATGGTATGATGTAATGTGATGTGATGTGATGTGATATGATGTTACGATATTGTATTGTAGTGTATTGTGTTGTGTTGTGTTATGTTGTGTTGTTAGTTAGTTAGTTAGTTAGTTAGTTAGTTAGTTAGTTAGGTAGGTAGGTAGGTAGTCAGTCAGTCAGTCAGTCAGTCACTCACTCGCTCACTCACTCACTCACTCACTCACCCACCCACCCACCCACTCACTCACTCACTCATTCACTCAGTTAGTTAGTTAGTTAGTTAGTTAGTTTAGTTAGTTAGTTAGTTAGTTAGTTAGTTAGTTAGTTAGTCGATAGATCATCCTCATTGCACATCGAATCATTCAGTCCATAAGTGCTCGGATCCCATCCTCAGCAAATACCGCAGCGTGTAGCGGCTAACGACACCAGTTCTGTGTTGGTTTATAATCTTCTTTGGCTTCCTGCATAGTGTTCTTGTTTGGCCACCCCTCTTTTAATTTGCTGTTCTCACAGTCTGGCCATGGTTGTAGATTCATAGTCATCACTTGGTTCACGCAAAAGTCTTACTTCTAATAGAGCATTCAGAATGTCAGCCTGGTCCATGGCGCGTCCGCCCTCCATCGTAGCCTCACCTGCGAGCTTGTCAGCCCGCTCATTTCCCTGTACTCCCGCATGCCCTGGCACGAAGATGAAACTAATCTTTACCAGCCCGAGACCGCTCCAGAGACAGCAACCATTCTCTTCGGACCCACCCCACCTCTATCCTCTTGATCATGTTCATTGAGTCATTGGTTTCAGTGAAAGCACCAGAGTCCTCCTTCACAATTCTCCCTCGAGGACCCATGAGCTTCTCACATGTCGGACGACCGACCCATTTGTATAGGTGACAGCATCACCGTCTAGCGAATTCTCGAAAATCAACGCTTGTACTTCAGCCTCCACAGCAGCCGGATTTTCTTGTCTGCATTTTCTATCTAGTTGGATGCAAACTGAAAAGGATGTGCAGAAATCTGTTGGCACTTGTACCCACTCCTCGCCAGGTTCTAAGTCCTCAAGTGAACACACCTGTTGAAGAATGTCTTCGACTTGACCCATCCACGGCCGTCCTCTTTTTAACCTGCTGCCCTTCACCTTCATAATTTCACTATGCAGTGGATGTTGTGTGTTTGCGTTAACTCTGAGGTAGGCGCTTGCTCTGCAAACTTGTATTCTGTATTGTAGTGTATTGTATTGTGTTGTGTTGTGTTGTGTTGTGTTATGTTGTGTTGTATTCTATTCTATTCTATTCTATTCTATTCTATTCTATCGTAGCATACCGTATCATATCATATCATATCATATCTTATCATATCGTACCATATCGTACTATATAATATCATACAAGGGGCTTCTCATAAGTCTTTAGCCTGACAATGAAGGAGTAGGCGGAGAAAATTGAAATTTGGCACAATGCTTCTCAATGTAGCCACAACCTGAATTTATGCATTTCTGCCATCTCCGCGTGACCTTGAAAAGACCTTCAGAATAAAACAACCTATTTTTCGAACTAAACCAGTTATCACAAGCCAGTACGATATCTTCGTCACTGTCAAAACGATTTCCTTTCAGCTGTTTTTTAAGATCTGGGAAAAGAAAAAATGTCTAATGGAGCCAAATCTGGAGAATATGGTTGATGTGGAAGAACTTCAATATTCAAATCGTTGGCAG
The DNA here is from genome assembly GCA_014155875.1 of Cepaea nemoralis. NCBI lineage: Eukaryota > Metazoa > Mollusca > Gastropoda > Stylommatophora > Helicidae > Cepaea > Cepaea nemoralis. The sequence continues at coordinate 78,288 of JACEFZ010024425.1, read as the reverse complement.
TTTGCAGCACAAGCCGTGCTTTATGGGAGGGCGCGTTGTCTTGAAGCAAAGGCAGAATTTGCGTACGCGCTATCCCTCGTTTTCTGGTCACGGCCTTTCTTAGTTTGATAAGGAGATCTGCATAGTACTGCCCATTAACCGTGTTGCCACGAAGCATGTAATCTTTCAATATGACACATTTGACGTCCCAAAAAACAATCAGCATAACTTTTCTTGCACATTTGTGTGCTCTTGGCTTGACATGTGTTGGCGAGCCCGAGGTTTTCCACTGCATGCTGGCAATTTTGGATTCTGGGTCATAATGGTGAATCAAAGTCTCATCTACCGTCACCATGATCGTCAACATGTTTTCCGACCGCCACATGTTGAACAACTGGCCACAGCAATCAACCCGTGTTTGTTTCTGTTCACATGTCAGCAGGCGAGGGACCCAGCGGACACACACTTTTCTCACGTTCAGTCTGTTGTGTAAAATTCTAAACACTGTACTCTTACTCAGTTTTGCTGAACCCGATAACTCTGCAATTGTCATTTTCCTACCCTGGTCTATGATTTTCTTCAATTTTGTAGCATTTGCATCATTGCACTCTCAGGAAGGTCGTCATGATCTTGGCAGATGAGCAACTTGGGAACGGCGACACATAAACTGCAAACACCAATTTGTTACAGAAGCATACGAAGAACAGACTTCCTCAAACACTGGCTCCATCTCCCTGTGTATTTCTGTAGGTGTTTTTCCTTGTAACATCAAGAATTTTATCACAGTCCTGGCGTCTGATTTCTTCACTGTTCTGACAAACCGTTGAATGTGCAGATCTGGTCAATAGGGTGTGTTGTGCCATGCACCATATCGGGAAAACCAGTTGAGGAGGAAAATTCATAATTCATTTGTCCATTACAAATTGAATGAGCTTTACATGTGCCAAATTGCAATTTTCTCTGCCTATTCCTTCATGGTCAGGCTAAAGACTTATGAGAAGCCCCTTTTATCATATCATATATCATATCATATCATATCATATCATATCGTATCGTATATCATATTATATCATACCATATCATATCATATCATATCATATCGTATATCATATCATATTATGTTACACTATATCACATAATATAATATAATATAATATAATATAATATAATATAATATAATATAATATAACGTAACGTAACGTAACGTAACATAACATAACATAATCAATCATGTGCCATGCCGGAAAGCGTGGGCGGTCATGACTCGCCAATTCACTCGATCACCAGCGTCGTGGATCAGCTCAGTGTTCCTGTCTCGTACATGCCATGTGGCCAAGCCATCCAGGTATTTTCCTCTCGGTCAACCTCTTGGTCTGTTCCCTTCGATCTTGCCAGTTGTCACTAAGTTCTCCAATCCATTTCTTCTCATAATATGTCCAAAAAATTTTGACTGTCTACGTCTAATTTCTCTAATCAGTTTACGATTTTCAATTGTCTCCTGTAGTACTTGGTCATTGGTTTTTCTGTCTGTCCATGGTATTCTTTGCATTTTCCTCAGAAACCACATTTCTGCAGCCATCAGATGTTTTTCAGCTTGACTGCTCATTGTCCAAGTTTCACATCAATACAAAAGAATAGGCTCTATGTATCCCCTCAACACTCTTTTTCTCGTTTCAATTGACATCTTTTTATTGGTCAGAATGTTTTTCATCTTGCTAAAGGCTACTTTCGCCATGGCGATTCTTGTTCTAATCTCTTCAAGGCATCTCCCATCAGATGTTATGACTGTTCCGAGATAGTTGTACCGATTGACTTGTTGAAGAATATTCCTATTTACTTGTATATTACATTGTGGTACTTCATTCTTCCTAGTGACGACCTTAACCTGTGTCTTCTTACAATTTAATTCCAACCCCAGCTGCTCACAGTGTACAACAACCGCGTCTACTAATTGTTATCGATCTTGTGCATTGTCTGCAATCAATACTGTATCATCTGCATATCTAATGTTATTGATGTTTCGTCTTCCAATGCTGATTCCATTTATATCTTCCTACATTTCTGAAAATATTTTCACTGTATAGGGAAAAAAGATCTGGAGACATTACACATCCCTGCCTAACACCTCTCTTAATAGGTTGATATTGTCCCACTTCATTATCAATTCCTTATGGCAGCATTGTTGTTTCCAATATATGTTTTTTATAAGTCTAATGTCTTTCCCATCAACTTGTAGATCTGCAAGCATATCTACCATGTTGACATGTCTAACTCTATCAAAAGCCTTTGTGTAGTCAATAATGCAATGGATGTATATCCTTGTTTACTTCTATAGCACGTTCAATAACTGATCGCAGCATATACACAGCATTTACTGTACCCTTTCCTTCTACAAACCCATATTGTTCTTCCCCTATTTCAGGTTGTATTTTCTTCCTCATTCTTTGCATGATAATTCGTAGCAAAATCTTTGTGACGTGACTCATTATACTAATTGATATATGTTAATCACATTCCAAGGACCCTGATTTCTTTGGGATAGATACATTTGGTTGTTTCGGGATTTTAGATTTAAATAATATTGAGCACAACCCACTACTGGCAACGCTGATCGTATTCTGGTATGAACCTAAGGCATATCCACGTCAATGTGAGATTCTTTGGGATTGCAATAAATACAGAGTTACATAATTCAGAAGGTATATCTCCAGTATCGTATAATGTGTTCAGCAGTCTGGTGACTTGCTCTAGTCCAAATTCTTCTAAAGCTTTAATCATTTCTGTTGTGATGATTATCTGCACCGGGGGCCTTGCCAGCTTTCATATGCTTAAGAACATGTCGAACCTCCATCTTCAAAATTGGCGATCCTTCATTATTAAATCTAATATCATACTGTTCCTCTCTGTTATCATTATAAAGGTTTTTCACATAATCTGTCCATACATGTAAAATCTGATCTTTTTCTATTATGATTTTGCCATCTTTAGTTTTTAGACAGCCTGGTGATGTACTTGTTCTTTTATTGAATCACTGAAAAACGAGAAGTAGGTTGAGAGCTTTACCAAAGCACAACTACAAAAAACAATGGACGTTGCGGCCAAAGCCTTCGTCAGCACAGAACAAACAAACAAAAATAGATTAACTAATACACGATCGACACTACATGAATGTATAAATATCAACTCATCTGTGTCCTAGCTTGAGACGGCTATCCATGGGTGGAATGGAACGGATGTTGTGTAAAGGGGTCAACTGCCTAAAGGTCAGTACAGCCAGAAACTCGGTGATTGGTTAATTCAACCTGTGAGGGAACCCGCGCTAGGGGGATCGGGGTGCGCCCAGGAGAGCGAATGGAAAAATATGGATGTGTAACTCTGTTGCGATGTAACGGATGCAGTACGCAATTCCGCCAAGTTCACAAGTGACGGTAGTTAAGAACGCAATGAGAAACGACCCCATGCAAACCAAACAAGAAGTCACAGAATAGCAGAGATAATGCTGGTGGTGACTCCCACGTCCTGCGAAGGACATACAACTGGCTATGAAGTGGACTATAAGATGGCGGAGATGGAGGGGGGGGGGGGTTGTGGATAAGGGGCGTGGGGGACTTAAATAAAACTGTGTTGGACATTGAGGCCGTGAGGGGAAAGTGAACCCAACTGGAAGATAAGACGGTTTTCCAATGTCTTGCGATCGCGTTCGTGAGATGTGCACGATTTTATCGCCGTAACACGTATGTCGGCAACCCCACAGTGGTCGGAACTGTTGAAGTGTAGGGGTACCGGTTTCTTGGCACCACTCTTTTATTAGTAAGTTCCTGAATTCTTTTGTGCACCAATTTGGTATTTTGACTGTTGTGTTGTTTTTCAATGTCTAAGCACTTTTCCTCAAAGCCTTCCTTCTTTTGCCTCCCTACATAATATTCTGACTTGTCTGTGAATTTCTTCATATTTGGCAGAATTATTTTTGTTGAGTCCTCTTGTTTCCATTAGGTGTAAAATTTCTTCTGTCATCCATTTCTTACGACCCACCTTCTTTAATTTTGGAATAGTTGTTTCTGCAGCCAAACTGATTGAATTCTTCATCATTTCCCATTGATCATCCACATCCTGGAATAATATCTCTAGATCAGACAATATATCAAATCTGTTCTGTACTTCTATGTTGAATTTGTTTTGTATTTCCTTGTCATTACTCAATGTATACAAATCATATTTAGTGTTTCCTGTTATATACTTGACTTTCTTCAACTTTATCCTCAGTGTTCCTGTAAGTAGTCTGTGGTCACTATAACAATCAGCACTGGGAACTGTTTTTGCTATTGTTAGTGCGTTTCTAAATCTTCTGCTAATCAGAATGTAGTCAATCTGGTTTCTGATCCTGCTATCAGGACTCCTCCATGTCCATAATCTTCTAGGGTGTTGCTTAATTAAACCAGGTGTTTCCTACAATCATTTCCTGTTCTTTTGCCCACTCTACGAGTCTGTATCCTCTTTCATTTCTCTCTCCTAAACCATAGTTTCCTACTGTGTATCTATCACCTTGATTTCCTACTTTTGCATTGAAGTCCCCTATTATGATGTTTATTTCTGAATTTTTACATTTCTTTAAGGCAGACTCTATGTCATTATAAAATTCCTCTACACTATCTTCACTGGATTCTCCTGTTGGGGCATATACTTGAATAACATTTATGCTAAAAGGTCTGCCACTCAATTTAACTAGTAGAACTCTGTCCGACACGGCCCAATATCCTTGAACAGATTTTGATGTTTTCCGGTCCAAAATAATTGCCACTCCCTTTGTCGATCTTCACCTCCAGAATAAATAATCTTAAAATCTTCATCTATCTTGATGCCTGCTCCTGTCCATCTCGTTTCGCACATCCCTAAAATATTAATTTTTTCTCTTTCTATTTCTTGTTTTATGTTCTCTAATTTTTCGTCGTCGTTTAACGTCCTTACATTCCATGTTGCTAATTTTAATGTCTCTGTCCTTGTTTTGCGATGATCAGTCTTAAGGCGAATCATAATGTACTAGGCATTTTTAAAGAGGTAGTTTGCCGGTGCTTTCCTCTATAGCAGTAACCGTACTGGTCGGAGACCGCAGCCATTGTCTCACGAAAGAGATCCTCTGCCTGCCGTCGCGAAACTTGAGACCATAACCAACAAATATCTGTCGGCTGCCCTCAAAATGTCATCCACCACCTGCCTTCCGTGGCTTCTTTTGAACACTTCCAATAAACGAATACGAAATAACATCACATAATCCACAGGAAAACACTAAACAGTGTCTCCCGGAAGAATAAACGCATCACTTCGTCGCCACTTGCCAGACAGGTATAATATAATATAATATAATATAATATAATATAATATAATATAATATAATATAATATGGCATGGCATGACATGACATGACAACATGACATGACATGACATGACATGACATGACATGACATTATATTATATTATATTATATTATATTATATTATATTATATTATATTATATTATATTATATTATACAGGGTGGGGCAAAATGATCTGACATATTTGTAACTTTAATAAAACTAAATTAGAATAAATGAACAAAAAAGTATTTTTATTTATCAAATGTACACATGATGCCATTTTGTTTATTATATTATATTATATTATATTATATTATAAGTTTGCTAACTACTGAGCTACCGCGGCATTATATTTTTTAAAGTCCCGAAGTAGGAATCTGATATGAGTCTTTGAAGTGCTAGGACCAACATACTTCCTTCCTAGGTTGGGTTACAGAGGAATAAGGGGAGGGGGAGGGGCGCAAGTCTTTCCCTCTATCTTAGCAGACGAGCCCTGGCTTCGAACCAGTACCCCACCGCGCTCACGACTTTGTAGGCGTAATCTCCTGGTAGTAACACTAGCGTGTATACTAGGAATTAAAGTAACTAGCGGAGCAGATTGGATTACAGTACAAATATACAGAGTGGGGGATGCTACTTTAATCATTCGGGTCAAAAGTCTCGTAACAGGGACCTACTGTAGGTACGTGAAGTGTGAGGAACATCACATTTCAGCAGCAACCTACTGTAGGTACGTGAAGTGTTAGGAACATCACATTTCAGCAGGAACCTACTGTGGGGACGTGAAGTGTGAGGAGCAGATCTGAGTGCCCGGAGGGATGAGTGGCTTGCCCTTCCCTTCCACAGCGAACAACGAGAGCTGGCATCCAGCCCTTGTCCAATCGCGTTCATTAGATTGGCAACGTAACGTCATAACCCTAACACCAAAACACCCGCCAATAACTGGGAAAGAGTGGGTTAATGCAACTGTTGACTAGGAGAGGCGGTAAGAAACCTGACTAATATGTCTTCTTTCTCCCTTTATCTTCTACTGGGCCATAGGTCCTCAAACAACTCACTCCAAGCCCTCCTCTCCTTTGCTATTCCATGCAACTCCGTCCATGTCTTCCCCTTAATATACATTTCTGTTTCTACTTGTTTTTTCTGTGCTTTAAGTCTTCCGTTAGACCAGTGGTTCTCAACCTTTTTTTTTTTTTTTTTTTTGCCCATGAACCCTTTGACCATATGTTCATAATGTCACCCGCCCGCCCCCTTTCGTATTTCCCCCTTATACCCCCCCCCCCCCCCCGGCCTTACACAGTATACCTAAAAATGGGAGCTAAATTTAATAACACATTCTAGAACAAGTCTCGGCGTCTACATAAAACGTGATTTGCTTGTCTACGCACGTTGTAAAACGAATTTCAGAAGGGCGAAAAGAACAGACCTGTAAAGTATGGAGGAAAACACAACATCAAGTAATCGGTTCTTGTATTAACGCGATCTTTAAATAATCTTAAGTCCCCACTCCCTCTGGAAGCCCTAAAATTCCACCCCACTCCCACCCGGGTGGGGGGGGGGGGTGGGGGGATTCCCCACCAGCTGAGAACCACTGCGTTAGACCATATGCCCTATGGATTCCAGACAAAGACGTTTCTACTTACAGTACTCTCAGTGCGTGCCCTATCCAGTGTTAACTATGAGTACTGTTTAAGGCTCTGTGGCAAAGGAGTTACGAATGCAATTCGTAATCCTGCATACCGCGTTCGAAACACAGCTGTGGGCGATTTGGAATCAGACGGACTTGCTTTGGTTTTCCATATAAAAGTATGAGTGCCGATCGTTCAGAAAGCAATAGCAAACTACTGAACGTAAATTTGTCCAATACGATGTCCTGTAAAGAATATGCAAGTAAATCTTTTTAGGGCAACCAGTAACTTGTTGTTTGGCATATAGTGACTTAACATTTGCCTATCATCTGACAGATTACTGGGAGAAGCTGAAGCGACTGGACTTGTGAACAAATTGATAGACTGCAATGAAGATTGGGACGACCCACGTGACCCGTTTAACAACACCTCAACTGGTTTTCTGGGTGTGCGACGGAAATCCATGCTTAGTAATCCATTACTGGTTAAAGTAGGTTCCCTTAGATCGCTAGTTGGACTTCTGTTAGACAGGTGCATGTGTGCTTCTATTAACACACCACAGACTTGGTCATTGTGTGGCCAACGCTCTGCAAATGGCCACAGCCAGTCAGAAAGATGCTCAATCCTTAGTTACTTCTTCTTCTTCTTCTTCTTCTTCTTCTTCTTCTTCTTCTTCTTCTTCTTCTTCTTCTTCTTCTTCTTCTTCTTCTTCTTCTTCTTCTTCTTCTTTTTCTTCTTCTTTTTCTTCTTCTTCTTCTTCTTCTTCTTCTTCTTCTTCTTCTTCTTCTTCTTCTTCTTCTTCTTCTTCTTCTTCTTCTTCTTCTTCTTCTTTTACCCTCACCTCTGCTGCTGCCTTTCACCTCACAATGCCCCCCCCCCCTCAACCAACTCATGCCGAGCCGGTTGTAGCTAAAGTTTTATGCGGGATGAGGCAGTCAGTAACAACGCTAACCCACTTTAGTCGCTTCTTGCGACCTACATGCCAGGTCACAGTGTTAATTGCCAGTGTAGCAACGTAACGTGATACGCGCGCGCGCACACACACACAGAGAGAGAGAGAGAGAGAGAGAGAGAGAGAGAGAGAGAGAGAGAGAGAGAGAGATACACATGTATACAGTGCACACTTACATTCGTACACACACATATACACCAATCCTTATCATTAGAAATTAGAAAAATAATTACACGGACACAATATTAAAATATGACTGTGTATCTAGTTTAGTGAATCAACAACAAACTCAACTGAAACCACATAAACTATCATTTCACAAAGAATCTTGAGAAAAACATTGACTGCTAAAATGTGTAAACTATATGTTGTGAAAGACACAAACTAATGCAAGTTTTGGTTAACGAATTGAGGATCGACCTTGATCTCAACGAAGTTGGAACTTGGCGAGAACTAAACCCTTTTCAGATACGAAAATACAACAGACACAACTACTTCTCAATGTGGAAGATTATCAGCACCCAGGTATATCATACGCTGCACGAATGAAGTTACATGTGTTCTCGGAATTATCGTCTTGCTTTTCTATGGGCATGTAACCAAGGCATTACCGGCCAGCGATTGAATCATTTGTGTATGATAGTGAGCTGTTCGATACAACGGGCTTCACACAATTATCATCATCATAAATAATAACAATACATAGATATAATTTCTTGTTAAAAGATATGCTGCACTGAACTAATTAAAACCTGGCACACCTTCCTCAACATATGAGATGGATAATCCTCCAAAGCCGGGCTCCCTGGTCCAGTGGCTACACGACTTTCTCCGTAACCCCGTATACTTATGTGAGTAACGTGACAGTTGCGCGAGAATCGGTAGCGGTTGTCTCTGCGTCGGTAACTTAGGGGTATGTGAGCCGGTCGCTCAGAAAGCAATGGCAAACTACTGAGCGTAATCTTGCCAAGAAATCAACAATCAGCTGAAAGATGCTGATGTTGACAGCAGTGTCCTGTAAAGAATATGCGAACACACACAAACACACACACATACACACACACACACGCGCGCGCGCACACACACAAAATCCTCCAAAAGACTTATAGGGGGGACTAACAGAGATATTCGAAATAAGAACAGGATTGAGACAGGGATGACTTTTATCACCTTTACCATCCCTACTGATTATAGACTAGATTACGAATACAACAAGCACTGCCAGAACTGGAATTCAGAGAACGCACCTGACAAAGCATCTCGATGATCACAACAATTAGGTTCACAAATGTATAGGGGAAAGACAAAGATAATGAGGATAAATCAAATACATGACAACCTGATCTTCCCCTGGTAAAATCTAATTTCAAGAGGAATTATACACTTATTTAATTAGTAATGTAGGGGCGGAACAGATAACGATCATCATCATCATCATCATCAAGTGCCCTGCCATCTGGCGTAGGCGTTCATGGCTCTCCACAGATATCGGTCTTTGGTGTTCTGGATTAACTATGCTGATGATATTCCTCCATGCCACCGTCTCAATCCGTCCAGCATCATTTCTCTTGGTCTGTCTCTGTCTCTCTTCCCCGCGATCTTTCCAGTTGTCACGATGTTCATCACATGACCGAAAAAAGCTGTTTGTCTCTTTCTTATTGTTGTATATAATGTTCTAGTTTCATTAGCCTGTTTCAGGCAATCATTGTTAGTTACTCTGGCAGTCCAGGGAATTTGCAACATTCGTCTCCAGAACCACATCTCTGTTGCTTCTATTTTCTTCTTAATTTGTTCAGTTACATTCCAAGATATCTGAATTGTGTTTTGCCATGAAGTCTTGGGAAGATAATGTAGTGGTTTCCCCTTGTCTTCCACATTTTACCTCTGCCTTTGATATCAGAATAAAATAATCAGGCTAGGGGAACTTTTATAACACTAGGACATTTGTGGAAGTCAAAAGAAATGAAGCTGAGCAGAAAACTTACAATATTCCATTCTAATGTTAAGTCAGTCCTGCTGTATGGGTCAGGAACATGGAGGAAAACAAAACCAACCACACATAAACTACAAACACCCATTAACTGGTGCCGGCGCAAAATAGAAGGAATGAAATGGTATGACAGAATCACCAGTGAGGGAGCTGCCAGAGAGAACTAGACACATACCAGTGAACCAGGAGGTGAAGAAAAGATGCCGGTCGTACATTAAGAAAACGTGAGGAATAGAATCGCTAGAACGTCTTTTGTCTGGAATCCTCAAGGCAAAAGAATTAGAAAAAGACCAAATAACACATTGAAAAGAGAATTAGAAAAAGAAATGAATCATATGTAGAGGACATGGGTGGAGCTGGGTGGTATCTCTAAAGATAGAACAGCTTGGGGTGACTTGGTTGAAGTTCAATGCCCAAGTAGGGGGTACAGGGTGAAAGAAGAATACGCCTTCCTTAGTTACATCTATGCCGGTCTTCCTGGCGAAGGGGTTTAGGACGTTGTTCGTAATCCCGTACACCCACGTACGAAACAGCTGCGCGAGATTTGGCAACAGATTGCGTCGCGCTGGTTACTTATGGAGGTATGTGAGCCGTCGTTCAGAAAGCAATGGCAAACTACTGAACGTAAAACTTGCCAAGCTGAAAAATGCTAGTGTTGACTGCAATGTCCCGTAAAAGGATATACGGAAGAAAAGTTACATCTGTCGACAGTTACGTTGTTTTGTACCAGTGATAATGTTCATATTACTGATAATTATTGTGTTACGACAACCTGCCCTTTAACTGTTGTTGTCACTTGCGTTTTATCGTTGACTTTCATACTATACTTGTATGTAAGTAAAATAAAACAGCCGTTTGTGTCTCGTTCTCCCGCCCTGAAGCACAAAATCGGCACTCCATTTCGATGCTGCAGAAGGCTGCCATGCGATGATTTTACTTATGGAAGCCTCCCTGCCCGCAGTTCCTCGGCTGTTCTAGGTAAGACATTGCCTCAGAGTCGCGGCAATTCCACAATTTGTATGGTAGGTTCAGCACCCACCTAGTGCACACCTTGCATATGCTAACTCGCATGTGCGCTTAGGTTTAGTGTTGCTTGTCTAGCGGGATGTTAGAAAGTTCGATGGCGGGAATATATCAAGTAAGCTGTCACCTATTTCTTTCACTTTTGGATACGAGTGAATGCTAACAACAACTACAGCAGATAACTCATGTAATAACCAAGAATCTCACCAGACGTTCGTTAATATACGTTTTAAAAAAATTAAACTCTGTGTGCCCCATCCAGTTGTTACACTAACCCACACTCACATCCAGTTGTTAAAGTGTTGCACTAATTCTCTCTGTCCCATCAGATTGTTGCACTAATCCTCTCTATCCCATCAGATTGTTGCACTAATCCTCTCTAACCCATCAAATTGTTGCACTAATTCTCTGTGTCCCATCAAATTGTTGCACTAATTCTCTGTGTCCCATCAAATTGCTGCATTAATTTTCTCTGTCCCATCAAATAATTGCACTAATTCTCTCTGTCCCATCAAATTGTTGCACTAATTCTCTCCGTGCCATCAAATTGTTGCACTAATTCTCTCTGTGCCATCAAATTGTTGCACTAATTCTTTGTCCCATCAGACTGTTGCACTAATTCTTTCTATCCCATCAAATTGCTGCATTAATTTTCTCTGTCCCATCAAATAATTGCACTAATTCTCTCTGTGCCATCAAATTGTTGCATTAACCCTCTCTGTACCACCAAGTCTCAATTGTTACTTTATCTCATGGTATTTTTGCGTTAACTCCTTCAGACCCAAACATTAATTGGTGAAAGTCTTAAAAACATCTTAGGATACAATGGGTTAAAGTAACCCCAGTCTGGGAGTGGAGGAGCTAAACAGAACTGGGGACACACTATATGTTGTTATCCCCCATGTTTGTATAGATCTGTCAGCACTCATCTCATCTCACCAGGTTCCTCTTGTACCTTGAGGTGTCGATGTGAAGTATAAGCAGTGGGGAGTGCCTGTGTATGGACTTCATATATCGAGGTTCCCATGGTCTCTGTAATTCCCTTCACCCATCGTTTACGTGACCAGCCTCTTCCTCTGCTTCTGTCTGGTCTGTACACCATTGCTGGTTGAAGTATACTGTTAGTTGGTAATCTAGTTATATGACCAAACCATTTAATCTTCTGTTTTCTGATAAAAATCTAGCACTGCTATAACCCCCAACTTTTGTCCTGATTTCTTCATTTATGATTTTCTCTCTTCTTGATACATGAGTATTTTTCTCAGGAATCTCATTTCTGTTGTTGTGATTTTTCTTTTCTCTTTTTCTGTCATTGTCCAGGTTTCGCATTGGTAGCATAGAGTTGGAAGGAAGAATGTGTTGTAAAGTGCTTTCTTGGTGGCTGTTGATACATGTTTGTTCTTTAGTATTGGTCAGCACTAGGTGGACAATATAGTCAATACCACTTTCCAGCACCGGCGTCTTCCCCTCACACTCGAGATTCGCTGCTTTCTGTCATCTGCCAAAGCCCCGTATTAGTGACTGGCTACATTGCTCATGGGTAACGCCGGGGTACAGTGACGTCCGCTTGTAACAAGGACAGACCTATAATGGCTTTCACGGTGTCAACGGTATGGGTTTTTAAGAAGTCCTCCTTATTATTTTTTAAATCCTGGTTAAGTGAATCAGACGTCTAACCTTGTCTGACAATGAAGAAAAATTAGTAGCATCCCTGTTAATGATGCTCGTGTTAAAAATCCCTCCGCGAAAGAAAACCGAAAGGAGCAGGCCATGTAGGCGCTGCTCATGTAGGTGCTGCTCAGGCAAAATTTTCACTCATTTGCACTTATAAAAGGCAGAAAATAGTGTAAATTACCGGACAAATTAGACAACAGAAAGGATGAAAGCTATGTGCAACTCAGAATACAACCCTATCGCCTGCAAATTATATCGCTTCGCTGAAGATATTTTAAAAATTGAACCTTTTTTTTTTTTTTTTAACACTTTGAGGCCTATTGGGCCCCATATCTTTATAGACTAGTCGGCACTCCATGGGTGATGTTGTCAATGGTGAATTTAAAATACCCACCTCCATTGACATTCGAAACCATGTTTACCGGGCAGGCAGATGAATGTGCTAGCCACTAAGCTACCGCGGTCTCCGATGGTGTTCTGAGTTCTTAGGATATAAGTATGGGATTCTTTTACACGCTTACAGGAGCATTGGGCATACAGTGCTAAACGCATCATTTTAATGGGCCAATCGGCATATGCCGTTCTGCGTGGCTAAGGTCTTAGGGACGCGATTCGTAACCCCGCCGACCTGCGTTCGAAACACAGCTGCGACCGATTTGCCAGCAGACCGTTTTGCGCTGGGTGTTAACGGCTTGGTATGAGAGCCAGTCGTTCAGAAAGCAATGGCAAACTACTGAACGTAAACTTGCCAAGACAGGTTTAGAGACACTTTTCTCCCGCAGTAAAATGCTGGTGTTGACAGCGATGTCCTGCTACTTAGGAAATTGGGGGGGGGGGGGGGGGGGGGGGGAATCGGCACATGGCATACTATAAAAATGAAGGGTTCTAACTCTTTTGAAAGTCGTTGTGAAATAAAGTAAATATTGTTGTTTTCTCCCTTGATTTGAGAAATGAGATACACTTTACTTTTTTTTCTCGCTCGCTTTGGTTTTACGAATTGTCCACGCTGGATTGAATTGTTTTGCGTTAGGAGCAGCTTTCCCTATTACCAGTGTCCCCTGTCATCAGGAAAACCCACTCCGACGTCTGAGATATTAGCAATTTGCGTCCCCCAAAGTCAAGGATGGGAAGTCTACATCTTAGTCCAGTTGACCGATGTAGGAGTTTACATCGCTACCTAACCCTTGGCACACTTTTTTTTTTTACTACACCCTACGACGAGTCTGCTCAAAGACGTTATTCACACAGACACTAAGTATAATTCACAATTCACTGAGCTCTAAATGGAATTTATTGGTATGGAATATTATGTAGAGAATACCATCTAAAAACAAGTAAGTTATATTTCGAAAATGGTGATAGACCCATCACATTGGCTGTAAGTATGAAAGAAAACTAAGCTTTTCTAATAAACTCCCGGAGTTTCCCTTCACCAAACAACTGTAAAGTGTTGTAATAAACTTCTAGAATTTGCCTTCATGAAACAACTGTAAAATTGTTGTAACAAATTTCCAGAAATTGCCTTATTGAAATAAATATAAATTGTTGTAATACACTTCCAGAAGTTGCCTTTATGAAACAATTATAAATTGTCATAATAGCGCCCAGAGTTATGCTTCACCAAACATTTGGAAAATGTAACAAAATCACAGATTTTCTTTTCATAAAACAGTTGTAAATTATTGTAAGAAACTTCCAGTTTGCCTTCATCAAGTAGCTGCAAATTGTACATCAAGAGATTGCCTTCATAAAATAATTGTGAACTGTTGCGATACATTTCCATACTTTCCATTTATCTAACAACTAAATTGTAATGAACTTTCAAAATGCGCCTTCCTTAACGGAACAACAGTAACTTTTTGACGTCAAAACTTGCAATTCCCTTTACAAAGCCGTCCTTAATGAGTGTCTGTACCTTACCTCAACTTTCATGTTATAAAATGTTTACAATATTTCATTTGAAGTAATTGCCGATGTGATGTTTCATTTTAATAACATATTGCTTTATACACAATTACTAATGCCGTGACGTGATATAATATAAATTGTATGAAATGACGCCGCACTAATAATAATTTATTTAGCTGTGCTGTCTTGTTTTGTCAATCCCGTGGTGAAGTGAAGGTACTTAAGAAAGGCATCTATGGGATCGTAGCTCTCTTTTTGGAAAGATTAGAGATGTCTTTCTAGTGCTAGGGGTCTTCTTTTAGAAGTTGAGATCCATTATGAATCCATCTGAATTGATGTTTTTCCTCTTTAAATCATCCGGTAACAGGTTGGTTGGTCGTACGTGGTTAGTTTTTGAGTGATTGATCGGTTAGTTGGTTGGTTGGAAGACCTCTTAATGTCTGCGTCGATATTCAGGTCATCTGAGCCTGAGGAGGTCAGCATGGCCGAAAGGACAAGACCGCCCGTTCTTAAACATCCGGTGTGCTGAAGCGGGGTAGCTGGTTCAACCCCATACACCAGTCTGTTTGATTAACATGTTGGCTTCTCGTCCTTGACTTATGGACGCAAATTAAAGTAACTCTGAAGTCGGAGTGGGTTCGCCTAATGGCAAGAGACACTGGTAGTACTAGTAGGGAAAGCTAATCCACAGGCACAAATCAGTCCATTGCTGGAAGTAGTAGCACGTGTAGGGACTCCGCTTGGGTTCAATGCGAGCAAGCGTAACAACCCAAGAGCTGACAGGTGTCGGTGTGAGACAGGTGTCGGTGTGAGACAGGTGCCGGTGTGAGACAGGTGTCGGTGTGAGACAGGTGCCGGTGTGAGACAGGTGCCGGTGTGAGACAGGTGTCGGTGTGAGACAGGTGTCGGTGTGAGACAGGTGTCGGTGTGAGACAGGTGTCGGTGTGAGACAGGTGTCGGTGTGAGACAGGTGTCGGTGTGAGACAGGTGTCGGTGTGAGACAGGTGTCGGCGTGAGACAGGTGTCGGCGTGAGACAGGTGTCGGCGTGAGACAGGTGTCGGCGTGAGACAGGTGTCGGCGTGAGACAGGTGTCGGCGTGAGACAGGTGTCGGCGTGAGACAGGTGTCGGCGTGAGACAGGTGTCGGCGTGAGACAGGTGTCGGCGTGAGACAGGTGCCGGTGTGAGACAGGTGTCGGCGTGAGACAGGTGTCGGTGTGAGACAGGTGTCGGTGTGAGACAGGTGTCGGTGTGAGACAGGTGTCGGTGTGAGACAGGTGTCGGTGTGAGACAGGTGTCGGTGTGAGACAGGTGTCGGTGTGAGACAGGTGTCGGTGTGAGACAGGTGTCGGTGTGAGACAGGTGTCGGTGTGAGACAGGTGTCGGTGTGAGACAGGTGTCGGTGTGAGACAGGTGTCGGTGTGAGACAGGTGTCGGTGTGAGACAGGTGTCGGTGTGAGACAGGTGCCGGTGTGAGACAGGTGCCGGTGTGAGACAGGTGTCGGTGTGAGACAGGTGTCGGTGTGAGACAGGTGCCGGTGTGAGACAGGTGTCGGTGTGAGACAGGTGTCGGTGTGAGACAGGTGCCGGTGTGAGACAGGTGTCGGTGTGAGACAGGTGTCGGTGTGAGACAGGTGTCGGTGTGAGACAGGTGTCGGTGTGAGACAGGTGCCGGTGTGAGACAGTTGCCGGTGTGAGACAGGTGCCGGTGTGAGACAGGTGCCGGTGTGAGACAGGTGCCGGTGTGAGACAGGTGTCGGTGTGAGACAGGTGCCGGTGTGAGACAGGTGTTGGTGTGAGACAGGTGTCGGTGTGAGACAGGTGTCGGTGTGAAACAGGTGTCGGTGTGAGACAGGTGTCGGTGTGAGACAGGTTTAGAGACACTGTTCTCTCGACCTGGTAGTGAAATACACCATCTCACACCATCACCAGAGTCACCGATCACATCTGTGTTTTTGCCTCAATCATGTCATGAGGGCAAGCCACCCGGGTATTTCTCTCTCTCTCTCTCTCTCTCTCTCTCTCTCTCTCTCTCTCTCTCTCTCTCTCTCTCTCTCTCTCTCTCTCTCTCTCTCTCTCTTGTTCTTCCTCTGCCCTTTTCACATCAAATTAGCTAGATGCCACTAAGTTATCACGTTTATTTATCCACATAACATGCCTACAAATATTAGCTGCCTACGTCTAATGTAATTAATTAATCAATTTACGCTTAGTTGTCTCTTTTATGCTCATAGCATTATTTTCATTTTCATTAGAAACCAAATTTCCTTTGTCATTCGATGTTTTTCAACTTGACTACTTACTGTTCATATTTCACGTTTGTACAACAGTATTGGTGTTGTCTCCCTGGCGAAGGTGTTAAGGACGCTGATCGCAATCCCGTATACCCACGTACGAAACACAGCTGCGCGAGATTCGGCAGGGGATTGCGTCGCGTTGCTTTATTAGTTAGTTAGTTAGTTAGTTAGTCGACAGATCATCCTCGTTGCACATCGGACCATTCAGTCCATAAGTGCTCGGATCCCCTCCTCAGCAAATCCCGCAGCGTGTAGCGGCTAACGACGCCAGTTCTGTGTTGGTTTATCAATCTTCTTTGGCTTCCTGCGTAGTGTTCTTGTTTGGCCACCCCTCTTTTAATTTGCTGCTCTCGCAGTCTGGCCATTGTTGTAGATTCACAGTCATCACTTGGTTCTTGCAAAAGTCTCACTTCTCGTAGAGCATTCAGAATGTCAGCCTGGTCCATGGCGCGTCCGCCCTCCACAGTAGCCTCACTTGCGAGCTTGTCAGCCCGCTCATTTCCTTGTACTCCCGCATGACCTGGCACGAAGATGAAACTAATCTTTGCCAGCCGAGACCGCTCCAGAGGCAGCAACCATTCTCTTCGGATCGACCCCTCCTCTATCCTCTTGATCATGTTCATTGAGTCGCTAAGGAAACAAGCCCTAGTGAATGTCTGTGTCTCGAGCCATGTTATTGCTTTACTTACTGCCATGACTTCCATGGTCAGGCTACTTGTGGTTTCAGTGAAAGCACCAGAGTCCTCCTTCACAATTCTCCCTCCGGCCCGAGCTGTAAAGGCCCATGAGCTTCTCACATGTCGGACGACCGACCCATCTGTGTAGATGACCGCGTCACTGTCTAGCGAATTCTCGAAAATCAACGCTTGTACTTCAGCCTCCACAGCAGCCGGATTTTCTTGTCTGCATTTTCTATCTAGTTGGATGCAAACTGAAAAGGATGTGCAGAAGTCTGTTGGCACTTGCACCCACTCCTCGCCAGGTTCTAAGTCCTCAAGTGAACACACCTGTTGAAGAATGTCTTCGGCTTGACCCATCCACGACCGTCCTCTTTTTAACCTGCTGCCCTTCACCTTCCTAATTTCACTATGCAGTGGATGCTGTGTGTTTGCGTTAATTCTGAGGTAGGCGCGTGCCCTGCAAACTTGCATTCTCTCTTCAATGGTTGGAAAATCAAGAAGGTAGCGCATCGCCCTGCATGCTGTATCTCTTGTACATCCAAGAATAATGCGCATAGCTTCATTCTGTATCCTTTCCATCCTTTCTATCTGCTTATGGCTGAGAGTCAGGATTGCCATTGCATACTCCAAAACAGACATGACCAGCCCCTCGTACAGAAGACATAGATGGCGCTGCTCACAGTTTGCTGCCGCCATCACCCGCATCGCTGCCAAGCCCCGCTTGGCCTTTGTTATCACCTGGTCTATGTGCACATTATAAGCAAGGCTTCGATCAAACCGTATCCCCAGGTAATTCATTGCCTGCGTTCTTTCCACCGTCTCTGAACACAGCATTACAGTTGGTGTTGGATTGTTGACAATATGATTATTCAACGAGAACCAAGTCACTGTTGCCTTTTTTGGGTTGACCATTGCCCCAGCTTCATCACACCAAGTACTTATGCGATTGAGTTCGGTTTGTAGTTCCACAGCAACCTCCTCTCTATCCTTACCCTGACGATACACTGAAACATCATCGGCATATGACAATGTCCTGCCAGGTCCAGTGATCTGCTCACTGGTGATTCTCACTGTGTAGGCGTTGAACAGTACCGGAGATAATGGTGATCCCTGTGGTAGGCCAGGATATATTGTTGTTGGTTCCGAAGTCCAACTGCCACATCTAAAAACTACTTTCCGTTGGAAGAGGGCTGCAGCGATCCAACTAAGGAGGAATGGACTTACGTTTAGTTCAAGAAGCTGAAACATTAAAAAATCCAGTGGTACTCTGTTGTATGCGTCCTCAAGATCAATCGCTGCAGCAACAGTTTCAGTGCCTGAGTGGAAACCTTCATAGACATCATGGGCAAAGACTGCTGCATTGGTCCAGGTTTCTCTTTTTGGATGGTACCCACCCAGGGTAGGTGGGAAAACATCTTGCCTCTCTAGTTGGCTTGATATTTTCCTGGCAATTACCTTCTCCAGCAGCTTGCCTACTGTATTCTGCATGGTTATAATTCGATATCCCTGAATTTTTTTGTGGTCTTTGTCAGGCTTCGGCAAGGGAATCAGATAGCTATGTAACCATTCCTCCTTGATGCTAGCACTCCCTATACTGTTGTTGTACATGTCTGCTAGTTTCTCTAGCTCATTGTCGGTACACCTATTTATGTCGTCGTATCTTATGCCATCAGGACCTGGAGCACTGTTTTTTGATCGTCGAAGCACAGCCTTGATTTCTTTCACTGTCACTGTGTCTTCATCCGAAGTGTTCTGGGCCTTGCATCTGTCTGAGGTGACCTCCTTGGCCAGATTCCGGCCTCCCATGTCTGTCTGGTTGCTCTGCTCAAGGTAGCGTTCAAAGAGGGCTTTGCCCTTGTCCTCATCAGTCCTCTGCCAGATGAGGTCAGCACCTTGGAAGTCAGAAATGCTCTTATTCTTGACTACCCCACTCATGCTTTTATGTAGTCGCCAGAACAATTTCAGTGACTTGTCTGTGCTTACTCTTTGACACACCTCTGCCCATTTTTCGCTTTTAACCACCTTGACCAGTTTTTTGAAATAGCTTACTTTTGTGTGCATCTCTCTTTCTAAGTGCAAGCAGGGACTAGGATGACCAGCTCTGTTCTTCTTGGCATTTTGCCATCTCCTTACAGCACTACGCTTATCCACCCAAGCCTTCTCCACCTCGAAACTCCACCACGGTGGCTGCTCCCAGCTTTTTCTCCTGCCCTGAAACGTTCTGCGCTTGTCACGTCTTATTTTGCTCACCACATCTTGCCCTGTACTGTCATACTGGAACGTCTTTACCTTTAGCTTGTGCTGCCTGGTTCTGCCTTTCTCCACCAATATGCTGCAAGGGTGGTGGTCGCTGCCATGGTGTCCTAGGACACCCCATCTACACACTGTAGTGAGTGAAGGTGAAACTAGCGCCAGATCAATAGCACTGTCCTCCTCGCCTGGACGGCTTGCTGTATGCGTTGCTTTATTACGGAAATGTATGTGAGCCGGTCGTTCAGAAATCAATGGCAAACTACTGAACATAAAACTTGCCAAGATATCAACAATGGCAGTAAAATGCTTGTGTTGACTGTTGTCTTGTAAAGTATATGCAACTATTTTTAAAAAATTGGTTTTATGTAGCACATTAAAACTCTTGTTCTCACTGCAGTCGACATGTTATTGTTGGACATGTTTTCTATCCCGGAAAAAAATATTATTGCCTTGACGATTCTTGTTCCAATCTCTACCCGACATCATCCGCTAGTGGTTTCTACTGTTCCAAGATTGTTGTATCGATTCACCTGCTTACAGAATGTTCCCATTTATTGGATTTATATTGTGATAAGAGACACAAGCAAACAGTATTAGGTGACATATGGGATACCGCACTTCCGCTATGGAAACAGCCGTATTCAAGAGATTAAATTATAAGAGAAAGTAAGCAAAGGACCACTTTACACGCCTTCACCTGTACTGGGCATATGGTGCTAGTCTCATATTTGTATAGATCAGACCAAAGATGGTATTTTCTTATACCCATTTTAGGTAGGGCCAACCGGAATCCCAGTTAATTTTTTTTATCTGCCTCAAAGCAGATTCAAACACATCACTACCAGGCCGGCAGGCATGCTGTGGCCAATTCCTCCCCCCCCCCCCCCCCGGGGCTGGTCCTTATTTTGAAAGTGTTGTATTAATCTTTAATGTGATGAGAAGAGAGGCATTGGAAAACATCGTGACAACTGGAAAAATCTAGGGGAAGAGAGGTAGAGGCAGACCAAGAGAAATGATGCTGGATGGATTGCGACGGTGGCATGGCGGAATATCAACGGTAGAGTTGATCCAGAAAACCAAAGACCGAGATCTGTGGAGAGTCATGAACGCCTACGCCAGTCGGCATGGCACTTGATGATGATGAAAATGTATTAATCTTGTGACAAGAGTTTAAACTGATAAGAATGTGAGTGTCAAACGTGTGTATTCTTCTCTCATATGATCAGCACTGCATGGATGGAATGACCATAAAGAAACGCCGATCCCTGAAGACAAAAGGAAGGTTTGTGTCTTTCCGTAGTTTTTCTTGTGTAAGTTACGTGGTTACTGGAATGTGTACATTTAGGTATACTTTCTTTCATTTACAACACCGTTGCCTTGATAAGTCACGCGATCAGAAGTTTATTAAAAATAGTAATGAGAAGACTTTATGAAAATAGAAGAGAATATAGACAAAGCACATGCGGGATTTAAACTAAACAGGGGTAAACATGACAACCTATTTAAAAGTGTACATGACGTTTGCAGTCAACATTGGCAGTTTTTGCTGCTGTTGGTGTCTTGGCAAGTTTACGTTCAGCAGTTTGCCATTGCTTTCTGAACGACCAGCACCCGTGCCATTTCGTAAAAATCCAGCGCAACGCAGTCTGCTGTCAAATCCCACGCAGCTGTGTTCCTAACGCGGATATGCGGGATCACAAACCGTGTCCGTAATCTCTTCGCCACGGAGCCCGGCGACAACATATTTAACATGAGGGAAACTACACAAAAAGCAGGGATCGTTGTGTAGATCAGTACTCGTCCTTTACGGACTACTCAAAGGCATTTGTCTGTGTAGAACATGAAGAATTATGGACATAGTGAAAGAAATGGGCTTCCCATTACACATACTACAGATAATAAAATCCCTCTACAGTGAACAAAAGGCAGCCGTGAGCATATGTGATGATACAACACACTGGTTTTATATTGAACAGGATATCAGACAGGATTATCTTTTGTCCCCTTATCTGTTTTATTTATATAATGAAGAAAACACGACGGATGTTAGAGAAAATATTGACAACATGACAGCAAATATTGACAAAATGATTCCTTTGTAATCGGAGGACAGAAATAACTTAAACGACACGTTGACGATACAATATTACTGACGAACATGCAAACGTGAGTCGTGAAACTAAGTCAGTGCAAGCGCAAAATGAAAAGCAAAATTTGTGTTTCAATGCAACAAAAACGCGCATAATTGTTACCATAAAACACATATTTGAACAGATATATTTATCAATGGAGAGAAGTTACAGAAAGTCAACAATTAAGAATATCTATGTTCACGGATGGTGGTTGATGGAAACGTGAGATACAAATTTTTACAAAGAACAAACATTGCCACACAAAAACTAAAGAAATTAAATCCTTTATGGATTGGGGAAAATAGAACTTTGTGTGTGTGTGTGTGTGTGTCTGCGCGCGCGCGTGCGCGCGTGCGTGCGAGCGAGCGAGCGAGTGAGTGAGTGGTGAGTGAGTCAGTGAGTTAGTGAGTGAGTGAATGATTCTCCTAATGCGTCTGTCTGCCTCAGCAATCAAGATTCACCAATTACCTGGCCATGAACCGTGCTGCTATCACCGCGGGAATCTGCAACCATGATGACTGGCGTGACTTCAGGAACACACACAGGATCAGATACAGTCGACTGGAAGCCAGCGAGCGTGAGCGACGACCCCCACCCTTGGCACTTGTCCCCGAGGCTACGTTTGGTAGACTGACAAGGCAAGCACCAGCTAGAATGTTTGAGATCAATCTATTGTACTTGCTAGATCTTAGAGCCCCATGGGTCACATGAATGGCTCAAATAGAGATAATAAAATCCCTCTACAGTCAACATGTTCTTGAAAATTTAGTACGTAACAGTGTTTAAACAAAAGATAACGATACAATCATACATGTTCTCGAAGTTAACTTCATAGATCGTTGTGCCGATCATACATATTACGTGGAGTGTGTGAGTGGGTGGGTACTATGTGTGGGTCTGTCCACACACATAGTACCCCCCCCCCCCCACATACACACACTTAATATTATGTTAGTTAGTTAGTCGCGGTTCCAACTTCACGGCAACGGGTCGTCCCCATTATGCTCCGTTCTTGTGCCAGGCCCGCCATCGTTCCGAATATGCAGTTCACGCTACAAACTGCAAACAGATGTAAAAGCATTCCACGCGAAATTCACAGCTCACAGTGTCGCGCCACGCACTCACTCAGTAGCAGACACTTAATATTATGATAGGCACAACGATCTATGGGGTGTAAACACACACACACACACACACACACACACACACACACGTACACTCACTCGCTCACACACATTCACATACACAGTATTGCACAGTACAGTTCAATAATCGTGTCGCCACAACACAGTTAATCCTTCAACTTGCAGCCAAATTGAGCAATCTAGATGTGCAATATTTTATTTACGGCGCGTGTTTAAACTCACTAACGGAACACATTGTTTTGATTTTCAATCTAAACATTCAGAAAGAAATTAAGACATAAAGACAAACTACCACAGACATCAGAAAGTTGCAGTTGTCAGTTTTCGGCCACATTATGAGAAGGCCGCAGCTCTCAACTTCTGACTATTGATGGTATGACAGAATCACTCATGTGGAGTCTAGGGACAGAAGTAGTCAGATTATAGCGAAGCAAGAGGCGAGGGACAGATCTAAAAATTGTATAGCTTTAAAGTCATTCCACTCGAAACCAAAGAGCAAATGAAGTCCGGATCAGGTTTACAAATTTCCTCACTACGGTAGGGATTCATACATGACCAGTGAAAAACATTGTCAGTTTTACAAAAGTATTTCTCACTTCACATTAGAGATTCAAACATACGGCGACATGCAATCATGTTAGTCACTGTCCTACCGCGACTTCCTGTTCTGTGATTGCCCTTTTAGTATGCACAGCGCTAGTTGCATGTCTCATATTTGTCCCCAGATCTATGCCAAGTCATTGTAGACGAAAGAAAGTTTTAAACTTATCAAACTAGTATTTAGAATTTTCCCCTGTTATTAGTATCCCTATATAAGATTCTGAATTAGCGATATAACGATAACTTATCATGATATCACTAAGAGGTCAGCGTGACTGAAAGGTAAGAGCGCTCCCTCTTAAACTTCCTTGTGTTGTGCTGATGGCAGGGTACTGGGTTCATTTCCTACATAAGCCAGTTGGACTTACATGGTGACGTGACGTTCAGAAAGCATTAGGAAAACTTCCGATTGTCTAGAAATTCAACCTGTGATTGATCGCAACGTCCTGTATCGGACATGCAACGATTATCATGATTCTAGGTTAACCTAGCATATCAAGACACCACGATTTTCATGGTTCTAGGTTAACCTAGCGTATCAAGACACCACGATTATCATGGTTCTAGGTTTACCTAGCGTATTAAGACACCACGATTATCATGATTCTAGGTTAACCTAGCGTATCAAGACACCACGATTATCATGGTTCTAGGTTTACCTAGCGTATTAAGACACCACGATTATCATGATTCTAGGTTAACCTAGCGTATCAAGACACCACGATTATTATGATTCTAGGTTAACCTAGCGTATTAAGACACCATGATTATTATGGTTCTAGGTTTACCTAGCGTATCAAGACACCACGATTATGATGGTTCTAGGTTTATCCAGCGTATTAAGACACCACGATTATCATGGTTCTAGGTTTACCTAGCGTATCAAGACACCACGATTATCATGGTTCTAGGTTTATCTAGCGTATCAGGATACCACGATTATCATGGTTCTAGGTTTACCTAGCGTATCAAGACACCACGATTATCATGGTTCTAGGTTAACCTAGCGTATCAAGACACCACGATTATCATGATTCTAGATTTACCTAGCGTATCAAGACACCACGATTATCATGGTTCTAGGTTTACCTAGCGTATCAAGACACCACGATTTTCATGGTTCTAGGTTTACCTATCATATCAAGACACCACGATTATCATGGTTCTAGGTTTACCTAGAGTATCAAGACACCACGATTATCATGGTTCTAGGTTTACCTAGCGTATCAAGTCACCACGATTATTATCAAACTAACTAACAACAACACATAGTTAACTTCATTGGTTAATATATAAACAACTTCCGGTGTCCTGATGGCCGGGGTAGGGGGATCGTTCCAGTAAGTTGGACTTCCGCGTTGACGTACCGTTCAGAAAGCAAAGGCAAAATGCTGAACATAAACTTGCACAGAAAATCTACCTGGGGTTGGGGGTGGGGGGATAGTAAATCATCCTGGAGCTGGTGATTTGTTGTTGTTGTTGTTGTTGTTGTTGCGCTCGCTCGCTTTGATCTCAAGCGTAGTCCATACACACTACATCTAGTACCGCTGTCCTGAATGTTGCGTGTGAATTAGCTTTCCATATTAACAGTGTCCATCGCATCAGCGATCCCACCCCGACTTCAGAGGTACTTGTAATTAACTTCCCCAAGTCAAGGACGACAGGTCAATATTTTAGTCCTACTGTCCGGTGTAGGGGTTGAACCCCTCACCTCGGCATCAGCACACCGGATGTTTAAGAACACGCGTTCTTATCCATCGGCCATGCTGGCCTACAGGCTGGTGATTGATTGCAACTTTCTGCAAAGGACATGGAGTATTTTCTTTTATATTTAAGACACACATCGCTAACTGGATACGATCAGTTTTGTATCAACACGCGGTCAGTAAATCTACTATCAAATTCAACTGCCTTCCTTTGTCTTCTTTTATATTTAAGACACACATCGCTAACTGGATGCGATCAGTTTTGTATCAACACATTTAAACTGCCTTCCTGTATCTTCTTTTCTCGTACCGACTGTTTGTCACTTGTGCCCAGTGACCGTATGTCACTATGTTTCGACATCAGGCCAGTCAATGTACGATGTTAATGATGTAATGCTGTGTTTCGTTAGTTACGTTACAACAGCCGCAGAAATCATGTCTGGGCAGGAACAGAAAGACTGGCTGCGCTATGTGAAGATGTGCAACTCAGGCTCGCAGCAACCCATAGACAAGGTATGGATCGGTCAATGGAATAGAGAATATTAGGAAAATTGTATTCCTTACTTCTTGTGTGTTTGGACGTGACTAACCTTAGCATAAAGTTAATTAGTTGCATATCCTTTGCAAGACGTCGCTGTCAACCCCAACAGTCTTTTTGGAAAAGTTTGTGATTTCTTACAAGTTTACGTTCAGTAGTTTGCCTCTGCTTTCTGAAAGACCGGCACATATACCATTGTATGAAAATCAATGCAAGGCGGTCTACGGCCAAATCTCCCGCAGCTGTTTTTTCGAAAACCGTATGCGAGATTATTAATTGCGCTAGTAACCCCTTCGCCACAGAGCCGAATAGCATAAATAGTTAGTTGCTGGACGTCGCAGTCAACCCGAGCATTTTTGGCTGTTTGTGATGTCTTGGCAAGTTTACGTTCAGTAGTTTGCCATTGCTTTCTAAGCGACCGGCACTCATAATACCATTTTATAAACAACAATGCAAGGCGGTCTGCTACCCAATCGCTCCCGGCTGTGTTCCGAACGCGTGTTTCGCCACAGGGTCCGTATCTAGCATAAAGTTTTACATAATTAAAGGGAAGCTGATCGACTTCATTGCACCGGGTTTATCCGCATGGCTCAGTCATCTTCCCCAGAACCACCTGCAGAAAGCGTGGCACAGAAGCGAACTCCCTAGCTCCCGCGACAACCCCCTGGAGTCTGCCACAAAATGGTACCATGGGAATCTACTGCCTGAGTCCTAAAGCGAGCGCAAGATCTATGGATCTCAGGCAGGCGGCTTGGCATCCTGAAAAAGCATAGAGTAATAGAAGAGACTGATAAAGCTATCACAGATCACACTGGACAGCTGACAAAAAAATTATGGTCTTAGAAAGTGTTACCGCTATCCGGAAAATTGGCAGACGTTGGTTAACTGGAATGCAGTAAGGGTAAAACTGTCAGACGTTTGTTAATTGGAATGCAGTAACGGGAAAACTGTCAGACTGGAATGGAGAAAAAGGAAAACTGCCAGACGTTTGTTGATTGGAATGCAGTAACGGGAAAACTGTCAGACGTTGGTTAACTGGAATGCAGTAACGGGAAAACTGTCAGACGTTGGTTAACTGTAAGAGGAAAACTATCAGACTGGAATGGAGAAAAAGGAAAACTGCCAGACGTTTGTTTATTGGAATGCAGTAACGGGAAAACTGTCAGACGTTGGTTAACTGGAATGCAGTAAGGGGAAAACTGTCAGACGTTTGTTAATTGGAATGCAGTAAGGGAAAAACTATCAGACGTTGGTTAACTGGAATGTAGTAAGCGGAAAACTGTCAGACGTTTATTCATTGGAATGCAGTAAGGGGAAAACTATCAGACGTTGGTTAACTGGAATGCAGTAAGGGGAAAACTGCCATACGTTTATTAATTGGAATGCAGTAAGGGGAAAACTGCCAGACGTTTGTTAATTGGAATGCAGTAAGGGGAAAACTACCAGACGTCGGTTAACTGAAATGCGGTAAGGGGAAAACTGCCAGACTTTAGTTAACTGGAATGCAGTAATGCGAAAACTGCCACACGTTGGTTAACTGGAATGCAGTAAGGGGAAAAGGGGGGAGGGGTCAATTCCAGACTTTAGTTAACTGGAATGCAGAGTCGCAAATGTGGCAGAGTTTTAGCTTCATTGTGACTAATATCTCTCTTGATCTCTGCCTGAAACATCTCGGGCAAACACTAGTCCAGCTAACGAAGGGAGGATCAACCAAAATCTCTGCGATGAAGTCGCCCCAGGACTGTACATTCTGCATACTGCGGGGACTGCAAGATCATAGCAATTCTGCATGCTGACGGTAAACAATCAGAACCCACTTTAGCAAACAATGGCAAACTATTTCATAGTAAACACAAATAGGCAATAAATGTTGGGATTGATTGCAACGTTCTGTAAATAGCTTAAAACTAAAATAATAAAACCACAGTTTTTATAGTTGTATTTGCACTATCAGTTCCAAATAATGCCAGCTTTTCCCCGTTGTTAATATAAATATTTCCTAGTTGTTACTTCATCCGCACAGTTATCACTTTCCCTCCTTCCTTCATAGGGTTTTTTTTTTTTTAATCATTAGTGCCTGATATTTAAAATAAAGAATAAACAGCTGGACAACACATAATAATTTAAACAAAGGGAACCTAACTAGACTATCCGAGAACATCGAAGATTGCAGAGTCGTGATCGCCAGGTTTGCAAACTGGTGATCAGCAGAAGAGGAAGAGTTATTCGACGTGAGAGGCATCCATTAAACGGTTATTGATCTGCTTGGTAGAGAAATCGGCACAAATATTATAAATGTTGCACAAAATTATTGTCAACGTATAGTGAATTGGCCGGTCTCCCTGGCCGAGGGTTTAGCAGCTTTCTCCGTAACCCCGAATCTCTCGTGGTTGACGTGAGCGCACGAGAATTGGAAGCGGCTCGAGTCGCGCCAGTGACTTATGAGAGTATGGAGCCGGTCGCTCAGAAAGTCGTGGCGTGCTGATGAGCGTAATCTAGCCTAGGAATCAACATACAGCTGAAAGATGCTGATGTTGTCCGCAATATCCTGAAACTGGATGGAAACGAGGGGGGAAAAATAGTGAATTGGCCCACGTTTATGGCGAAGAGGTAGGAACATGATTCGCAATCCCAATTTAGAAGCAGATCGCCTTATGTTGATTGTTAACAGTGGTATGAGCGTCCGTCGTTCAGAAAGTAATGACAAACACATTCATTCATTCAGTAGCATTCCTCCGAAGTCGGAGAGTATCTGCCTGCACGGCGAGGAACCACCAGTCTGCACACAAATAAGCCAGACATGGGACAACGGATACTCACGCAAACCTCAGGTCCTGCATGGCATCACACTGATATTGTCAACAGGATGTCTTCATCCGGCATACAGGACTTCACGCTGGAGTTCACAGCCAGCGAACACAAGCAAGCAAGCATTCAGTTGCTTGTCCTTTGCAGAACCTCTTCCCCATAACAACCTTCCGAAAAACTTCTCGGTCATAAGCAAGATGCCCCGCGTCCGATACACCCATCTGGAGATCATCTGCCGCATCCTGCACCCACCTTCTCTTTAGCCTCCCTCTTCCTCTTTACCCGGGCATATAATCCTCCATGTTTGTCCTCTCCAAACTTTCATGACGTTTTAAGTGACCAAAATGTTTAAATTTTTTGTTTTATCGTCTTTAGTAGCCAACCTTCTCCAATATTCAGAATTTGTCGTATGGGTGCATTTGTTCTTTTTTTGTATTCTTAGAAACCATCTATAACAATGGTTCTCAACCAGTGGTGAATTCCCCCCAAATGGAAAAGGGGTGAGGGAATTTTAGGGTTTCCATTAAGCGTTTTGTTTGATGAGGCACAATTTTCTAGCATTCTGGTGTCGTGTATTAGGTGACAATTCTTTGACGTTTTACTACACTATACAATTAATATATGTATGCAAAGGTTACGTAAAAATATGGAAGAAAATAAGGATTTTCAGTATTATATGCATGTTATTTTGAATGCGCCTTTTGGGGATGACAATTTTGGAAAAGGGGTTGGGGATTCTTCTTTTTTCGTTCGCTGGTAAGGGGGGGGGGGTGACATTCTTACATATGGTGAAAGGGTGCGTGGGCCAAAATAGGTTGAGAACCACTGGTCCATACCATTTATATTCAAAGACATTTATGCGCTGTTTAGGTAATTTAGTAAGTATCCAGGTAGCACAGGCGTATGTTGCAATGGAAAAGATGCATGCTCTTAAATATCTAATTTTTGTAGGTCTATCTGTCCCACGCCACAATATATTCCGTTGTTTTAGTTTTGAAGAGCAATAGATATTCGTCTTTTAGTTTCTTTCATTGTTTCACCATTGTTGGTAATTAATTACCCAAGATATTCGAAATTTTCCATCACCTCCAATTTTTCCTCATTAACATATATTTCTTTCTCCATATTAGTTTTATCTGTATGCATTATCTTTGTTTTTGCTATATTAAGATATAAGATTGTGATGTTCACTATTCTTTTGGGTTGAAGTTATTAGTTTTTCTATACCATTCTGTGATATGGCGAGTAATAATGTTTCATCAGCATATCGAATCTTTGGTATTTCATGACCACCGATATATAGGGCATCATATTGCTCCCTGGTTATATTGCCAGCTGGTTATATCATCCCTGACATTTCTCATTATATTTTCGGCTTACAGGTTAAACAAATAGGGGGACAGTACACAACCCTGACGAACTCCTTGCTTGATGTCAAACCAACGACCAACTAATATGACAACTACTAAAATATACAATGAAAACTACAAAACGTAAACTTGCCTAGTAAATCACAGACAGTCAAAAATTGCTGGGGTCGATTGCAACTAACTTTTGTATTGAATTGCTTTGTGGGTAATGAGTTCATGTAACTCAGGTATCAAGCGCTAAGATATTTGCCGAGTAGTCGCCCATGGTTTGTACAGTCGCAGTTACCTCCGCCTTGTTCTGCCTCATTGTTTGCTGTGTTGCCTTGTTTGTCAACTGCCATAGAGTCAACATTTCCTGTCCTCGTTTTCACCACGGGGCAAAGGGACCGGGTAGAGCTGTGTCTCACCAATACAGCTGTCCCGGATTCAATTAGCACACTCTATAGCAAACGCTGGCTGAGACACTGCTGGGACTGGTTCAATCCTCGGCAGTGGCAGAAGCCTCCCCCCCCCCCCCCCCAACGCGTATGGTTCTGGGGTAAATCCTTTTTAAAATACGCACTGAAGAATTTTAAGAATATTCTGGCAGTTGTCTAGGTAGAAAAGTCAGATAGGAAGAGAAATGACCATACCCGCTCATATTACACTGTGGTACAGAAAATGTGAAAGCCTAACACTCTATATCCCAACCACAGTATCTGCAGTGAGAGTATCTTGACATTGTATAGCATCGTCACTGGGAATACTAATAACTTGCATGCTGAAGCTGTAAACAATTGAAAAACACGAATGGAAGGCTATCTTTGCAAAATGAAATGAAATATGTGGTACTTAACAGTACACCCAAACGATGGCGGAGATTTATGCTAGACAGAGGAAGGGTGCGCGGTCGCGCAGTTTCGAGCGAGTACCGGCAATATCTGAGAAGAGAGGTATGAATGTAGTTCAGCGAAAACGGTCTAAAACTAAGAGGTAAGGGAAAGAGTTGCCAATGAGAGAATAGGAAACGCTGGAAGAAGCAGGAGAAATGGAAATGTATAGTATAGAAAGGGAGAACGGAAAGTAAATGATAAAAAGAGTATCAACCTAGAAGGAACAATTATGAGGTTCTAACAGTTATCAACACGATCAGCAATAGTACGGGCGGTGTATGGGTAGTAGCTAGAGTACTCTTGTGCCTGTCAGTTGGTTCTGGTTTCAAATCCTCTTCCAAATGGGAGTTTTTTTTCCCCTTGATCACATGGATCCCATGTGCGGCCCAGCCGCATGACATAATTACAAGAAAATTGTCTGGGAGTGAAGATGGGAGACCTGGGCGTGATACTGACTACACCACCCATCTAGTGCCGTTACACAGAGACAGTAAGAGTCTAGCACCCTATAGGGCCGGTATGCGATAATAGTCTTGAAAATGTCCCGAGCAGTTTTGAGAAATTCCGTCATGCAACTGAAGACATTCCAGCATAGCTCGTCGAAGGGAACATCCCAACTACACTTCTACTGGGTAAATGATGGGAAACACTCTATTGTGTGATAAACGCAGTTCTGGGACCGAGTACCCAAGAGTAACTCAGTTGCAGTGGTGTCCAATTATCTCTGTGGCACTCGGTCCTAGAACAGCGCTTTTTACGCCATAATGCAGTCAGTAGTAGAGATTAAAATACCCACTAGTGGGTATGGAACCGTATGGAAATCCACTACATTATCTCTATAATTTCGCGGAATTCTATAAATCATCTAGAGTACGCCGGTAATAGCTGTTTTAGGATATCCTCTTCCGTTAAGACCTTTTACGGATCACCAGTAGAAGAGGCAGCGTGTCGCCGAAACAAATGACTCTGGAGAAATATCACTAACAGAATTGACCCAGGACACTAGGGGCCGAGATCTGTAAAGATAACGAACGCCTAGGACATTTGAAGGGGCACGTGATGATGTGACAAAAGCGAGGAAAGAGAATCCTTGACCTTTCACCTGCCAAGGACAAGATCGAGGAAGTTCCGAGTTGTCCAGTTGTCTCTAACTTCGGAGTGGTGTGAATGAACTCGGCACTATTTGCATTGTTTTTGGTTCGACAAAACTGCAACTGTTTCTCGCCGCTACAATTGTTGACTGCATGTCAATATGACCCTTTGACAATGTTGGTGAACAGATGCTGCTTTCATCTCATCTGTTGAAGCGGACCTAATATCTGTTGCTGGTCATGTTTGAGCACTTAAATGTTATTTGTTCTTTGAGTCTGTATGCAGGTTAGGATATTGGTCTCTCAGACTGAGAACTCCGGTTCTAATCTTCGCTGTGACGAAATGATCTCGGCTAATACTGCGCACTCTTTCATCTTCCGCCATTCGCCTCCCAATAGAGCATAGGCCCCCAAACAACTGGCACCAAGCCCTTCGTAGACTTGTGCATGATGTTTCTCTAAAGTTTTCTATAGTTTTAGTTTTAGTCGTTGGATCAACATCACGGCACACGGTTTAACCCATAAGTGCTCCGTTTTCCTCCTAACTCAAACCTGAGTCTGGAGAAACTCAGCTCAATGCACGAACTCCGTTGCATCGGCGAGGATCCTGAAATACTGTGGGTAGATTTTTAACTCGAAATTTTGCCCGGGCAGCGCCGTTAGGCTACTCTTTTTCGATTTCCAACTGCCAAGGGACTTTTTTACGTGCGCAACAATACACACGGGCGTCCGATCTCACTACCCAGAGACCAGGGGAAATTTTATTACTGGAAGTCCAGGTGGATTTTTTAAATAAATCCCGGTCCTCACCGGGGCCTGAACCCGGGACTCCAGCACTCTAGGCGGACACCATACCTCGAGACCACTCAAAATTTTGAGCTGTCACTTTACCAGTTAGTTCTACGGTTACATTCATCAGTAACTATAGTATGTCCAGAAATGAATGCCGTCATTCACGATCAATTATTTTGAAAACTGTCTGTTGCATCGTTATGAAATTTTTCCTTACCGTCTTATATTTACCCCCACCCAAGGAATATGTCTTTGATAGGTCCAAAAGCAACTTAAATCATCGAAAGCGGCGACATTTCTTTGATGTTTTGGGGAAAATGTAGTGAATTCACGCTAACAAACTAGTCTTACAGTAAACCACGTTATTTCTTGTAAGGCCACAAGTACAAGGCGTAGCCAGATTCGTATGGGAGTGGGTGCAATAAAAAAAAAAGTAGCTTAAAAGTCGACAGGGTCAACTGCATTGCACCGAGTTTTTATCCCAGATGGCTCAGTCTCTTTTCGCAGGGCGGAAAGCGTCGCACAAAGCACGAACTCCGTAGCTCCAGCGACGACCCTCGGAAGTCTCAGAAAAAATACACTCGTTAATTGAAGGAATCGAACATACAACCTTCGGAGCCCGAGTCAGACGGCTTGACCACTTCACCAAGGAGACTCCCGAGAGGGGTGCAATGTGTAATATTAGTAAAGACAGAGAATTTACAGAGGCATGCGGTAAATAATATGTAAATTGACAGGAAAGTAGAAGGAATATATTTCTTACCTTATCCTTCATTTCCTTCTTGTTTCTTCAGCTGCTGGTTAATAATTGTACACAAGTATTCATGTTATTAGGATGCATTTAGCTTTTTATATTGAGTTCGTGAAAGCTTCTAAATAGCTTTGCGTTAATGTGCGTATGGAGTGACCAGAAATGATACCGCAATTTAGTAATCATGTGTCCATATTAAGCATCTGTTCAGCTGTCTGTGTAGTTTGTTCACACGTACACATGGGTGACAGACCCGCTTTGAGTCTTCGTGAAAGATTGTCTACTCTGCTGTTTACTGCATCTGCATTCGATGTTTTATGTGGTCATTATCGCGTCTGTCTTTACTTCCCAGGAGATTTCCTGGTGCTTCACGTTTAGATTAGGTCAACCTGAATACTGAATAAACAATGCCAATGTAAAAATTAAACCTTTAGAATTATATAGAATTATATATGAAGAATAGCATGACAGGAGAAGACAGCAATCACAGAAGTAGCACAGAAACTAGGAATGCAGAAAACAATAATGAATGAGACCAAGATCAGACAGTTAAAATGCTTCGGTCATATAAAGAGACACAGCCGCGTGTTACAGGATGTGGTGGAGGGAAGTTGAGTTGAGTTGAAACAAGAGCCGACATCACAACACGCAGGACATTCTCATATGCACTTCTTCCCCATCTTCAACAACCAACGATGAGTCCAAACAGTAATGGTACCGGCTGCAGTCTGATTATATGTTCATCTGGCCTTTCCTCTGAGTGTTGAGTGTTGGACAGATCCTTTGGTCACTCCCTGCTGCACCATCCTTTCCTAGCAATTATGATTTATATGTCCTCCCACACCGTTCACCTGATCCCAAAGACTCAAAGGTGGTCTGCTGCCAAATCGTCCACAGCTGTGTTTCGAACAGGGTATGCGAGATTTTGAACTGCGTGGGTAATCGCTTCACCACGGAGCAGGCTATATTATATATAGGTTAACGTAATTACATTACAATGTGCACGATTCGAAAAGTCAATGGGTGACCAAAGTCAAGAGCCTAGAACCGAGATTTTTGTCAATGAAACCTACCTTGGCCACATGGCATGGACGAGACAGGAACACTGAGCTGATCCACGACACTGGTGATCGAGTGAAATGGCGAGTCATGACCGCCCACGCTTTCCGGCATGGCACATGATTGATTGAACCTACCTATGTAGGTGGCAGTGTTTGTGGTGATCACGGCTCCAGCCTCCTGGGGCCTATTTCTATGATGATCATGATGACAATCATGAGGATACTCTTAGTATAGAACAGAGTAACTAGCCAATACAGTATGCAGTACATGGATACCCAGGCAGAAAAACGACTCCTGAAGAAATGTGACGTCAAACGTTCGCATTCATTATATACTAATTTGATTGGTTCCTTAAGTAAAATATCTAGATCCATATGGGATATTAGGACTATGGTGCTAGCCTCACATTTTTAGACCAATCGCACTCAAGGCAGTCATTATTACGTTGACCGCCTTTATCTTCCCATGAATTTTTCTGGTACTCATTTGTAGACTAGATCAACCCGGAGCAAGGGATAATTGGGATGGCATCTTTGTCATCTTTGGGATGATTTGAACGCAGGATCAGCGAATCGACAGTTAAGTACACAAGCCACTACGCTACCTAATAGGTAGAAAACTTTGGTATACTTGTATACGTAATGTTCGCAGTCATTGACATTTCTTGTCATTGTATCATCTATGTTTGTTGCAGGTGAATCCCTGGAAAGAAAACCATGCATACACTCTAAGAATGTTTAAGAAACCAACAGGACTCAAGCCAGAGATCCCGTGGCATTTACCGAAATTTGAACAAAAGGTTAGCCATACCAAAATACATCAACATACAGTGTTTTGTCCTATGCAGAACTTCTCCCACGTACCTGTCAAAGAAATAAACTGTCATTTACTGCCAATATAGTACATTGCGGTGTATGACGGAGGGTGGTGGTGGGGAGGGGGGGGGGGTCATGCGCCTTAAGAATTAAGGCCACCTGGCTAGTGCAGTCGCCGCAAACTGTGCAGGTTAGAGTTTTCTTTTTGTCCCCGACAGAAAAAAAAACCTCCACACCTTACTGGGGATTCGAACCCGGATCTCCCGAAGGAGAATCTGGCATTCTAGCCACTCGGCCAGTAGCTCTCACATAACATTCTTACGAAATGTCCCTCTATCATAAACCAGATGTCCTGCTTCTATCACATCTTGAACCCACCTACGTTGTGGCCATCCAACCAAAGCTACCTTTGGCCATTGGTTAAATATAACGCAAGACATAGCGAACGACTAAATACACTTCATGTCCCTAAACATAGGATAGACTTATATAAAACAAGCTTAGCATACTCTGCCACTCAGTTGTGGAACAATCTTCCACAAGAAATCAAAGACACCAACAATCATTATACATCAGTCGCAATCTGCTTGAACACTACCTAAGTACAGACTAAATCAATCAATCAATCATGTGCCATGCCGGAAAGCGTGGGCGGTCATAACTCACCATTTAACTCGGTCACCAGTGTCGTGGATCAGCTCAGTGTTCCTGTCTCGTCCATGCCATGTGGCCAAGCCATCCAGGTATTTTCCTTTCGGTCTTCCTCTTGGTCTGTTCCCTTCGATCTTGCCAGTAGTCACTACATGCCCCCCTAAAAATAATAATGGTAAATTATCTCAAACAGCAACTAGGTAATAAACATTCCCAGATATATGGCACGTTACACCCTCCTTAGGTATTAATTATGTCCATGGTAAACATTGCCTCAGTGAGTCATGTATTATTGTATTATTTTTCATGCGTATTAACGCTTACTGTTCTTTTGTTGTCTAAGATAAGTTTCATAAGTGATGTTGAATGAAATAATGCGTGAGAGGAATTGGAGAAGAAGGGCAGAATGTCACACAGGCCTGCGTGCCCAATTCTTAACCATTTGAAAATAAAGATTGTTCGTTTGTTCGTTCGTTCATCCTCTACTCCGCCGTTCTGGTACACTTCCCTCCATATTATCTTTTCTAGGCTTTCATGTGTTTTACTTGTCAAATATGTTTCAGTTTCTTAATTTTTATCTGTCTTAATAACCCATCTTCATCAACAGCGAGTTCTTGTTGACTGGATCTGTTTCTTCTCCTATTCGCCCAATGAAATGTTTGTATTTTTCTGTAACATTGTGTTCTTTTCAACTGACATGTTCAATATCCAAGTTTCCCACCCATCTATTGCCACAGGAAGTATGCATTCTTGTAGTATTTTAACTTCAGTTGCTCTTATCTGTTCCAGTATATAAAGGTTTTAATTACTTTAGTTTTTGTAGAGCTGTGTTTGCTCGTCTTTTAATTTCTGTCATCACATGTTCATCATCCGCCAGCAGTGAACTTACATATTTAAAAAAAAAAACTGGTCACTTTCTCTCCCTTTCTTTTCATTAACAAATATATCTATTGACATATTTTATAAGCACAGCTGAAGATGGTTTTGTGGGCGTTGGATGCGTAATTCTCGTCTACATCGAATTTATAAGCACAGCTGGAGATTGTTCGGGGGACTGGATGCGTAGTTCTCTTCTATATCTATTTTATATGCACAGTTGGAGATTATTCGTGGGGAATGGATGCGTAGTTCTCTTCTACATCTGTTTTATATGCACAGTTGGAGATTATTCGTGGGGACTAGATGCGCAGTTCTCTTCTATATCTATTTTATATGCACAGTTGGAGATTGTTCGTGGGGACTAGATGCGCAGTTCTCTTCTATATCTATTTTATATGCACAGTTGGAGATTATTCGTGGGGAATGGATGCGTAGTTCTCTTCTACATCTGTTTTATATGCACAGTTGGAGATTATTCGTGGGGACTAGATGCGTAGTTCTCTTCTATATCTATTTTATATGCACAGTTGGAGATTGTTCGTGGGGACTAGATGCGCAGTTCTCTTCTATATCTATTTTATATGCACAGTTGGAGATTATCGTGGGGAATGGATGCGTAGTTCTCTTCTACATCTGTTTTATATGCACAGTTGGAGATTGTTCGTGGGGACTTGGTGTATAGTTCTCTTCTATAACTATTTTACAAGCGCAGTTGGAGATGTTTCATGGGGATGAATGCACAGTTCTCTTCTACACCTATTTTATGCCCACAATCGGGCTGCTGATGTTGCTGGACCTGAAGTAGGTATCACACTGATCAAGACCTTGAGGCTCTTCCTCGTTGTGATGATTATCCCCAGACTGGAGCCCCAGTCCGGCTAATATTCCAAGGATCGCCATATATGAAACCAGGGACCATGTTCCACGTTTAAGGCGCATCGGGTATATGTTGATAAACTCATATATTTGTGTAGACTAATTGGCACTCGGTGGATGGTGGGATAGTGTGAAGTCGGCCGGCTTTGATTACCGTTTTTGAGCACGTGAGGTTAAGAGCGTGTCTATTTACCACATTATGACTTTGAACATAAGAAGGCCTAAAACTTCTCATCCGTACGGCTGCATCTACAAGGTACTACTTTTATCTTTACCTTCAGGCGGCTTTCTCAATATCCACAGGTCAGGCCTCATGTGTCAACATTTCGCAAGATGGCCGACGAAAACAGGGCTGAGAACGCCAACAACTACGACAAAATTGGGAGAGATGGCATGTTTGGCCAAGGAATACCTACTCAAGCCTGCAACAAGGCAGATGCCTTATGTTGTTCAAAGCCGTGAGACATCACAATGCAG
This sequence comes from Cepaea nemoralis, assembly GCA_014155875.1. Classification (NCBI taxonomy): domain Eukaryota; kingdom Metazoa; phylum Mollusca; class Gastropoda; order Stylommatophora; family Helicidae; genus Cepaea; species Cepaea nemoralis. The sequence continues at coordinate 39,988 of JACEFZ010024425.1, read as the reverse complement.
ACGTGTTCTGGCTGGCTATATGCCATAGCACAGCTTGGCTAATTTGCTGTGTTGCCCAAGGTTGTGACACACTGACTGACCGTGCCGTTAGGCGCAAAACACTCGTTCATTGTTCATCGTGCTTGTATGTATGGAATCACGGCATCCCGTTAACCTCTCTTTGGCTGGTTAGACAACATATCCATTAATTTATTTAACTCATATTCTACCGCACGTCACTTGAGATGCAAGCAGTGGTACACAAAATACATAGTCGGAATACAAAATACAGAGTCACTTCAGACCACGTGTATAGGGACCATATTTTGACTAATTTGAAAATAGTTTATCAAGATTTGATATATATAGTTTCTCTTTTGTAATTTCATTTTAATAGTTGAACAGGAATAAGGCTGTAAATATACCATAAATACATTTTAATAAACGGAAAGCAACTTTTTAGAAGAACAAACTCATGAGTGACTTAACGGACATTACCAACAGCACCAAAGACGCAAACTCGCTCTTATAACTTATATACAGGCATTTGATATTTGATATCGCGTATACAAAGAGTTAAACTATTTGTGTGGCAGACGGAAAACTTCTGTTTGAATTTTCCGTGACCTCTCTTCTCCCTGTGATTATTTTTGTTTTCGTATCATTATTTCATCAATTGTCTGATAGTGATGACTGCTCTATTCTATCGCTTCTAACAGGACATAACGATAGACTTTCCTATCATAAACACTTACAATATGTTTTACAATAAAGTTCATACTCAAATGCAATAATGGTTTGGCTCATCTGGGTTTTTTTTTTTCAGTTCCAGTTTTTGTAACCTTCATTTTTTTTTTTCGTCTAGCAAATTGTTGATTTTTGACTATATTGTCCCACTTCTAAAGCTTTAGTGTTGTTGTTTTTTTTTTCATTATGTACTAATTTGTCATTTCTATGAATCAAACAAGAATGAAGATGATACAATTACAGAGAACAATGGAGTAGATATTTTAACCAAGTCAAAGTGTAACAAAATCAGAATGTTTGATTGTTAAGACAACATAGTTGCATCCTATGTTTTCTGGGTAATATCTCCACTACTCCCCATAACGGTCTCGCGTCGTTTAAGAGTTAAATGGTTATAAACAGGTGTCCGGACCTGCACACACAAACACACACACTCACGAACAGGCACAAATGTATGCACACATGCCCCGACTCCAGCACAACAAACAAAACACATACTTTTGCAGCAAATACTCAAACAGCCGCTGATACCGGCCACGGAGTTTCCCTCACGGCGCACACCGGAAGTGAATGTTTAACGAGTACTCAAAACACATGATCTGTAAATATCAGTGCCCATTACTAATCTTAGTTCCGACACCGCCTTCGGCCCCACTCTCTATGATCGCAGATGCATTCTGAACATCGGCCTACCCATCGAGTGTGGTTGTGCCCTGTACACAAGGTAGGCGAGCCAGGTAATCCTCCTGCAGATGCTGCCGTGGAGTTGGACAGAGAATTAGCTTTGCTTGGACTAGGCCTTGACATTATGATATGAGAAGACCAGCTGCCTGGTAGCTAATTTTCATTTTTCATACCGGTACGTGGTGTCCAGTTTTAGGAGTTGGATGGACCCCAGTCTGAACTCAGTGCGACGAGGAAAATATCTCATCTGAATATACGAGGTGACTTCAAATGAAAACCTTAAATTATGTTTTGAAAAAAAAAAACAAGAGGGGGGGAGGGGTGAATATATTCTGAGAAAGTAAAGAACAAATGTATCATTTTCCTATGTAGTCACCACTTCGTTTAATGTAAGTCCTCCAGCGCGGATAAAGTGCTTGGATTCCTGTAGAAAAAGCGATTCTGGGGGTAACTACTCAGTGTGCCTGACCCGGTCGTGAACAGTCAGTCACAGAAGTCACGCCGTTTTGAAACTTCCTACTCCACTCATACACTTGCTGGACTGACAGGCATGCATCACCATACTTCATTCGCTGATTTACAAAAAAGAACAACAGAGTTTGAGTTGAGTTGAGTTAAAGAACCGACATCACTGCACTCAGGACATTCCCATACGTGCTCCGTCCCCTCGTTCAACAGCCAGCGAAGATTCGTACTACTAATCGTTCCCACCGCTATCTGATAGGATAACAGAAACGCTGCTCCTCTTTGGTGCATGTCAAATGTCGGGGCGGGCCGTCTTTAAACTGCTCTTATGACGTCAACGTGATCGTCTGCACAGTGATGTCACGTGCTTTAACACAATTGGCACCCTTAACAAAATTATTTTATTGACAGGTTATAAGACAATGACATGTTTATTGTAAGTCCTATCACACTTTAAGATTGTTATTTAAAGCCCCCCCCCCCCCCCCCCCCCCCACCCCCGTATATCCAGCAATATTCACTACTTAGAAAAGATAAATAAATTTACAGCGGTTCGTCAATATACAGTATATGGAAATAAAGACAAGAAGTAGAGATCAGACGACGTTCTAGGCAATACAATTATCAGAGCTAAAGGCAAATCTGATTCGAAGCGGTTACTTCCAGATGATAACAAAAATAGAACGCGACGTCTGTCAAGACCACACGGAAACACGAGAGAACACACAATGTTTACATATGAAGAACGGCGAAAGGAAAGACACGCGGATTCAAAGTCTTTATCAACGTCTCGATTATGGATCAAGTATACTTCAACGGACAGAATCAAATGAAACAGTGCTTCAAGAGATTAATGAAAAACGAAGATTTATTGGAGAAATTAGACGTAGGCAGTCAAGATTTTTTGGACATGCTATGGGGAGAATTGGACTTGAAAATTTAGTGTCATTTGGCAAGCTTGGTGGGAAGAGAGCGAGAGGAAGACAAAGGGATAAATACCTTGATGGTTTGGCAGCACGGCATGGTAGGGGACAAGAACACAAACCTGATTCGAGACTCCAGTGACCGTGTGAGACAGAGACCCATGACTGCCCACGCCTTTGGGCGTGGCAATTGATTATGAGTATACTTCAATGCACGACCAGATAGATGCCTCTAAAAGGGCGCCATAACTAGCATGATCACAGATTTAGTGTAGACACATCTCTGTCATCTTCATACGACTGTCATCATGTAGTCGGTCATTTGCTAAATGCTGCTCTCATCACAAACTGCCGGAACCATTAATTACCCAGAATTCACCAGTTCTCCAGCCTCGTGCATTTTTGTGCCAAGGATGTTTGGTGTTTGTCCATCAATAATGATGATGACCATTCATTTCATTCAGTTGTGATAAAAGTTTAGAGCCGTGAGTTCTAGGAGGAGAATCTCCTGCGGTGGTTTTATTGTCCAGCTTTTTTTTTCTCAGCTCCTGCTGTCCTGTTTTCTTCACAAGTGACTACACCATTGCGTAATGATGTACGCCACGACTTTCGGTCTTAGGTAGCAGTCTCCATTGCAGACCTTAACGAGACACGACTTGCAAAAGAAGGCCAAATCTGTGAAGTAGGTGCCGGCTACACATTTTTCTGGAGTGGAAGGAACATCGAGGAAAGACGCCAATCCGGTGTGGGATTTGCCATTACGTCGGCCCTGATTGTTAAACTAGCTGAATTTCCGAAGGCTATAAATGATAGGCTTATGACTATTAAGTTGCCACTGCTGAAAGGAAAGAAGCATGCAACCATCGTGTGTATCTACACACCAACCGTGACAAATGAAGATGTCAAAAACAAGTTCTATGAAGACCTGCACAACGTACTATCATCTGTTCCCAAAGGAGATGGGGTCTTCAATGGAACGGATACCACCTCTTGGAGAAAAAGCACGGAGTCAGAAATTGTAACAGCATTGGACTCCCCCTCCATCAGACATGTGCCGAACACGATCTCCTGTTTACCAACATAATTTTCAGTCTTCCAATGAAAAATAGTACATCGTCGATGCACCCTCGCTCGAAACACTGGCACCTCATTGACTATGTTATCGCCAGGAGGAGTGACAGACAAGACGTTCGGGTGACAAATCCATGTCTGAAGCCGAATGTTGGACAGGCCATCGTCTCATTGTCTTAAAAATAAACTATTTCCTAAAACCACTACGGCGTCCTTAAGGGGTAAAAGTGCAAACAAAAAATCTAAATGTCACCCGCCTAAACAGCAAAAATATGCATATGTCGTTTGAAAATATGCTGGAAGACCGCCTCAAGCCCAATGCTGCAGCTAAACAGGATGCGGAAACAGAGTGGAGAGCCCTAAAGGACATAATTTACAACACTGCTATGGAAATCCTGGGTACAGACCCCTGAAAGCATAAAGACTGGTTTGATGAAAATTCCGAAGACATCAACCAATTGCTGACCGAGAAACATCTTCTCCTCAAGGCTGTCTTTCTCGATCAAGATGACGCAAGGGTAGTGATCACTGTCGTGGTAACCCAGTGTGCCCCTCCGGCACCTTGGTGCGATGGTGGGGGGACATCAGGGCCAAGTCAATGATACTGTCAGAATCACCTGGTCGGGTGGCCATTCTAGGTACCTACCCATCATTCAGAAAGACTAGGGCAGCAGATACCAGGGCATCCTCCCACTCCAGATCTTCTCCTTGTCTATTGGTGACGTTACTCCTCCCCCCCCCCCCCCCCATTGACTGCCTCTGCCATTGAAGTCCCCGCAGTAGATGATATGCCTTTCCTCCATAGCGAACAATCTCTGCCACTGTCGAACATCGACCTTCCCGTTACACGCATCAACATTCACAATTACAAGCTGTACTGGCGTCATTATTCTTATTGCCTGCACATCACTGTTCCAAGCGGACATATCGACCTCAGACGCCAGTATGTTGTCGCGGACCAGAATGGCCTGGCCGAGGTTCCGCCTGTTATAGAGGCTCTGAAACCCTGCGAAATTGGCTGTACCGTCGAAAAGCTGAGTTTCTTGTAAAACCATAATGTCGTTTCCGTAGAAGAGTTTATCAAGAATGGGTCGGCGTTGATTAAATGATGCACAGTTCCAGTACAGTACTCGAACGTGTCTGAAGCCCAACCTGTCACATTTTAAGAGCGTTTCTGCGGGCGCCGGCTCATTTACCACGCTGTGTCCTTGTCGGATGTCGTCTGATCGTCATGTTAGGCTTAACTATCGCCACGGGGCGCCGATGATACGCCGAAGGGAGTCCGGGCGCGAGTGCAGGAACTCCGTTGCACGGCCCGACCTCCATTCCACTTCGAAAATACACTGAATCCACAAACATTTCTTCACTCAGTATCAGCCTATCAAGAGAATTGTGAGACAGGGATGTGTAATTTCTCCAGGATCTTTTCCCCGCCGATGGCCACGTCATAGAATTTTGAGGGTTTTGTTTTTAATTTTTGTTTAATTAGAATTGAAAAACTATAGAATTTACTTGGAAATTTCACATTGATGAGTGCCGCCATTAGTAACGTGTCGTAAACAGGCTATCCTCAATTGCAATGAAGTATCAATACATGCATTTGATGTACAAGAGAACAGGCCAGTAGAGCCGATTATACACGTTCGAGATCCCAAACGCAAACGTCCACATATTGATGTATCAGAAATGGAAAAATTCAACGCTGGCAAATCATCCCTTTATCGCAAAAACTTATCAATGTTACTGGAAAACACTCAATTCATGGGTGCCGCCATTTGCACCGTGACACACACACACACACACACACACACACACACACACACACACACACACACACACACACACACACACACACACATATATATATATATATATATATATATATATATATATATATATGGGTGGGTGGTGTGTGTGTGTCTGTGTGTGTGTGTGTGTGTGAGAGAGAGAGAGAGAGAGAGAGAGAGAGAGAGAGAGAGAGAGAGAGAGAGAGAGAGAGAGAACTTTACAACTTTAATATCAGAATAAATACATATTTTACACTAATATACACGCGTCAAGCTGCTTGCTCTTGATTTGTTTTTATCCCATCCAGAGATCCAAGACCGACGGGTATCAGGTACACTCAATGAACAACGATGTTGCATAATATAACTCCTTGATGATGTAGTTATGATTATTCAGTCGGTTGTCATTTAGTCATTTCTTAATTGTCTGGTTACAGTATACTAATTATATCTGCTAAATTATTATATTTGCCATGAATATGTACAATTTCAAAGTCGTAGTCCTGCAATAACAACGACCACCTATGAAGTCTCTAATTCTTTGGGAGATCCTTCTTTAATGACTTTCAACGGTTTGTTATCTGAAAGCACTATAAACTGTCTACCCAATAAATATTTAGAAAATCTGTTTACACTCTCTACGAGTGCTAAAGTATCTAGTTCAGTCACTAAATATTTCTTTTGAGTTTCTGACAGTTTTCTACTGGAATAAAAAAATAGGATGACGTTTTCCGCTGTGAAGCCGTAAAAGAATTGCAGAAATATCAAATGCGCTATCATTTGTCTGTAGAATGAATTTTTTCGTTATATCAGGCAACTTTAATATAGGTTGTTTTCTACATAAATCCTTAATTTGTTTAAGAAGTATGTCGTGTCTTTCTGTCCAGTTGACTTTTGTCGGTTCTCCTTTCTTTAACAATTCTGAACATTGAGCTGTCATATCGGCGAAATTAGGAATACTTCTTTTTTGGTAATAATTAATTAATCTCAATATGCTCCTGACCTCCTTTTTGTGGTCGGGGTTTAATTTCAAGAATTTTTGTAACTAAACATGGGTCAGTTGTTTTTCAAAACCCATTAGCAAATCTGTATCCTAAGAATTGGACTTCATGAAAAACTATTTTATTTTACATGGCTTTACTTTTAAGCCGTGTGAGTCAGTTCTCTTGAATACCTGTTCCAAGATTACAATGTGGTCATCGATGGTTGAACTATGGATACATATGTAATCCGTGTATGTGGCTATGTTCCTAATGCCCTGCAACATGTTGGGCATCATTCGCATGTATGTGCTTGGTGCGTCTTTTAATAAAAACAAATTACACGTAGGCCCACTCATTGAGTCCTAATGGAATGGCGAATGCAGTTATAAGCATGGATGATTTCTTCATCGGAATTGATAGTATCTTTTTTGTCAGATCAATTTTAGAGAAAATTGTGGGTGTTGCTAAGCCATCAATGAGATCATCCACATTGGGCATGGGTTCTGCGCCTAATAAGGTTCATGCGTTGATCTTTCGATAGTCATCACAAATCCTTAGTGAATTATCTTCCTACTTTAAAATTACGAGGAGTGAACAATAATTGGAAGTGGATTTTCTAAAGATGCCACATTGTTCGGGTTCATATATTTAAGATGTGACTTTGACCAAATAGTGAACTGGAATAGGGTACGGTTTCACTTTTACTGGTTGTGACAACACTGGCCAGGATCTCAGTAGAAGTCACTATATATTCCTTGGGTTCGAAATCAACTTCTGTCTACCTTTCCGCTAATTGTCCCCGGAACGGTGCCCGGACGACTCTTCCCATATGACGACTGTTGATACACAACGACACCTAACTAACTATAAGAGAACGATCTTATAAAAAGCGAATCCAGAATCTTTATTAGGGATTCAGACTCTGCCCAACAGACCGACAACAGACAGACAAACAGACAGGAACAATTAGCTGGGTGAGAGTAGTCTGCTGGACATTCGTATCATCTCACTGGAGTTCGGTCAGTGCCTTTAGTGTCTGTGTGTAAACAAAGTGATAGAGTACTTTCACCTGCACTCATATGATGCCGTCATGAGCCTTGGGACTTGAGTCTGGTAAGTTTTAACCGCCACTTGACACTTGCCTTCAGCACCCACTAGCTTCACAGCAAACAGTCACTCGCCCACAGTAACCAGCAAAGGCCCACAGCAACCAGCAAAGGCCCACAGCACACGGCAAAGGCCGACAGCGAATCGCCAACAGGAATCAGCAACAGCAAAGGCAGCCGCCCACAGAAAATAACAACAGCAAAGGGTAGTCGCCCATAGCGCCCAGTTAACAGCAAAGGGGTTCCTGCAAGCAAGAACAGGACATGTGTACACATCCATCACACCCTTGAATAATACATACCACACCAAAAGGCATACACTAAATCATCCCTCTTCCTTTTGTGGTCAGGCCCTTGAGCTCAGACCGTATGTCTGACCTCCCAGACATGTCTCACGGACAGGTTAGGTTGCAACACCTAGTAATCCTAACTTAAGTCCAGCAGCTTTTCAGCCACGCGTCTCATCTCTAGTAAACAGTAGATAGGATGACACGTTCCCTATCATCTCATACCTAGTAGATTGTGGATACAGTGACAAGGTACATTCATGAGGATGGTAAAGTTCCATACCTCTATGGAGATCATCAATTGTTATGGCCTGAATCATCTTTCTTAATCACAATCTGTATCATCAGAAAAGTAGATAAGCATATCAGGATACCTCAGGAATGGCACCTCCAAAGCTACTGGAAGATGCTCAGACTGCACTGATAACTAACCTGAAATACTGAATTAAAGACCAGACAAACAACACAAGCGTTTTGTGTTCTTGTGTTTATCGCTTTCCCCCTTCCTGCATTTATATATTTATATTTATATATTTATATATTCATATATTTATATATAGACAATCATCACATTAATAATTTCCTTTGGATGCCTAGGAATTGTGTAGATTCAACCACCCCAACAATCTGTTTCCGATGAAAGTACAGAGACAATAGAAAGTTCGACCAGTCTGACAAATTATTCCTTTCTCATCAAAGGAATTGTGGAGTCAGACGCAGTTTGTTAGCCCGTATACCCGGGTTCGAAACACAACGGTGCTGGTTTTTTCGAAAAGGGTATAGGGGCCGGTCGTTCAGAAAGCAATGGCAAACTACTGAACGTAACACTTGCCTAGTACATCAACAGCAGTTGAAAATGCTGGTGTTGACTGCAACGTCCCGTAAAGAATACGCAACAAATTAAACAAAAAAGTGTGAATATATCTTGTCACCTGGACTACACCCTGTTATATAACACTAGCCTGGGTGTCACTTCTCACTTCACCGCTTATAGTCTTCCTACATAGTCGGGTGTTCACCTTGACGCTAACCGCATGTTGTGGTTCTCTTGCGTCACATAATGCTGACTGACAAGTACTTGTTTCAACCCACCAAATTATGATGATGGAAAAGTACTATTGTCAAATCTATCCATTAGGATGATCAAATGATAGATCTGTTCAAGAGGAACTTCTCTATCCGAACAATAATTACCTAATGTACCCCATTATTGAGATAGGGCGTCAAATGTATTGATACTGTGCTTAAACCAGACTGTTCCACTGAGCTGGCTAGCGAAATACATTCCGTCTTGTCTGCTGACCTCAGCCCACCGCTTAATCTAGGTCAAAACACATGCTAACTACACTGGCTTGCCTGCATGGTCAATAGTTGACTTACAACTGATGTCCGCTGACCCTAGATTAGCGAGTACATCTTAGGTCAGAGCAAGGCGGATGGCATACCTTGCCGGCCTGGTCAATAATTATCTCACAACTGAAAAACAACGCTAATTAATTTACGCGACGCCAAGTATAAATGTGTTTGTTACCTTTAAACTTAGGAACAACTATGCAACAGACATCAACCGGGTAGCTTTATCAAGCCCTCGGATGTAGATCCTCCTCTGGATCCCCAAAAGGTCAACATGATACAGCTAATCGAAGACACGGCCTCTCGTCTCAAGGCAACCTTTCTCTCCACTGTAGATCAATCTCTAGTTCCTCCAGAGTTGCATTTTATACAGCTGGAAGAAACGGCCCTGAAAGGATGGCTTCAACAACAACCTTCCCTTAGAGCATTCTCCGAGATGCCTAGTTTACAGCAGGCTATAGAAGCGACCTCCCTTCTCAATGACTGGCTACCGAGAGACCAGTTCGGATTGAGTCCGGAAATATCACATAATTACGGAACTCGCCGAACATCTCCGATCATCACCATACGAGGTTTACCAGAATGTGTGATTTACAACATCCAATATCTACGCACATTCAAAGAGTTGAGTTCTGTTTCTCGGGGCCAATGCAATTCATAACAATCCCGACACATAACATTTCAAAGACCCAGAAGACGGCCTAATTCCTTTACTCTGAAATCCCCACTCACCTCCCTCAGAATGTGACCAAGCCATCTAAACGAGGTGGGACAAAAGTGGGTACTGTGTTGTCCTGTCTGAGGCCTACTTCGTTTCGCGACAATGGTATATAAGATATTAACGTAATGTTTTGTTCAATACATGACGTTCTTCCAGGTTTGTCTGAGAAGATATTTTTTTTAATTTTTCCATTGTTGATTTTAGTTTTATTAAAATATCATTACTATGTAATTTTATTAATATATCATTACTATGTAATGCAAAATATTGCAAAGGCTAATGGGCGAGACTTGAAAAAGGAAAGCCTGGCATATGAGAATATGTCCTCTAGCATGAGAATAGAGGTGGAGGCAGTAACAGCGGCATTCCGGTGGCTAGAGGAGACTACTGCAACACACGTTGTGTTCGTTACGGATTCAAAGAATATGCTTAGCAAGGTGGAGAAAGGAATGTTTCGTGTGGAATGGCTCTCGTCGCTTCAGAGGTCACAGATTGTGAGAATTGTATGGATATTTTGCCCTGGCCATGCGGGTGTACGGAAGAATGAACAGGCTGATAGGCTTGCAGGGAATGCAACTCTTGATGGTATCTTGTCTATAGACAAGTGGGAGGTGGTCGTGCGCTTGTGGGACCAGGTGGAGAAGGCAGAAGAACAGACTGAGAACCCATTTATGGAAAGAATGAGCTTGCGGGGGATCGGAAGGGGTTCTGGAAGAATCTCAAAACTGAGAGGGAAGACCAGGAGAACATTTATTCAGATAGCGGTGGGAACGATTAGTAGTATGACTCTTCACTGGCTGTTGAACGAGGGGAATGAGCACGTATGGGAATGTCCTGAGTGCAGTGATGTCGGTTCTTGACTCAACTCAACTCTACTATGTAACTGTTTATTGATCTGGATAGATTTCCAGCTGTCTGCACTCTGACTAGTTGGAGTAGGGATTGACTGCGTGATTGCATCATCTTGTTGTTCGTTCTCAGTAGGAAATGTTGATGCGTCTTGTTGCGGTTGAGTAACAATATAGCAGACTGATGCATGTATGTCTTCACTTGTCTCAGTTGTGTCTGTCATACGTTTTGAGTTAGGTTTCAGCATATTTAAGTGGAATATTTTCTTTTTGTTCCATTTACTTCTATATGATAGTCAACATCACGGATTTTATTAATCACCTTAAACGGACTTTGCCATGAAACTATCAAACAATTACTTGAATCTGGGAGTAGGAGGTGGGCTTGTTCTCCTTCTTTTAATACGATTGTCTTAGCCTTTCTATTGTCATACTGCCGGTATTTCTGCCCCGCATTATGCAAAGCCTCTTTTGCAACGTGACAGGCTGTTATGATTTTCTCCCTGAGGTGTGTCACCAATTCGTACGCCTCCCTTTTCTGATGGTCGTGTAAATTGCCTCTTAGCATTTCATTAAATAGGAGCATTGGGCTTTTAGGATGTGCCCCGTACACGAGTTCGAGCGGGTAGAAGCCTGTACTTGCCTGTGGTACCTCTAGGTACGCAAATAGAACCACTGGCAGCATTATGTCCCAGTCCTTCGGACATTCTCCAGCGACCTTAGCCAGGGTTCTTTTCAAAACACCATTAAAATTTTCATTTACCTCGTTGGTCATTGGGTGGTGTGGGGTTCTAAATACCTGCTTAATACCTAACTCTTTTATAGCGCTTTTGGTGGCCTCTGATATAGACTGGCTACCTCTATCCGATTGGATACAAGATGGGAATCCTATTCTACTGAAAATAAGTTGTAGTGCATCTATTATTGCTCTCGATGTGACTACTCTTAGGGGAATAGACTGCCCACCTGGTGCATAGCCATATCGTTGTTAAAATAAACTTATTCCCTCGGTCCGTTGTCGTGTTGAGAGGTCCCACCAAATCGACGGCTATTTTTTCAAACGGTTGGGAAGCTAAGTCCAGCTCCGAAACTTCTGCCTTTGGGTGTCTGCCCGTTTGAGTAGTTTTCTGACATACTTTACAGGATAACACATACTTTCCGATGTCCTTAGAATAGCCTGCCCAGTAAAACTGAGAGAGTATTCTCAGTTTTGTCCTGGTCATCCCATATGCCCAGCAAATGGAGAGTCGTGTGCTAATTTCAGCGCTTCACTGTGGTGTTTTTGTTGCAGCACTGTTTGTGGAACACTCACCGCGCCCTTTCTATATAATCTATATAGGAGATTCTTATTTATAGTAAACTTCCACCTACCATTTATGCAGTCTTTGGTGGGAGTTCAACATGTTGGAAACATTTTGTTTGTGTGTTGTCTTCTTTCTGTTGCTTACTCGAATCGTCTGTCTGTGTTTTTAGGATTGGATTTATGTCCGTCGGGGTGACCCGTGGTGTGGCGTTTTCTATTCTTTATTTCTCTTAGTTTACCCTCTAGTGACTGCGTTCACTGGTACCTGATTACTTTCCGATCGTTAAGCTTATTCCCCACTGCGGTCTTTGACGTTCGGTAAGTTGTCAATAAGGAGACCACTACACAGATGTGATAACACTGCTGCTCTAATCCTTCCTTCAAAATATTTGCATCTTATCTGCACCCATGCAATTTTATATCTTCCTTGTGTGCCCCCGAACGTCCTGCAAAACACATGCTTGCCAGTGTAATTTTCTTCTCTTACTAAATTTCGGTCTACTCCCATGATGGAAGCACCAGTGTCTCTTACGCAAGTATCTGGCTGTCCATTTGCAAATCCATTCTTGAAAGGCACAGTATTACCACACGCCAGATTTCCGTCTTCATGAAATTCTGCGAATATTTCACAACGGATATCGTTAGGTTATGTCACTACGTTAGCTGCATTAACTTATTCTTCATCACTGCTTGATATGATGCTCACCATGTTGGTTTCTTTAAACATGTCTTTTAGCTCACACTGTTTAGCAAAATGACCATAGCTTTTACAAATGTAACATTTCAACTGGGTTTTATAGAATATATATCTGTTGCTTCATTTTGAGGACACGTCTTTTAAGTAAGCCTCATATCTGGGATGTTTATCACACATCTCATATGATCCGTGTGTGTGTGTGTGTGTGTGTGTGTGTGTGTGTGTGTGTGTGTGTGTGTGTGTGTGTGTGTGTGTGTGTGTGTGTGTGTGTGTGTACAGAATCTGCATTCTGTAATTGTACCCTTTTTTGATGCTTTTTGTGTTGTGACATGTGCTGATTATATGGTTGTTGTTTTGATTGGTTACAGTTACCCTTTTTCTGAGAGAATATGGCAGACGCTTCTATCACCAGATCAGGTTGAACACATTCAGCAAAGACTTCTCTGTTGACATTATAATAAGCCTCATCTTTGGACTCAATCTCTTGAACGGTATTGCACTTATTTTCTATCAGAAATGTACACATCGCTTCAGGCACCCCTGAGATCAGCTTTTCTCTTAGCATGAGGTCTCTCAGCGTATGGAAGTTTTCATTGACGTTTGCTGATTTTAACTCCGTCAAACAGAGACTAAGTCTCTGAGGCAATGTCCAGAAAGGTCTGAATAGCCTTCGGCGTTAGAGTTCCGTTCGCAGTTCGTAAACGGGCCTGATCTAAATTGAAGTGGCCAAGTACCTTTTGTTTTGCGTACTCATAATCGGTACAAAGGTTTTCGGGAATAACTTCCACCACCTTTAAAGGTTCAAGGGCGAGTTGCTTGTGAAAAAGTATGGCCCATTATTCGATGGCAACTTTGTAGTGGTTCATCAACACTTAAAAATGTGTGGTCATGCTGATATGGAGTCACCGGCTGTGTAACTTCTGATAATCCCCTGATACCTTTTGATGGGGCCCAACGTTTTTGAAGCCAATTTAGCTTGCGCAATTTCAGAGTATTTTTCTTTCTCCAACTGTTTAACCTTTAAGTTCCCTTCAGTTTCTTTACCCTTTATCAGTGTTCTGCTGCCAGTTTCACTCTACTGAAAGCAAGTTCACTCTCACGAGCTATTAATTTTTCTCTTCTATTGCTAATTCTTTTATTTAGTCTCTGTCTCTATAAGTAGTCTCTCTTTCTCTGCTGCTAATTCTTTCTCTTTAATCCGTTCTTCTCGTTTTAGAAGAGCTTCTTGTGCAAACATTTTCTCTTTCTCTGCTTTTCTAGCTGCAACCTTCACCATAATTAACAATGAGACAAGATAGACAGTGAAAGAAGAGTGAACCTGTAGATATTACAGCCTTGGACCAACGAATAGAACAGAAAGACAAATCACCAACAAGCATCTTAACTTTCCGCTTTCCGGTCCTGGGAATGATGAAACTTCTTCTCTTACTGGCCAGATTGTTCTTCTAATTAAAATACAGCAGTAGCTGGCGAAATTCTGGGTCCGCTCCAGCAAGGGTCTAATACCTCATTTTGTAGACTAGTGGAGCCTTGTATACTTCTGCGTTCAGTTAGCTCCGTGGGTGGAGTATTTTCACCAATACTTGGTGCCTGTGTTGAAAATCAGTGTGCGGCTTGCACTATAATATAGCTGGACTGATTTTATAGGCAGATGACTGTCGAAATATATTAATCTGTTACTTTTTAATAACTGGACAACAATCACACAACAGTGACTAGGGTTCAGGGCGGACTTGTACGTTGTCACTACGTTCGATACATCATATCCAGCCAATTATTGATTCATTTTCTTATGTTGATCACTGTATGAATATTTCCTCTATCTAATATCAATGTAAAGTTCACTCGAATTAATATAACGACAGCGTCAATTATAATGATATAGATACATATCATGCCATTTCCTTCCGAATATTGTTCACAATGTTTATACAAATGCAATTATCACAGCGCTGATGTTTTGCTCCACGTAGTTGTTGAACTTGTCATTAAATGATAATGTCATAAGAATGATCTAGTACTGCTTCGCTTCAAATATAGAGACGTGAGTATTGGTTCATGTCGCCATGACAGGCCACCATGACATACCACACACCGAGTGTGGGTTGTTATTACTTCTTCTGGCTCGAGTCCCAATGTACGGCACTCTGTACATACTGAAGACAAGGAACGCTGGACATCGTTTCCCAATGATACAGGTTTTCTTTTATTCATTAAGCACACCTCACCGCCAAAGCTAACTTGCTGACAAGACCTGCATTGTTTCATACGCTGCACTCTCGTTCTACTAGCACTGATAGTCTGTCTCTATTAGGACCGGCCCACCTGCCTTGTATATCTCTGCTGGGATGGAGTCAGAACCAGGCGCCTTTCCACTGGAAAGTTGCTGGATGGTTTAGTTTACTTCCACTATAGTTGGGAGGTCGTCACATGCATCATTAGTGGGAACTTGAGGAAGGCTGTTAATGGTTTCATCTTCGAAGAAGGAAGTTGCATTTAACCTAACCTGATCAGGTATGGCGTTTTATCCATTTTCACGGTACGTAGCATCTTCTAAATTAACAAGTCACTTCTTACTTACAGTTTTTTTTTCTTTTATCAAATCTCTTTCCATTCCCAGTTTTTCTAGAATCTCTGTATTTGATTGTTTTTGTTTCCATGAAATATGACACATTCGCCTGTGTATCCACATCTCCAGGGCCTTTATTCGACTTTCAAGTTGCTTGTTTAATGCCCAGGCTTCCGTGCCATACAGTAGTGTTGAATATACGTAGCACTCGACAATTCTCATTTTAATGCGTTGTTAATCTCTCTAGATGTTAATACTGATTTCATGCTGTTGAAAGCATTTTTGGCCGTTCCTATTCTCTTTTTTATTTCTATTTCACTTCTGATGTCATCTATTATTAAATGTCCTAGATAGGAGAAACGTGTTACTTGTTCTAGTATTTCCCCGTTTACCGTGATGTTCATTGATGACCTTTCCCTTCCACTACTGACTATCATAGTTTTCGGTGTTTTGTTTGTTTGTTTGTTTGTTTGTTGTTTCTTTTTATGTTAATATCTAAGCCACATTCTGCACTGTGCCTGTTTACTTGTCCCACTAGGTTTTGTAACTCTTGCTCGCTTTTTGCTAGTTGTTGTTTGTCCATCAAGAATGATGATGACCATTCATTTCATCCAGCGGGATTGAAAGTAAGGAGCCGTGAGTTCTAAGGTGGGTGATAAGGCCTATTTTGGCTCCAAATGTTCTTTGACAATGTGAGCAAAGAATGCTTGACGTTCCAGGAGGAGGATCTACTGCAGTGGTTTTTCTGTCTAACCTTTTCTTCACAGTTCTTGCAGTCCTGGTTGCTTCATAAGTGACTGCACCCTTATGTAATGATGCACGCCACGAATTACGGTCTTTAGCAGCAGTCTCCCAGGTGTCAAGATGAATTCCAAAAGCTTTTAGTGAGATTTTCAGAGTGTCCTTAAAGCGTTTCTTCTGGCCGCCTTGGGAGCATTTACCACAACTCAGCTCGCCGTAAACAAAAAGTCGTTTAGAGAACCTGTGATCTGGCATACGAGTTAATTGTCCAGTCCAGCAAATCTGATTCTTCATTAGTAGAATGTGGATACTGGGCATTGATGCTCTTTATAGAACTTCAGTGTCAGGGATCTTGTCTTGCCATTTAATCTTCAATAGCTTCCTAAGGCAGACTGTGTGGATGTGGTTTAATTTCCTAGGATGTCGCTGATAAACAGTCCATGTCTCAAAAGCATAAAGAAGTGTGGATAATACAAGTGCGTTATAGTTAGACTTTCAGCTTTGTTTGCAGGCTTATTCCATTTCTGTCTCATAATTCTTGTACAGTCCGTCAAAGGCCACGCTGGCCTTGGAGATTCTTGCATTCACTTCGCCATCAATTGTGGCAGCTTGTGATACAGTGCTGCCAAGATAGGTGAACTTGTCCACAACACTTAGTCTATGACCATTCACTTTGATATTCGGCACAGTGTGATTATTCCCTGGAGCTGGCTGGTACATAACTACAGTCTTCTCCAAGTTGATATTGAGCCCAAAGTTGGCACAGGCATATGAGAAAGCTGAAACATCGTGTTGTATGTCTGCCTCTGAGCTGGCATATAGAGCACAATCATCAGCAAACATCAGTTCTCTGACGGTGTCGCTGTTAGTTTTGGTTTTGGCTTTCAGCCTTCTGAGATTGAACAACTTTCCATCCACACGGTAGTTGATGTCTATACCAATGTCATTGTTCTCGAAGGCATTCGTCATCATAGCTGAAAACAGTGAGGCTGAACAGTGTTGGTGCCAGGACACATCCTTGCTTCACTCCATTGGTGACAGGAAAGGGCTCGGATAGTTCACCATTTTCCTGTACTCTTGCCTGCATACCATAATGAAATAGCCGCACTATTTGGACAAACTTTTATTTACAGCCATATTTCGCCATAATCTTCCACAGTCCTTCTCTGCTGACTGTATCAAAAGCCTTGGTAAGGTCAATGGAAGTGGAGAACATTTCAGAGTTCTGTTCCTGACATTTCTCTTGCAGCTGCCTTGCAGCGAAAATCATGTCAACAGTCCCTCGTTCTTTTCTGAAGCCACATTGACTTTCAGGAAGAAGACCTTGATCGAGATGGGCCATGAGGCGGTTGAGAAGAATTCTAGCGAGTACCTTCCCTGCGATTGAGAGCAAGGAGGTGCCTCGGTGGTTGTCACCGGATTGGTGGTTTCCTTTGCGTTTGTAAAGGTGGATTATTGACGCGTCCTTGAAATCTTTTGGCATGGTCTCGTTCACCCATATGTTTGTAAAGACTTGGTGAAGCTGCTCTATTAGGACCGGCCCACCTGCCTTGTATATCTCTACTGAATGGAGTCAGGACCAGGCGTCTTTCCACTGGAAAGTTGCTGGATGGCTTTGTTTACTTCCACTATGGTTGGCAGGTCGTCAAATGCATCATTTGTGGGAACTTGAGGAAGGCTGTTAATGGTTTCATCGTCGAAGAAGGAAGTTGCATTTAAGATGTTGCTGACATGCTCTGCCCAGCGTTGAAGGATTTCTTTCTTATCGGTGACCAATGTTCCCCCATCAGCACTGAGGAGGGGAACTATGCCTGGTGATGTAGGACCATAGACCGCTTTCAGTGAGTCGTAGAAGTTTTCCATACCATTTCTGTCAGCAAAGCCTTGAATTTCATTAGCTTTGTTGCTCAGCCAGGTGTCCCGCATGTGCCGAAGTTTCTGCTGCACTATTCTCCATATGTTACTGAAGGCATCTTTTTTATGTTTACTTCCTGTCATTCAAATGTGCCTTGAGGAGAAGATGTTTCTCGGCCAGGAATTGGTTGATGTCTTCAGAATTTTCCTCAAACCAGTCAACTAGGGGCTGGACCCAGGATTCCCTTAGTAGTATTCTAAATTATGTCCTTTGGGGCTCTCCACTCTGTTTCCACATCTTGTTTAGCTGAGGCATTTGGCTGGAGGCGGTCTTCCAGCATGTTTTCAAACGACATCTGCATTTTTTTTTTTTTTTTTTTTTTGCTGTTAAGGCGGGTGACATTTAGTTTGTATTTTTTTTTTTTTTTTGCATTTTTACCCCTTGAGGACGCCGTTGCGGTTTGATGTATATGTTTATTTTCGAGAAAATGAGACGTTGGTCTGTCCAACATTCGGCACCACACATGGATTTTGTCACCCGAACGTCTTGTCTGTCACTCCTCCTGACGATGACATAGTCAATGAGGTGCCGGTGATTCGAGCGAAGTTGGATGAAGAATGACTTGCGCGATGAATTGAATTAAAGTGAGGAAGAGTTGCGCAATTCGTCGACCTCACTCTCTCACCTGAGTCCATCTGAGTCCAGTGGCAAGGCAAGTCAAGACGACTTGAGACGAATACAGGTGCAGTGGATGACCAGAGCGCTCTACGTGCCATACCATGCTCATTACGTTCCAAAACGCTTTGCTGGTAAACGCCGTCTTGCCCGTTGAATCATCAGTGATTTCATCCGCGCAGTCTGCCGAATCCTGTTTTCACATGCTGAGTAGGCATACCTTAGTTCACCGCTTGGTTTGACACCAAATCGGCTACCCACGCCTGGTTTAGCCTGCCTCTCACAGCTGTTGCCCGGGGGGTGGGGAATGACCGCTGTCGCATGCTGACAGCTACTAGGAGCCACAGGCGTGAGCTGGTTGGTAGGCTTGGACCAGTGGGGGATGGGTCCTGAAAATGACATGAGAGTCATCCTTACCAAAGGTACTACCAATGCCTGACACCCAGTGCCCCCCCATTGCTAGTAACACGGTATCATCAGCATACCTAAGATTGCTTATGATTCTTCGACTGATGTAAAGTCCAAGCAGTTCGACTTGTTTAAAAATTCTTTCTGTGTGTAGGTTGAATAGGCTTGGGGACAAATACACCTCTGCCGTACTCTCCTTTTTATCTCTATCGGCGACGAATAGTTATTTCCGCATCAATTAAACGCCGCTGGTTCCCAGCATATGTTATTAATAAGTATGATGTCCTTTCTGTCTACTCCTATTTCTTGAAGACATGTAATTAGACGTTCATGTTGTACTCTATCAAAAGCGTTCTTGTTGTCTTTAAACCAAACGTATATTTTTTCTGAATTTCTATATATTTTTCAATTAACATCCTCGAACAGATTATTGCTTCTCCCGTGCCGCTGTTTTTGCGGAACCCAAATTGTGCTTCAGCTACTTCCTCATCTATTTTATTTTGAATTCTTTCTTGTATGACCTTGAGTAGTATCTTAGTTATGTGACTTATTCAGCTAATAGTTCCATACTCCTAAAAATCAACAGCTCTTTGGCTTCTTGGGTAGTGTGATAAAAATGGATGTTTTCAAATTCTTGGGGATGTACCCAATATTGTATATATTATTACACAATTCTGTGATAGTATCAATGCCAAAGCTGGATAAGGATTTTATCATCTCCGTTGTTATCTTGTCAAGTCCTGCAGCCTTTCCTTACTTCATGTTTTTAATAGCCTTCTCTACTTCAGCCTTTAATATGTTTGGTCCATCTTGAGTATTATACAATGTTGGTGTATTGACACTGCTGCCCCAGAATAAATCTTCTATGTACTCTGTCCATCTTTTTATTATGTCGGTGCTATCAATTATAATTTCTCCACTGTTTTCCTCTGATACAACTATTTTCTGTTATATTATTTTTCTTTCTTTTTTTTTTTTAATAAATATGTTTATATGTTCGTGCGATTTTTTCCAGTTGTGTTTTATTTCCAGATCCTTTATTTCTTTGCATTGTTTCTGCAATCACTCTTCTTTGACAACGCTGCACACGTGGCGTATTTCTCTGTCTATTAATGTATACTCTGGAGCAGGGGTAGGCAAACTTTTTGTGCGTAGGGCCGCATTGACAAATGTAAGCTATGTACGGGCGCATATGTGTGTGTGTGTGTGTGTGTGTGGGTGGTGTGGGTGGGTGGGTGGGTGTGTGCGTGTGTTGTATAAAACGTCCATTTTTCTTACAGCAACCTATCACAATAAGTAATTATTAATTATTTATAGGTTATTAAGCAGTATAAATAAATAATGATTGCAATGTAATTGGGCTTTGTACTTTTCAGTCATTTCACTAGAATTAGTTTCTTGTTTCAGCAAAGGGAAGTGACAAAATCTTTTTCACTTGCTTGTCTGGAGTACAGTGAGAGTTTTGCCTGAAATGATTTTACACGTACATACAATTCATGTGTGAACACACCATTGCCCTGAAGTTTGTCAGTTCAGTTCATTTAACTTTTCCATAATTTCAATGGCAAACATAAAGTCTAACTTCCACTCTTTATTGACAACGTTAGTATTAAAGTCACAGTCAATGCCCTTCATCTCTAGGAACATCACTATTTCTTCTCTGAGTTCCCACACTCACCTCAACACCTTGCCGAGACTCAGCCATCGAACACTGGTGTGGTACAGGACATCGGATTGTTCAGTTTCCAAATCGTCAAGTAATGCCTTGAACTGTATGTGATTAAGTCCTCTTGATCTGATGAGGTTGATGACACTGACAACTGGGTCAATAACATGCTTGATATTCAAAACAGTTTTTCACAGACTTTCTTGATGAATCACACAGTGAAGTAGTAATAATGTGTGGTCTGGATATTTTGCTTTAATCTTATCACTTATCAACTTTACCAGACTACATTTTTTCCAGTCAAAGCACGAGCTCCGTCAGTTGTAACACTTGCCATCTTGTTCCAAACCAACCCAGTTCTTTCAATACAGGTAGTAACAGCATTGAATATATCATGGCCCGTGGTTGTGTCTTTGAGTGACTCAACACTCAATAACTCTTCAGTGAGTTTGAAAGAACTGTTTATTCCACGTATAAATATCAATAATTGGGCAGTATCATGTACATCGGTACTCTAGTTAGTTAGTTAGTCGACAGATCATCCTCATTGCACATCGAACCATTCAGTCCATAAGTGCTCGGATCCCCTCATCAGCAAATCCCGCAGCGTGCAGCGGCTACCGACACCAGTTCTGTGTTGGTTTATCAATCTTCTTTGGCTTCCTGCGTAGTGTTCTTGTTTGGCCACCCCTCTTTTAATTTGTTGTTCTCGCAGTCTGGCCATGGTTGTAGATTCACAGTCATCACTTGGTTGTCGCAAAAGTCTTACTTCTTGTAGAGCATTCAGAATGTCAGCCTGGTCCATGGCGCGTCATCCCTCCACAGTAGCGTTACCAGCTAGCTTGTCAGCCCGCTCATTCCCTTGTACTCCCGCATGCCCTGGCACGAAGATGAAACTAATCTTTGCCAGCCGAGACCGCTCCAGAGATAGCAACCATTTTCGTCGGATTCCCCTCCCCCCCCCCATCTCTACCTTCTGGAGCATGTTCATTGAGTCGCAAAGGAAACATGCCCTAGTGAAGCAATGAAATATGTCGACTACGGCTAAATGTTACGTTGCTCGCCCTACTGTTGGACCCCCAGGCATGTGCAGTGCCGGGCCATATGCCTCGGAAGAGTCCAACCTCAACTACTGGAGGTCCTTCACAGATGTCCTGTGGAGCCAGGGGACCTGATAATAGAGCGTCTGGCCATAACTCTAATCCAATGCAAGAGACTACCACAAAAATTGTTTACTTGCATCTTGAAGTTTATGCATTCTATAACATTCTATAACATACTATTCTATAACATACTATTCTATACATACAATTCTATAACATGCGATGTATTCAGTTGGTTCTTTCAATCAGAAGTAGAGAATCTAAAGTCTTCAATACCAGACTCATCGTGTAATTTAAGTTCACTGGCATCATTCTGTGAGGAGAAGTGCACCAGAAATATTCCCGCTGAGATTCCCTTAATGTCTGTTGCAGACGTTTATAAATATCTCTTAAACCTCAAATCAACAAAATCACACGGCCTAGATGGTATCAGCAATAGAATTCTTCGTTGTGCAGCACCAGTCATTAGTGAGTCCTTAACGTTCATATATAACCAGTGCCTGGCCAAAAACTACTTTCCATCTGCATTTAAAATTGCTAAAGTGTTTCCGCTACTTAAAAATGGCTCAATCGATAATAGCGTTTTGGGTAATTATAGACCTATTTCCTTACTATCGTCGCTATCAAAACCACTAGAAAAACACATTCATAAAATAACGTTACACCATTTAATTAACAACGATCTAATAATTAACAGTCAATCTGGGTTTCGACCTAAATATTCTTGCCATAGTGCTCTAACAAAAATGACCGATAACTGGCATTTAAACATGAACAACGGTAGAATTTGTGGAGCGGTGTTTGTAGACTTTAAAAAAAGCTTTTGATATGGTAGATCACGATATTCTAATTAGAAAACTAAAACAAATGAAGACAAGCACCAACATGGTGAACATAATCATGTCATTTCTATCCGACAGACAACAAGTCGTGTCCTTCAACAACTGTCTATCAAGACCCACACAGCTTAATATTAGTGTGCCTCAGGGCTCAATACTAGGTCCGCTGCTTTTTGCAGTTTATATTAATGATCTTCCTTTATATATCAATACAACTTGTGATCTATTTGCAGACGACTGTACTATATATACTAGTCAAGAAAACCGTAGTGAATTAGAGAATTCTTTACAAAAGGAACTTGATAATCTTACTAGATGGAGCAATGAAAACCGCATGCAAATTAACATCGACAAAACCAAATCCATGTTAATAACGACCAGACAAAAACTACAGACACTAGCCATAACTGGAGCACCGCTCGAACTCCGCTTGGGCTCGTTACCTATAGTTAATGTGAACGAACATAAAACACTAGGTCTTTTAATTGACAGCCATTTGAGCTGGAGCTCTCATGTTCACGTTCTTACCAAGAAAATAGCACAAAAAGTTTACCAACTTGCTAAAATTCAGCACTTCCTGGACGAAAGCACACGAAAAATATTCTATACATGCTATATCCAATCACATCTCGACTACTGTTCCACAGTTTGGGATGGTTGCCCTAAATCTAATTTAAAACGACTATGTTCTCTACAAAACCGCGCTATTCGTCTGGTTTCTGGCAGAAAGCACAGTTGAAAGTAATAATTTATACAGGCATCTAAGACTTCTACCACTTGGAAAGCGCTTCCTTTTTAACAAAGCCAAATTAGTGAATAAAATTATATCTCAAAATACCCCAGAGTATCTTCTGCCGCTGATTCAATCTAATGCAATGAACAGCAAGCGCCTAAATTTGTTACATGTCTCAAAGCCTAGATTGGACCTATACAAAACATGTTTCGCCTATTCTGGTGCTCACTTATGGAATGATCTTCCTCCAGATCTGAAAACTCCAATGAGTCCCTACACATTTAACCGAAAACTCTTTCAATACTTAATCCATACCGACTATATGCCACCATAATTCATTTACTGGTATAATTGTTCATTATAATTGTTTAACTATAATTGTTCACTATATATGTGTGTGCGTGTGGGAGAGAGAGAGAGAGAGAGAGAGAGAGAGAGAGAGAGAGAGAGAGAGAGAGAGAGAGAGAGAGAGAGAGAGAGAGTGGATGTCAGAGAGAGAGAGAGAGTGGATGTGTGTGTGCACACGTGCATGCGTGTGTGTGGAGAGAGCGATTGAGCGAGAAATGGTGAGGGAGTGTGTCAGTGCATGCATTCGTACGTGTATGTGTGAGAGTGAGTGAGGGAGTGTGTGCTTGCGTGCATTCATGCGTATGTGTATGTGTTAGAGAGTGTGATTGAGAGAGTGAGTGTGTGTGTGAAGGATTGTGTGTGAGAGAGTGAGAGAGTAAGTGAGTGAATGAGTGAGAGAGTGAGTGTGTGTGAGTGAGTGAATGAGTGTTAGAGTATGTGTGTGTGTGTGTGTGTGAGTGAGAGAGAGAGAGAGAGAGAGAGTAAAAAGAGTGAGTGAGTACGCTAGGGTAAGTGAAACATTGAGTGATAGCGTGAGGGTGTGTGTCTGTCTGTGTATGAGTGTGAGAGAGAGAGAGAGAGAGAGTAAGAGAGTTAGAGATAAAGTGAATGAAGATGGACAGAGTGAATGAATGGGGGAAATAGTGAGTGAGAGAGAGAGAGAGAGAGAGAGTGAGCGAACGAGAGAGAGAGAGAGTGAGACAGTGGGAGAGTTGATGTGTTAGTGTGTGTGTGTGAGCGCGCGCATGCGTGTGAGTGTGTGTATATGAAAGAATACAGAGAGAGAGAGAGAGAGAGAGAGAGAGAGAGAGAGAGAGAGAGAGAGAGAGAGAGAGAGCTGAGCAGATGCATGTCATGTAATACGCATGTTATGTAACACGCGAATCCATATGTTTGTGTATTCTCATCTGTCATGTTATCAGTTAAATACCATTTGATTTTATCATGTATAATGTAAACTCATGTACATTACTGTAGTTTGAGTGAGAGACAGAATGAGTGAGAGTGAGAGTGAATGTGTGTGTGTGTGTGTGTGTGTGTGTGTGTGTGTGTGTGTGTGTGTGTGTGTGTGTGTGTGTGTGTGTGTGTGTGTGTGTGTGGGAGCATCACTATTTTTACTTCACACACTGTTTATGTACACATTTTTCTCCATGTTTAACATTTTTATGAGACTGCTCACGACAATTGTCAGTGTATGTGTGTGAGTAAAGTGTGGGAGTTTGTTCATACTAGTTTCAATGCTCACGTGAGGCATTTTGTATGTGTCTAGATGTGAGGATGTGTGAGTGTGTGTGGAGGATGTGTGTGAGTGTGGGGATATGTGTGGGTGGGGATGTGGGTGGGGAATGTGGGTGGGGGTATGCGTTTGGATGGGTTGAGGTGTGTGGGTGTTGGTGGGTAGTGATATTTGTGGGTGTTGGTGGGATGTGTGGATGGATGTGTGGGGGTGAAAGTAGGGGTGTGGGAATGGGTGTGGGGGATGTGTGTATGGGTGGAGGATATGTGTATGGGACGGGTGCGGGGGATGTGTGTTTGGGTGGGGGATATGTGTGGGTGGGTGGAGATGTGTGGATGGTTTGGGGAAGTATGTGTGGGTGGCGGGGTTGTGTGGGTAGGGGATTGTGTGGGTGGATTGGGGATGTAAGGGCGGGTGGGGAGAAGTGTATGGTGTGTGGGTTTGGGATATGTGTGCGGTGTGTTGGTGGGGGATGTGCGGATGGGAGGTATGTTTGTGGTGGTATGGGTGAGGATATGTGTGTGGGTGGGGGATAGTTTGTGGTGTGGGGGATGTGTGTGGTGGGTGCGGGGAATGTGTGTATGGGTGGGGGATATGTGTGGGTGAGTAGGGGGTGTGTGGTGGTTGGGAGAAGTATGTGTGGGTGGTGGGGGTGTGTGGGTGGGAGATGTGTGCGTGGATGGAGAATGTGTGGGTGGGGGTGTATGAGTGGCTTAGGGATGTGTAGGTGGGTGAGGGATGTGTATGTGTCGGGGTGGGATGCGTGAGTGGGTGGAGGATGTGTGTGGGTAGGGGTATTGTGATCGAGAGATGTTTGGTTGGGGGTGGGTGGGTCGGGGTGTGTGGGTGCGTAGTGGAGGATGTGTGCGTGAGTGAGTGAGTGTTGGTGGATGGGTGGGAAATGCATGTGTGGGTGGGGAGAGGTGCGTGGTGTGTTGGTTGGGGATATTGTGTGGGTGGGGTATGTGTGTGTGGGTGGGGGTATGTGGGGTGGATGGGTAAGGGTATCTGTGTGGGTGTGGGTGGGAATATTGTGTGGTATGTGGGTGGGGGATATGTGTGTGGTGTGTAGGTGGGGATGCATGGTGGTATGTGGGTGTGGGATGTGTTGGTGAGGGATATGTGTGCGGTGTGTGGGTTGGGAATATTGCGTGGTAGAGGATGTATGTGATGTGCGGGTGGGGGTGTGTGTGATGGGGGATTGGGTTAGGGCATGTGTGGGTGGGTGGAGGATGTATGTGAGGGTGGTGGGGTGTGTGTGAGTGGATTGGGGATGTATAGGTGGTTAGGGAGATGTGTGTGTGTCAGGGTAGGGAGATGTCAGTTGGTGGGAATGTGTGTGTATGGTTTGGGGATGTGTGAGTGGATTTGCGATGTGTGGGTTGGTGGGGGATGTGTGTGCGTGGGTGGGGAATATGTGGTCGATGGAGATGTGGCTGGGGGATGGGTGGTTGGAGGTGTGGGTGGGGGAGAGGATGTGTGGGTTAGGATGTGTATGTGGGTGGGCGTGAGATGTATGGGTTGGTGGGGGATGTTTGTGGGTGGCGAATGTGTTTTGGTTGGGGGAACAGGTGAGGGCAGTGTGTGTATGTGGGGGATGTGTAGGAGGGGGATGGGTTGGTTGGTGGGGTATGTATGTGTCCCTGGGTGTGTGTGTGTGTGGGTAGGTGGGGTTGTGTGTATGGGTGGGGTGATGTATGGGTAG
This sequence comes from Cepaea nemoralis, assembly GCA_014155875.1. NCBI lineage: Eukaryota > Metazoa > Mollusca > Gastropoda > Stylommatophora > Helicidae > Cepaea > Cepaea nemoralis. Next base: position 13,155 of record JACEFZ010024425.1, on the reverse strand, counting down.
GTGGGAGATGGGCCTCATAACATGGTAATTTTTCTTGATTATGTTTACAACATTCATTTCACAATGTTTATCTTTCTTCCTATGTAAATGATGTGTAGGAGGGGGATGGGTTGGTTGGTGGGGTATGTATGTGTCCCTGGGTGTGTGTGTGTGGGTAGGTGGGGTTGTGTGTATGGGTGGGGTGATGGATGGGTAGGTGGGAGATGGGCCTCATAACATGGTAATTTTTCTTGATTATGTTTACAACATTCATTTCACAATGTTTATCTTTCTTCCTATGTAAATGTATAATGCTCTTGATGAACGAAAGACGAGTGATTGGAAGGGCCGAATGTAAGACGGGCCTGCGAGCCCAATTTGTTACTTTTTTAAAATAAAGTTGATTTGATTTCATTTGATTTGATTTGCATAACATTGTCACTTATCTTATCAACACTTCTGACCACAGTTCTCCTGGATAAAGTAATGTTGTCATATCTGTATTTGTTTTTTGTTCTGTACACATAATATTTGCTGCATCTAACAAACATTCCTTGATGAACTCGCCATCAGAAAATAGCTTGTTCTATTTTACAGTTCTGTGTGACAGCAAAAGATTAGCTTCAGTTGCAGCATCTTGAATTCAAGACTGTTTAGTAAAAACAGTTTGCTGTTTCTTCACAATATTTCACTAACTCAAGGCATTTCCTTTCCCTCCCTTCGGTTGATACATTGTATCCGAAATCGGAATATTTTGTTTGATGTCTTTTTAAATTGTACTCCTTGAAGACACCCACTGACTCACGATACAGCAAGCATTCTGATTTGCTACCAACTTTTATAAAACAGTACTTAGTTGTCCATTCATAATTAAAAACACGGCATTCATCTTCAATCTTACGTTTGTTATTGACACTCATTTTTTAAATAAAATTCGAACAGTTAAAACTGTACAAAACTTTAAAACGGAAATGAAACAAAACCTACTTCCGGCTGTGTATGAAAATAAAATATTCGGAAAACAAGTAGTAGTAGACTCAGAATAAATTTCAGAAATATATCAAGACTACTACAACAAATAAATTAATTTGAACATTGTAAATGTGGAAATAATTTAAAACAGCAAAAGACTTTTAAATTTAAAATTTTCTTGCAAATAAATCATTTTATTCACCGGAGAAATATCTGTTTTTTCATAAAATCATCCTTGTTAAATTTTTCACGTCGATAAATATTTCTCTATATAAAAATCGATAAATTCGCATGTTAGCATAACATGGTTCCAAATGTTGCTGTATGTAGCCAGGGGCCGGGTTGGGGTGAGCGCCAAACCTTGCATAAATACCCTAATGGATCGTGCATTCATCACCTATGCAGCAGAAGTCCAACTTCTGGCCTTCTCGTGGCGGAGAAGGGGCGGCGGCAAGTCACTGGCGCCGAGAAATATACAGAACGCTCTAGATGTGTATGCTCGTACGTGCATGCGCAAACATGTGTGTGCGTGCCTATACACATAAACTCGAGTAAGACCACAGTCTGCTCTAGCAAAGGAAAGGTGCTGAATAAAGAGGCAGCCAGCCAGGATGCGAACCACAGAAATCAGGATGCCACCAATCACGCGCAATGAAATATGTCGACTACAGGCTAAATGTTACGGTGCTCGCCCTACTTTGGACCCCCAGGCAGGTGCAGTGCCTGGCCATATGCCTCGAAAGAGTCCAACCACAACTACTGGAGGTCCTTCTCAGATGTCCTGTGGAGCCAGGGGACCTGAGAATAGAGCGTTGGCCATATCAAACAAAGACTAAAACTAATGCACTGGAATGCGGAGGGATTCAGCAACAAAACAATAGAACTAGAAAACATTTAGGACCAAGAAAAGGTAAGCGTATGTTGCTTGCAAGAAACTCACCTCAACGAAAACGAAATGATGTCTTGGAAATTGCCAGTATTAAGGACACTCCTTTCTGAACTTAGCAACCAGCATACGGTCACCATACAGTGGATACCATCCCACTGTGGAGTACCCGGAAACGACAGAACTGATCGATTGGCTAAGGAAGGAGCAAAAGAAGAACAACCTGGTGTGCCCGTTACCATCAAAAGAAAAGAATGATCAAATCAGTCAGAAAGCCACCAAAACCTGCTCAAGACGACTACCACGTTATGGACAGACCAGAACAAGTCATTATTCTGCTCCTCAGAACAGGATACAATAGATTACGCAACCACATGTATACAAGATTCAAGATTGGTGAATAAGCCATGTGCACGTGTGGATTATCGTCGCAGACAGCAGAGCACATACTCAAAGACTGCCCAAATTACAACATGTCTAGGCTAACCTTCTGGCCAAGAGAGACGACAGTGAAAGATAAACTCTATGGCCTGCTAAGTGAACTAAAAAGGACAGTTAAATTCACAGGCATTCAGAGGCAACATTGCAGTTATAGTATTTAAGGCGAACGAAAGAAGAAGAGGAAGAAAAAGAAGCATTACATTACGAAGGCCAAGGCTGTTTACAAAAATTGATAATTAGAAAGAAATCTTATCAAAAATGTTGAAACAATCATAACGGTACACGAAATTCTTTAAAATTCAACAAAATTATTATTCCTAAATGCCCTCGCGGCCCGCATAAAATCAGGTGGCGGGCCGCATGTGGCCGCATGCGGCCCGCGGGCCGTAGTTTGCCCACCCCTGGCCTAGGTGATAGGAATGAGAGAGATGACGATTAACAGCGAAGTGAGCAGGACAAAATCTGGTCTGGCACAATCAGGGCCTGCGTGCACTTATTTTCGCTCTGGCGAAAGGCAGTGCAAGCTTATAGGGCTTATGTTGACAAATATTACAAATAGTTCTCCCCCCCCCCCCCCCATTCTTCCTCTCTCTCTCTCTCTCTCTCTCTCTCTCTCTCTCTCTCTCTCTCTCTCTCTCTCTCTCTCTCTCTCTCTCTCTCTCTCTCTCTCTCTGCTAAATGCTGGTGCAATTACGTTTGCTTAGAGAATATTTCAAATATCATAATAACATGATAGTAATGCCTTGATTGATCACTACACTTATGTTCAAGCATTCAGCGGAATTTTTTTTTCGCATATCCTATTTACATCGCTGTCAACAACATCATTTTACCGCTGTTGTGGATGTCTTTGCAAGATTACGCAGAGTATTTTGCATTGCTTACTGAGCGACAATCTCAGATACCCCTGTGTAGCGAAACGCCAGTGGCCCATGTCCTTATGTATTCTGTTATTCTTGGTAAACAGGGGGAACCGGCTTTCGGAAGCTCTCAGTTCTTTATTTGCTCAATTCTCCATGAAAGATGGTTCTTTGGGTTATCTTCATACCACAATCTGTACATGGAGCGAGTATATATTTGTCTTTCCTTTCGGGTAGTCCCGAAGGCGCGCCTTGCGTCAAATGTGCACTGGTGCGGCTACTGGTCAATTGATGGCCGGGCAAACAAGTACCGTTTGCAAGTTGCAACTTGTCAAAGTTAATTAAAGATAACGACAGAAGTGCAACAGACTACTGAGACAATTAAAAGGTCTCCTACTGGTGGTGGAGAAAGGTAACCGTAGGCTGTAATAAAGTTGGTACTTATAAATCTCTATTGTTGTAACGACGGAGAGGATATGGCAAAACAGCAGTCTTGCCATGTTGGTAGGGGGTGACCGTTAGCCGATTTGGCTGCGCGTCTTGTTCTTGGCATAGCCGGGGAAGTGAAACGGAACAATATATCTCCCCAGAGGATTTCATTTGTTCTTGGCGTCAGATGAGCTGTTGCTATCTTTCTGTCTACGGCTTGAATTGGGCAGATTGTCATCTTTCTGTTGTATATACTCAGTGGATGGCTATGGTATTTTGGGGATGGAGTCCACCAATCTATGATCTATCTTCTTGAGCCAGAGGAGGCTATTCACGGGACTATCTCTTTCGTCTGTTACTAGATAGGATGATGTAGGGAGGATAATGGACTTCTCTATCTCATTGAGAGAACCTGCATTCCTCTAAATCTAGGTGTTCTGTGGGGCACTGCTGGTACATTGCGGCGACAGCTCAAACGAGAGCAGAGCCGGGAGGGGGTGGTATCTTCTTTCCTAGTCTTGAGGGAATGGGGAACTACACTGCGTGCCATACAACCCCAATACTATACTATTAGTTAAGGGGGAGAAACACACAGCTGACTTGGCACACCACACCACAGGATCGTAGTTGTGAGAAAGGCAGCGTTTGCAAGTGAGAGGGAAGCATGGAAATGATTGTGCCAAATCATAATAAAGGCTTGGTATGAATGTGGAGAGTGTGTCTTGTGGGCAAAAAGACAACAGGACTTCGTCCAGCTGAAGGTCTCCTCAAGCCCGGACGTGGTCAATCCAGGGGCCACCTGACAGGTCAGGCCCAGTAATTCCGGTATTAAATATATTGTATTTGTGTGATACATGAGTCAGCCCAGTCGCTCAGGTTTTGTTTGTCATCTCCAGGGTCCTCTGCTATGGAAAGTGACTATGTCTTCTAACGGACATTATCACCAGTGCTTCTAGGCTAACGCCAATATGTCCGACGAGGCCAACTCAAGGTTTGGTGTGCTTAACTCTGAGACAGAGACAAGGTGCAGATCTTGAGGCAAGGACATTTTGTATGACTGGTGCATTGCCGATTTTTTTCACCAACATACGCCTGAGATCAGTTGTTGTCTGGAGGGAGCCTAAGAGTGATTTTCTTGTATACTCATTTTACACCAGACATTAAAAGGGCACCCATCCATTATCCCTCCACGAACACCTCACCGTATCTGCAACCGTAAAGCTTTTCATAGGTCAGGGAAGACCTGGTGCCGAATTAATTCATGTGGCAATGAACAGAAGTCCTCAACACACCAGTCGCTTGGATTCTACAAAAGCCTGTGGAATCTACAACCAGTTGCTGGAGAAGGAAGGAGATTCTGACATCTTTGGTGAGATATATCTGGACAGATCAGACAGTATCTAAAGCTGGATCTTTGACTGTGGTGACTGGAGGCTCTGTGTCAAAACTTTACCAGTGTAGTGTCTGTGTAGATCTATCTGTTTATCTGCCTTTATGTGTTCCTGTGCTGTTCTTGATTAGGTTAATAAAATTACTTCCAAGTTGTTCTTACGACTGCCATGTTATTTATGTGTCAGCCAGAAGAACACTGCAGGAAATAGGTCCCTAGGTCGAAAGGAAGCGTGACAGTGAGTCCAGGGAAAACGGAGGAGGGTTGGCAGGTAAAGACCTATCCCAGCCAGGGCTATAGAAGATTAATGAAAGATTGTGACCGGGCTATTTGGGACCCTCCACGTAGCATGTTACAATTTCTGGGGGCTCGTCCGGGATATTTGAAATCCTGGTGGAGTTCTGGCTGATTTAGTGATAGGGGACAGATATCCTTGTTTTCTGTCAATAGGTTCTGCCTACCGTGCCTGGCTATTGTCTATACTCTTCCTGACACAGACTGACCGACATACGACGTGTTGTGGTCGTGTAATGTAACTTGTTGTGTAATTGTGAGAAAAATTTTATTGGACAATTACCTCGTCCCTTGCCCTCTGAGTTTAAGATGGCATCAGCTGGGTTTAATGTCGCTGACGTACAGGCTACAGGGCGTGAAATGGGTTATGATGGAGCGGAGTTACAGAAATATGTGCAGGAGGTGGAAAGAGACTACAGACAGGCTGTGCGCGAAGCCAAGAGGATTGAGGCGGAGGCTGAGGTTAGGAAGATGGAGGCCGAGCAGGCAGTCAGAGACCATGAGTTCCGTATGAGAGAGCTGGAGCTGAAAGCTCAAACTGCCAAGGAAAGAGACGGTGCAGTGGGAGACACAGTTCTCCCTGACTCAACCACTTCTGGTGGCGGTCCATACCAGGCAATGAAGTTCCCATTGCTCCCGTTCGATGAACACAAAGATAAGATCGACCAGTATCTTCACAGATTTCGGTCGATGGCTTTGGCTATGGGATTGGAACGAGGGAAATGGAACTTGAAACTCTCACAGGGCCTGAGGGGGACCGCGTACGAGGTCTATTCTAGGTTGCCACCTGGTATGGAGAATGACTATGAAGCTCTGGAGAAAGCACTATTGAAAAGGTTCCAGATGACAGCTCATACTTATCGACAACAGTTCAGAAAGTCGAAGAGAGAGCCAGGAGAGATGTTCGCAGCCTACAGTGTCAGACTGAAGTCTTACCTTTTGAAGTGGATGTCATTAGCTGGATTTGCTAACGACTATGAAAGTTTGGAAGAATTAGTGGTCGTGGACCAAATGAAGAGGATGATGCCTAAGCCATTGCAAACCTTCTTGCTTGAAAATGGGGCAGAAAGGTTAGACATAGTCAACACATTAGCGGAAAGGTATGTGCTAGCTCATGGAGATAATGGGAAATTGTCACAACCCAATCCCCGACCACCAGACACATGGTCTGGAAAGAAGAAGAACCCTAAAACAGCTCACACTAAGAAGGAGGATCCTTTCGATAAAGTTCCTATTAAGAAACCCTCTGGTAAGAGTCCACCTGGATCTCCTAAAAGAAAGTGGAGTGAAAAGTGGTGCGCCTATTGCAAATCTCCCACACACAATACGGTTGATTGCCGGCGTAAACAGAAAGACTCTCACTATGCTGCTTGTCTTGTAGAAACCGGGGAAGGGTCTCACAAGGAGGTAGAAGGGAGGGATCTTGGGAACAAAGATTTAGAAAAACCACCAGTAGTAGAAACGGTACTTGTGAACGGTCAACCAGTTGAGTGTCTCTACGACACCGGTTTGCAGTTTGAGGCTGTAATTTCATCACACTTAGTGAGTCCAGAGCAGCTAACCGGAGAATCTATTGAGATTCAAACGGCGACAAAGAGTGCGGTAGCGATGTCTCTTCCAATTGCGAAGGTGGACATTAAATCAAAATATGTTACCGGCACTATACAGGCAGCCGTTCTGCTAGATCCAATCTTCCCAATGATCTTGGGTTGTCGCTACGTCTTTCTAGGGATTCCAACCGAACCCATGTACGTAGGAGCGATGCAAACCAGATCTCAATCGGAGGATGAGCAGACGCCGGCCTTGATCGTGAATCCCTTGCCTGGGGAGTTACGAGCTGCTCAAAGCCAGGATGCTACTTTGCAACCTTGCTTCAACCAGTTGCCAAAAAGTTCTGACCCACCAAGACGGGGTCAGTATTATATGAAGAATCGGTTACTGTACCGGAGAGCCGGAGTGGAGGATCGCCAGCATGGACAGCTGGTAGTTCCTAAGGCTTATCGGGAACAGCTTCTTCATATGGGACACACCATTTCTTTCAGTGGACATATGGGTGTCGGGGCAACTCTCCAGCGCATTTCCTGCCATTACTACTGGCCAGGGATGACTGGAGACGTGCGTAGGTACGTCAAGTCGTGCCCAGAGTGCCAGCGAGTGGCACCAAAACACTGGACAGCTCCGGTAGTCCTGGGAGACATGCCTATTATGAACTCTCCTTTCGAGAGAGTGGCCATCGATCTTGTTGGTCCTCTTCCTAGGACTAGGAAGAGGAATAAGTACATTCTCACGATGGTGGATTGCTGTTCCATGTGGGGTGAGGCGATACCTTTGGCCACAATCGACTCTAAGCGAGTGGCTGATGCACTGATGGAGACCTTTACTAGGTTGGGATTTCCCAACCAGATCCTAACGGACAATGGGTCTCAGTTCTGTGGTAAGCTGATGGAAGAAGTCTTTCGTATCTTCCAGACCAACCACATTCATACAAGCCCGTATCACCCTCAGTCTAATGGGCAAGTAGAGAGGTTTAATGGTACCTTGATGACCATGCTTCGGAAGCTGGCTCAAGAGAAACCAGACAGATGGGATGAGTATATCTCAGCCGCCTTGTTCGCCTATCGGGAGGTTCCCCATGGGTCGACCGGGTTGCCACCAGCCACTCTACTATTCGGGAGGCCAATCAAGGGTCCCTTAGAAGCCTTATTGAGATGTTGGACAGAGGAGGAAACTTCTGAAGAAGCTGTATCCTCTTATAAATACGTCGAAGAGTTAAAGAAAAAACTCCAGACGGGTTGGGCTTTGGCAGCTCAGAATCTGAGGGCGGCCAGAAAGAGACACGCGGCCTACTACAATAGAAGGACAAAAGATAGGTCTCTTAAGGTGGGGGATCGGGTTCTGTTGTTACTTCCAGTAGGTTCCAATAAACTCGAGATTGGTTGGCAGGGGCCGTTCCCGGTGGAAAGGGTTGTGTCCCGCACCAACTATGCCATCCGGATCAGGGGGAAATCCAAAATCTTCCACATTAACCTTCTCAAAAAGTTTGAAGAACGATCTGATGGTACTTCTCTCCCACTCATGACTATGGCGGTCGCGATGGAAACTGAATCGGGCGAAGACGCGGATCGGGGTTATCCCTTACACCCTGGGGAAACCTATAGGGATGTCCATATAAATCCTGATCTGTCGGCTGAAGAAACAGACCGTGTCATCCGGTTGTTAGAGTCCCATCAGCAAATTCTTACCGATCGGCCAGGGCGGACAGGGTTGGTCGAGTTTGATATGACTCTGACTACCCAAGAACCAGTTCGCCAGAAAATATATCCAGTACCCTTTTCGAAAGAGAAGGCCCTGGAAACTGAAATCCAGAAGCTTCTGGACGATGACATCATCACTCCTTCGACTTCTCCTTATAATGCCGGGGTTGTCTTGTTGAGGAAGCCCAGCGGGGAGCACCGCTTATGTATTGATTACAGGCATTTAAACAGTTGTACGACATTCCAAGTTGAGCCGTTACCAAACACAAATCAACTGTTTGCCAGATTAAATAGGGCAAAGTACTTCTCAAAAATTGATTTAAGCCGGGGATATTATCAGATCCCTGTGAAACCTGAGGTTCGGCCAATGCTCGCTTTCAGTACTCCGAGCGGCCATTACGAATTTAAGGTGATGCCTTTTGGGCTGAGCAATGCGCCCAGTGTGTTCACACGCATGATGAGAAAGTTATTAGACCCTTTAAGGGATCCTGCTGTTGTCTCGTTTATGGATGATATTCTCATCGCGTCTGACAATATGAAAGATCACCTGAAATCCTTGGAAAAGATCTTCATAAGATTGAAAGAGGAGGGGTTAACCGCCCGCCCAGCCAAATGCATGATTGGCTATCAATCCTTGGAATTTCTGGGACACACTATTACCCCAGGGGGACTGGTACCGGAAGAAAAGAATATTGAGAAGGTCCGTCTCGCACCCCGTCCTAAGTCCAAAAAAGATGTTAGGTCTTTCTTGTCTTTGTGTGGGTTTTACCAGAAATTTATTCCGAGGTTCAACGAAATTGCGGCGCCGTTAACTGAGACCCTGAAGAAAGGATCACCAGATCTTATAGTCTGGACCCCGAGCTGTGAAGAAGCTTATGGGAAGCTGAAACAGGCTTTGGTGGATAGGCCAGTCCTGCAACTCCCAAATTTGGAGAAAACGTTTGTTCTGAGAACCGACGCGAGTAACATAGGGATTGGGGCAACTCTGTTGCAGGAAGGGCGAGATAATCCTTCGGTGCTGTGTCCGGTGGCATATGCCAGTCGAAAACTGTTACCCGCCGAACGGAATTACTCCACCGTCGAACGGGAATGTCTAGCTCTAGTGTGGGCGGTACAGAAATTTCAACCTTATCTGTATGGAGTCCAGTTTAAAGTACAATCCGACCATCAACCTCTGACGTTCTTGGCAACTTCTAAGAAACTGAATGCGAGGTTAATGAGATGGTCATTGCTCCTACAACCGTATCAGTTCACGGTCGAATACATCCCCGGAAGGGAGAATGTGGGAGCAGATTTCCTATCACGGCATCCTATGGTTGAATGTGAGGGTGGGGTCATTCGAACAGAACCACTGACAATAGAAAGTTCGTAGGGTTCGACTTTCTTAAGAGGGGGCCTATGTAGCGAAACGCCAGTGGCCCATGTCCTTATGTATTCTGTTATTCTTGGTAAACAGGGGGGAACCGGCTTTCGGAAGCTCTCAGTTCTTTATTTGCTCAATTCTCCATGAAAGATGGTTCTTTGGGTTATCTTCATACCACAATCTGTACATGGAGCGAGTATATATTTGTCTTTCCTTTCGGGTAGTCCCGAAGGCGCGCCTTGCGTCAAATGTGCACTGGTGCGGCTACTGGTCAATTGATGGCCGGGCAAACAAGTACCGTTTGCAAGTTGCAACTTGTCAAAGTTAATTAAAGATAACGACAGAAGTGCAACAGACTACTGAGACAATTAAAAGGTCTCCTACTGGTGGTGGAGAAAGGTAACCGTAGGCTGTAATAAAGTTGGTACTTATAAATCTCTATTGTTGTAACGACGGAGAGGATATGGCAAAACAGCAGTCTTGCCATGTTGGTAGGGGGTGACCGTTAGCCGATTTGGCTGCGCGTCTTGTTCTTGGCATAGCCGGGGAAGTGAAACGGAACAATATATCTCCCCAGAGGATTTCATTTGTTCTTGGCGTCAGATGAGCTGTTGCTATCTTTCTGTCTACGGCTTGAATTGGGCAGATTGTCATCTTTCTGTTGTATATACTCAGTGGATGGCTATGGTAATTTTGGGGATGGAGTCCACCAATCTATGATCTATCTTCTTGAGCCAGAGGAGGCTATTCACGGGACTATCTCTTTCGTCTGTTACTAGATAGGATGATGTAGGGAGGATAATGGACTTCTCTATCTCATTGAGAGAACCTGCATTCCTCTAAATCTAGGTGTTCTGTGGGGCACTGCTGGTACATTGCGGCGACAGCTCAAACGAGAGCAGAGCCGGGAGGGGGTGGTATCTTCTTTCCTAGTCTTGAGGGAATGGGGAACTACACTGCGTGCCATACAACCCCAATACTATACTATTAGTTAAGGGGGAGAAACACACAGCTGACTTGGCACACCACACCACAGGATCGTAGTTGTGAGAAAGGCAGCGTTTGCAAGTGAGAGGGAAGCATGGAAATGATTGTGCCAAATCATAATAAAGGCTTGGTATGAATGTGGAGAGTGTGTCTTGTGGGCAAAAAGACAACAGGACTTCGTCCAGCTGAAGGTCTCCTCAAGCCCGGACGTGGTCAATCCAGGGGCCACCTGACAGGTCAGGCCCAGTAATTCCGGTTTTAAATATATTGTATTTGTGTGATACATGAGTCAGCCCAGTCGCTCAGGTTTTGTTTGTCATCTCCAGGGTCCTCTGCTATGGAAAGTGACTATGTCTTCTAACGGACATTATCACCAGTGCTTCTAGGCTAACGCCAATATGTCCGACGAGGCCAACTCAAGGTTTGGTGTGCTTAACTCTGAGACAGAGACAAGGTGCAGATCTTGAGGCAAGGACATTTTGTATGACTGGTGCATTGCCGATTTTTTTCACCAACATACGCCTGAGATCAGTTGTTGTCTGGAGGGAGCCTAAGAGTGATTTTCTTGTATACTCATTTTACACCAGACATTAAAAGGGCACCCATCCATTATCCCTCCACGAACACCTCACCGTATCTGCAACCGTAAAGCTTTTCATAGGTCAGGGAAGACCTGGTGCCGAATTAATTCATGTGGCAATGAACAGAAGTCCTCAACACACCAGTCGCTTGGATTCTACAAAAGCCTGTGGAATCTACAACCAGTTGCTGGAGAAGGAAGGAGATTCTGACATCTTTGGTGAGATATATCTGGACAGATCAGACAGTATCTAAAGCTGGATCTTTGACTGTGGTGACTGGAGGCTCTGTGTCAAAACTTTACCAGTGTAGTGTCTGTGTAGATCTATCTGTTTATCTGCCTTTATGTGTTCCTGTGCTGTTCTTGATTAGGTTAATAAAATTACTTCCAAGTTGTTCTTACGACTGCCATGTTATTTATGTGTCGGCCAGAAGAACACTGCAGGAAATAGGTCCCTAGGTCGAAAGGAAGCGTGACAGTGAGTCCAGGGAAAACGGAGGAGGGTTGGCAGGTAAAGACCTATCCCAGCCAGGGCTATAGAAGATTAATGAAAGATTGTGACCGGGCTATTTGGGACCCTCCACGTAGCATGTTACACCCTGTAAGTAACCAACGCAACCCGATTCCCTACCGAATCTCGCGAAGCTGTTTCCCCACACGTGGATATACAGGATTACGGAGAACATCGTTAACACATTAGCCAGGGAGACCGGCTCTGCGGAATTGCTAGATATCTAAAAGAACAACACCCCGACAAACAAAATTGATGGTCCTTCATTATTATTCTGATGATCATATTGTTCTGCTCTTGTATCATCATAAAGCTCTTTCACATAATCTGACCACGCATGTAAAATCTCATCTTTTTTCTATTATGATTTTGCCATCTTTGGTTGTTAGGCAACCTGTTGATGTTTGTGTTCTTTTGTCAGTGATGCCATTAATTCTTGTGTGCATTAATTTGGTATTCCGGGTGTTGTGTTGGTTTTCAATTTCCTTGCAATTTTCCTCAAGTCATGTTTCTTTTGCCTCTTTGCATAGCTTATAATTTTCCTGTGAATCTCTTCGTATATTTCCTTGTTATTTTTGTTATTTCTTCTTATTTCCATGAGTTTTAAGATGTCTTCCATCATCCATTTCTTGCGTCCTATTATCTTTATTTTTGGGATTATCATTGTTGTTAGTGCAGCTTCTTGACTGATTTCTTTTATATTTCCAATTGGTCACTGACGTCTTGAAATAATATTTCCATATCGGACAATGCATCGAATCTGTTCTTTATCTCTACGTTGAGTTTATCTTTTATCTCCTCACTCTTTGTGCCTGTATATCAAATTTTGCGTTTGTATTTGTATATTTGACTTTCTTTTAAGTTTATATGTAAATTCTTCTTCTTCTTCTTCTTCTTCTTCTCTCTTCTTTCTTCTTCTTCTTCTTCTTCTTCCTTCTTCTTCTTCTTCTTCTTCTTCTTCTTCTTTCTGCGTTCTTCCACTATTTTCTTCTTTGCTGCAGCTTTTCACTTCCCCTTCTTCTTCTCTTCTTCTTTCTCTTCTTCTCTTCTTTCCCTTCTTCTTTTCTTCTGATTATATTCCTTCTTTCCACCGTTCCTTGGCTACTGATATATCTTTGCTGCAGATAAATCTATGCCTCCAGTAGTCGGTCTGCGCCTAGTTGACCTTCTCTGCCAGTCGTTGATACCAAGAGAAATTGTAGAATTGAA